>JAZDUH010000084.1:20307500-21002500 GCA_036419115.1 Scarus forsteni
GTAGAGCATGCAGCTATATTTCCTCTTTGTGAGTTTTATATATGTCTAAGTTGATCAGTTTCCGGGCTGCTGTGCTGTTTTCAGATATCGATTACTTCGTTTTCTATGTTATCAGCGGTGTTATCGTGCTTTGTGTTTCTGTTTTAGAGAACAGATGGATCATGCTGAGTGAGGACCACCGTCTCCTCCGTGCCTAGCCGGGCTCCAGCTCTCAGTGTTTCGGGGTTTGGGGAGAGGAGGATGGCATTTCACGGTGCAGGCCGGCAGACCGTCTGTGGAGACTTGTTTCCTGGCTCAGAGCTGGGCCACAAGTATTTCTGTGTCAACACTTCCTGCGGAACCCCATCCACGGGCCTCAGCGCCACACCGTGCCTCACCGGACCCACTGCCCCGGCAGGGACCCCTCGCCATCCCACTGCCCTCGGAGGGAGCACCGGCGGCGGGGCAGCGGTGCCTCAGCCCTACAGCAACCCGGCCAGCGAAGTGCCCAGCCCGCCGGAGATGGAGCCGGACCGCCCCATCGGTTATGGCGCATTTGGCGTTGTCTGGTAAACAAATATTATGTAGAGCTATACTAGTGTTTTGCATGTTTTCACCACTGATGATGCCCTGCCTGCCCTTTTTTTCCCCGTGTGACCATGGCTTTGACTCTGGTAAATAATTCAGTACATGTCATAATCTCCTCTCTTCTGAACCTTCGGTTGTCATCACACTGATCTTACATTGTTTCTATCTTTTGTGTTAAAGTTTAAATGGTGTTCTTTTTGATCATATAGTTAATATAGTATCAATATGAAACTAAAACTCAAAAGGATGCAGATTTTTTTTTGCCAATATCAGATAATGCAGATCTTGTTTACGATTTAAAAATACTGAATATTTTTGGCTACTACCACTATTATATACAATACTTGTAAATGACAGAGTGGTATAGCTGACAGGAAATATGACAATCAAGCTTATACTTCCTTTAACTCATTGCAGGTACAGGTATTTTTTGTCAAGAGCACAGATTCTCCATTTAACTCAAATTGACCTGCTCCCTTCATTATGAGGATCCATTTGTGTTAGAAATAGATATGAAAGAAGTACTGTAGCTTGTTATTCTTGGAAAAGTGATGCTTTTTGTTTGGAATGTGTACTTGGAGTATTGATGAATTAAACCATTATGGTACATCTGAAAAGTCTGTTAATGTATAGGATTACTAAAGCCAGTTTGCAGGATTTAAGTATATGCTGTAGATAGATGCAAAAAATCATATCTGCTGATAGGTATAATAATCACCCTTTAATACAATTGTCTACTTATAGTGGTATTGTTCTGAGCTTCTCTACTTATTTTACAATACGTTTACAGAAATCCCCAACATAATGGCAACATGTCAGGCAGTAATACCAGCATGTGCCTTAATGTTGCAAAATCAGAAAATACACTTGAAACAAGTGTCTGCCAAAACCAACAAAAGCAGACATCCCTTTAAAGCTGAAAGTCTGTTTTGAAAATAATGACACAGAAACAAATGGTAGACATCAATTATTGAGCGATTTCTTGGTTTTAACACCACAGATGTCAACACAACTCCAGTTTGCTGCTAATATGTTTTGCCCATGAATTTAGATTCATATTCCTCGATGCACTTCTCTACTGAAATACATTATTACATAACAGTATTATTGGTCCAGTTGATCATGGAGAGGACATATGTTTGTGTTTTAGACGTTTTATCAAAAGACAAATTTAGACAACTTAATGCATACAGCATTCATTATTTGACATACAGGAGAGAATTAATAAGATTTTATTGATCCTAGTACCATAATTGATTATGATTATTGATCTTTTAAAAAGTCTCTTATTGATTCATGTGGATTTTCTGTTTGGACCATAATTAGTACCTGCAGGTATTAAATGGCAAAAGTTTCAAACACATGGCTCTCTGGATATACAACACTGCATAGATGATTGCTCCTGCTAGTTGATGATGTTTTTCCTCCCATTAATTATCAACGGTCATTTGTTAAAAAAACAAACAAACACATTTTTGACCTATTCTGCCCCCTAACCCATGATTTTATCTTGAACATCTTTGTTATCATTTCTGCTGATTGCCTCTGATTGACGGATGATACTGTCGATTTGCAAGGACTGAAGAACAGTGAAAGCATTTGATAAGAGATTTGTGATGCAAACAAATGATATAGTCTTTGGGGGAGTTGTTGTCAATTCCTACCTAAAATTGTTTTTTGATTGCCATCCCTACAGACATGAGAGGATCAAAAACTTCTAAATCTTTTGAATGTCTTCAGCCAACCCTTTTTTTTTTATCAAAGACACACCAGACAGACCAAATAAACCAGTGCAAAAGAAAACAGTTCTCTGAGCACTGTGTGTAGACCATGGTTGAGAAAAGAATCATCTTAGAAGTCGCCTTTTATTCATGTGAGGTCTTTTGTCCGACAGTACAAGAAGCTAAAATATGGCAGAATAGAATAAACATCAAATGATTAATGGAACATTCATATAAGTTTCAGCCATGTTATTTGCTACAAGGGAAGTCCTTTTTTGTTGTTATCATTATTATTATTTCCGATAGTCTGTGAACTAAACTACCTGTCACTCTCTTTCAGGTCTGTAACAGACCCTCGCGACGGCCGCAAAGTGGCTTTGAAAAAGATGCCCAATGTCTTCCAGAACCTGGTTTCCTGTAAGAGGGTCTTCAGAGAGCTGCGGATGCTGTGCTTCTTCAAACATGACAATGTAATTATGAAATCTAAGGAGACAGCAGATAATGCACAGATTTTTGAAGAAAATGGTTTGAACTATTTATTTGTTTGCTGTTGCAGGTTTTGTCAGCTCTGGACATCTTGCAGCCTCCACAAATCGACTGCTTTGAGGAAATGTATCCTTTCTGTTTGAATGTGAATCATCTGAGAAAAGCGGGGTACACTCTGAAGGATTTTCTATATCTGAAGAGATTTTTTATCTGTTTGAGTGGTGGTTTATTTTAGTTAAGCAGTACACATAATCAATGTATCAGTAATGACCGATAACAAAACATCAACATAGCAGCTGTCAGCTAAACTTAAACATAGTACTCAGCTAATATTCTAACATATAGTCCCTCGCACCATCTGCCCCAGTTACACTTCTTTAAATTATCCTTGGCATGTCCTCCTTTTTAAATATTTAGCTGCTACTCCCTCCCAGTCTAAATCCAGCTCCCTGCTGCTGCTGAGAATAACCAAAACCTCTGATTTGTCTTTCTTTTTTGTTTTATTGACACTTGTGCAGTCAGACCTGTGCTCAGAGAAGCAGCTCATTTGTGTAGGTGGAGGGCGGTCACGCCGTGCTTGAGCTTTGTTGTTTTTCCTTGACATCCACCCCCCTGTGGCAGCTACGTGATCACAGAATTGATGCAGAGCGACCTGCACAAAGTGATCGTGTCTCCTCAGCCTCTCACCACCGACCACATCAAGGTCTTCCTCTATCAGATTCTCCGAGGTGAGTGGACTCTGTTACTACAGCAGCCCTCAGAATATACAAGTTTAAACAGATGTCGATTTTGTGTTGGGAGAAAGTCGATTGCTTCATTGTTGAGCCTTATTTTAGACACCCCACAGCGCCTTTTGAAAATACAACAGCACAGCAAGATATGCTAATGAGTACCTCTTATTAATCCGTAAGAACTCTTTTTTTAATCATACAAAATGACTTGTTGATTAAAAAGACCACCAAAGTAGTCCTTCGTCAGAAAATCAACATCTTTTAAAATGAAGTTGTGGAGGCATAATTCAACTCTAGGGCTGGGCATTATAGCCTTTAAAGACAATGGGCCTCATGCAAGAACAGATTCATATTCTCATCCTAAATTTTTCTTACCTTTTTTCTTATGTTGCGTTCGTACAAACATGCTCCGTCAGATTCAACAAACACTTCTATCTTTAGAAAAGTGTCTAAATGACCCGTGGAAACATGATGAATGCCACCCCTGCGTACTTAAGCGCACATGCACGAGGATAGCATATTTGCATAAGTAACACCACAAGAATACCATATAAGGATACGTTTCCCACACCATAAAACTGGAGTGTTCATTCATAAAGATGGCGCCAAACACACACTGTCTTCCAAGCACCTGGCGTGCCAGGGCATCCAAAAGAAGCTCAGCCATGAAGCAGCTGGTTAATCTCTCATTTAACGTTTTATATAGGTCAGTCGAATAAACCTTCAATTAATAGATTTTAATGCATTCTCTGGTTTGAGATCCTCAGATTTATTTTGTCTTGTGCTATATTTTATTAAAAACGCTTGAAATTAGTTAAATGTATTATCAGTATGTATGGCACTTGATTTGAAAAGAGCAGACTAGTTTGTTGTGATTTTTAAGAAAAGTCTGGACCAGTCATGATTTGTGTTCATAATTGAAAGAAAATTCTAAATCCGAAAAAAATGCTGTATGGGACAAATTATCCTAAATCATTCGTACTCAACACTTACGAACATATTTGTTCGTACAAACGGTTCTTGCATGAGGCCCAATCCCTAGTTTTTTTTTCTTACAAAACATTTGTCTCTGATTTTAATAGATTGTTTTCTATCTGAAAATAAGCTGTATACGACCCAAAATATGTTTGAAGTTTTGTCTCAGTGCAGTATGACCCATAACTTCAATTAATTTTCCCCCTCAAACTAAAGCCCATATTGTTATTTTCTTATCAACGGCACATTAGTTAATTTGAAAGTAGGCAGTTTTGTTCAGGTCACACAAAATAATGAACAGTTTTCACAAAGTATTAATGTGGAGTTTTATTTTTTTGTATTTAATTTCCCAAATTAACAGAATCAAAAATAGAAATGTGCCTGTAATGGCAGTGCATACAATTGTGCATACAAATGTTTCTAATTTGATTTTAGTATTTGTATCTTCAAACAATGTCACAATGTACAAATAGCTATTCTGTCTCTGCTGAACATGAACTTTGGAAAGTCTTTTAACCCCAGAGGTCCAGAATGCTAAACCAGTGATGGAGTAAGTCAAGATATTGCTGGATTTGTATTTTTCAAATCTCCTGTGGCAGAAATTCCAATGAATCAGTTATATCCTAATATTTTCAGGCCTTTGTCATTCCAAATGTTTTTTCCTGATTTTGATTAATTTGAAAAACAGTGTGCAGGTCCAAAGATATTTATTAACTAGTAAGCCGTGTTTGAGTTGGCTGAGGTAGAAAAATAGAAGAGGACAGTGATAGATAAATCTACTTTATTGTGAATGAAACAAATTGTGATAGCTAAAGCAATTAAGTTAAAAGATCGGACTGAGTTAAAAACTAGACAAATGAACAGGATGGATACCACCCATCCTGTTGAAAGTACTGTTGAATTAATTGTGAAATTTGTATTTTAAATATTGAAATCATGCTTTAAGAGGGACTTAAACTCTCTACACAAGCTTATTTGCTGTTTTGATTATAGATTTATCTGGAAATAAGTTATATCTGTGTAAATGAATCACTGAAGGAATATTGGTGTGTCTCTTTTAAAGCGATGCAGTCAGTTATATCATTTATGAATAATCTATTTAGGGGACTTTGTAATCATCACTAAATAATTAGATCCACTCTTTTTGAAGACAGTTTAGATTCTGTTTAACATTTTTTGTATTTGTCTATATGGACAGGCCATTTGGGAGCCATTAAAAAAAGATCATACATTTTTCTTTAAAGTAGTTTTTAATGCAGCTGAAGAATTTATAATGATATTATTATTGTAGGTTTGAAGTATCTGCACTCAGCTGGGATCCTGCACAGAGACATCAAACCTGGAAACCTGCTCGTCAACAGCAACTGTCTACTGAAGGTAAACCATGAGATTTTTTAATTTCAAATAATTCAAACAGTTTTCAATGACCTGTACTTTATTTTACAAAGATGGTACTAGATGTCTCTTACCAGGGCTCCGTTTGCATTGGTTGCAACGGTGCACCTAAATAATTTTGAAGGTGCACCAGCACAAAAATTAGGGGCACCTAAATTTATATAGTGTCACCTTTAGCGCCAAAGAGGTCACCATTTTATCACACTCCATAACTTTTACAGCTTTTCCATGCTGAAACCTGACATCACAGTCAGGCTCTGTCTGGACTCATTTGCATATTAACAGCTGATTGTATGATTACTGAAGGCTGTGTGTGTGACGTGTGTGTGCATGTGTTTGGGCAGACCTACAGCAAGGACAGAAAAAAAGAGAAGAAGCAGGCGCTGTGTCTTGTCTGTTTTTAGCAGATTTTTCCGCTACCTCAGTTACTTTTGTCACCTTAAATTTGTAAGAGTGCATCTAAAAAAAATTTCTTGGTGCACCAGTGCACCCAAGAAAAAATGTTAGGTACACTCTCACAAATTTTGGGTGCATGTGCGCCCAAAATAGTTGCACTCTGGGGCCCTGCTTACTGAATTCCGTCTTTGTTCAGATTTGTGACTTTGGTTTGGCGCGGGTGGAGGAGCCCGACCCATCACGTCACATGACCCAGGAGGTGGTGACCCAGTATTACAGAGCTCCTGAGGTGCTGATGGGATACCGACATTATGGCTCTGCCATTGACGTGTGGTCAGTGGGATGCATCTTTGCTGAGCTTCTGGGACGGCGCATCCTGTTCCAGGCTCAGAGTCCGATCCAGCAGGTGAGACTATCTGACAGGACTGCACCATTAATCTAAAATGTCGTCTTTTTAGGGCTTTAATTTGTGTTCATGAAGGAACACGGTAATAAAGTGAATTTCCTAAAAGCTCTGCCTCTTGTTTTACTCCAGCTGGATCTGATCACGGACCTGCTGGGAACACCACCCCTCTCTGCACTGGCATCTGCCTGTGAAGGAGCAAGAGCCCACATCCTGAGGGGGCCCCATAAACCGGTATATATCGCATCTTAAAAATTCGACAACAGCTATAAACTTTTCTATCAAAGTACTCCTCAGAATAGTTTCAGTCTGCCCTCCTTGGGGAGATGGATGTGGCTTTGTCACGCATGTGAGGTTGATCTTGGTATGAAGCAGCGATGGAGATGAAAGCTGATGTCTGACAGAAAGAAACAGCTCCAACCCCTGAAAGATGTTACGTTTATACAAAAGTGGTCAGGCCAAATGTGAGACATTTAAACACCTTTCATGTATACATTTTTAGATACTTTTTGAAAAATATTTAGGGCCACCAGGGGGCAGTGTACATGTCTGCAATGTGATTGGCTATGTCTGTGCCCAGAAAACATCAAACACAAATCAGAGCTCAGTGTGAAAACTTTTAGAAATGCATCAGTGAAATTAGACTTTTTGAAAATTTACTTTAACTGGAATTAAATGACAAGGCGCAACAGCTGATCTGCTGGGAAATTTGTGTTGATTATTTTCTTTAGGGTTGTACAGCATTAGATATTTGCTGATCTCAGATATGATGATTTGTCCAAACTTACTTTTTCCAATACCTAAGCGTGAAGCCTCTGCAGAACTAATATTTCTTTCTGTTGACAGTCTACTTCAATTTGAAGCATCGTGAATTAAGAAGAACAGCATATTAGTAAATCACACTTGATTTAAAAAGTGGACATGTAGTGTGATTCCAAAGCAAATCATAACAGTATATTTGTAGATTTTTCCAATATTGCAGTCAGTAATGAGATTTATTTGACCAGTATGCTCAACCTAAAGATCAGATGTTAATATCAGCAAAATATGTCATATCTGCTGATACTGATAATCTGATAATACTGTACATCTCTAGTGTTCTTTCTAACTCAAAAAAAAAAACAAACTTAAAAAAGACGTAAAAGTCTGTTCCTTCTTAATGTTACTGAGCGGGTACAAGTGCACTCATTTTTATGCACACTCATCAAAGAAAAGTGTAAAATGTTATTTTGATTGATCCCTGTGTTATTTTGTTGAAAAGCCTGATTAGTCTCCCTTACATCAAGGATCAAACTATAAGAATTCTGCATCTGTGGCTTGAGCAACACAGCTGAATATGTGAGCAGTGCCAAAAACTTTTTGTCAAAATCCTCTGCATCTGGAAGCTGGTGTTCTGGTTCACAGAGTAGTCGCATTATCTGGTGTCAGCTTTGGTACCTTTACCAAACTAAAGTTCTATGAGACTGTTGAAGTCAAAGACAGACAATGAAGTGATGTTCAGTTTCTCACCCTTGCTTTACTGAGGAACCATAAAGGCTCTCTTCCAGGGGAACAGAGGATTTTGTCGCTGTTTTTGGATGCTCTCCACACTTTCAATCTACAAATGCATGATCTTTAAAAGTTGACCGTCACTATAAAGGTGACTTATAGATTATTCAACAATCGTAAACATAATAGCAGGTGTTGTTATAAAAATGGAGAATAGATCAACCTAAATTACACCTTAGTAGTATATCTACAGTTTTTTTTCAGTACTCTGTGACATTCTGATCTTTTGTTTGCTTAATGTTAGTTTAAAATTAGGATCCAAAATCATCTCAGATTTTCTGTGGGCACTTTGTAAGTGTTGAATTTGGTTTCTGACAGCTTTTAACAAAACAAATATTAACCTTGTGTTTGTTTTCCTCAGCCGTCACTGTCAGTTCTGTACATGCTGTCTGATGGAGCCACACATGAGGCCGTTCACCTGCTGTGTCGGATGCTCGTCTTTGACCCGGTGAGCTCACACACAACGCAGGACAACAAAGTTTTGTTTTACGACTTTGTTGACACATTAAAAGTTTCTTAAACCAGACTGTGACTCTATGTAACCCCCCACCATGCAGGCAAAGAGGATTTCCGGCAGCGACGCCCTCTCCCACCCCTATTTAGACGAAGGACGCCTGCGCTACCACACCTGCATGTGTCAGTGCTGCTACTCCGTCCCCAGCGGGCGAGTGTACACGCGGGACTTTGAGCCCGTCGCGGAGCGTCCGTTCAGCCACAGCTACGAGAACAGCCTGCTGTCTGTGTGGCAGGGGAAAGGTATCAAACTTCAGTCCCCGGCTTTGACTCAATGTGGCAGTGTGATTAAAATTTCTGAATGTCGATGCCCTTTTTCTGTCCCACCGTCAGAGTTAATCCATCGCTTCATTACGGAGCATCAGCAGGGGAAACGAGTGCCGCTGTGCATCAACCCTCAGAGTGCTGCCTTCAAGACCTTCATCAGGTAAGAGGAAGAGGAAGATCATTCTAATGTAACTTTTTCAAGTGCTCGAGTTTTTCTTCTGTTTGAGCTGAAGAACACAGACTAAGATTTCCTGTTAGTCAGCCTCAGTACAAGTCATAAAAACCCTCTAATGTCTAATTCAGTCTTTCTCAAATAGTGGGGCGGGCCCCCCTGGGGGGGCGCATGTTACACTGGGAAACATGGTTTTTGGGCCATACTAGAATAAAGTGGAATTGTACATCCACTTCAGTAGGTGGCAGTGCTGCTGTCTTTGTCAGAGCGTGTGCAGGGAGTATTATCTCTACGGTGGATGTTTTTTTCTTTTTTTGCACCGAGCATGCTCAAACACAGCACAGAGCAGGAAATACGAAGAGCAGTTAACAAACCCTCAACCCTCGAGAGACAGCATGGAAAAATATGTTACGGAAGTGAAACGAAAGGCGGAGGGGGGGGATATCAAAATATAATGTAAAAATGTAAATATAATATAATTAATATAAAACAAAAGTCTCCTGAAAGCCAAGATGAGGAAAAATGACGAAGCGTACGTAGCGCTTGGCTTCATTGTGACTACGGTGGGAAATGAGGAAGACCGGTGTGTTTACTCAGTAAAGACATAATGCATTGCTTAACAGTTAAGCAATATTCAGCATGTTTTCGCTGAAAACCCCCCAGCAACTTATGAGCGTGACTGGGGTATAATGTCTGTAAGTACCATTAGTAATAAGTCATTTGTTTGGCTTCATGCTGTCCGCTGCCAACATTTTTAGACACAATAAACACACCGGTCTTTCTTCGTCTCCCACCGTGGTCACAGTGAAGCCAAGCGCTACGAACACTTCGGCATATTTCCTTGTCTTGGCTTTCAGGAGACTTTGGTTTAGTTTAGTCAAAAATGTTTATAATTTAAATAAAGATTTATTTATTTTTTCGAAATTCAGGCAAATTATGCACTAAAAACACTGTTAATATAGGTATTCTATGTCGTAAGTTGATCTATATTTCTCCCTTTTTTGTTTTTTGTGTTATCTAATGTTAATAAATATACTATGTTATGCAGAGGTGTGCTTATAACATTTATTTTAAACAAATGATACTATTTATAGGCACGGTGGAGAGTAGGGGGGGCGCAAAATGTTTTCTTCTTCCTAGGTGGGGCTTAACAGAAAACAATTGAGAAGCACTGGTCTAAATAAAGCTGCAACAAGTCCCAGAGAATCTCCCCCAAAAAAACACTGAAGTGTATTTTAACGTGTCATTGTCAAACGATGAACATAATGCATAATATAATATAAAGACGTTTTTATATCATGCTGATGTCCAGATACAAGTGAAGGTTTGATGTTTTATGGATAAAAAGACTAAATTTGCAACAAATTATTGATTGGCATCAGTTTCTGAAAGTGTTGCTGATTATTTTTAAAACTGATAATTCAGATTGCAGATTTGTCACTTTGCTCTTAACATTAACATCCCAGCTCTTACCGTCAAACGAAGCACTTTTTTTTTTTTTACCAACCAAAATGTTCTAAACTCGCCTTTGTGGCTCATCCTTTTTTACAGATGTAACAAACCCTGCATAGAAAAAAAGAATATTTCTCAAGCTACGTACATTTTAAGGTTGTCAGAATTATACTTTGACACTTATTCAGTACTATCTTTTTGAACTGAAATGATACCATGAAATTTTCCATTCAGTAGTATCAAAAATATGGAAACAAAACAGAACTACAAACAGATTTTTTGGACCCAGGGCTGCAAAAAAGATAACAGAAGAATTACTAAATCTACAATGTAAAGCCATTCTTTAATGTCTTTAATGCTTTGTCCATTTTTTTTTCTTTATTTGAACCCAAAAACAGTTGCATAAACTGATCGTACAATTTGAACTACTTTTAAAGAAGATTTTTTTTGCTGCTGTACCAATTGTCCTTTTCTTGTTTTGAATTGAAGTTAACCACTCTGGTATTGTGAGAATCTCTGTCCACTTCATACACACTCAGAGTTTAACTGTTGGTTCAGATAGGGCACCTTTGCCCTTTAGAGATAAAGCCTTATCATGCTACATAAAACAGTTATTCATGTTGAAGTCTGCCGTGGAGGCTGATGAGTTTGTGCAGAATGTTTAGTCTAGTATGGTTTGTTTGTTGGCACATGAAGAGAAAAAAAATCAGTGGTAGTGTGTTTGTCCAATTTAATTTAAAATAATGTGTCTCTTTCCAAACAACATGTAAAAGTAGTGAATGAATCTCTTCATCTTGGAAAAAACACTGTATAGAGTCAGAGCATTTTTGATAAATCAGGTTTTACAGAAATAATCATCCTCATCACAGAAACTGTTATTTGCTTAAGTATGTCAGATGTCAGGTATCATATTAGTTTCTATCTCTGAAAAACAAATCTGTCAAGGTCAATAACTTAAAGTATTTTCTAATGGATTAAATTGCCAGTAATTTGTAACATTCATTGACTGATTGCTTGACTTTGCACTTTTTTAAATGTGAGAAACTGAAGTGTTGATGAAATTGAAGTTACTGTATGTGCTCGTACTTATGGGTGGGAATCAAAGACCAGTTCAAGTTGATAATCGATACCAATTCCCTCAAGGAATCAATGTCATTTTTGTACGTCATGTAAATCAAGTGTACCACCCTCTCATCAGAAGAAGTCAGCAGAGATTATTACAAAGACGTCCAAAACGTGATCATGGCAGACGAGAAATGTGTCAATTTTTTGAAAAGAAAAACAAAAGAAAGGTGGCTCACTGCACGATATTTAGCGCAAGGAAATACTGGCAAATTCAGAGGCATTCATCTATTGGCCATTTTCCACTAGCACGCCTTGGCCCTACTCTACTCAGCCCTACTCGATTTGCAGCGTGTTTCCACTAGCCCGGTACCTCCTAAAACAAGCTAGTTTTAGTACCTACTTTGCTCTGGTTCCAAGTGAGCTGAGTCGATACTAAAAGATGACGTCACCAACTGCCGGCTACTGATTGGTCAGACAATTCGTCATCGATTAGTCATGACCTGACGACCTAGCATGCTAGCGGTAACTACCGTTAGCTTACCCTCATACGTCTTTTCTTTGCAGCTTGATTGCTCTCGTCCTCGGCGTCATTCTGTTGTATAGCTTCCAAAACTCTCCTGTGCTGCTCAAAGGGTATTTCTTCTTACCACCTGCAGCCTTCTTCTGCTTTCCTTTTTTGCTCGGTTTGTGACAAAATGCCACAGATTGTTGTGTCGCGCTCAAAATGACGTCACTGCAGTGCCGCTCAATCCGTTGGGCAGGTGACTTAGGCTAATGGAAAAGCAGCCGAGGCGAGTAGAGAAGAGTCAAGTAGAGTAGGGCTAAAGGAAAAGGGCCATATGTAGCACGGCTTTTCATATCAGAAGTGAGATGTGGCCAACTTTAGTCCACGAGGAAAAATCCACAGGTGTTCGTGAGGGAATTGTTACAGACTCAGATCAATAATGGCATTGGTGTTAATAAATCATATCAATTCCCATCCCTTCATGTACCTGACCTGTCAGATTCATGAATGCTCCCTAATTTTACCTCTGAAATCATTTGTGTCCTCAGGTCGACTGCCTGGCACTCGTCCAAGGTCTCCAGGAAAGAGGAGAGATGAACGTTCGTCTTGGTTCTCTCGGGGAGCAACAGCAGTTTGAGATCATGGGCCGCGGCATCTGAAAATCCTGAAGAGTTTGGGTCTTTTTCTTTCTTCATTTTTGTTCTCGTGGTGGGATGTGCTGGGGTTGAATCCACCCCAACATAAGAGAGGAAAAAAGCCAACCTATCTGAGCTCCACCTAAAATCCTCTCTCTGTTCCCCTGCAAACCAACAAAGAAAACTAAAACTACTGCTTGACTTCTGAGGAGACCCAGATAGCAGATGCTGGAGGCTTATTCGGTGCTGAAATGGAAAAAAAATGCTGCTGAAATGCTTGAGGAGGAAAGAGGAAATAAGTGAACTTGGTACTAAACTGGATTTTGACCTGTGTTAGTAGAGACTTTAAGAAATAATGGTTTTAATTGTTTGGTAGAGTTGTTGCTTAGTTGATATTTGAAGTCATTCCAGCTCTGTGCAATATGGTTTAGTTAGAGAAAACACACACTTGGTGTGCTTGCTTGCCAATGAGGCTTTTTTTGGACTCTGCTGTACGCCCACGTTACCGGATCAGTGTGTCACGAGCTCTCACACAGAAACCCGCCAAACAACAACACAACA
Source organism: Scarus forsteni (assembly GCA_036419115.1). Taxonomy (NCBI): domain Eukaryota; kingdom Metazoa; phylum Chordata; class Actinopteri; order Labriformes; family Labridae; genus Scarus; species Scarus forsteni. The sequence continues at coordinate 20,320,893 of JAZDUH010000084.1, forward strand.
TTAACCGCCAAAAACCTCCAAGGTTTTTTCTCCTTCCTTTTTTTTAATCTGAACACATCACTCACTGTGTTTTAACGCGATAATAATGCAATCTAACAGATGTAGCAGGTTTTAACCACCGTCACAGATCCCTTCTGTTTCACCACAAACAGCTTTATGTTATCCCAGTTTGAGGAGGAATGTTTGGCCCTGTGTCAGTGTTGTTCGGCTACTTAAAAGGGGAATTCCTGTATCCCGGGCTTTTTTTTTTTTTTTTTTTACACACTTTGATAACTAAATTATTAAAATTTACAAGAAGTTCCAGCAGACAGCAATGAAACAGCTGCGAAGTAGTTCTTTGGAGTCATTGCGTTCAAGCTGTATATTAATTTCAGGTGCTTTTTTCTCTTAAATTCTCAGATAGTTCCTACATTTTTTTGTATTTTTGATTCAGTTAGGCCTCGGTGTCTTTATAAACTAGTCCTTTAAAAGTTTGATTCCTCTTTGAGGATAATCAAGTTTAATCCAGATTCAAAGCTAAACAGGAATGTTTTCATCTCTGTTTTATGTCACATGTTTGTGTGATTAAGCCTCTTTTTTATTTAACAGCCCTTACAGGTAGAAGAAACATGCCAAACCCCAAACTAGTTAGATTTTTTTCATCACTCGTTGAGATGGACAGAAGTCTCTGTGATGGTTTTTTGTTTTCCTGCTGACCTCAGTCTCCACTTTTTCCCCTGAAAAAGGAAACTGCAACCTTTTTTTGTTCCTTTTATTCCTAATTTATTGAGTGTTTGTGGAAGAGTGTGTGTCTCCACCCCCTTTTTTTAATCTTTGTTTTAAGTGACCCTCCTCTGCGGTCTCAGTTACCTCAACCCCCGTGAAAGGCGAGAAATAGAAGAAGAAAAGAAGAAATGTGTGAATATTTGTAAAGTGAAATCCTCCCGTCACAGCGTAAATGTCATTCCTCCGGATGCTCGATTTTTACCTCGCACTCGCTCCTTGTCTCTCGCCCCGCCGCTCAGAATCAGTGTGAGCTTTGGAGAGGAGAAGGATATGTTGCTGAAATGCTGCTGTTTTATTTTTCTTTCCACGATTTGTGTTTTTAGGATCCTTTTTGTAGTTTAAGGCTCAGGTGTCCTGTTTGCAGATGGACAAAAGGTACAGAACCTCACGAGGATGCACCAGTATTGATTCTGCTTCTGGAGGATACAGACTGAGAGGGACAGACAAAGGAACTGCATCTGAGAGGCCAAAAAGACTGATCATGAGGTGGATCATTTTAATGTCAAACACGGAGTGAGACCACAGGATCGAAATGAAGTCTGATTGGGTTATTTTACACCCATTAATCCAAGGACATCACACCTGCGGCCCCTCTTCACATCCTGGATTCATTTTTCCTGATAACCACTTCAGAAACGCCACATTTCCAGAAAGGCAGAGGTGATGAGTTCCTGTTGTTTCGTCTCAGATGTGATTTTTCAGGATCACTCCCCTGATACCACCTTTCTTCCAAAAGAGAAGACCAACAGGAATGTTTCAATCCACAAAGGAAAAGATTTATTTCATGAAGTTATTCCATAGATTTTTCTGCCTCAGTCAGTATGTTTACATGCAGTTCGCTAACACGTTATCCTAACTGAAAATGTTGCATGGCATTGTTGGAAACCTGCTGTCCACTCTGCATTTGGTAATTATGGAATTCTACTTTCTGATTTTACACCAAGTGCTATTGTGCAGAGAAACTGAATTGCAGTACTTCAAATTGAGGATGAAGGGACTGAATGCCTTGTTAATCAACAGCTTCTTGTTAACCTATTAAGCTCTGTTCCCTCGATCATGTTGCAAAGAAAATCATTTCTTTGAAGGAAATAGATGATTGCTCTGCTACTCTGCAGTGTGAAACTGATGAGCAAGCTTTACAAGGGAAACCTCGGGTTGGCCTTGTCAAGGCAGGCAACAGAGAGGCAGAATAGGGACATGGCAGAAATAGCTCGTCCAGGTAGTTATGACACTCACATATGATTCAGACAAGCCTGAGTAGCTGACACTCCTGTATGTCGTGTTTAACAAGATCATGGTGTAGTCGTTCCGTTAGTTTGGTCAAATCTGAACATTGAAAGGTAATTATTACACATCAAACTTTTTAATAGTTTTCATTCACAAAAATGTGCACGAGTGGTATGTTTAATGCAAGACACTCCCTAAGCTTATGTGCATGTGTGCCCGACAGGCGATTCAGTGAAAGAAACATGTCCAAGCATTTTATGTGCAGTCATAGTAAACATTTGAGCACAGCCCCAAAAGTTTAAGATCTGTCCACTTCCTGAGAGGAGCACATCCAGTGAAGATGTACAGCAGAACAGTTTTAAACAGGAATGACAGGGGGCTTTATAAACTTCCCAGAATCCAACATGAAAGTGAATTTTAACCTTTAAGCCAGTTCTGGGTGACACATGCGTGCAGTGTGGCCTTTAAAATGCATGTAAACCTGTCTGTCAGACTAAACCTGCACTGGAGAAAATGTCTTATTTTGGACTAGCACAGCCAGATAAGTCAGATTGGGATTACATTTTCTTTGCATGTAAAAGAGTAGGTTGGTGCATGCTCCAGAGTCTCTGGGATGTAAAACAGAGCAGAAGGCAGCAGAACTTAGATGGATGTCTGCCTTTTCTTATTTCAGTTGCAAGTTCTACTCAAGAAATCCCTCATTTGGTGGCTCAAAGAAATAGCAAATGAAAAAACATCCACACTTGGAATAAAGTCTTCGATGCTTATTGAAGATTTTCAAGCAGCAACAACAGATGTGTTTCAGCCTGAGACAAAGCGGATGTGTCGCTGTATTATCTTGATGAAGGACAGCGAGTGCTGATGCCTTTGTCGTTTGTATATTAAAGCTGTTTTACTTTCAGAGATGATAAATGCAGATGACAAACATCAGCAACTAGTTAGCTGCTTGCTAGCTTGTGAGTTAGGTTGACAGTAGTGTATTGCTGCTCACTAGTCTATCAAATCACCTGAGTAAGCTGTGCATTTAGCTTGACTTAACTGTGCATGTAAACATACTGAAGGTCAAAGAAAAATCCGGATGCACCTTGAATTTCCATAAAACATGTCGGTGAGATCTGCAGCTCGTGGTGGATTTGAGATGGTTGGCCTTCGCTTTGGCTTTCAGGATTTTTGTGCCAACCGCAACGAACGGTCATCCAGTGCTCACTTGTGTCAGATGTTAAAGTTACATCTCTGATATATTTGTTTTGTTTAAATGTCACTAATGATGTGTTTCCACAAAGCGATCCAGTTCAGATATGGTACACAATTGTTAAAAGTAGGGAGAGGAACCACAGTGGCTGATCTGGACTGTCCCACTTCGGTAGATGCCCTGCAGTCGACTATGTAATTGCTCCAGATCTCTTCCTGGAAATGCACCATTCATGATTTTAGTTTATTTCCTGTGGCGCCTCTCTTCCTGCCTTGTTCGTCTGCTAACTTATTTCCCCTTTTCCTCGCCCTTGTATCCAGCAGGCAGGGCCCTGAGCCTCCTTCCCCCCGATTTTGTCTCTTGTTTCTGTTCGTATTTTGTTCAATGAAGCCCTGAAAACCTCAGCTCCGTTTCTCCAGGAACACACAGCGAGCCTCTTGTGCAGGCTGCCAGATCGACCTGACTTGTATATCTGCATGTGTATAGTTATTATCCCATGGAGAGCATTTTGGTTTGAATGCTGTGCAATGGTTCCGTTTGTTGACGACGACAAAATACGTACCTTTTTTTGTGGTGATGTTAATTTAATTCACCTTTAGGAAGTGATTTTATTAGGAGTTTTGTTTTTGTTTGTTGTGATCTAATTAGATTTAAACAAAGCCAAGAGTTGGGAGGACTTCGGGGTCATTGTTCCTTAAAAGTATGAGAAAACTGAGTGAACTTCTCGTGGTAAAGAAGAGCAGAGTTTGAATCAAAACTGAAACATTGCCACCTTAACGAGAACCATAGTCAAGACATTACTGAATAAATGTCATTTATATGTTTTGTGTTACAGATAAGCACAGAAGATTTGCTGTGTAAGAAAATTACTAAATTCCTGTTCAGGCTGCCACTGATATGCAACATACTCCGAGAAGTGATGTTAGAATATGCCTCTTTAAATGTTCTAATTTTAATTTACGTTACAGTATTTCATCCTTATTTGCAAAGTTAGTTGAAGCATGACAATGGCCTTCATTGGGATTAATTCCCAAAATCATCTAAACAATGGAAAGATGTTGATGTTTCTGTGTGACATCGACATTTAAGACAAATATATCACACCAGTGTGTCTGAATTTAAAAGGTTTCTTTTAGGGTGCTTCCCTTAAAATTAGCCTTTGTTTTCTTACCATTAGCTTTTCTGTGCTATGAGTTGTAAACCGCTTGCTTCCGAAATTGTGTAGTGGAGATTCAAGGGCTGGGTTTGTCCCGCAACCTCGCATTATGATCTGGATACAATACGTATCCTGCGACATTTTTGTGGCGGACATACACAAAGCATTGTCAAAGATGCTATGAGGAGTTTCAAAGTAATTACAAAAAAGTCTCACTTTTAGATATATGCCTGATCGAAATACACTCTTTAAGATGCATTTCATAGCATCAGAATAGGTTATCTATAAATGCTATTCCTTAGCTTCTGGTTGGGTCGGACAGGGCTGGACTGGCCAGGATACTCAACTTCGGGAACAAGACAATTAAGACTAGAGCAAATTTATATTATTCAGACACGTCTTAGAGCACCGGGCTGCAAGTAGCGATATATAGCTGACTACAAAACTACGATACTAAGTTTTCCAAAAAATTGGTTGTTGTAAACTACCGCTACGCAACTAGAAAGAGACACATTACCTCGTCGCTTTGCATCCTGTAAGTTGTTGAAAAAAGAAGTTGTAAAGCGATGCAAAGTTCTGAGGGAGGTCCGAGCTGCATGCTTTATTAGCATCACAACAAGCACACACTTTGGCTTTGGTCACGTCTTTACGACAGTCGCCGCGCATGCTCATGGGTAGCAGAGTCTTTATGATGCTCCTCATAGCGCCTTTAATGCCTTGTGTATGTTTGTTCCTTCTTCTTTTTTTCGGGGAAAAAAAGTAAGAACAAGATTTTAAGGATCCTTCATGTAAGGCGCAGACATTTCAGGACTTGAGAGATCTTGGAAGTGAAAATGTGGAAGGAGTATTGCTTCATGTTTGGCTGCCAAGACCTCTGTAGAGTTTTCTGTGAACTGCACTGTGTGGGGAAATATTCCTGCGTCTGTTCTAATCGTCAGATCTAATTCATGTTTCTAGATGTTCGATTCAGTCAGAGTTTAGTAACTTCTTGTTTGAAAGCTCCTTCACGGTCTAAGCTTCTGTCAGCCACTGGGTTGCACATTATTCTAGTAATTCCTCAGTAGTTACAGGTAGCTCAAATGTTACGATACGAGCCCACATGGCAAAGCGATAAGCCAGGAGGCTCCATAAACAGAGAGCCAGCATGGGTTCACATCCTGTCCCCACTTTCTCTTTACTAATGAAATCATCAATACTGACAGATACTCACAGTGGATGTCTGTTTTTAATGCCTCTTGTTTAAACCTCAAGTGGGTTGTAAGAACTAAAAGTTTAGATCTGGGCTGCTGTGAGATTAAAAATGTACTTTGAAAACAGATTTCACAGCCTGCACAGTGCTGGTTGTTAAGAAAAAGAAGTTGGTTAAGTTTTAAAAAACAAAATCCAACGTCGTGCCCTTCCTTCCCAAGTATCTGTTTAATGAAATGTATTTTTTTTAAATCTTGGATGTAGCTTGACAATTTTAATCATGTAAATAACACGTCAGGTTTTACCATAAGGTATCACCTCCTCGTCGTAACAACACCGTCATGACTTAACACTTGAGATGTTTGTAGTAATCAGGTGACACCCAATAATCAATGATTTAGTCCATATATTAAGAGGTAACATGCTTTTCAGTTATATATGAAAGATGTTGCAAATCTCTAAAGCCCCATGTTAGATTATTTTTGCAGTTTATTTCAACCTTTTCATTAAATGCTGAATGAGCTTCACTATAAATGAGCTAATCTTACATTTCAGGGAGATTTTGAGTAATTTAAGGTTCAGATTTTCCTGTTGAGGGAACAGTTGCTCCAAACTCCTCCCACTCCTGGACTTTTTCTTTGCTTTCTTTTTTCTGTTGTTGTGTTAGTAGAGATCCTTCCAGGCGAGGAACAGATTTTAAACTAGGTGACCCGTGTTGTCCGAGCAGAGGTCAGCTGAAGAGTCTCTTCTCCGGCTCGTCTGTTCGGCGGTGAAACGCTGAAATCGAACTGAAGGAGAGTGGGACGTGGACAGACGGTCATCTGTAGAGATTAGACACGTTTTTCTTCTATGAAAAGAAACTTGATGTTTTTATTATCCTAAATATGAAACTGATGTTTTGTCTTCGTTTTAGCATAAAGGTTTTGTTTGTTTTTGACCTGTGTTCCCAACAGATACTTGAATTTCTTAAAAAAAAGCTTAGAGTTAAAGTAGTGAATGATAAAATAAATAAATGGACACTGGATAATATTCTTCTGCTCTTTTCTGGAGTCGCTTCTTTGCTGAATATTTGTCAGTCAAATCACTTAACATCAGGTTTGAATATTTCCTTCATACTGTAGCAATAGGAAGATGACGTCCCCCCCACCATCAGCCCTCAGAAAGGCCCAGTTAAGCCCAACAGGACTGTGAAGACTGATTCAGTTCACCTTAATATGATTATTAAAAGAAATGGAAATCAACAGTATTTAGGACATTTGTGAAATTTAAGAAGTCACATTGACAAGCAAAGAAAGGACATGAGACCCACGTCCTTCATCTTTAACCCAAAAATTAACACAATTCAGCCGTCATTGACACTTTGGTAAAGTTTAAAGAAAATATTTTAGAGCATTTTTGAGATATTACAGAAAGGGATGAATGTCCTCACTTTTGACCTATCACCTGTAACAAGTGATCAGAAAATCCTGGGAGATCTCACATTAAGGAAAGTGAAAAGAAATATTAAAAATAATAAATAAATAAAAGGGAGACCTCCTTCTGCATTTCACAGTGTTAAGAACTGATCCACCTGTTTATGAAAATTGTGACCATAGCAGCTTAGAAGCTTTCAAAACATTTTATTTAATTTTTTTGCAAATTCTTCTATAAGTTTTAGGGATGCAAATTATTATCAACATTTTTTTTTTATTTTTGTATCAACGGTAAATTTCTATAAAAGATCTATCTATCTATAGATAGATAGATATTTTAACTACAACTGTATCTTTCACACTTAAAAGTAACACCAAGCTAAGTATGCCATTTTAACAGCTAGAGGATCAAACCGGCTCTTGACAAAACAGGAGCTTTTACTTCCAAATTAAAATAAATACGTAAAAGCATAACAAAAAATATTACTGAAGTGTGACGCTAAAATATTGTCAGGTAATTTGGCAGATCTTTTATAGCAATTTACTGTTGACACAAAAATCATGTCGATAATAGTTTGCATCCCTAAAACTTATTGAAGAATTTGTATAAATTAAAATGTTTTGAAAGCTTCTATGGTGACAATTTTCAGAATTAGATGGATCAATCCATAACATGAAATGCAGAAGACGGCTTCCCCTTTATTTATTTTACATTTCTTTAAACCTCTTCAAAGTGAGATCTTCCAGTATTAACTGATCACTTATTTGATACACACACACACAGTATATACTTCCTAAATAATCTGTTGCAGTAAAATCATTAATATTTACACTAACATAAGAACAGTTTAACCAGTTTGCTTTAAAAACTGAAACACTCATTTTAACTCTTGTAGTACCAAACATTTGCAAGCATGCAAAACCATTCATGCAAAATCAAATATAGGAAACACTCAGACTCAAAGATAGCTGTTTAATTATATTTATATCTGGTTGCTAATTGATGTTTCAAGATGACCACCAGCGCCAACTATAATGTCATACGACAGCATCACAGAACACGACAAGTTGACTAGTGATCTATAGGAGAGGATATTTGAATAGTAATCACTTTAAATGGCTGCTCTGCATTTACATTGTTTCTTCATTAATTAAAAAATGGGGCAGAGGGCATCTAAACCTGGTCCACAGGTCCACCCCTGACCTTTACTCGGGCTGAGTATTTCCAGCAACTTCACGATACTTATTCCAATACTGAGGCCACGATAAGATATGCATCCCAATCCACGTAAACTGTGAACATTGACTACCCTTTAACAGAATTCCCAGCAAGTTTTGTTTCCGAAGAACAAGAAGAAAAAAACAAGGATGAGTTTTAGATAATTCTACAGCTTAAGAAACTTCAATTTAGATCCTCAAAGATGGTAGACCAAAGTTCAAATTTGGAACACGTGCTTCATCATGTTGTTTGGCTTCTTCTTTAAACTGTGCCATTGCTAACATTAGCCAAAGTGTATTGACAACAACTGTCAAAACACTGAGGCTGTATCAGTTCTGTGGAATCAGAGTCAATACATGTATCCTCATGAGTGCATGACGATATTTTGCCATATTGATATTTTTAGCACAGGCCTAGCCTTTACTAAAGGACTTTTTTGTTTCATGTTTATTAACCAGTCAAATGGTATTTTGACTGGTGAGCATAAAAACTAGACAGAGCATTTATTCATATGGGGAATTATTTATGTAAATAGACATCATCATTCATGTTTCACAGGTTTTATTCTAACTTTTGACACACTGACATTTAAAATGCCCTCTTGTGTGATTGTGTTTGTAACTGGGTACCTCTGCTCGATGGTCTAAGTGCTTGTACTCTAGTGAAGCACTGGAGTATTTCCTGGCCCTGCAGTGACAGGTGGCAGCAGGAGGCTCCTCCCAGCTGATCCTTCTTTCTGAGCTCCTGGAAACCTGTCCTCACCTCACACTCACTGCACATCCACAGAGAGTGTGAGGACACACACTCCTCAGTACTCTCCTCCACACACACACACACTCAGGAGCCATGTCGGCCCTCATAGCTGCCGGCTCCGTCTTCTTCCCCGGACTCTTCTTGCTCTCCAAGAAGAGTCTGAAACACCTGATGGGATGGAGTGAAGGGGACGCTGCTATCGTCTCCACACGGTAAGGACACATGCATCCTAAGTCTTAAACCAGCTTGTGGGGGCCATCTCTCGTGTGCTCTGAGCCTAAGTCTTAATTTTTGGTCATATTATGATTTCTGGGCCTGATTCTTGTCTCTTATTAAAGACTGAGCTGAATGTCAAAATTGAACTTTAATGTTAAAAGATGATAGCATATTTACTACAACATACATAACATTTATTTATATATTCACTTTAAGTACATTTATTTATAACCTCTAAGTTTTTCTGGTCTGTTTTTATCTGCAATCATTGTTTGGTATCTTGAAGTATGGTGTCCCGAAAGGTTCATCTCATTGCAATTAGAGAATAAAACCTGCAGAACACACCGAAGAAAGTAAATTTTGTTATATAAAGTGAAAAAAGCAAAGTACTCTTAGTTTTTATTTTAAATTGTAAATGAGCATGGACATAACTTCAAGGATCAAAAAGTGATGTCAAGTCAAGGATGCAGCAAACCTGGAATACTTTTAATTGCCAGCAGAGGGAGACTCTTAAAGATGTACAAATAGAGGGCACAGGGTACAATATGCACTTCAATTATGGTTGTTAATTTTAGGAAGCTCACTTATAACAGGAGGTTTTATATTCTTTCACAGGAGGCAGTATGCTCTTCTCCAGGTTCTCTGTTTTCAGTAAGCGTACACACATGCAGGAGTCTTTTTTGTAAGCTCTCTGATGTAAAAGAGTTCGCATGGCCATTCTCGTACTATTCCAGTAAGCTTGCAGGAAGTAGCAAGGTCTTTCTCTCCCTTTTCTTTGCAAGCTTACTAAAGCACACTGAGCAGTATGCTCTTTTTCAGGTTGTTTGTTTTAGTGAGCTTAATAAATTACAAGAGGAAGTATGTTTTCCACAGATTGTATATCTTTAGTAAGTTTTTTCCATAATACAGTAGGCAGGTTGTATGTTTCACAAAGCCCAATGACACATTTGACAGTATGGTCTTTTTCAGGTTGTTCATTTGAAGAAGCTCATGAAACTGGAGCTTATATGTGTTTTCATGGAAGGCAGTATGTCTTTTCTCATGCTGAACATGACATCAAGCTTACATAAGTACAAGACAGCAGTATGCTCTTTCTCAGGTTGTCCACTTCAGGAGGCTCACTAAATTTCAGAGGTTGTATGTGCTTTCACAGGAGGCAGTATGCACCTTCTCAGGTTGTACATCTCAGTGAGCTCACTAAAGAACAGATAGCATGCTCTTTCTCATGTTGTCCATTTTTAGTGATCTTACTTGAGTACACAAGAGCATAACTCCTTAACGTTCACTGTTTTCAGTTAGCTTACAAAAAAGAGGAGGTAGTATGCTCAGCCTCAGGGTGTCAAGTTCAGAGAAGTATCCCATGTAAAAGTGCTTTTTGTTTGCATACTTTAAGTACAAAGGCAGTGTGCTCTTTTTAGAGCCTGATTTGGACTTTATTTTTATTCCTGCATTTAGTAGACAGGGTCAGATAGAGTCAGGATCTTGGAATAAAGAGAGAGGGGAATGTCACAAGGTAAAGGAGCCACAGGTCACACCTGGATTCAGGTTGACCATGTTGAGGATAACAGCTTCTGTGGACGTAGAGCACAGATACAACCACCAGGCCATTAGCCCCAGAGATTTATGCCTCTCTGTTCAATCTATGTCATAGCCTATGCCATGGGCTTGAAGATCCTTGAACCAGCGCAGAAGCCAACATGATAAAATGTAACTATAGATCATATTTTTATATTTAAGTGTTGTATCTGGATAACTTAATACCTGGAATAGGCAGTGAAGGCAGCATATGTAATTGTAGATTGACAATATCACTATAATGCTTGAAGAGATTGAAACTGAGTTTAATTTTGGTTTGACACGCTTCACCCTCAGCAGGCTTACCTGTTTTTCTTTTAATCTTCAGACTAATGATGACACATTCAGGATAAATAAACAGTACATGTATTTGTCTACATGTCTGACTGAAAAGATAGATCTAACTGTTCAACTGAGTCTTTTTTGTCTTTGTTTCCCAGTCTGGTGTCTTCTGTCCAAGCCATCATGGCCTCCTCTGCTGGATGTATCATCATCTCATCCTGCAAAGACATCGTAGAGGACAGGTGAGAATATTCAACCTTTCCTTAAAAGAGAAGAAAAGCACAGCTCACCACCACTCTTTAGCAATAATGGAGTCTTCACACATCTTCACATGATTATATCATGAGTTAAACATCAAACTATTTTAACAAATTAAAAGACACATTTTCTGAAGGTTTCAGCAGATCCCTAAAACGGCCCTAAGTCATAAAAATCTAAAATTAGTTCTTAGGTTAATTTGTGACTCTTGAATGGTTGTCTGTCTAAGCTTTTTTTATATTGCTCTTTGTGACTCTAATGTCAAACGTGCAAAAGATTGTCATGCTCGAACTTTTTTCCACCAATTTCTGCATTCTCAAGGAACTTCATTCTGCCATCATTTGAGATCTCAGATAGGAATCATTGAGCCATTTTTTTTTTCACTCACACCTTAATTCCCCTCCATGATGGAAGTGCTTATGCGACTGTTGTGTAAAGTGGGCAGGGGATAGAGAGTGGGCTGTTGTTTTTGTAAATTTTGCTATAGTTGAGCAGAAAAGGTTGTGAGCCCTAGCATACAGCTAAGAATTACAGAATTACCTCAGACGGTGACTTGCATCATGCACATCAACAACTATATAGATATTATTAATAAGGTGTCATCTTACAACTTGTTTGAAAATACATCAGTATTTCCCACAAGGTCAATATTTCTCCAAACACTCGTTCAGCGTGTTCCCTCATATGGCCCAGTGGCAGCAGGATGGGGTCCAGGCCCCCACCACCTTAGGAAGGATAAGTGGTTTAGATAATGAATGGATGGGTGAAATAACAGGCCATGAAAGGCCTTAGAAGGTCTTTTATTTTATATTTGATATATGTTTTTAAGCTTTGTATAGCTTTTGTGTATAAAAGTACATATACTGGGCTTTATGTAGGTATATATAAGTATTTATATGGGCTTTATATAAGTATATTTGCATGTTCATATGTCAGTTAACATCCTCTTATCATTTAATTAAACATCTTAATTACTTTGTTTTGAGCCATCCGTGGCACATGCCAGCAGTGGAAGAATCATTGTTCCTTGTAAATTAGCTAAGAATTATACCACTGGATTCTTGAAAGGTTTATTCCCTCTGCAATCATGACATTATTACTCTACTCTCAAAGCATTTGTCCTTAAAAATAATATTTATCTAGTCTCCTCATTGTGTTGACACTCTTGTCATTTTAACCCATTTAAATTGCATGATGAGTTTGAAAATTAGTCCCTCCCCTTATTTTTCTTTATTCCTGACCCTGACATCCATCCTATATGTAAATTTCAAAAAAATATACACCAGCTTTGTTTTGTGATCAAATTCACTCATAAATGTATGTGTATTTTTGGTTTTACAGATTAAATAGACGGGGTAAGAAATGTCAATAGTGATGTCTAAGTGCAGTGAAACTGCTGAAATTTCTTTTCTCTAATTCTTTAATTTCAACCTTATAATTTCAATTTCATTCTTAATTTTATCAACATTTCAACCACTTTCCTACCATTTTAAGATTTTTCTTTTTTTTTAACATACTTCCGGTATGGACTAAAATCAGCACAGCACTTGGACTGCTATCTCAAAACATTTACACTACTGTACCTGTTTGTCCTCCTTCCTGTTGTCTTGTCTTGTCCTGTCTGTCACTGTTTCCCCTTCTTTCACACTGTGGTGTGGCACGGCCCTTCCCTTCAGCTCACATCAGGGGTTAAATAAAGTTTGATTTGATGGAGTAGCCTACAGGGAGGGCTGGTGATGGTCACTATAGCAGTGAATCACATTTATTTACTTATCTCTCACTGCTAGAAAAAAAATGCCTTGGTCTTTCCAACGCTGCCACCGGACACAGTGCTCAGCTGAAAAGATAATGCAGACAAATTTGTAATTTTTACTTTTTTGAAATTAACATCTCTCCTTTACTATATATATCCTATACTTTGTATTTGAGGATTTAAAACACTCCAGATGGCCCAGTCTCATGATCATGCTTAATAACTTGTTATGGACATTTTACCTTGATTACACACTTCAAGATGATTACATTAAAATGATTAAGATATGATTTATGTATGAATGTAAACATACTCTACTAACACATGCCTGGACAGAGAGAGGTTTCATGTATGGAGCAAACCTCAGTGTTTAATCTACTTAACAATCCAAGCCTAATTCATCTCCTGAGCCGAGAAGCAGTGAAGCTATTTCAGTCTCTGCAGCGGTCAGAGTTCACTAATCCTCCACACTGAGGACAATCAGCAGCTAAATTACAGAGAGAAGAGAGTGAGACAGAAGATTGAGGGTAAATGTTTCAGTGAATCCCAGGTTTCCTCTGTCCAACCCTTCATTTTCTAGTCAAAGTGGAGAGGAGGCTGCTCTGCATTTGTTTATCAAATCACACCACACTCACAGCCAGCAGGCTTACAGAGCTGTAGACACACCTGCTGCATGAAGCTTACATCTATAGGTTTTGGATCTAAGCAGTTTAAAAATATGCAGGGTTGTGTTATAAGTTTTATATATTGATTTATAGCTCAAATTCATTTTAACACAGACTAAAGGTGATTAACATTTTGGAAATGGCTTGAACAGTTCAGTGTCTGTCCCAGAAATGCTCAGAGATGATCACATGTTTACTGTAATGCAACATGAAAAAACACATTAAGGCAGCAGTGTAAAACAAACAAACAATAAAACATACAAAAAACACATTTTTCCTGTCATTGCTATAAAAGACCTGAAGTGCAAAACACAAACACAAGAAAGTAAATACAAAGAATAGACAACTCCCAATGGATGAATGAATTAAGACACAACAAATCATTGCTTATAATATAACAACTTAAAAAAAAAATTCAACCTTATAAGAAACCACAAAAAGAAATTCAAGCAAAACCCCAACCTACAAATAAAACTCAACAAATTAGAGAACACAACAACAATGAAAAATGCAATTAAAAAAAAATTGAAAATGCAGCATCAAATAAGGAAACCGAACAAAATTAATAACATGGCACCAAAAACTGCAAGACATGTATGAACAGAAAAATTGCCAAAAAATCCACAATAAATGTGAAGCTAAATCAAAACAACAAATTGAGAGACAGCAACTGATAAACACGCAAAAGCAAATAAAAACTTGACGGTGTATCAGCAACACAACCACAAATTAAATAATATGACATAAATATAAAACTGCATCAACCAAAAATCAACAAATAAAAAACATTCAATATGTGACATCTAATGAAAAAACTATATAAAACAATAATCACAACAAAAGTGAAATCACAAATCTCAATACAACATAAAATATTTAAAAAAATCTAAATAAACTAAGAGCAGGTAATAGTCCATTTTAAAACAACAAATAAGAAAACACTATGACAAACTGAAGAACTACATATATTTACATACATATTCACATTTATTTTAAAAACAACAAATTAAAAGAAAAAGTGACAAAGTACAAGAACAAATTTGAAACACAAAAAAAATTGTGGTTATTTCTTTTATAAAGGTTTTATTCCTGATGGTGTGTCTTTTCGTTTTTTCATGTATTGAAGTCTATTATTGAATTTTTTTTATTATTGTGTTCTTTTGGGTCTTTTTGACCCCCGCCATCCATGACTATTCTGTGATGCCTCTCTTATATGTTTCCCTTCCCCTGTATTCTCCCCAGACATTGGCTGACAGATTCCTACATCCTGTTCGCCACGCCATACTTTGCCTACGACATCTATGCCATGTTCCTGTGTTACTGGCACAAGCTTCAAGTCAAAGGTCACGAGGAGAAGGGGGAAGAGGGTGGGTTGGGGTCGATGGGGGCTGCTGTGGGGGGGTACCTGCGCAGAGAGGTGCTCATGGTGCTGCATCACGTCTTCATGGTGGCCTTTTGCTTTCCTGCCTCTCTGGTAAGAAACACAATGATGAGCAGATTTTATATTTTTGTAGGCTCTGCATAGTACAGTAGGCAGTTTACTTCACTTCAGGTTGTCTGTTTTCTGTGAGCCTAAAAAAAATAATCAGGTAGTTGTGTTCACTCAGGCTTCACATTTCAAACCCACTAAAGCACAAGTGACGGTATGAACTTTCTCAGGTTGTCCATTTTAACCCTTTCATGCAGGAATTTATTAAATCACATGGGAATGATTTTTAAAATGTTTGTTTTTCCTTTTAAACAAGCTAAAAATGATGTGCAGTTTATTAATATGTTCTATTTTCAGTGAATTAATAAACCAATAATAAGTCAATGGAACTTAATATAGATCCACAAACACATATTTGTTACAAACATTTACTAAAAGCATACAAAATAAAATGCAAAATATAAAGTATATTTAATATTGCAGTTTAATTAAACTATTAACATGTGACTTTTAATTTAAAAATGTATTAAAGATACTAAATTAGGTGAAATCTGAATACAGGCATAATACACAGAATATACTTTTTACTGCATTAAGCCCTCTGGAGCAGAATTTTTGGTCTCAGATGAAAATAAACAAGGAAAATATTTTTAAAATCTGCATTAAAGTGTTCCTTACATCTCATTGAATTAGAGTGTATGTTTTTTCCTGACTAATTCTTTAAGAATAGAAGGATTTAACACGTCATCCTGAAGGGTGTGGTGCATATCCTTCTTTGTTGGACATTTTTGGATTTTTGATATAATTTCTCAAAATGAACAAAAAGAAACAAAGATCATATTTTTATGAAACTTGAGAATGTAGTTTTAGTGTTTACTACTTGATAGTTGGGACATGGTTAGCCTAAATGGTCCAAAATATAAAATAAATATCTGTCCACTGTAGGTGACGCTGTGCATGAAAGGGTTAAGTAAGTTCATTTGAATTCATGAGGCAGTAAACTCTTACTTAGGTTGTCTATTTTCAGTGAGCTTTTATAAGAACAGGATGCAGAATGCTCTTTCTCAGGCTGTCCCTCTTTAGTTTGAATTCTTGAGGCCATAAACTCTTACTTAGGTTGTCTGTTTTCTAAGCTTTCAGAAGTTGCAGCATGCTCTTTCTCAGGTTGTCCATTTTTAGTTTGCTCTCTGGAGTAAAATGGTTGTTATGATCCTCCTCAGGTAGTTCATTTCCAATTCACTCACAAGAAGCAATGAGGTCTAAGTTTTTTGTTTTTTGGTAAGCTCACTAAAGAACAGAAGCAGTATGCTCTTTTTCAGGTTTCCCATTTAAGTAAGCTCACATAAACAGATGAGGCTGTATGCTCTTACTCAGGCTGTTTCTGAACCTCTCTATAGTTTAGACAACAGCATGTTTTTCCTCAAGGTTGTCCTTAATCTACCTTACAAAGTGCAGTAAGAGCAGGTTTTGATCCCACTTCTGTCCTTAGGTAGCATTTGTCAGAAGACATCATTGGAAACTTACTATGATGATTGATGAAAGTACCAATAACGTTTTTATGTGCTAGAAATTGATAAGTTTATTGTTGATATTAAATGATCACCAGATAGATGGATGTACACCCAGCTTCATAAAGATTTAGAAAAAGTATAAAACTTGACAGCAGTTACTTTCATGTGCTCACGTTGTGTTTACATTTGTGTGTGTTTGTGTGTGTTCGTTTGTGTGTCAGCTTTGGCGGCAGGGTAAAGGAGATTACTTTCAGGCCCTCTTGTTTCTGGCTGAGCTCAGCACACCGTTTGTCTCTTTGGGGAAAGTCCTTATTCAGGTAATCCAGTCCTAAAGCTGTCCCTATCCTGCAGTACAATTATTACAGTACAGGCCAAAAGCTTGGACACACCTTCTCATTCAATGTGTTTTCTTTATTTTATTACTAATTACATTGTAGATTCTTACTGAAGTAATGATCTTAACTTAGCTGATTGGTTCTTGCCATAATATTAATTTTAAAAGTGTCTAATAGGGCTGTCGTCTGTGTATCAGCCTGACTTCTTAACAACACAAATGATGGTCCCAACCCCATTAAAAAGGCAAGAAATTCCATTAATTAACCCTGAAAAGGCACACCTGAGAAGAGAAAACCATTTCAGGTGACTACCTCTTGAAGCTCATTAAGAGAATGCCAATAGCCTGAAAAGCAGTAATCAGAGCAAAGGGTGGTTACTCCGAAGAAACTAGAATATAAGACATGTTTTCATTTATTTCACACTTTTTTTGTTAAGTACATAATTCCACATGTGTTCATTCATAGTTTTGATGCCTTCAGTGAGAATCTACAATATAAATAGTGATGAAAATAAAGAAAACACATTAAATGAGAAGGTATGTCAAACTTTTGGCCTGTACTGTATATATATAATAATAATATAATGTAATATATAAGGAGTGAGCAACAGTCAGCCTGAGGCCACTCGCAGCCCTCCTACTACTTTTTAGCAACCCGCTAGTAGGTTTCTTTCTATCTATCTATCTAGCTAGCTAGCTTTTTAAAGTCACTTCTTGTAATACAAACTTCACAGCATGAATTTGTTCTGTTCAGATTGTGTCAAATAGGGATGATGTGACCCTCTTGGTTACCCAGTGTTCCCATCCCTGATTTACAGTAATTGAACGGTCAGACACATAAAAATAATACAAATTCTCTCAGTTATGTGGGAAAAAAGATTTTTTCACTGATTGAATTTGTATTTTTGAAGCAGGAATCCAATAACATAAAGAATCCAAATCAGTTTTCTGTTGCTGCTCCCCTAATTGTAACGACTGCTTTTACACCGATGGGAGTATCCAGGTTATGAGCAGTGTCTTAGTTCTGTTGATGTTCAGGATTTGGCATTTGCATGTATGCAGAGAAACCTGGATATTACATGATAAATATCAGTATTCTGGTTTCTGATTGCAGTTTCCTGTCTAGGCAGGAAGCTGTCAGAAACTGGCATGAGGCTGTAACATGACACAGTGTCAGCGTGATGCTCAAGTCCATGCTACATAGTTACTGCTTTAAAATATTCTGAAATAGAGATATGTAACATGAAAAATATTTAATTGTACAATGCATTTAAATCAAGAACACATATTTAGTGTTAACTGAACTTAGTTAAAGCAGGTAACACATGAAAACATAGCATAAAATCTGTGGTTATTTGCTCCTTCATTTGCCTTACCATTATTTAATTTCATCATTATTTATTTGTATATAAATATTTCTAACTGGATTTTGTGTTATAGTGTATGTTTTTAATGTACTTATGTTTTGTTTTGTAAAATTGGCCACCCATGGGAAGCTGTATCATCAGCTAATTCTCCACATGTGATGTTTAAGAATTTCATTTTGCAGTAATGAAATGTTTGAATTTTGATTTCTGTTTAATTTGGATGATAAAAGCAATCCCCTGAAAATTCTGAAATCTTTTCTGAACCTAATATGACCTTCAAGTTGGAGGATATTCAGACTCTGTGTTTTCAAAAACTCAAAGTTGTTTTTTATGTATAAATATTTAAACCCTATCATTTAAGGAAGCAATGATTGATTATAAATAAGTTTTGTCAGTATAATTCAAGAATAAGTGCAGTTGTTTTTTTGCCCAGGATATGCATGAAAAATGAGGTAACCTTCTTGAACCTGGATTGTCTTTCTGCTGCGAAGAATTCAGATTAAAGTAAAGAAAATTACTGCAGCTATTGTTGCATCTTGTCTTCTATTTCTGATCTTTTTGTTCCTTGCTGTTTCTTCTTCCTCTCAGCACAGGCAGCAGCACACTCTACTTCACAAAGTTAATGGATGCCTCATGCTGCTCACTTTCTTCGGCTGCAGGGTCGTCCTCTTCCCCTACCTGTACTACGCATACAGCAGGTAACTGCACTGACCAGCACACACATTTCCTTTAGTCATGCTTCATTCACCATTTTAGGGTACCTGTACAAGCCCTCAGCTGTTTTTATTAGCAGTAGCTGAAGCAGAAGCAGTCAAATTCCCAATTACAGTGAAGTTGGGATGTTATGTAAAACAAAAATAAAAACACAATATGTTTTAAAAATCATTTTCTACCTTGTTCATGTAAATACGCTACAACAACAAGATATTTAAACTCACAGCCATCATTGTTTATTATAAATCTTCACTCACTTTACATTTGATGCCTGCAACACATTACTAAAAGCTGGGACAGGCCCATGTTTACCACTGATTTTCTTCACCTTTAACAACACTCAGTCAGCGCTTGGGAACTGAGGACACCAATTGTTCTGTTGGTGGAATTCTTTTCTCATTCTTGCTTGATGTCCGACCTCAGTTGCTCAACATTCTGGTGCCTGTGCTGTTGTTTTTGTGTTCCTTAATGAGCCACACATTTCCAGTCGGGGGCAGGATAGTACCTGGGCTCATTTACCACAAAGCCACACTGTTGTAACACCTGCAGAATGAGGTTTGGTACTGTCTTGCTGAAATAAGTAGAGGCAAGGATGTTGCTATCTGTTACCTACCAGTGTTACAGTGCATTGACAAATGTGCAAGCCATCCATGCCACAGGCAATAACACACTCCCATACCATCCCAGATGCTTTTGATCTTTTACTGTCTGGGTCGCTCTTCTTCTCTTTTAGCCAGGAGGGCAGGACGTCCATGATTTCCAAAAACATTTTAAATATGGCCTCTTCAGTTCAGAGCACTTTCCCCCGTTACATCAGTCCATCTCAGATGAGCTTGGGCCCAGGAAAGCAGTGAGTTTTTGGGTGTTGGTGATGTATTGCTTTTGCTTTTCAACTTCAGATTTACTTTATTGTCCCCAAAGGGAAATTTGGTTTGCAGGCAGGTAAAAACATGAGGCATAAACACACAATCACACAAATCCCGGTAAGACACAAAGATGGATAAAGCACCAATACTATTGGGACAGCTGGAGCAGGACCACACTGTGGTGCTAGAGATTAAATGGTGGAGTTTTAACTGTTGTAAGTGTAACGATGAATGAACTGTATTAACTGACAATGGTTTCTAAAGTTTTCCTGAGCTCACGTAGTAACATCCTTTGCAGAATGATTTATTTTATTTGATGGTTGAGGGATGGAAGGTCACAGGCATTCAATGTTGCTTTTTCAGTGTTAAAGCTTCTGTAACATTTCTCCAGATTCTTAGCCTGTTTTGGTGATGCTATGAGCTGTGGATGATGAAATCCCTAAATTCCTTGCAACTGACCATTAAGGAACTCTCTAGAACTGTTGGATTCGTTGCTCATGCAGTTGTTCTCAAAGTGGTGACGATGTCCTCATGTGAACAAATTAGCTTTTACTGGATGATCCTTTTATACCCAATCACCACACTCACTGTTTCCAGTTAGCCTGCTCACCTGTGGAACATTACAAACGGGTGTTTTGAGCATTTCTCAACTTTCACAGCCTTTTGTTTCTTCTGTCTGTTTTTTTGAAACATGTTGCAGGTATTAAATTCAAAATTAACAATTTAAAAACAAAAGAAAAACAATGTTTTTATCAGTTCAAACATTAAAGATGATGTCTTAGCTGTGTATTCAATTGAATTTCATAATGTCCCAACTTCAGTGGAATGGGGATTTGCATGTTTTTGTGCTATTTTACAACTATATACAAAAGTATATACTGTATATACATATATACATATATATAAATTTTTAGCTCTAAATTGAATTTGTTGCCATTGCTACATGTGTAGATTTAAAAGCCACCTCTTGAATTTATTATTTTTTTTGGATCGATAAGGTACTAACTGACATATTAAAGGTACCTTTGCCTTCTGTTTTAAGGTATGCATCCATCCCGCTGTTCTCTGTGCCCTCCGTGGCCCCCTGGCAGTGTAACCTGGGGGCTGCTCTGCTCTGGCCCCTCCAGCTTTACTGGTTCACGCTGATCTGCAGAGGAGCTCTTCGCCTCTTCATCAGTGGACGTTCAAAATCCCAGCAGGCGACACTTAAAGGTGAACGCTGCCCGAAACAGGACAACTGCTGCTCAGGTCATCCAGAGGGGCAACATACAGACTAATGCTTAAATTAGAGGACGGGGATGAAATGAGGAGGACTCAGAAGACCTGAGGTTTAATGATGGACTTTACAACTTCAACATGAGGTGACTGATGGAACAAGGATTCTGTTTATTATGGAGAAAACCTGCTTCAGGTCAAGAATGAAGGCTGTGGGAGAAGAAAGAAACTGAAAGATCAGTCAGGGTAAAGTGACTGAATGAAATCAAATCTGTGGAAGTTATTGCATTAGATCGATCTACCGCTCATCAAAAGAACAAAATATAAAGACAGAAAAATGTTCAAAACATGGACATGTCTTGTATTACAAGTGTTTTCTATACATCAGGTAATAAACACACTGACATAAGAGATGACATCTCCTTACAAAACCAGTTCAATAAGGAACATAAATGTGTTTTATTTGTATTTGAACTATGAATTAAACCATGAAATCTTTTTTACTGCACCTGCTGTTACATTTTTGTTATTAGATGAACCTCTTCGCAAAATATTTAAGGATTGGATCACAGATTTGTAATGAAAAAGACAAAGAAAAGAGAGAGAAATTTGAACCTAAGGATGCCATTCTAAGTCATGACCATTTGACAAAAAAGTCAAAATGAATAAAAAAATAACCTCTTCAGAGTTTTGTGATGAAAAATTATTCTGTGATACTGGGTTGAAATTAGTTGGAAAAGTGAAAATTATGCGATAATACTTATGCTGAGATAATTCATAATAAGTGCAAGAAAGTCTTAATCATCAGAACAAGTGATAATTATAATGCAGAAAGTTTAAAATATCAAATATAAAGTCAGATTTTAAAAATTAGAAAGAGATTTAAAGTCATTCTCAATTGAAACTCATTATCACGGGATAATGGGTCTAAGTAATTAGATTATTTAGGATTATGAGTTTATCTGATGTCTGTAAGCAGAGGCAGGCTAACACTTTCCATCGACTCCCAGGCATTTGAGCTAAGCTAGTTAGCATTGGGCGAGCTTTGCCCGTCGTCCTTATTACTGCACACAGTTAAAAGAATAGTGTCTATCTGCTTATTGTGGAGTCAAGAGTGAAACAGACACAGAAAAAGTGTCTTTCGCTTTAACTTCAATATTGTTATTTTGTCAGTTTAGATTTTGTTATCTACGCCTGAAGGTTATTGTTTTGCCGGCGTGTGTCTGTTTGTTAGTTTTTTTGTACGTTTGTTTGTTTCTCTGTTAGCAAGATATCTCAAAAAGTTATTGACAAATTTTGATGAAATTTTAAAGAAATGTCCAGATTAGGACAAGAAACTAATAATAAGATTTGCAGGAGCGTTCCTGATCACTGTATGGATCTGCCACTACAAAAAATGAGATTTTCGTGAATAAATACTGAACTAAAATAGATATCATGATGAATCAAATTGCTGATGTTATGTTTTCATGGTCAAGGGATCTAAATATTAGATAAAATAAAGGTAGAACTAATATTTATGGTTAAAATCACAATATGGATGAGGACTGTCGTGCTGGCAGAGGTCTGCTTTTCTAGTTTGTGTATTTATCTAACTTTTTTAAAGTCTCAAAAATAATTGATGTTACCCTCATTTATGAGCTGCAGAAAAAGCACAATTTAACATAGATAAATCAAGTTAAAACTGTGGTAAAATTGTTTGAGATCAGCACTTTAAATTGTCCAAGAGAAACAAGAGAATCAGTCGTGAGTCTGTGCTGGAGATTGTTTCACATTTTTGGAACTTGGTGCTAAAAGCTGATTTTCTGAGTTCAGAGTGAACTTGGGGGACTTAAAGCATCAGACAGTGAGTTGAGTAAGTTTTGTAAAGTCCAGTGTTCCAGTTCAGCATAGATGAATAAAGGATGGAGAACGTTTATTAAGAGAATTAAAGACAAAATATTTAAGCACTGATCACACCTCTATGCCAGAGAGGACCAGCAAACCTTTTCATTCAGAAAACAGTGAGGGAAGTGTGAGGGTCTGCAGCCATGAGTCTAGAGCATGTAGCCATAATGTTTTTAATAAAAAAGATAAATCAATAGATGAAATGTTATGTCAATGAGATAAATGACTTTTACGAACAGTATTTAATACTCAAGGGATAAAGTTTGGAATATGAGACAATGAGTCATAGATTTGAGGTTGAAAGTCATAATTATGAGATTAAAAGTCTAATGAGACATTCAGTCCTGATAATGAGATTGAAAGATGAAATTATGAAACTCACATTCATATCTATGAGAGGCAGCTTGTGCAGCTTTTCTTTTTTTTTTAACAAAAATGAATCCATAGCTTGTTTAAAAAAAACAGTGTGAGAAGCGATTGCACAAATAACTTGTGGAAATCCAAAACCTTGGCTGATCTACTGACTAGGGCATAAGTAGGGCTGGATAGCAGTCATGGCCTGAATCTGTGCAGAATGTAAAACTCTAACCACCAAAATACGGTCAAAGAGGACCAAAGAATAAAGGAGCCTGCTGTTTGGCTAATATCACTGAGGGTTGAAGATCTCACTTAACTTGTGATCAAGTCATTTATTAAAAATATAAACTCTAAGAAGTAAAATGAGCTCATGTTTGCAGTGAAACATTCAAGAGCTGGGTTAAACTTCTCTTTATCTCGGCTCAGTCTGAACTGTCTTTGTCTTTTACTTGGGCCGTGTTGATTTGTGCTGATGAAGGGAAACATGCTGAGATCTTCATGAACACCTCTGAGTAGCTTCAGAGTAGCTTTTTTACGTTTGAGTAATCATGTCATTGCTGCTCTCTAGTGGACAAACTTTGGAGCTTCGCACAGTTAAAACAGATTATTTTGAGTTACTATCTGACATTTAATTTTTGTAACAAATGATCCTTTAATTTAGAGCTGTCTTCTGTTCTTCTCTTGCTCCTTTATCCAACTTTATAAATCAGATCGTATGCCTCTTTTCATTGTTCATTTTAATGCATTTCTTATCCTACCTTAAGTTCCATTCGTCACAATTCTTTCCCCTTGCCTTTCTTTTATTTTGTTATTTTGTGATTTCTTTTGACTGCATTTATGGCTTTCTGTGGTTAATGTCACAGAAGTTTGTTATACTGTGTGAATTCACTTTAACATAACCACAACTAAAAACAATAAAAATATAAGTCTGAATTTTGCACATGACTAATTAGGACATGTTGCTTTATTTATTTTAGAGCTCTGAGTATTGCATGTCTGGTATTGATTTTCTTTCTGTAGGAGATTGTATCAAAATAATTTCTGCCATGATATTTCCACACAGTTTAAAATAATTCAACCTTTCAATAAACCCAGGCTTAACATCAGGACATCACGACTTTCTTTGGTCAACAACTCTGCATTAAATCCTAAGTCTCTGCTTTGCACATGGCTTTCTATCTTGACCCAGTGGGATCAAGTTGCCCATGAAACAGTGGTAGGATGTCACAGTGGTAGGTCTTTACAGTGTGACAGACCTACCAGTGTGATGTCATACAAAGTTTTGATGACAGTTTGAGCCCCATTGGTCAGGAGTGGCAAGCCTAGTGCAGATCATTGGCTTTATAATGAAGGCAGAGTGATTGACAACATGTCGCCAAGCAGCGCCTAACTGATCAACTACCCTGGAGTGAACTGCTCAACCTATGAAAGCAGACTGGGCCCACACGGGAAAGAGTTCTTAAAGTGGCAGGAGCTCCAACAGAGAGTCTCAGACAAACTAAGAAAAGAGGTGAGACAGGAGATATCAGTATATGAAAATGTCCAGGTTTTTTGAACACTAGAGAATGTGAACATAACCCAACACAGTGGTTTCCATTTCACTTTAACTAGAATTAAAATCAAATATTCAAGGTACACTGAATTTATATCCATTTTACATGTCTCTTCAGGTTTTAGAAGTTTATTTATATCTACCAATGCCAAAAAAATGTTGCAGTTCAAAAAATGTTACTTAAAGAAATTGAAGAGTTAATTTAAAACTTAATCAAATATCTTGACCCAGCAACTCAGTAAAGCCTTGATAAGTCAGTTTTTGAAATTTGATAGACTTAATGAATAAGAGCAACCAAAAAACAAATGATTCCCTGCCTCCATATACAAAACCCAAAACCAGTGAAGTTGGCATGTTGTGTAAATCATAAAGAAAAACAGAATACAATGATTTGCAAATACCTTTCAATGTATATTCAATTGAATACACAGCAGAGACAAGATACTTAACATTCGAACTGGTAAACTTCGACATTTTTTGCAAATATTAGCTCATTTGGAATTTGATGTCTGCAACATGTTTCAAAAAAGCTGGCACAAGTGGCAAAAAAGACTGAGAAAGTTGAGGAATGCTCATCAAACACTCATTTGGAACATCCCACAGGTGAACAGGCTAATTGGGAACAGGTGGGTGCCATGATTGGGTATAAAAGCAGCTTCCCTGAAATGCTCAGTCATTCACAAACAAGGATGGGGCGAGGGTCACCACTTTGTGAACAAATGTGTGAGCAAATTGTCCAACAGTTTAAGAACAACATTTCTCACGAGCTACTGCAAGGAATTTAGAGATTTCATCATCTACGGTCCGTAATATCATCAAAAGGTTCAGAGAATCTGGAGAAATTACTGCACGTAAGCGGCAAGGCCGAAAACCAACATTGAATGCCTGTGACCTTCGATCCCTCAGGCGGTACTGCATCAAAAACTGGCATCACTGTGTAAAGGATATCACCACATGGGCTCAGGAACACTTCAGAAAACCACTGTCAGTAACTACAGTTCGTCGCTACATCTGTAAGTGCAAGTTAAAACTCTACTATGCAAAGCCAAAGCCATTTATCAACAACACCCAGAAATGCTGCCGGCTTCGCTGGGCCCGAGCTCATCTAAGATGGACTGATGCAAAGTGGAAAAGTGTTCTGTGGTCTGACGAGTCCACATTTCAAATTGTTTTTGGAAACTGTGGTCGTCGTGTCCTCCGGACCAAAGAGGAAAAGAACCATCCGGACTGTTATCGGCGCAAAGTTCAAAAGCCAGCATCTGTGATGGTATGGGGGTGTATTAGTGCCCAAGGCATGGGTAACTTACACATCTGTGAAGGCACCATTAATGATGGAAGGTACATACAGGTAATGGAGCAACATATGTTGCCATCCAAGCAACGTCTTTTTCATGGACGCCCCTGCTTATTTCAGCAAGACAATGCCAAGCCACATTCTGCACGTGTTACAACAGCGTGGCTTTGTAGTAAAAGAGTGCGGGTACTAGACTGGCCTGCCTGTAGTCCAGACCTGTCCCCCACTGAAAATGTGTGGCACATTATGAAGCATAAAATACAACAACGGAGAGTCCTGACTGTTGAACAACTTAAGCTGTACATCAAGCAAGAATGGGAAAGAATTCCACCCAAAAAGCTTCAAAAATTGGTCTCCTCAGTTCCCTAACGTTTACTGAGTGTTGTTAAAAGGAAAGGCGATGTAGCACAGTGGTAAAAATGCCCCTGTGCCAACTTTTTTGCAATGTGTTGCTGCCATTAAATTCTAAGTTGATGATCATTTGCAAAAGAAAATAGTTTCTCAGTTCAAACATTAAATATCTTGTCTTCGCTGTGCATTCAATTGAATATAAGTGGAAAGGGATTTGCAAATCATTGTATTTTGTTTTTATTTACAATTTACACAACGTGCCAACTTCACTGGTTTTGTGGTTTGTACTCTTTAAACTTAAAAGCGAATGTTTTGTTTTAGTTTTTTTCCTTAAAATTACAGAACTTATAATTATCAAAATGCATCTTTAGTGCTGAACAGTTTTGAATAATTACTATTATGGTATCTTGTGGTTTTACAAAGTCCCAAGAAACACAGAGATTTGTCTCAAGGCACACCAGCATGCCCCGGGCACACCATTTGAGAACCACATTAAAACTAAATATATGAACTCAAGTTAAGGTAAAATATGGGTTCTTAATGGAAACCATAAAACATGTATAATTCTTAGGGTTGAAATCATATGTAAAATGTTGACAAAAATATAATTTGCTCACCTGTCTGGGGTTTACATCTTAGACGTCACAGAGAGATGGCACCAAACACTTGATTCCCTGCCAACACTTGTGATAACCTGTTAGTCAAATGTGCGTATGTGAAGCATTTGAGGTGTCACCCTAAACAAGGTAGGACAGCGGCAGACCTCATCTGACATCAGGACAGACAGACAGACACGCCTCCATGTTAAAGCTTTTTCAGCCTCTGAAGTTATTACCAAACTCAGTCTGAACAAACCCACCATGGACGTCAAGCTTCTCTTTTTTGGTGCCGTGCTTGTGACCTTCACGATAACAGGTTAGTGCTGTAAAATATTACCTGATAATTATTTTTAATCTAATTTATCTCACAAAAGTCTAAACCATAGTTTGGTACTTATTGTGCTTTTGTTTGTTATTAACAGTTGTATTTGAGTGTTATATGTTTTTGTATTTACTTTTTTTATAGTCTTCAGTACAATCTAGTCAGGTAACACAAAATTAAACAGTTCATATCAGACAGAGAATTACACTTTTGTCTAAATTATTAGCACAGTGAGTCAAAGGAAGCGATGGACACATGCAGTATGAACATTCATGCCTTGAGGATTCATCACTCAATGTGAAAATCCAGAACTTCCAGTTCGTCTGTGTGTTGACACTTGAAGTTCTGCTGAGTCAGAGCCAGCATGATGGTTTCAGTCACCATCAAATGAGCCTTTAAAAACCTTATTGAAAAGGGTCATCTTTGGAAGTAATTGGCCAGAACTTAATGAATGCCATAAAACAATTATTTAATTTGAAATAATAAGTACAAATTAAGGAATATGAGGTGTTGTAGTTTTGTAGATCCAGTACACTGGTACTTGCAAACATATTCTTATCAGTGTCAATGGAGATAAAGAGACTATATTTACTTATATCAACTTCAGATCACAAAAACTAAGATAGCCCACCAGTATCTGCCCCCTAGTATGATCACAAAACAAACCAAATGCTCATAAAACTCTTCTTTTTTGTGATAAATGCTAATTGGTAAATGTCTCATTTCTATTTTTTATATTCTTAATTCATAATAAAAAGAAAAATCTGCAGGAAGTACACACTCCATAAACATGCATCCCTGTTATTTATTCCTTTTATTTTTTAAGTTAATACAAAACCACATTCTTCCCAAACTAACTGTACATTATTGCTAAAACTTCATACTTTGATACAGTTTAATACTTTGACTCATACAAACAAAAAAACTTGGGCTGGGGAGTTAATTTCAACTCATATTTCTACAAACTTGTAATTAATTATTATGCAGTTTTTTACACTTCTCACATGTACAGCAGGTATATTCTCTGTATTTATTAGAACACATAATCTTCACAGAAATGAATCTGACGATATTATTAATATGTGAATAATATTCTACTCCATGGCTGAATCTTAAATCAAATTATTAAAATCAGCACAATGTCTGCCACCTGAAGGCATTAAAATATGTCTGAAAACAGGATGCACAGGCCTGCATCAGCATATGATGTTGAAATGTTTTTACTGGATTTTCACTGGGATTAAAAGACTAAATTTGTTAACCATGCAGAGGTATTGACCTCTCACAGGACATCCAATACAGCTGTAATAAAGTGATTGTAGTCATTTACATATGTAAGTAGATATGGCTTTTTTACACTCCACTTCTGTGCTAATCATTGTCACCACTCATTCACAAAAATAAACAATGTTAGTTGATGATAACAGTGGAACAATAATGCCAACAATATTTTATGTCATTAGCTTTTAGTTATTGGCATTTAAATAAAAAACATCTCTTTATCTAATTAATGACACATATTTAAACGCATGTGTTTCTAGCAGATACTTCAAAATTTAATCTTAATAATAGTTCAATCATTTTTGTCAGATGCTGATTCACTTTGTTAAGAGTCAGATACTATGAAGCTTATACTTGTACCATAAAGGGAAATTTAAAAAAAAGCCTCTTCAGCTTTACCAGCTTTCATCTATTTTACTCAAACATACAGCATGTCAAATTGTCATATTTAAATATATTTTAATTACTTTTCCCCAATTGACTCACTATATGATGTGTACAGTGCTTAACAAAGTTATTATCATTAAGAAAAACCTAATTATTGTTATTTGAAAATTAATTGTTTCTAAAAAATAAAAAAAAGATAATTGGAAAGTACTTCATTTCTTGTTGAAGATGTTTTAAAACTAAAGTTTTTTCTAATTCAAATTCGGGTTTAAAGAGGTGAATTCAGTTCAAAATTCCTCATTCATGTTAAAAATGTTTGTCCAGTAACAATACCATTTTCAGTGTTAAACCAGTTTTTAGATTTCTAAAGATGTTTAAGTTTTCTTCATTTTTATGAAAGGTGGTTTTACGTGAAACACTTTCAATTTTTAAATCAATTTCAGTCCACTTAGCTTCTACGTTTAAAGGAAAAGAATAAGGTTTACCAAAGTGCTTTACAGTGACTCCAGAGCAGAAAAAAATAGAGTAAAAAGAAGTTAGGTAAAATAAATCAAACTAACTTTAAAAACCAAATGATAAAATACATTAAAATGAATACAATATGAAAATGTAAAAAAAAAAATGCAAGAAAATACAAATAACAAATTGTTTAAATAAAAACACACACAACAGGGACCACACCACTTTCCTACTGAATTAAAAGCCAGACTAAGTAAGTTAGTAAAGTATGTTTTCAATCATTTTTTTTTAACGGTAACTTATATACTTCCTTGTAGAAGAGCTACAGCCTGCATCCATCCAGTTTTGCAACTAGTACCAAAATTCTGGTATTTTAAAACATGAGTGGGGGTCTTAACCCTATAAAGCCAAATGTATCATATTTGATACATACTTTTATAATACCTCTTTCTACTCAATATGATCAAAAAAATTACAAAAAAACCATCTGAACACAATCAGATAAATGATAAAAATGTCCTCAAATGGATTATCAGTTGCCAAAAACAACTAATGTATCAAATGTGATATGAAAAATCTACATGTTGAATTTTATGAACATTTTGATTTTTGTGGATTTTAGCAGAAAGTGAAACAAACATTTCAGCTCAAAACAATTAGAATTTTCTGGCTATAATCTATGGTCTTGGGCTTTAAATGGTTAATTATTGATGTGTTTTGAAGACCTCAGGGTATGAATCTGTGGGTCCCTACAGACATTCACACACAGATGATTAAGGCTGACATGAAGAATGACAGTAAAACACCCATTTTTCTTGTTAGACTTGGAGTATTGGAGTGAAGATACAGTATTTACTAGTCCTATGTAGGGGTGGGCGACATGGCAAAAATATCATATCACGATTTTTAAAAATAAAATCATGATCACGATTTTATCACGATTCTTTTTTACTTTGATTTTTCTAGACTAATTTGCATGTTTGACCGTTATTTCCCCATGTTTAACATATAAAACATGTAAAACCCTAAAAGAAAAGAAAAGGACAATTAAAGCCAAAGAAACTTTCTGAACAGGTTTTAATTTAAATGGTGCAGTTTTTATAAAAATGTGCAATAAATGTAAACATAAAAGGTAATGAACAACAATATCAACATTATCTCATAAAGTGCAACAATTCAAAACAAATGTTATCTAAGTGCAATGTCTGTAACCTGAGTGAATAATACAGCTGCTTTAGAACAGATTTTTGTTCAGACATCTTCAAGCTTTTATCTCCTTTTTTCTTTTTGCCATGGCTTCACGCTACATTAACAATCATGAGATCCCATCATGCACTGCGCTTAATGTGCTACGATTGGCTAGTCGGGTGCACGTCAAAGTCTCTGTGCCCACACAGACGATCTGACGATCTTTCTGCTTTATGACGATATTAAATCGTTATAATCCTTAATGATTTAATATCGTCATATCGCACACCCCTAGTCCTATGTTAAATTATGTGCATAAAACAGGGGCAGCAGTGATACTTCAGTCCTCAGGCCAGACAGAGGGACAGTCTGATGTAGTTTTGGATGCCATAAATCATATGACCTCAAACTATAGATACAACAATTCTTCATCTGTAGTTAGCTTTAAATTTTTCCATGACATAAATGGCGGTCATGCAAACAAAAAGACAGACAATGAGACTCTGTCATATGCACTGTATCCTGATTCCCAACATGCCAGCCTCACCCATGATGCTACTGGAAACACACAGGGGCAATACAACCAGTTGGTTTAGTTTGTTTCATAACTTCGTGTAAGTATGAATAGTTTTGTATGGACTTCCTTGACTGAGGTTCATCATTTGATTAAAGATTTTTTTGATTGCTGTCACTCATACATCAAGCCGAGTCATAATATTTTTATTTGTGTCTCCTACAGGAAGCAAAGCTCAGCTGAATGGTGAGTTCTGTTCTAATAAACCATGAAGCATGAAGTTTGAATTGTCTAATATTCCTGATGTGCTTCGAGCTATTACAGAGGCCTCAGGGAGACACTGAAATAAGTTATCAACAAAAATCACAGACTTCAGATGTGCACATTGTCCTCAGGTCAACCCACACCACTTTAACGATGATTAGACTTTTCAGTGTGACCTACTGGTGCCTTTTCCAGGGTAGTTCTTCCACTTCTCTTAACAGACATGAGAAAAACTGATTTAGCTATCAAATACTGTGTAAACATTAAAACTGCATTAAGCCCATAAAAGTATGAGTTACCCTTTTTCACTCCACCACCAAAAATCCGCGTATCCCTGTAGTGATACCCTTTAATGGATGGTGTCTATTTTAACCCAGTGCCACTTGGGGAATCAAAGGTCACATGCATTCAGTGTTGTTTTTTGGTTTTGCCCACACACATAAATAGATTTCTCAGGATTTTCTGATACTGTTGATGATTTTATTAAGCGTCAGTAATGAAATCCCTAAATTCCTCGTGATCCTACGTTGGCAAACATTTTTCATATACTGCTGGACAGTTTGATCAGGAAGTTGTTACCTCTACCAAAGGAAGTTATGTTTTCACCGGCGTATGTTTGTTTGTCTGTTTGTTAGCAAGATTACACAAAATTACAGGGCAGATGTAGCTAAAAATTTCAGGAGATGTTGGTAATGGCCCAACTTAAAAAATGATTTGATTTTGGTGGAGATCCAGATAACCGCCATTAGTGAATGATCATTTTTGCTCAGTAACTGTCAAACTAATAATGATATCAACAGGATTCTGAGTGCTAGGTGTGGGTTTTTAGGGTCAGGGAATCATATTATAATGGTAACTTTATTGTTGAACAACTGCACTTTTCTAGTTTTATTCTGTTTTTTATTTCCTTTTCACACAGTGTCTCAACTTCACTGGAATTGTACTTAGTACTTTCAATGACACCTTTAAAAATACTTTAAATGTAAGACTTACACTGATTTAGATGTTTACATTTCATGTCCTCCCTCCTGTAGTTTGTGGCACTGCTCCACTAAACACATTATCAAGCACAAGGATCGTAGGAGGTGAAGATGCTGCTGTCGGAGCGTGGCCGTGGCAGGCCAGTGTGCATTCATCCAACAGCCGATGTGGAGGTTCACTGATCAACAGTCAGTGGGTCCTGACAGCCGCCCATTGCTGTGCAGTGTAAGTCCTGACCATGCTTCATGAGCCAACTATTCACCTGTTTAACCACACAGAGCTTTAGTTAACAAACAAGATCATAATGAAGGTGTGCCCCTGAAAACACGGCACGGTTTAACTTATTACACAATCCATTTCCTCCCAAACACAAAGTAAACAAGCATGACACGGACACTAAACCAGCTACTGTTTACATTTTAGAGAGAGGAGTGTGTGATTTAAAACATGATAAATTAAAAAAAATCTGATATCTATGAAACAGTTATTCAATAGCTAAAGCTATAACACAAGATAAATTAATACCTTTTTATGAAGTTTCTTTACCTCCACTAGGTAGGCCTTGTTGTAGCCGGTATTTGTCCATTTGTTTGTCCATCAGTAAGCAAACAACTCAGATAGTTTTCAAAAGATTTTTCCTACATTTTCAGAGAATGTTGGTCATTGCACAATGAGGACATGGTTAGATTTTGTTGGTGATCCAAAGACACACATATTTCAAGGTTTGTTTTTTAAAGTATTTGCTAACATAGTTAGAGTGACAGTTTTCCAAATGTCCACGAAAGAACTCAGCTATCAGAATTACGTTGATAAAGATTTGTGTTCTCTGATCATTTCTGGTTTTCTAAAATATTGCATTTGACCAAATAACTGGAAGTCTTTATTCAAGAGATACATTTGGACAGAGTTAAAATTAAATCAAAGTCTCACAACTATCATGCACAACCGCCAAAGCAATTCTGACATTTTGGGTTGAGTTATTTTTGAAATGAGAAACTGCCTTATATCGCACAATGTCAACAAATGCCCAACAAAAAACTGGATCTGCTTTCAGATTTGGATTACCAAATCAGGAGAGTACTTTGCACATCTAATTTAGGAGACAGGTGCGTCGGAGAAAATAGTCGATTTCAACACGAAGATGGACTCCAGCACACGTCTAACTTGCAGGAAAATCATTTATTTGCAACGTTTCGGTCTCAGACCTTCATCAGGCAAACACTTTGTTAAAGAGGGCAGGACGTCAATTAGGAAGTGGTGATCACACCTGTGGCCAATCATCATCATGACGTAACACCTGCACCAGAAAAATAAATACACAGAAAATCAAACACATCGACTTCCTGACTGAGATAGTCAACATGATGAGAGTCTAGACTTTTTATCTTGCAGGGAATTAAGTGATTTAAGGATCAATGGACTGTGTCAACTTAAAGTTTATTATAATGTTTCCCTACCATGTTACTTGTCTGATGGACCTTTAATGTGCCCTAAACTGTATATTTTGTGATTGATGTTTTAATTTTTAGCCTAATTTGTAGGCGTTAAATAGACTTTCACCATGTTGACTCTCATCATGATGACTATCTCAGTCAAGAAGTCGATGTGTTTGTTTTTCTGTGTATTTATTTTTCTGGTGCAGATGTTACGTCATGATGATGATTGGCCCCAGGTGTGATCGCCACTTCCTATCTAAGACGTCCTGCCCTCTTTAACAAAGTGTTTGCCTGATGAAGGTCTGAGACCGAAACGTTGCAAATAAATGTTTTTCCTGCAAGTTAGACGTGTGCGGGAGTCCATCTTCATGTTGAGATTTGGATTACCGCCAAAATCAAATCACTTCTCTCTTGACTTTCAGCAAGAGACATTCCTTGAACATGTAAACAAAATCCACTTAAGACTTATGCATTATCGTGTTTACAGACGGATGAATGCCGGCAAAAGCAGAACTTCCTTGACTGAGGTAAAAAGCACATATCAGTAACTTGTCTCCAATCTAGAGCTTCTTTTCAGTTTTTTCATTCCCTTAGACCTGCCTCATACTACGTTGACATCAGTTGGGCAACACTGAACAGGTTGGAGGCATCATGATTTTAAGTGGTCTGTCTGTCCTTACATCTGAAGGATGCCGTTGCTGTAAGTCTGCATCTTTCTGTAGTTTGGTTGGCCCACAGCTGTGCTCATGATGGACTCAGGATGGTTTTCAGATGTATGTATGTACGCATATTTACGTATCTATTAACTGAAGACTGAAGAGTTTGTCTTTAGCCTGGTAAAGTGTCTTGACATAACACTTCTTATGAACTGGCACTATAAAAATGAAGATTGACCGATCAAATAAAGACTGATTGACTCCTGTTTTACGACTTAAGGTGCCCTTTTGGGGACATTAACTTTGCCATAGAGTGATCCAATGGTCCTCTTGGATTGATGTTGGAATACTGAGATCCGCTGCAGCTGCCCGAGGTGAAATAGTTTATGTGCCCACCTTATATGGCATTTGTTGAAGAACATCAATTTTTTTTTACATTTTTCAGTAGCACCAACCTACTTTAGGTCCAAGTTCCCCTAAGACAACCGCACTACTCATGTGCTACATCTACGCTGGTACACTTTTAAAATCTGTCTACAGTTGGTCAGTGAGCTGTCAGGAAATACACCAGCACAATGTTGATGATTGATGATAACTCAATGTTGGTTATGAATACTATACTGTATATTAATGGGTGAATGTCTCTTTAAAAAGGAACTGTTCTATGTTTCCTCTTTAACTCCTCTTTAACTAACTACACATCACTAATGGGATCTGTCGTCTTTTTCAGTTTTGTCCTGAGTGATCTCCTAGTCTACCTTGGACGTCATACCCAACAGCTCCCCAACTCCAATGAAGTGTCCTTCACTGTAACCCAAATGATCAGCCATCCAAACTATAATGACTCTCCAAACAACAATGATGTGTGCCTGCTGCTGCTGTCTTCATCAGTTGAGTTCACAAATTTCACCAGGCCCGTGTGTCTGGCAGCCAAAGACAGTGAGATCGAAGATGGAACAACCACCTGGGTCACTGGGTGGGGAGATATGGAGTCAGGAGGTAAGGAGTTCTTTAATATTCAGAAATTATTACCATCATGTGCTTAATTTTTTTCAAGAGGATATTTTAGTATATTTAAACGTTGGTTATCAAGTACTTGTCAAATGGGAATTGATGAAAAGGCTCCCAACAGCTCTGTGCCTGAGCTCAGACCAATTGGAGTTACACTGCTGCTGGAAGGTGTAACTGTTTCGCATGATTGTGAGAGTTTTACAAAAACAAAAAAAACAAAAAAACAAAACAAAACCAGTTACATTTTGGGTCGAATGCTTCATTGGGCAAACCATTTCAGGGCTCCTTTAATTTTTTTGCTCCAGGAAGTCGTTGTTTTTGCCTTTTTTATGATTCAACAAATGGCTCTGTCAATCAATCCATCTGTATTTGTATAGCACCAAATCATAACAAGTGTTATCTCAAGACACTTTACAATAGAACATAAACTCCTCATTTTATGGATACACATATATGCATAGATGCATACATACATACATAAAATAAACATATATAGTCCAGGCCAAAAGTTTGGACACACATTCTCATTCAATGCGTTTTATTTATTTTTATCACTAATTACATCGTAGATTCTCACTAAAGTAATGATGGCCACTTGTTTCTCTTAACTTAGCTGATTGGTTCTTGCCATAATATTAATTTTAAAAGTGTCTAATAGGGCTGTCATCTGTGCATCAACCTGCCTTCTGAACAACACAAATGATGGTCCCAAGACCATTAAAAAGGCAAGAAATTCCATTAATTAACCCTGGCAAGGCACACCTGAGAAGTGAAAACCATTTCAGGTGACTACCTCTTGAAGCTCATTAAGAGAATGCCAAAAGTCTGAAAAGCAGTAATCAGAGCAAAGGGTGACTACTCCGAAGAATCTAGAATATAAGACATGTTTTCATTTTTTTCACACTTTTTGTTAAGTACATAATTCCACATGTGTTCACTCATAGTTTTGATACCTTCAGTGTGAATCTACAATGTAAATAGTGATGAAAATAAAGAAAACACATTAAATAAGAAAGTGTGTTCAAACTTTTGGCCTGTACTGTACTTATATATACAAATATATACATCCAAGGGGTGCTGGTTTGGCGGAGTGGTTAGCAACCAGGCACCCCATGTACTTGCTTCTGCCGGTCCAGGTTCGAATCCCGCCTGTGACCAGTTTGAAGAATGTCTTCCCCTACTCTCTCTCCCCCTTTCATGAGCCTATCCACTGTCTCTCTCCTATCAATAAAGGCACAAAATGCCCAAAAAATACATTAAAAAAAAATGTATATATACATCCAACATGTATCCATATAGCTAATCATGAATCCCTCCATCATGGCGGCAAGAAAAAACCTTCTGTTAAGCAGCAGGAAATCTTGAATGTGGACCCCAGTCTCGTGATGAACAGCAAATCCACGCATTGCTGTGTTGGGTGTGTGGGTGAAGGAAGGGAGGTAAGAGGAGGCAAGTGGACTACAGTAAGAACTAAAGTTAGTGACAGATTTCCTGGACCAATTATAGACCTGTCATTGTCAAATCTGACTCTGCTGTAAACAAATTTACAACAGGTTGACCTCTTGATATGCAGCATCTTGTTTTCAGGAGGGTCCTCGCGTCTGTATGGTTGTGGGGATCATTTTTTATAGCAGTATAAACAATAATGCTCTCCCTTTGTGACAATTTTTGACTTCTACTTCTTCAGCTCACAAAGGTAACCCTGTGCATCCACAGTTAAAGGAAGTCATCATCACTTCAGTGAAAGTCACTTTTCATGTTTTCATATAAAACTCCCACATTTACTGCCAACAGCAGTGTACCCTAGTGTTCTCTTCAAAGGTGTAGCACTGGTAGGAGCCCTTTTAACCAGCTCGTAGACTTTTTTAAAGTATTTGATACAATCTAGAGCTTTCCAGAAGCATCAGCTGTCATCTTAAAAGTCTACTACTCACTAAGGTGACAGCTGGTGACTGCTAAAGGTCCCATATTTTCAACCAAGGGATAGTCATCAAGATGCCTTCAGATAATACATTTTAAGTCTCTTCTGAAACACCACTCAGTTATGCTCCAGCATTACAATATGTGAACATACCTGCGAAATGTCATTCTAGTTGTTGTATTAAAAGCAGATAATTCTCTACACCCCAAAATGCAGAAACAAAAGACTCAAATGCCAGTTATAAGGTGTTTAATGAAGATCTGGAGGCAGTTTCTGGTGATCTTTGACAGAGGTTATCGTGAGGCTCAAGAAACAAAGAATTTGTTTTTTGTCAGAGTAAAAACTAAAAAAGTTGCATTACCACACTGGTAGACACACAGACCAACAAGAGACAAAACACAAGAGGGAGGGGAGAGACACTAGGAATGGGAAAATAGTCTCCTTTTTCAGGGCCATGACACTGGTAAAGACTATGATGGTGTAGGTCTAAGTTCTAGAGTGATCCAATGGTCCCGAAATTGATATTTTTCATTAATATCTCTATTTCCAACATGTTTCATCGCATGTTAACATATAAAGGTGAAAATTAGAAAGCTAGTGTTATGCTTTACACAAGGGCCAGTGGCATCTAACAAAAAGCCTCCCATGCAGGTCATGTGTCTGAAAGCCATTAAAACTCTTCCTCATACTCTGCTACAAAGAGTTTGGGCTGTTATCTTTCCTAATTTAGTAATTTTTTCTGAAAAAAATTAGACAATGTATTTGTAACAGAATGTTTACACCTGTTGTATACTGATGCGGTAACAAACACATTTCTCCACAAAACAGCCAAGATACAGTATCTTGGATTATGAATGTCTAACAGCTCATCCTTACATTACAGTCTCTGCTTCTCTGGTAAATGAGACAGAAACATTCAGTAACTTTTATCAACAGTTTTACTCCAGAGACAGAAATCTTTTAACTCTGTACTAATCCTTGTTTAATCTTAGACTAAATCAATGTCTTTTCTATTACAGTTCCTCTTGAGTTCCCTCAGACACTGCAGGAAGTCAGCGTTCCTGTTGTGTCCAACACTCAGTGTAGCCAATCCTACTCTGATATCACCGACAACATGATCTGCGCAGGTCTAGATGAGGGAGGAAGAGATTCCTGTCAGGTGAGTCCCGTACATCACTTCCTTTTATTTTAAAACTTGCCATCAGTATGTGAGGTGAGAGGAGCTCAGATGTTTTCTTTCAGTAATCAAAATGTGAATTTAAAAATGTCGTCTTTTGATGCCTTGTCTCTGTAGATACAGATGTAGATGTCAGTATTTTTGAAACCAGCATGTTCTTCTTTGTCTAAAAATATGGAGCGGTCCAACAGAAGTCGGCAGAAGTTTGGATGTAAAAATGACTGCGCCTTTACCACTTAATCCAACACTAAGTGGTTTTTTCACCCTAATATAATATTTCTAGAGTCAATGTGATGGTACATCACCTTACAACAAGTTGAATGATACCTCTGTCATGGTCTGAGGGGGTCTGTATCACCTTCACTGGCACTATGTAACTTCGATGTGGATGGTGGAAACACTTGCACACACATTTTTACTGCCTTGACTGCTTTACGGCATACGGTATTCCCCCTCAAGGTGAAAACTAAATGTTGGGAAAAGGAGAACAAAAAGCAGTTGTTGAATTTTTGAAACAGATTTAATGAACAGAATTTACAAAACCCAGAACCAGTGAAGTTGGCACGTTGTGTAAATTGGAAATAAAAACAGAATACAATGATTTGCAAATCCCTTTCAACCTATATTCAATTGAATACACTGCAAAGACAAGATACTTAACATTCGAACTGGTAAACTTTGTTACTTTTTGCAAATATTAGCTCATTTGGAATTTGATGTCTGCAACATGTTTCAAAAAAGCTGGCAAAAAAGACAGAAAGTTGAGGAATGCTCATCAAACACTTATTTGGAACATCCCACAGGTGAACAGGCTAATTGGGAACAGGTGGGTGCCATGATTGGGTATAAAAGCAGCTTCCCTGAAATGCTCAGTCATTCACAAACAAGGATGGGGCGAGGGTCACCACTTTGTGAACAAATGTGTGAGCAAATTGTCAAACAGTTTAAGAACAACATTTCTCAACGAGCTACTGCAAGGAATTTAGGGATTTTATCATCTACGGTCCGTAATATCATCAAAAGGTTCAGAGAATCTGGAGAAATTACTTCACGTTAGCGGCAAGGCTGAAAACCAACATTAAATGCCCGTGACCTTCGATCCCTCAGGCGGTACTGCATCAAAAACCGGCATCACCGTGTTAAGGATATCACCACATGGGCTCAGGAACACTTCAGAAAACCACTGTCAGTAACTACAGTTCATCTACATCTGTAAGTGCAAGTTAAAACTCTACTATGCAAAGCCAAAGCCATTTATCAACAGCACCCAGAAACACCGCTGGCTTCACTGGGCCAAAGTTTTTATGCAAAGTGATGCAAAGTGGAAAAGTGTTCTGTGGTCTGATGAGTCCACATTTCAAATTGTTTTTGGAAACTGTGGTTGTCATGTTCTCCGGACCAATGAGGAAAAGAACCAGCTGGACTGTTATAGGCACAAAGTTCAAAAGCCAGCATCTGTGATGGTATGGGGGTGTATTAGTGCCCAAGGCATGGGTAAATTACACATCTGTGAAGACACCATTAATGCTGAAAGGTACATACAGGTAATGGAGCAACATATGTTGCCATCCAAGCAACGTCTTTTTCATGGACGCCCCTGCTTATTTCAGCAAGACAATGCCAAGCCACATTCTGCGCGTGTTACAACAGCGTGGCTTCGTAGTAACAGAGTGCGGGTACTAAACTGGCCTGCCTGTAGTCCAGACCTGTCCCCCATTGAAAATGTGTGGCACATTATGAAGCGTAAAATACAACAACAGAGTGTTGAACAACTTAAGCTGTACATCAAGCAAGAATGGGAAAGAATTCCACCCAAAAAGCTTCAAAAATTGGTCTCCTCAGTTCCCAAACGTTTACTGAGTGTTGTTAAAAGGAAAGGCGATGTAACACAGTGGTAAAAATGCCCCTGTGCCAACTTTTTTGCAGTGTGTTGCTGCCATTAAATTCTAAGTTGATGATTATTTGCAAAAGAAAATAAAGTTTACCAGTTCAAACATTAAATATCTTGTCTTTGCTGTGTATTCAATGGAATATAAGTTGAAAAGGATTTGCAAATCATTGTATTCTGTTTTTATTTATGAATTACACGTGCCAGCTTCACAGGGTTTAGGTATTGTATTTTAAAGCAAATATGTACTTATTGTCCTTATGAAAATAGGGTCTTCTGGCTCACACTCCTGCATAGTGGGTGGCGGTAATGTTCCTCTGACGCTGGATGCCACTCACCGTTAAACAAGAAGAAGAAGGAAGCTTAATATAGAGTTGTTGTCATGGCGGAAGCAGAAAGAAAATGGAGAAAAGAAAAGTGGGAGAGTAACAAGCTAAATGCCTGGACAGGGATAAACATTGACTGGCGTTGACTCGCTGGCGTGAGGTGAAAAATGAGAAGGGATGTGTGACTGATGCTAATTTAGGCCTGTTATTGTTGGACCTGTAAGTACATGACAATTTATTCAAAAAGAATCATGATCAGACTGTACCCTGTCAGTCCACATGGTTTATTTGTCTCTAGGGACGTCCTGTTAGCTTGCTTCTCCTCCTTCTGTATGTCAACAAATGCAAGTTGGTGTGAGGCAGTCTGTTTTACGATGTGCAGTTACACTCATCGACCATGGAGGCTCCTAGAGAGCAGAAAGCTGAAATCTTAATTAGTGCTGCTTTAAAACTGCAGTTTGAAGTGTGGGGGCTTTATCGTCTTTTCTATTTTCCACCTGACCAAAGCGTAATTTTTAAGCCAATCATTCCTGCTGTTTAACCTTGCAGTGCAGATGGATCAGCCTGATTCAATGTCTGGTCCAATCTACAACGATAGTGAGCATCCCAAAGCAGGACAGCCCAATCAGAGTCCTTTAGGGCAGAAACAGGTGGGAGCTACGAGTTATGCCCCAGTCACACATTCCCGTTTCTCATTGCAATTGTGCACGACTGTACACGATTGACAAGGCTGGTGTGATCGCAATGAAATGACTGTCTCACCCCTGGACACACCCCGTAAATACACCACCAGTAGCGCTTTGGAGGTGTTTGTCCCGCTCCAGTTAGGTTAATACAACGATAGGACGAGGATTCCATGAGTATCCATCCCGCTGACATGATGTCAGCCCTGCTCGAGTTCAGTTCACATCACGTAAGCCCCGACTGAGCCCCATGGCTTGCGTCGACTTAAACAAGACACAGTCCGGGCACAAACGGATACATCCTTGTCAGTCGTTCTCATAAAACTTTCAGGATTGAGCCACGATCGGCCTGATTGAGCCCCGAACATGCCACGCTAATACTGTTTACCTTAGGACTGCATTAGGCTTTCATCCTGCTATACTGAGAGCTGCGATTCTCCACAGAGAAAACTCCACAGTTTTGAACAGTTCAAAACTGTCGGGACCCTTCCACGTTCCCTGCCATTCATCCACAACTATACAAGGCTGATCCAGATCAAGTAGCGCATGCACCACGACCAAAGCACGTTTTATCAGGATTATGACAACCGTGCACAATCGCCATGAGAAACAGAAATGTGTGACTGGGGCTTTAGTTACTGCTTGGACTGAAAATTAGCATAGATGCTAACAGCTTCAGCAGCAGTTTTATCATATCTTGACCATATTTCTTTGCTAAAAAAGACAAATAGCAACACTAAAGTTTTCTCAATAGGAAGGATATTTTTGCCCCACTTACGTTTTTTGCAGAGAGTTTGTTTTACAAAGTGGCTGACATGCTTTATAAGGTTAACAGTAATAATAACAATAATAATGATTAAAAAACAGGTGTATAAGCAAACAAAACAATACAATAGACAATGCCAAAGATCAGCGGGAGTAAGAGAGCTTGAACAGATGGGTTTGGGTTCTGCCCCAGATACTTTCTATGGGCTCTTTCTCAGAGGGACTAGTGAAAAACTTTGAGCAATCCATCTGGTGTGTCAGGTTATGTGATGTTTAAATAGCTAATGAATGCAGTCAAGTTTGCGAGTAGCTGTGTGTGTGTGTTTGCAAAAAAAAGAAGACGTCAGATGCAAAGTTCTTGAGGTTGCAGAAAATGGCCGCACTTGAACAACTAAAACCTGGTCTAATGTCCAAAGTCTGTGGTGCAGAATGAACCTTTGATTTTAAAGATGCATTGGTAAACATCCCTGAGATGAAATCATGCACTCACTTAGCTTGATCACTTGCATGGCACATCCTCTCCACCTCTCCACTGTTAAATATTAGTGTCTGAATTAAAATTTGTAACAGTACAGAGAGCTGAGGGACTGTGAGCCTTCTTTGAGGCAATATTTTTGTGCCTGCATTTGCATGTGTAGTATACCCTGAAATAAAACAAGGTCAATTATTAAACATTAAGTGCTTACCTAATCTTTTTTCCCATGCTTTAAACAACATGTGTGACCTCTTGCAGGGGGATTCAGGTGGCCCTATGGTGACTAAACCTGGCCAAGTGTGGATTGAGATTGGACTGGTTAGTTTTGGATTCGGCTGTGCTTTACCAAACTTCCCCGGAGTCTATGCCAGAATGTCCAGTTACCAGGACTGGATCAGCAGCACAGTCACAGGAGACCTGCCGGGCTTCATCACCATCAGAAATGGCACAACATCCACCAATGGCACTACCACTACCACAGCTCCTTCAGGAAGTTCAACGTCTGGCGCAGCTCATCTAATTTTCTTCTCCATTCCTCTGCTGCTCTCTATTTTCCCTGCTGTAGTGTCTCTCTTTCTCCTGTCATAGGATTGATTGTTGATGATCTGTAATTTATAAGCTACCTTTTAAGTCCACAAGAGATAAACTTCTTTTTAGATAAAGGCTACCATCCAGGCATGGAAATCCAAAAGAAGGGACGCCAATGGTGAGCCAACGAATTGCACTGAAACATTTTATTTTTGATAATAGTCCAAAGACAAAACATGTTCACTTGATTTTTGTCATTTAATTCCAGCCCTTGGTTAAGGTAGACATTGATAGGATATGTTGCTTGTAAATTTACCTGATGTGTTTGAATGTGCTATCCCTACATTGATCGATGTATTTAATCTCTCAGACATTTTGAAATTCGAACTCAAAACTTAATTTAACCAAGAGAACCTTGTTGAGATTAAGAATCTTAAGACAACCAGCATCACAATTGCCAAGTGATGTACATAAACGATATAATTCACAAAATAACAGAATTACGATGTTAGAGCAAAAACCCATCTGTCAATGCATATATAACCTTAATTATCTTCCTCCAATACCTAAAAAAATGTTCTTAAAAATGTT
Source organism: Scarus forsteni (assembly GCA_036419115.1). Lineage (NCBI taxonomy): Eukaryota > Metazoa > Chordata > Actinopteri > Labriformes > Labridae > Scarus > Scarus forsteni. The sequence goes on from JAZDUH010000084.1 coordinate 20,364,883, forward strand.
CCTGCAGAAGCAGCATGATGAAGGACAATTTTACTTTATACTGAAACAAACTTAAAAACAACATAAAAACAAACTTCCTTATACCTTTTGTAAGTGTTCAACTTTCCCATATCACCCACTTGAACAAATATTTCACTACATGGAAGACTTTGAATAATAGCACTCGTACTAACATTGGTGCAGCTGTTTTCATCATTTGATTATTTTGGGAACATTATTTTGTTAATAATTCAGCATATCAGGTAGGTCAACTGACTGTTGAGACATTAAATAACCCTTTTTACAATCATATCAGCAGCATCTTGACAGCAGGATTTTCTTACTTCACATTTACATTTTAATTATTAAAACTCAGTCTAAAATATGTTATAGAAGTCCCTTTCACAAAACTTATTTTTACAACATGATAAGTCAAAGGCTTTGAGGCCAATAATATGTCCCTGAAAACCACCAAACTTTTGTGTTACTGGGTTTTTCTGCCATTTATTAAGAAGGAAATTAAGTTCCATTCAGATGTGGAATCAACATTTAAAGTTCTTCGCAAAAATATGAGACTAAGAGCTTTGCATTTTTTAGTCATATCAAAAACTCTAGAGGGGCACTGGCAGTATGTTTTAATTGTTTCAGTGGGACTAAGATGGAATTTATGGAGTGGTTCAGCCACCCTAAAAGGGATTTTGAATTGCCCTTTGAGCACAAGTGAAACTTATTTTTCCCATTTAAATGGAGCAGATAGATAACAGAAGGAAGAAGTTTAAGTACAGCCTTTTAAACAGGATGAGCCATTCGTCTGATGGTCAAAGAGGGCCACGTGACCTTTTCATATTAGAGAGCATAATGATGGGTAAGAGCCTTTAGATTAGTTATGAGCCTTAAATGATCAACACTATCTAATGATTGATGACATTGAGAAGATGCATGCATTGAAGTTTACTGACAATTCACATTTGATTTATTCTTTTGTATTTTATATGTGCTTTATTGGCTTTTATATGTCATCTAGAAATAGGATTTCAAACACATTACTGTGAATTTTAATCATACGAGGATCCGTCAGTTGGATTTTTATTGACAATTAAAAAGTACTGTGAAACTTAACCCTTACAGAAAATGTCACAGTATGAGAACTTCATGTCCCAAAAGTGGATTCAAAAAGTGCCATATAACCTCCATAAAATGAAATTATTTAATGCCACATTGCATCACAAATGTTAATGGACTTAATGAAATAATGCTCCTTATCTAAACCTTACCCTTTTATATGCCATTTTAAGTAAAAAATACACAACCAATATTGTGTACTTAAACTGAAAATCTTGGCATTTGATATATACCAAATATACAGAACATCGGGGTTATTATCTTATTTATTTACACAGTCCTGATTTAAGTTTTAATGGACAAAATAGATTCTGATACTTTTATATTTTGTCCTGTGCAAGCCTAAAAGTGGACCTATCAAAAAGGCTAAACTCAGTTTAACTCTCTACTAAATGTGCTTTATTATCATGCTAGAATATGTAAAGACTCATCTACAAGTATTTGTTGTACAGAAAGCTACACTTTAGAGGGATATTTACTGATATCCATATTTAATTTTGAGCCTTATTTAATTTATTTTGCTGAGACATTTGCATGAGCTCTTTCAAAATGATCATGTAAGGTTGTCAAAATCATTTAAAGAGGATGTAGGTTTACACTTTATCATTATTTAGCTTATTACATGGACACTAATCAAATATTCAATGCTAGAATTATGTGATTTATTTTAGGTATTTAAATTAAATGTGATTTTTGTTCTGTTATATAATTATGCTATGTAACAGGAGCAATGGGAATATGTATGTTCTGCAGTTTAATATCTTCTCTCCACGTGTTTTATGAAGCTGTGATTTAACTCTGAACATCAGAAATATGAAGCACATACGATATTTTGAAGTACATCAAATATTAGAAGCACCTTTCAGTATTTTGTACCTCAGTGTGAAACTATTGGTTGAATGTAATTTGATTATATTGCAAAGGTGTTGCTATTTGTATGTATATTTTATCTTTTCACTGTATACTCTATTGAATAAATGCTGCTTACATAAAACTGCTGTCATGATTATGAATTGATAAATCTGATGATGAATTCCCCAAGGCTCCATTAGAGGACCTCCTCCATTCAACATCTAAAAGCTCAGGTTATATAAAAAGAAATCTATTGATGCATAATGTAGCTCCAACCACTATTTTGTCCATCTTAAGCCCAGGCTGAAACCAATATGTATGTTGCTGAGGACAGTTTCAGTTGTGAGAAATACCATGCAAAGCCAAAGCCAAATATCAACATCATCCAGAAACACTGCTGGCCTCTCTGGACTCCAAGCTCATCTCTAATGGACTGTACCTGAAAATCATGGATACCGTGTTTATGTCTAAAGAAGAGATAGACCATCCACAAATTGATATCAGTGAAAAGCTTAAATGCTAGCATCTGTGATGGTTTGGGGGTGTGTTGGTGCCTATGGCATGGGTAACTTCCTCACATATTACTACAGTGTGGCTTCAAACTAAAAGAGTGCAGGTAATACTGGCCTGCCACCTATTGAAAATGTGTGGTACTTTATGAAGCACAAAATACAACAACAAATGCCCCGCACTTTTTAGCAGTTGCTGTCTTTCATCAAGCAAGAATGAGAAAGAATTCCACCTGCAGAGCTTCCTCGGTACCCAAATGCTTATTAAGTGTTGTTGAAAGGGTAAATATGGCTGTGTACCAGCTTTTTTGCAATGTGTTGCAAACATTAACTTCAAAATGAGTGAATGCATGCAAAAACAATGAGGTTTATTTGTCTGAACATTTATAATATGTTGTCTTTGTAATGCATTCAGTAAAGTTTAGGTCAAAAGGCTTTGCAAATCATTGTTTTCTGTTTTTATTTGTATGTTACATGGCATCCAAAGCACTTTAGAAATAGGACTGGTGCTAATGTTAGTTGTCTTTTGTGGAGGAGATAACATACTGAGTCTTATCAAACTCAAGGTTAGATACAGACTGGAAGTACTTCCAAAGTGACCTACTTTGGTGGGGCAAACACCAATTACACCTAAATTATTCTAACAAATGTGTTTTTACACATTTGTTCATAGTTTGTGTTGTTGTTGTTTTAAACAAATAAAGTCTAGACTGATCTTGGGGGAGAGGATTCTTTTATCAGCTGAGGCACTTTACAGGTGTTCACAGGTGCTCTGACAGTACCTATAAAGGCTACAGTGAGAGTTCATACGTATGTTTAAGGTAAGATGAAAGTGTCGGATTTTAAAGTGTTTAGTTATGGTCACCCTATTCTTGCATGTTGCACAACAACAGAGGAATTCAAAATGTGATACTTTCACCTAGAAAAGTCACTTAACGTTTAATCTTTCTATCCTACTGTGTATCGTCAGCACTTTTCAAAAGAAAATATTGCCACACAATACAGGTGATATTCAGATTTCCCACAAAACATGAACGTCGCACAGTCAGATTAGTGTGTTGATTTCTGATTGGCCATCTACAAGGAAGTGGGAAGGCAGCTCACGCGGGACAGTAAAGCGTTTTCGCCTCAAATTGTCTTTATTTCTGTCAAATGTAGAGACATTTCAGTGACTGACAGAGCAGCTTTGAATGGACCTGAAGAGGTTTTTATTGAACTCTTTTACGCTGTTTGTTCTGTCATGGTTGAGAGCGGAGCAGCTGCCAGACGACGGAGGAGGCTGGTGAGTGATGCTGAACATTCAGCCTTCATCTCATGATCATGTTGTTAAACAAATGTTATTTGCAAAAGATATCACCAAACCCTGCATGGTCATATGTCCGGATTCAGGTCGAAGCTCAGTATAAGATAATGTCATTAAAACGTCCATCTTAACACAAACTAAGAAAGTCTGCACCAGTCAGTATCACTTCAGACAGTTTTTCCTCTCAATGCTGAAACACATGCAAAGTGAGTTTATTAATTAAGATCTATTCATACTGAAGGCAGTAAGACCTAAAACAGAACAGTTATAACACCTAGAGTGTCTAAAGACAGCACAAAGACAATATAAGCAAAGACGAAATAACTTTTAAGAGATTTAACAAGAATAAAAGCTTAAAAAAACACAATTTATTAAAGGAGACATATCATGCTGATGCATGATTTAATACTTACATATAATATAATAAATTTGAAAACAAGACCTTACACCCCCTTAATTTTCAACAAATGAGATATTGTATTTTTTCTGATATCCTAGAACGAGATTTGATGCCTCTGAAAATAGGTCATTGCGAGATGTCCGCGAGATTTAAATCGTCGTGATGACACGAGGTACCTTTCTTTTTATTGGAGTAATCTGATAAAACACTTCCTCCTCTGTGATGTCCGTTAGCCACAAAACCGTCACCGAGGAACACATCCAGCAAGCAGCAGTGTATAGCTCCCTAGCTCACATTCACTCATTACCAGCTCTGGCCTGTAGGGGGACTCAATACGCGGTCACTGCATTGAACCTGCCAGAAAATACAGTAGAAGAAGAAGGACAGGCTGGCTCTACCCCCGATAGAACTGACCAATCAGAGCACAAAGGGCTGTTACGTTGCGAGGTTACTGTAGGTCATCCTGAGATCCGAGTGTTTCAATGAGAGCTTGATAATGGCCTAAAATGAGGATTTTGAGAACGCTGTTGTGGGGCAATGAAGGAACTAAATGACTTGTACTGAGGGTAGAAATGCTTTACAGGCATCCTAGTCTGGCATAGTGAAAAGGAGAAACAAGCATGATATGTCCTCTTTAAAAAAAATACACAAATTGTACCTTTGAGTGTCCAACAACGTCCCAACAAGTAGTTTCAGTTTTGGAGATTTGGAGATTTGACTCTGTTCTTTGCTTGAAAATATCAACATGTTTTATTCATACTTATGTCACTTATTTAAATGTGATGTGTTAAGCCTGCTTGCTTTGTCTCAAAGCTTGGAAAAGAAGGCAAGACAGTCTGTTTACGTCATGTGTTGTCATTTCTTTTTCTTTTTTGTATTTGTTTAATTATTTTTTAACAAAATGTCCTTAAACTGTGATTAATCTTTCTATCGTTACTGAATTTGGTCTGCTTTTATGCTGTCATGCAAGCCTGTGCAGGTTGGGCATATAATTTTATTGTTATAAAATGGAATACGAGGAACAACAACAAGCTCAATAAATCGGTCCATTTATAGGATAAATTAGCATAAAAAATAAAGTTACTCTACTTAGGTCTCTCTCTGTCAACTTCAAGTAGAAATGTAGCATCACAAAGAGCCTAGAATTACGGTTGCATAGATTCTTGATGGGATCCATCATGCTGCATAATAAAAACAAATCTAACTCAACTAAACTATGCCCTTTTAAAGTTTTGGTTTATTTTAACTAATCAAATACTCCAAATATTTTTTTGTTCACATTAAGTCAAGTAATTACAAGACAAGTAATACCTTTAAAAAGTTTTTTTCCTCTTTAATCTAACTTTATAACAACATTAAAATGTATTCAAATAGCTAAGTAGCTCCTAAACTAATGCATTATTATTACTGAATGAATTCATAATTAACTGATGACTTTCATACCTGGTAAATAAACTTTAAAGTGGAGTAGAGCACTTTCTTTAGAGGTTACTTTTTATTTATTTCAATCACCATTTCAGAGCCTAGATAAACTTTTTGATGTAGTGAAAACAAGATGGCACAATGCGGGTCGCTGTGAGATTTATGACAGGTCACTCTCTTTAGTGGCCCCTGCCACTCTTAGCCACACCTGCTACTGTTTTAGAGGCACGTCACGTCTTTAAACAGCACCTCACTGTCTTTATGTTTCTTTCTGTGCTCAGGTCGTCGGAGTCAGATTTCCGATTAGAAGATGAAGGTCCTTGTAACATCGATGTGTTGGACAGCTCTCTGATCTCTTATAAACAGTTCATTGAGAGGTATGTTGAGTGCTGTTTTTTCCTACAGCAGATTATTCATTATAGATATCTGAATATACCAGTTACAGCAAACAAAATCCTTTTCCAACTCTGTTTTTGATCATTACAAGACACTACCTCTGCTAGTGCTGCTACTGCTGATGATTTAGATTTAAGAAACAAAAAATCAACAATGATTGACACAATCTCTGAATAAAAATAGTAGATATATCAAACAGTTGTACATTACAAAATTAAGGAGAAAGCAAACGAAAACAGTTGTTATATAAAGGAATGAAGTGGAATCAAAAGCATTTGTTCTGAAAACAGTAACTCATTAATTTTTTTTTTTCTAAATCAGAAAACCAGCTGAAGTAATACCATTTTTTTCATCAGCTTAAATGAAGTCAGACTTCTTTTTGCAAAATCTGTGGACTTCAAGCTTGTATTTTAGTTTTAGTTTTCTGATGGTTAGAAGACAGTGTTCGTGGATCCAGAGCAGCTGAGCAGGTGTTTTATTTCCACAGATATGCCTACAGCAGACCAGTGATCCTGAGAGGCTTGACTGATAACTCGGTATGTACACACACCTCAATTTACTTAAAGGAGTAGTATGTACTTTTTGAAGTGGGGTTGCTTTAGGCTGATGGCACTAGTTAATCTAATTGCCAATAAGTCACTGACCATCTCTCCCTCTAAGGGAAGATAACTGGGTTTGGACACTAGCAGTCAGACAGTCAATGGTGCCCTGTAAAAAAATCAATTTTAGGGCAAAACTGCCTAAAAACTACATTTACTTGGCTAGACACTGCAGAAAGATTATTTGCAGCGTAACTTTGTCTTTACAAACTCCCTGTGTTTGGAGCTATTTTCTGATGGAACACACAGGATACATATCCTTCCGCCAGCCACGTGCCATGTTTTATATAAAATGGTGTGGGCTCTTGATATAACAACTTTTTTTTATCATAAATAGACATTAAGTGAAAACATCCTGTTAATCTCCTGCATATAGTATAGCAATATATGGTGGTGCATCATGTTTTCATAGTTTTAACACAGTAAATTAATTTCAGCAGATTCTTGCAAAGACACACCCCTAGCATACAGTAAATGATTCAAACTTCTCATTTGTTTTAGAAATTCCGGTCATTGTGCTCCAAGTCAAGCTTACTAGAGGAATATGGTGAGAGGAGAGTTCGGCTGAGCACAGCTAACACTTACTCTTATAAGAAAGGTATGCATGTCTTTTACCCATCATGCTTTGCCGTTGTCACAGCCTGCTGTTAGCCTTTTAACACTCATAAGTAGGGCTGAACAATTAATTGCAAATTAGATTAAATCACAATATGGCTTGTTGCAATTTTCAAATCGCAGACAGTGCAATATTTTTAACCCAAAATGTGTTGAACATTTTGGCAGTGTGATGTAGTTTCTTGCAATTTCATGCCTATTTTAACCTTTTTCAACCCAGTTTTTACAACTCTATGCCTATCTTGCTCCCATTCATCTTTTTTTTTTGGCCACTGTCAGACCATGTTTGGAATTTTTACATGGTTTGTGAAATTTAATTCCAGTTTTGCTGCTATAATCGATTTTCCTTAGTCACTTTTGAATTTTTTTGCCTTTTTTTTTGCAATTTCATACCTATTTTGCACCTATTTACTTGTTTTCCACTTTCGTACCATTGTTTTTACCCAGTTTTCAAAATTTCATACCTATTTTGCTTCTGTTCTTCACTTCTCCACTTTTTCTCAAATCTTTTCTCCTTATATTGATTTAATGTCATATTGGTTATACTATAAAACGATCTACTTCTTATTTTTGTTTAAGAATACATAAGATGAGGAACATTAAAACAATCGCAGAGTAAATCACAATTGCAATATTGGGGAAAAATATCGCAAATAGATTATTTTCTCAAATCGTTCAGCCCTACTCATAAGGCCTTAATATAACTTCATTATTTATTTAGTTTGAATCTGAATCATTTGATTTTCTTTGTTCCAGTGGATGTCCCATTCCAGGAATATGTGAATGTTTTTCTGAAACCTCAATCTGTGGATACACTCGGGAGCGGTGAGTTAAAGAGATTCTCTACTTCTGTCCCTCATGTTTAAGTGTTATACAGATGATAGATGATAGATAATGATTAAGTTTCCTGAATGTGGTAACCTTACACACAGCTGGGCCTGTCAGATTCAATGTCTTTGATTAGATAGATCCATCTTGCCAAGCTCCAATCTAAAACAACTGAGAGACCCAAATCTGGACGGCCCAATCGGAGTCCTTTAGAACAAGAAGAGGTGGTACCTATGAGCTGGAGCAGGAAGTGACTGATGGTACAGACATTAGCATAAATGCTAACATCTCCAAACATAGTTTTATCAGATATGTTGTTTGTCATATAAGTGCTTCTCAATGAAAAGGATATTTTCACTCTACCTAAACTTGTTGGTTTTGGTGAGAGTTTTTTTCTAGAAAGTAGCACACATTTTGTATTTAACGCCACGACAGCAGTGCCCGCCTACTACATTATCTGGCTGGTACATAAAGAATATGATTGAAGGAACAGCTGTCCAATCCCTTGCTAGATGTGTTTTTGACAGGTTTGCTCATTTTCAAGCACTTTCTAAGAGCTCTTTCCCAGATGGACAGGTGAAAGTATTTGGAACAGTCCATCTGGTGTGTCACATGATGAATGTGGTGCAAGGGCTAGAAATATGAATAAACCAAAAAACTGAACAAAATGCAGGTTCGTTTTGCCAGCCTCCGTTGTCCAATGAATTCACTTGGCTTAATTCTCCCAATCAGGAAAGAGAGGCGGGAGCTGCAGAATGCGGACATGACAACAACAGGAAGTTGAGAACAGATATGCCGATTAGCCTATTGTCCTCATGGTTACTCAGTGACACTTGGCAAAATCTGCCCTCCTCAGAAGTTTACTTGTAGGGATTGTCTTTGACGAGACTCATGTCACATATAAGTATTAAATGAATCATCTGTGTGGTACAATTTAGTGTAAGACGATAGTATAAGGCCATTAGCTATTGGCAGCTAAGTTAGCGCCAACGGCTAACGGTCATTAACTGTTATTAGCTGTTAGCGGCTAAGTTAGAGGCTAATGGCTAATGGTCATTAACTGTTGTTAGCTGTTAGCGGCTAAGTTAGCCGCTATGGCTAATGTCCATGAACTGTTTTTCACTGTTGTTACCCATTAGCCGCTACATTAACCGCTATATATGCTACATTATAGGAGACAACCCTGCTTGATGTGGATTGGTCTGTGATGAATGTGACGAGCCAAACGATTGTCCAATCACAAGCTTGTGTTTTTTTTTTTTTTTTTTTAACATTAAGCCCCTGAAAACAAATTTAAAGGGCTCCTACCCAGATGGACTAGTGAAATATTTCTATGGCAGATATACTGTATGGAGCTGTCCGTCTGGCTTGTCAGGTTGTCGTGCAGTACCCCTCTTCGGAAACAGATGAATGTCTCCATCAACCTGCTTGACAAAATAATGACACAGCACTGCAGCAATCGCTAAACAGAAACAAAAACCCAAGAGGGAACAAAATTTGCATTTTAACATAAATAATCCTGTTAAGTTAATCACCCTTTACACCAACACCAGAAGTCAAAACAAAAGCTCACAGATATTTTGGACTCTTTTGCTCAAGTTTTACTCTTATGTCTTATCTTTTTAATGTCTCTCCCATCATCAGACACGCTGTATTTCTTCGGAGACAACAACTTCACAGAGTGGAATGGTTTGTTTGAGCACTACCACTCTCCTCCGTACGCCCTGCCTCACACCAGCGGAGCATACAGCTTTGGGATCGCAGGTCAGTTTTTGGACTGTCTATTTTAACAGCGATCAGGGAGCTGGATGTTTTCATACGATCACAGCTCTGAGTCACAGCAGTGCTTTGGGCTCAATGGGAACATTACCTCACTCATCTGCTAACAAAGATACTGCTGTTTCTTTGATCTCGGTTGCATCTGAAAAATAAAGACCTCCAGCTAAACTTGTAGTTCAGGAAAAGGTCACTTAAAGGTCTGAAAGTCCTGAAAACTCATTTACTTTGTTTTTAAAGTTGTTCAAAGGGGATTGGGAGCAGGAGATCGCAACACCTTTTACTAAACTTTATATTCTCAGAGAATTTCACTCTGCCTCTCCAAAATAATGCCCCTTAATATGCTCAGTTTTTTTTACTTCCTGGGGTTTATGATGTAATTTCTGTTCAGCCTCAACCTGCTTCTTGTCCCATCAGATATAATTTCCACAGCCAATCAGCTCTCGTTATCATAGCCACCTGTAGCCTTGCTGCTCCCTAAGATCCGAGTGTTTCCAAAGGGAAGGGAAATAGAGCTACATCTATTCCTCTACGGAGCCAAAAAAAAGCCTGCGCATAAGATGCCTTTTTTTTGTTCTTCTGTGGCAAGCATGAATTAAAAGTGGCTTGGAAAACTACTTCATTGGCAAAAGTGTAAATAAATATCTTTATAGTTTTGGAGATACAGCATCTACACAGACTTCGCAGTGCCTCCAGACTATCAGTGCCCTTCACAGTGGGGGATGGCACATTTATCATCCACATTTCAGATAAGGGACTTTAAAATCCATCCAGACCAAGCAAGACGAACTGCAGACCTTAAGAGTTCAACCTCTTTCTCTATCTCACTGAGCTATGGAGGTCTTGACTTCTGTTTTTGAACAGAAGAACTCTTTAGACAGCAGACAAGACTTGAACCTAACAACATTTTAGTAATCTGTGTCCTGTCCATCTCAGTGAGAGAGAAGGGCGCCACTGTGCATTCCTGAGAGGTCCTGACTTCTGCCTTTGGATGTGAGGTTCTAGCATCCATTGAGAGCAGAAAAGACTTGAACCCTGGACAATCAGACCCTCAGTCCTCATTCTAACGCCTTTAGCTATGGAGACAGACACTATATCAGACAAGACTTGTAAATGGTGTTCACGAACAGGAGAAACAGCAGCTGTGATCTTTAGGGCCATTTTCTTCATTTGCAGGTCCAGGAACAGGAGTCCCCTTTCACTGGCATGGCCCTGGTTACTCTGAGGTCATCTATGGAAGAAAGGTGATGAAATTATAGAAGAAGTACAGATAACAGATAAAAGTCAGAGCATCTCGTGACTGATTAAACTTTTATCCCACAGCGCTGGTTCCTCTACCCACCCGATCAAGAACCTCATTTCCATCCTAACCGGACCACCCTGTCCTGGTTGATGGAGACTTATCCCAACCTGCCAATGGAGGAGGCCCCACTGGAGTGCACTATTAGACCTGGAGAGGTGAGGACACTGATCAGGGTCCATCTTCAGACATTTCATCTTTGGAATGATGTCCATTATCTGTTCGGTTTAATAAATCAGTGAATATCCTTTGAATTAAAATTCTTCTTTTTAAAGACACTAATCACGTTTCTTTTTTTACTTCATCACATTGTGACAGTCTGAATTCTTCTCAGTAAAACAAGAATCAACTTTAGGCAAACGCTTTGTCATGTTATATCAACCCTACTTTAACACATTTAGTGCAGTCAAATGAAGCTAAAGCTTACAAGCTATCTTACATTTGAGTCAGTATATGGTGATAGTGTATTTTGGATTCAGAAAGCATGCTGCAGCTGCAAGTGCATAAAAACAATGGGAATGTATAGGTTTGGTCACTAATTAGTAGCTGAGATAACACTCTTAACCTCCTGTTAAAGTTTCACTGTCCTTATATCACGTTATTGAACAATGTTTTTGCTCATTGCACGTTTTTTCTCAAATTGTGGGGGTCAAATAAGGATCAATAAATTAACATATTTTAAAAGAAATAAATGTGCATAATTGCAAACATTCCTGGACATATACATTTCTACTAATATTGATTGGTTTATTTAATTAACCTTGTCTTTGAAGGAGTAATTACTTAATCGAAAATATATTTTTTTTATTGCACTTTAAAGTCAATAACTTCAACAAAAGTGTTAGTTACAACATTTCCCCCTAAGACAGGATTGTTCTTTATGTTTTAATGTGAACCACAAATGTCACGCACTTAATCACAAACATTCTGATCAAAGTTCATCTTCAATCCGTCTTTGTGTTCGCGCCATTTGATTCTTACAGATCTGTGTGTCTCCCTCAGGTGTTGTACTTTCCTGACCACTGGTGGCATGCCACGCTAAACCTGGACACGAGCGTCTTCATCTCCACCTTCCTCGGCTGAGCTTGAGCTTTCTCCCCCATGTTTTTTCCTTTTTTCTGTTAACAATGTAGAAATCGTTGCCTAATTTGCTCTTCAGTGTAAACCAGGGATAAAGACATAGACTAAGTCCGTCACAGCTGTGGACTTAAAGTGAAAGTGTTCTTCTGTCCAGCAGGGGGCGACGGTGCTGTTTGCAGCAGGAGTCAGACTGCAGTCATCCAGAATATGACGATCATGCTGGAGATAACAGCTCCATTTAGAATGACAGAGATGAAAAGGCATGGTCTGGTTTAGCTTTCGATACATTTTATTCACTCAGATCCATGATGAGGACAAATTGTATGAGTCAGCTTTTTTTTGTTTGAGGTTTTCTTTTGCAAACAGCTTCCGCCTACCCCCTTCATGCTCAGTCCAGTTGCTCAGACATAGTCACCCTCTGTAGAAAACACTGAAATGGCACCAAAAATCCATCCAGCAGCCGTTTTCCTTGCATTAGCTTCTTCTACTTCTGATGCAGTTGATGAAGGTCAGACAGGAGGCGTATTGTTTAAGGTGATTGATAGATAACGTCTGTCGCACAAGTCTAATTTAAATTTAAGGCACCAAAGTGACATTCCAGGTGGATATTTTCTCACTTTTGTCAGTTGATTTTATCATTTTTTGAGTACTGTATGAATTCAGTTGTATTTAATGACCAAATGAGCTTAATGCAATAAAATCTTGCGCACTGACATGTTTAAAACTTGATATCTGTCACTTTCATTTCATGATCAATTTGAAATAAGCTTATAATTTTCCTGTTAGTTTTTAAAGTTGGTTAAGTTTCAAATCAAAAACAACAAAAGGGAGAAACTTTGAAATATTTTTTGAGTCCTTAAACAGTAGATACACTGCAAAAGTGGGAGTTTGCCTCAATGAAGTATCCAATCACAAGACAGTGAAAGGATGATGGTTGCCGTTAAAGAAGTGTGGATGATTTTTGAGGAGGCGTGGGGCTGCAGTGAACTTGGACCCTCATGTACTATAGGTGTGTACCGTCAAGTGTAGCTTTGTCAAGGGATGACCAAAAGCCAGATGACCTCGAGCGTTTGAAGTTGAAAATTCAATGAACCCAGTTTGAAGTATGAAGGAATTAACTTATACTTCTAATACATTACTTATGCTTCAGATAAGTAATGAAACTTACTAAGGTGTAACTACTCCCTCACTTTTGATCACCCCTTGCTGGTCGCCCATGGCCCTGCCCCTCTCTCTCCACAGAGTGGACCAGACTGAAGCAATATTTTATCAAGGTTTGCCTAAAATATTGGATAGATTCTTTTAGAGAAGACAGTGATTTTATTTTATTTTTAGAAAAAAGTCAGCTCAAAGCTTGTTTGGCAGTTCTTATTTTTAGAACGTTTATGTCTTCTGAGAGGTGAGGTTTAATTTAAATTACATATTTAATAGATATTAGATTAGATACCAATCTGTCGATAAAATGACACCCACCTTTTGTGTGAACACAGGTTATACAAATAAGGGCCAATGACCTTGATTTTCCATACCACCCGTGATTCAAAGTGAAATTTTGTACAAAGTTAAAAAAAACTCCACTCTAACAGTTTCAAGATTTTGAGCCCATAGTCTCAAATCATAGACAACCATAAACACGTCTTCACCAGTGCAGAGGCAGTAAGACTTTGAGTTTTTGACTCTTATGGGCTCGGTGTACAAAAACAAAAACAAAAAAAAACAGGTTTAATCTGTTTTAGTAAAACACACAGAGCTGTTCTTAATTTTAATGTGACCCTCGACTATTCATGCATGAATACCTGCTGATGACAATGATTCAAAAACACAAACCAGATTCCCCAGAGGTCAACGATTTTTCAACACTTCTTTGAGCTGAAGTGACAGTTCTTATTACTTTCTGGATTTCCTCATGCTCCTGCAGGCGTCCGAGTGTGTGTGAGTGTGTGTGTGTGTGTGTGTGTGTGTTTGATGCACAGCGAGCAGACAGCTGATGAGTCACAGATGATGAAGAAACATTAAAGCTGAAAGCGCTGCTCAGGATTATAATAAATCCATGTGTTTTCACACATAAATCTATTTAACATGAAATTAAAGACAAATTAAAGGGATTATTTGATAATTTTTTAAAGTTGCACTAGATACAGGTCATTTTTTTCTATTTTACCTTCAGGAGACGTTGATCAGTTCTGCCCTTTAGCAAAAATATTCCATCAAACAGATTTCCATAAAATCTTCTCATAGCTCCTCCCTGTCCTCCCTTGCTTTGGCCAAGCTTTGGAACAGTCCTTGACATGAGCAGGATCTACCTCCAGTTTGATGAAGGACACAGTTTATGGAGCCAAGGACAAAGTTCACCATTTTTGTAGGTTACAACAGTCACTATGCCAGATTAGGCAACAACAGAGCCATAAAATCATGTTGTGACTCTTCCAGCAAGCACAATTACAACATTGACTGCATAACGACTGACATAATGACATTAGAAGAGGGCATTTTCAAGCATTAGGATGGATGGTATGTTACCAGGATTTTAAAAGCAAGCAGTCTCACACCAAGGTACTAATATTATGTTCCTGTGCTGTGTCTCTCCAGTAACAATCTGCCGGTGGCTTCTCTACAACATGCAGTATTTCATAGGCAGAGTTGTTGTTTTCTCTGTCGCTTAGATGTCAAGGCATTAGCTTCAGTCCATTTACAGCAAATCTATGATTGTCCGACATGTAGAGCTCCACACTCACATTGGTCAATATCTTTGATGTGGGGCAAGAAATTGTAGTAGCCAGGACAAAAATCAAACCTGCTAGACCTTCTGTCCTGCAGTTGAGAGTTGTCTCCCGTTGACACTTATTAGGACACACAGCAGGAGATGACACAACCAGTTTTAGTGGACATCGATCAGACTGTAATGATGCATAAAATGTGTTGTCTGACTTCAGCCAATAAGAAGCAGGAAGTTCTGAAACATGTATTCTGAGATCAATCTTTCCTCGATTTTGAGAATGTAGTAATTTTACTTGTCAGTGGCACTCAAAAAGTCAGATGACAGGAAGGAAGAAGAAAACACTGGTGGGAATAGAGGAAAGCAAATACTCTAAGACAGTGTTCCCCAACTTTTTCACACCACATCCCTGTTCTTTCTAAGACGATGTAGTTGTGGGCCAGCCTTTGCAAAGGATGGATGATGATAAACCCATGTTTTGCATAGTATAACCCACCACAATGCAGGATCAGAGGCAGCCATGGGTTTGTTCGTAACCCTAATTAAAGTGAATTTATGAGAAGACACTCGGTATCACTTTTTATCAGACTAATAATTATTATAATTATGATAATAATAATAATTACTTTGTATGTATAGCATTTTTAAAAACAAAGTTCTTTGAAAGACAGACAGGAAATACAGAAGAAAAGCCCTGGAGCATAAACACAAAAGGAACTCTCCAATAAAAAGCACAATTTAAATCAACGAACCCATTAAAACACAAATGGCAGAATAACCTGTGCTCAGTTGGTGCTCGTGGAAGGAAGACTACATTCATAAAAAACTAACTAAACCCCAAAAACAGCAGGCACAGTTATGCAGGCACAATACAAGCCCAGACCACCCTCGCCCACTCCCAAGACTCCAAGTCCCCGTCATCCTCCCCCAAAAAGAACCTGGTCTTAATTCATAAGTTCTGAACATTACATGACAAAAGCAACATATAAAGAGAACAGAGTCATTGAAAACATGGCCCCTAAATAGTATTGAACTGACAAATCAGCACAGAGTTGACCTGTAAACCAATCAGAGCGGACTGGACCCACATCAGGAAGGAAGGTGCAGGGTCTTGAACTGAGCATCATGGGCAGAGAGAGAATACAGCACTATCAGGGCAACTTGAAAACAAGACGGTTTTTGAACATTTGTGATTGTGAACATGCTCTGTTGGAACTCATGTCATTTCCCCCACGTTGTCCCAGTCTGATCTGGTTGGTTGACCAGTCTACTCTATGGTAGAGCTGGTCTTCGTCCTGTTAACAATGGCTCTGCACTCTCCATACAGTATTAGATTAATATTAGCATAGCTTAAACTGCTGATGGAACAATGGTAGGATGTCACACTGTTAGGTTTATCCAGAAGGACAGGAAACAAGCCTTTCAAGGAGGTTACTTGTGCTGTGAACAGGATAAGAGAGAAGTCCAGATGCTGCAGACTGTAATCATGCAGAGAAACAAATGGGTGTAGTGACATTTCTCGTTTGCAAATAAGTTAAATAAGCAAAAATAAAGTCACTGGGTTGCTTGATGGCAATAGTTGACGCATGAATGAAAACTGTCCAATGCATTTCAAACAACACTACTTAATTTTCTCCTGTTACAAACGTAACGTAATCTCAACAAACAAAATCAAAGTGGGCAAAACTTCCACTCTGTCCTATTAATCCAGTCTCAATGCCAAAACAAAAGTGATTTCTTTTACATCCACAGTCTAAAAACTGTTTGCCTCCCACCTCCACTCAAGCAACACCTAATCCATTCATTCTCTGAATGATTAAATAAGCTCTGACCTGTCCAACAACCAAGAACGCTGCGCCCCAAAGTGGGGGTAGAAAAGCAAATAAAAAAACATAATCAAACAAGAAATGAAATCAAAATATAAACAACTGGCTCTTACAACGGGTAAAACCCAATAAAGGGTATATAAAACCCAAGAACGCCTAATAAAGACTTTAAAATTTCTTTCATTGCAGTACAAAGTTATTGCTTTTGCTAAGCCTTGGCATCAAAAAGCCAAAAAATGTTTGCTGTAACTGTGATATCTAGGATCAAGAAAATAAAGGTAAAAACTCCCAAATAAATATAAATTATCATGACCACTCTGGTGAGAGAAATATCACAAAATTCTTAGTTGTTTGGTATTTTCAGTCTGGTATTTCCTTGTAAAACAGTACATGTAACATGTTTAAGAAAGCCTGTGTGCTGCAGTTTTGATTTATTCTTACATTATAAATATTTAAAACACTGAAATGACTGCATTTGACTCGTATGAAGCTCAGTCTGAAAAACACACACACCGAGGCTGCGTCTGATTGGCTGACCGTTTCTCCTCCTCCAGTTTTGATCATAATCATCCCGTGGAGATCATCATTCAGCTGTTTACATCAAACCAGCCTCCTACTCCCCCCTCTCTGCCTCCTCGCTCCTCCTTCACCATATGCTTCCCCCCGAGGGAGGGAGGCATTGCAAGATTCATGTAAATAACACCCCCACCCTCCTCGTGTTTTTTGTTTCCTTTTTGTTTTCATTTTGTCACATTTTGTCCAATTGCTCAAACACCTCCATCCATCATCAGCCCCCACAACCCTCCCCCTTCTCTCCATGCTCCGAGATCACAGGATGGAGGCTGGAGCAGCTCCAGTAATTTGGAGGAAGGAGGAAAACCAGGACAAGGCTTTTTCCATTCAGCAAAATACAAATATAAACACAATATTTATAGGATTTTTGAGGGCTTTTTAAATCACAGTGTGCAGGAATGAGTTAGCAGGACTAAAAGTACTGTCTAACGATTGTATAAGCCTATAAGTGCCACACTGCTGAAGCACAGTGGTCTGTCAAGAAGGTCTTTGTTGGCTTTCAGTGAAGCTTTTATTCAGACAAAATATGACAATGAGGCCAAGTGACCTTGTGCTGCTAAATGTAAATCAGTTCACTGTTGAGTCAGAGAAGAATATGGGCAGATACTGAAAGAAATTCCTTAAAGACTTTATGAGATATGTACAGATGCAAGAGATGATCATGAGGCCAAAATAAATCTAGCCTTTGGGATATGTGTTACAAGCAGTGGGTGAAATAATGCCCATTGACCTTATGCCTTGAAGACAAAAAATAAGTTTTATCAGCTCACCTTTTAGTCAGAGTAGTAAATATGAAAAATTGGCTGACATCCCCTTAAACTTTCTTAAGCTGTTGAGCCCCCAAGCGAGGACAGATAGGAGATTCTGTGACCTTGACCTTTTAGCTGTCTGAAAGGGTTAGTGAATGTGTTACCTAATGCTAACAGACGGCAAACACAGAAACTTCAGCTACCTGACAGTGAGTTGCAAGTACATGGGTGTGAAAGCGGAGATGGGACCTGGGCTGCAGAAGCCCTTCATGTAGTCGGAGAGACTATAAAAGCAGTACTGGTGCAGTCTGACCCTGTGCTTGGTCGGTGATCAGCAAGATTTCTGAATTCTGAGTGAGAAATTTCATCTGGAACACCCCCTGAGGTTGGATTTCGGATCCTCACCACACCACGAGTTGACAATTGAAGATGGCTGCCCCCAGTGTAAGCAGTTATTAAGCTCCTGTAATGTCCTGTTTATTGGCACTTCTGACTAGTGTTTGTCAGACAATTGGACTCGAGTCAGAGGGACTCGACTTGAGTCGCTAATGAAATGACTTGCAACTCGACTCGGACTCAGGAGGTAAAAACTTGAGACTCAACAAGGACTCGAGAGGAAATGTCTCCAGACTCGACCTGACTTCAGACAACATGATTCAGAAAACTGCACGCACTGAGGCTTTACATGAAGAGCCAGAGAAGAGATATACCCCGCTCTTCCCTTTTAGGTTCACTTTATTGATGCTCCATTCACTGTGCACTTGTCTGTCACCTATTATTGTCCCGCACATGACACAGCACTACACACATAGGTTCCTACCACACACCCGCTTCTGCTACAGTGATGATCAGTGGGCAGGGTGCGCGGGATGCAGGTTTCACATTGACAACCGCTATGTCTTCTGTGCCCAAAGTTATTTTCTTTGCATATAAAGAATTTCAATCAGATGGAAAACGAAGACACGCCAAGTGCACGACCTGCAACACTTCGATAAGAGAAAAAGAGGCACAACATTAAACTTTATCCGCCACCTGAGGACACATGATGCCAAGAAAGTGAAACCTGCAAACGTTAGCCAGGTAGCTAACATTCCTGCCATAGGTTAATATGGAAGGAACATTAGCCCGACCTGTGGTCAATACAAAGCTAGCAAAGCTAACATTAGTAAAGAGAGTGTACCTGTGTTGTATGTGTGGGAAGATAATGGTTCTCTCTTCAAGATAAAAATCTGAGTGCTTTTTTGGTGGACTGTGGAACAATGTGAGGGACTCGACCTGGCATAATCTGTGACTCGATTTGACTTGACTTTACAAAACCTTAGACTCGACTCGACTCGACTTGCCCACAACAGAAAAAACTCGAGACTTGCTTGGGACTCGGATCAAATGACTTGAGACTTGCTTGGGCCTCGGATCGGAGGGACTTGGGCAATTGTCTGGTGTTTGTTGCACTAAATCAGTCGTATACATTGTATTGGTCTTCTTATGTTTATGGAAATGTTGCTATAGTGTTATTAACATTCTTCCTGTCGAATGTGCAAACTACAAACCAGGGCCCGCTAACAACAGCTAACACAATGACTAACAATGGCCTGGTGGATTAATTTTTTCTGACTTTGTAACAGGAACTCTGATAACTCAGATAACTGCTCCTACTGTTGCATTAGTGGCGTGCAAATGAGCATGAAAGCAAGTGAAAGTGTTAGCTAACACTGATGGACAACTGACAAAGCAACAGACCATCAGTGATTAAATGTGAGGGCAAATGGGTGAACAGGTTGATGTGACCTTTGGTGTAAAAGCTGTTTGGAGTCGTCAAGGGAATAGACGTGCTCAAGTCTATATAAGCTGAAGTCCACACACATACTGTACAGTCATACTTTGGAAAGGAATCTGAGCTTTTAGAGAGAAAAAAAGCAACATTTAAGTGGAAATTTTGTGTTGAAGATAAGTTGGCAATGTTTGGACAAGGAGATCCCCCTTGGTCCATGACAGTTCAACCACTTGTCCAATGGTAGCTCAGTCTGGCAAGGGCTTAGGCTGAGGGTAGTCAGTTCGAGTCTTGATTGAAACATACTTCTCTTGTAAGTTGGTTCTATATCTGTTGACATGCAAGCTCACTTCTCAGGGCGCTGCCTCAGGTAATGGCAGTTAGCAAAGCTAAAAGTGGTTGGTGTGGTTTGCCTCCGGAGCAGTTTACACCCTTGCACCTTTGGACTGTATCAGCTTCAGCGTCAACTTTTATTATTATCCCGTGGGGAAATTTGTTTTGCAGCAGGCATCAACACAGCAGTGCATGTTAAACATAAAACATACAGGCATTATCATAAAGTGCATTCAGTCTTGACAAACCGTTGAGGTAGAACAGATAAAAGAGAATCAATAAATAACCAAATAGTCAAGGATTAAAATAAAAAAATAAGTCTTATTTAGGGTGCATGAGTTCACATGAGAAAACTGGTCAGGCCAATGAATTAAAGTTTTCAATGGCAATGTGAATAAAAGAAGTTCTGACTCGCCTTGGTTTGGTTTTAGGCATTCTGAATGTCAGCTAGAAGGAAGAAGATCCAATTCGGCAAACAGAGGGAGGCTGCAGAGGGTATTGCACGTAAACACCCACAAATGACGTAGAGTTCACACTGCTGGTGCAGACAAGTCATCAGGCATGATGAATGGTGAAGTGTCGCTCCGTTGGTCCAACATACAGTGCGTCCAACATGCCAATCTATTTGTGCAACTTAGTCAGTGCCCAGTTCATCATAAATACTATTTGAAATTTAAACCTCACACCTGATCCTTACCTGTGATGACTATATTTGAAGTCCCCAGGTAGCTGTCTGCCTTATCCTCACGGTGTGACTGCCTCTGACGAGGGGTGGGGGAGTGGGGCAGCTGAGGAAGGTGTGTGTTTGTGAGGGGGGACTTCAGTTTCTATCACAGGCAGCACCCTTTGAAACAAAACAAAACTCCACTGACAGCAGCTTCCCCCTCCCCAGAGGAAACACTTCATCACACTAACACCCCCCTCTTCTTCCTCACCCCCCCTCCCCCTCCCCACACCTACCCACGCCACGACTCCTCTCCACCAACTGCAGAAGGAGAGCGAGGGAGAGAGACAGACGGTGGGAGAGAGAGGAGGAGCGAGCGAGCGAGGTTCAGTGCAGAGGGAGAGGAGGAGGAGAGAGGAAGCAGCAGGAGGAGGAAGAGTGTGATGAAGATGGAGGCCAGTTTTGACACAGAGGAGAGTTTTGACGACCCGTCCTGTCTCGCCCCCCAGCCCCCCGTCTCGCCAGCCAAGAGGACAATCAACGAGGTGAAGGAGACCAAGACCACCGTGAGTACAACCATCCTCATCTTCATCACCATGCTCTTGTTTATTTCCAGCTTTAATGTCCGTATCAAGTTCTATCAAAGGCTTCTTCTTCATCATCTTCATCCTCCCTGGTGTCCACTCCTCCTCAGAAGTTCCTCCACCTCAGCCCTGATGCATTCTGGGATGGTCTCAGATCTTTCCTATCAGTTAAAATCTTCTGATGTAGACCTGATTCTGCCATAGCTTCAGGATTAGCACCTCTATCTTCCTCCTCCTCTTCCTCACATCTCCACAGTAGTGAGCATCAGGGAGTAGTGGGTTTCAGCATCCTCACTTGGGGATTGAACACTTTGTGCTCTTTTGTTCAGAGTGGTGTTTGCAGAGCTGCAGAAAGTGAAGATCTGGAAGCTGTGGTTATATAATTTGATATAATGGTCATGATGATGAAGAGGAGGGAGGGGATGATGTTGACCTGTGTGATATATGGATGAAGAGGAGGTCTGATGTTAAACCTCCGAGCAACAGCAGAGCAGAGAGGATGCAGCAGGTCCAGTTTCCATGGCAACGGCAGCAGTGATCAATGATGGAGACAGAGTGTGTTTTGGTGAAGATGGAGACACAATAGAAGAAGAAAAAAAGGATTCTGGTGTCCAGTTGGCTTGTGTGTTACGTTCAGGTGTTTCACGTGAAGGTCTTATTTCCCTAACGAGCTCCAATTAACTGAATTAACGTGGAAAACAAACAGGAAGTAGACACCTTTGAAGATTTAATCAACTCTCCTGCTTTTCTGGTGACTCTGGTGAAATCTGCAACACAAATATGACGTCAGGTGTTTTCTTTTTTGTTCTCCTGTTACACAACCTCCACCGCTGCCATGGAGATGCTCACACCCACAACTGTTGGGCTGTAATGGACGCTCACAGTGGTCACGTGACCTGCTGAGAGACTGTGACCTTGTCCTCACCTTCAGAGTCACACCTGCTGATGCTCCATCACTCTGTGCTCCACGTTTGATAACTGATAATGCTGGATGTTTTTGTTTGTTTGAGTGGCTCTGGCTCATTTTGGTTGGAGGAGAGGGGAACAAAGGAGGGCTGGGATTGTTTTGTTGTGAGATGGAGTGTGTGTGTGTGTGTGTGTGTGTGTGTGCATGGAAAGTAATTTGTAGCTTAGCAACAGCAGCAGGCTCTCCAGCCTCTCTGATGAAGATTTGGTCAAACTGATCAACTGGAGGAGACTTGTTGGTCTCAGGTTACACCGCTCGTCTTGTCTCACAGCAATAGCTCAAAACTGTGAGTAGACTTTCAGATTTTATTTAGTAATCTCATCACACACATCTTGCCCTCATTTACCTCACATTTTTGGATAAACATTAAAAATATGAGGAAGGGCCATTAAAAATTAGATTAATTATACTGAAATGAAGATTTTTCCAACATCTTTCTCCTTCAGTCTCCTCCCCTTCTGCATCAGAACATCATTGCGTTCGGGTCTTCCACTGATCAAAACAGTCACAGCAGGTTTTCTTCCAAGAGTTAATTTCTTAACTTATGGCACAGACTCAAAACATGTTTCTATGAGCGCAGATTTTAGCTTGAAAAAAGTGAAAAAGTCTCACATTGGCGAATAGGGAGGGTGATCAAGCAATGTGATCGTTTATTTGGGTTGGAAACTGCTTTACCGAGAGCGCAGTGTGAGCTGAGGCTTCGTCCTGGTGAAGAAGGGATCATTTTTCCTTAGTTGTGGTCTCTGTCTCTGACTTTTTCTCACAGTTTTTCTAGAGCCTGTTTATAATATTGTTGATTCAGGCCCATCTGGAACCCACTCCTCCAAAATGATACCCCCAATGTAAGGGTATGTCTCACCCTCTTTCCACGACCCTACCCCCCATCATATGTGCTCATCTTGGAGTTTTTTGTTTGATATGGTCTTATCATGTTGCTCACATGCTGAGGTGTTTTGTTTCTGATCTGACACTGTGCTCTGCAGGGCAAAGTGTGAGACCGGCCTTTTTTCTCCTCCTCTCTCCCCTCTGTCTCCCTATTCCTATCAAAGACTGTTGGGGTGCTGCTACTGGCAACCCGACGGTCGTCCCGATCCTGTCCGCCCATGCATGTGACTGTCTTTGTATGTTCTTGGACAAGTTGTATTGTAAAAGACATTTCGTTGCTCTGTATTTGTATTTGAACAGCTGTTTTCCAAAACGCTATAAATCCATTTTCATTTAGCAAAAATTACATTATTTACCCAGACCTACCACTGGGTTGATTGGGGATCTGAACATTGAAATACAGTTTAAACAGTGATATATAGCTTTCTGGCATTAAATACTGATAGGGCAGGTAGTACAATTGGTATGCGAAAGAATAGCACTGAGTAATATATATTTTTTTCATTTTGGCTTTTATAGCAGTCAGTTTTGGCATCAATTACCAGTTTTAGACAAACTCAGTCCTTGTCACAAATGGGACTTAATGATCAATTAGCACTCAAACAGCCAATGTTCAGGTGTAGAAATTAAACAAGATACCTGTATTGCATGATAAAAATCTTTGCACAGTGCATGCGGTAGGGCCTTTATGATTTATCATTATGTTGTGCTTTTATCAATATAAATTAAGGCAGACTTTCAATAACTAGTTAAGATCTGAATAAAGTTTGAATGAATCCTGAAAGTAGATAAATCCTCCTGCTTTGGTTTGAGTGTGCAGAGCTTCTACTTTTCTATCAGGTTGTCTTTTTATTCAGATCAGGTTCACCAAAATTAAAGAAAAGAAGATAAATGAAGACGGAAATGATGAAACAGTTTGTCGTACAAACACAAACGACAGCCTCATCAGACTGAAACAAAATTCTATCTGAGCAGAACTTTTAGTCTGATACTTAATGTTCTCTGGTTTATTTATTTTTATTGAGTTGAAACAAAAACATAAACAGTGGAGCACACAAACATCACCACTGTGACAGCAAACAACCCCAAACAGCTCACATCCTCACCCAGGTTTAAAATAGTCTCAGTGACTGCTGCTGCTGTGCACACATCAAAACCACGCGTGTGTGAGCATTCACAATTTTTAATCTATTTATACTCAGAGTTTGTGATGACTCTTGGATTTTTTTTTATCTGTCTGCACATGAAGAGCAGCCAGTGATCTGAAGATAAAGATTCAGAGAGCAGAGGGGTGTGATGGAGAATCTGGAGTCCATAATGATCAGTGACCTGTGAAAGAGAGAGAGAGACGGGTCACATAAATCAGAGCGGAGATCACGTGTTTATGTTCTCATCTTGTGTTAATGTTGTTGCTTTTGGAGGAAAGCCACAGTGAGTATGTTGGTCATTATATAACAGAGTTACTCACCGAGTTTATGCCTCTTATTGTGTTTGTGTGGAGTCATGAAGTTAGTCATGATGAGGAGCTCTGGGTGTGTGTGGTCCTGCTTTTGTGTGACTGTGTTTGTGTAGGATGCGTAGGATGAAGATGAGGATGATCAGTACAGGTGCATTTTGATGTGCTGTAAGGGGAACTCACCTGGTGTTTTCAAGAAATCATATTTTGCCTTAAATCAAACAAAACATCAAGTTTTCATATAATGAATACATGATTATGCTGTGTTCTCCATGTTTTACACCTTCCTCTTTAAGACTTCCTCTCCCATATAGGCCTTGCCCTCTCTCATTGGTTTAAAGGTCTTCTGTGTGGTAATTGGTCAGTTTAGTGCTGCTTGGCACCTTATTGTCAAAAACCTTGCTATGCAGATGGATCAGATGATTTGATCTGATTTGATGTCTGTAATTAAGCAGATCCATCTAGACAAGCTCCAATCTACAACATTTGTGAGTGTCTGGGTGCAGGACAAACCAATCAGAGTCTTTGGAGCATGAAGAGGTGGGATCTAGATGACAGCAGAAAGTGACTAGTTGGACAGCATGCAGCATAGATGCTAACAGATTCAGTTGCAGTTTCATTAGATCTGGACCACATGAAATGAAAACTTTAAACTCCTCTATAGGAAGAATATTTTCGCTCTACTTCCAACATATTTGACCTTGCACTTGTTTCACAAAGTGGCTCACACTCTGTGTTTTACACTGCTGCAGCAGCACCCACCAACTACATTATCTGAGTGGCCTGTACTGAACCTGATGGACAGAATAATCGCCCAATCATCTGGTAGCCTACTTTTATTTTGAAAGATTCTTCCTCTTCCCAAACTCTTTCTCTGGGCTCTTACTGAGATGAACAAGTGAAATACAGTATTTTTTCACTAACTTTAGTTGAATCATGCAATAATCAGAACTTTTTTGCAAACACTGCCCAGTGATGTGTGGGAGAATATTGGTCTGCGGCAAAGGAAAGAGAAGCACAAAGCATAAATACTAAATACATTTCTGCATCATGAGTCCATGGCACATGGTGCCACAAAGAAAAGGAGAGATCCTAATTCCATAAACTTGTTTTATTCACATAGAAAATATGTTTAACACAATAAAAGGCATATAAAGCTACAAAAAAAAAGCTTGATATGACCGTTTTAAAAAGGAGTTGAGGGGTGCTGGTTTGGCGGAGTGGTTAGCAACCATGCACGTCCATTATACATGCTTCTGCCAGCCCTGTGGCCAGTTTGCAGACTGTCTTCCCCTACTCTCTCACCCCTTTCACAAGCCTTTCCACTGTCATTTTCTCCTGTCAATGAAGGCACAAAATGCCCAAAAAATACATTTAAAAAAAGGAGTTGGCAAGGCCAAGCTAACAAATGCCGTTCTATACAATATGGCTTCCAAGTATACAGCGCATCTTGATTAACTGAATACTAGAGGAATGTATGATATGCAGCAGGTTGTGCTGTTGCCTCACAGCAAGAAAGTTGTTGGACAAATTCCCTGGCTGGTCAGGGCCTTCTAGAGGGGCGATTGCTGTCCCCTGTATGCATGTTTTCTAAGGGTGCTCATGTTTCTTCCCACAGACCAAAACATTTTCATCAGGTTAATTATGCTGTTAAGGTGTTTGGTTGAATCTAACACCATGTCCTAACTAAACGTGAGCATCAAATGTCTCATCTCATCATGAGACATTGCACGACCCACTATCCACATGGCATCTGCCAAAAAAAAAAAAAATTCTACTCCCTGTCTTTCCTCTTGTAAACAATACACCAAGTGCTTTTATTGAGCGGGGGGAGAAAAAGGCATGTAGAGCAAATAAGGTGTGCTGCATTCGAGCTGTATTGCACTTGGTGGTCGTGGGCAGTTCAGACACATACATTTGAACATAACATTTGGTGTCATTTGCCTGACTATGTTGCAGATACACTGATGTGTTGTGTTCATTTGGGACAAGGTGTAAGAATGCTTACATTGTCTTTTTTTGGATGTTTAGTTAATTTGGGTGTTTTGAAATCTCACATGAACTCTGGTGCTGACCAAAGAACTAAGCTCTGGTCCACCTGAAAACAGGAGATCTTTACTAACTTTCAAGTGGACCAGAGTTTGATGTGCAGAAGCTGTGAAAGCCATAGGCAAGCAAACCAAAAAGCAGTGACTTGTGGGTTGAATTTGGTCAAACATGACTACAAAATGCTGATGTAGCATTCACTGAAAATATTAAGCAGTATGACTAACAATGTTGTCAGTACCACCAGACCACTGTCCATTTAGTAGGTTAACATCTGCAAATTTGTGTGAAGTATGCTAACACATATACACACATTAACACATACGTAACACACATATCCAGTCAATATGCAAGTACCTTACACAGCCTGAATGCAGCTTTATCTTTATTTATTTATTTTTTTATAGAATACTTGCTTCTATGCCGAGGTCAGACTACATCATTTTTTTCATCAGTTATACCAGGTCGCTTTGACAGATAAGGCAGCCACGGAGCCATATAACTGCTTCAACTTGCCAAACAAGCATGATAGGCAACACAGTTGAAACTGACTGTCTTCAAAAAACAAAGCTACAGTATCTAAAAAAAAAACTGTTTGTCCTCCCAAATTTTATGGCAAATGATTTGTGAGTATGATGAAAAAAGCAAGACGCCACTCACAAAGGTGCTATGGCTATTCTGCTGTTTCTCCTCAGTTGTCCTGATATAACCGGGTATTTGTCTGATACTTGATATGCCAATATTTCCATTCTCATTATTTCTGAAAAAGATACTGATATTTTTTGTCACCAGGCAAACAGACTAGCTACTCAACTAAACTGGACCCTTTTCTTTCATTGTAACATTGTATTTGTGTTCAAAACAAACTTGGTACAAACAAAACAGCATTTAATTCTCTGTTGATTAAATCCATATCAGTGATAACAAGGTGAAAAGTGTTGGTACATTCAAATCTAAGTAACATCCAAATATTTTTAAGTAAAAGTAACACCTAATTATGGTGTTATTTCATTAATTAAATTGTTCCAAATTTGCTGTAGTTCTGTGAGCTTATTAAATCATGTATCCCTAACAGCAGTTTTAAATGCAAGCTGATAAGACACAGTCATTAAAAAGTTTTTCATTCATTTGTTCTGATGAATAAAGATCAGTATAATGATCTAAAAATCACACGGTTTGTAACATAAGGGCCTCTCGCAGTGAGAATCAAACAAATTTTCCCTCTCAAATGTCCCATCCCTGCTCAAATGAGATCGAGGTTTCTGTTTAAGAAACATTTACAGAGAAAGCTATGGAGGAAAAGTGACACAGATGGTGATGTTACATAATAACAGCCTGAGAGGAGGTGAGGCCTCTGTGGAGTTCAGACTGAGTGAACATATGTTCCCATGTGTGAGAAGTTTGTGCCCAATGTGAGCAAAACAAAAGACAAAACCCTCTCTCCTTTCTCTCTCACTCCCTCCCTCTCTCTTATTCTCTCAGTCAAAATGATCAACATCAACATTTTCATGTTTCCTCATGTCTGACTCGTCTGATAAATCTGAATCAAAATCAGTGCTTCCTCTCTTAAGACATCCATCATGTCCTATTTGAATCATCAGATCTGCCACCTTCTAACAGAGCTGTCCCGTGAGGCGACATCTCTGACGCCAAGATGGTTTTTAGTGAGTCCCCATCAGACCGTGGCTTCCTGTGTTTGCATGTTTACCTCATGCATGCGAGATTTGTCCTTGGGCACTATGGCTCCCTTCCAGAAGGCAAAACAAACTCTTATTGGTTAATTGACCCTCTGACCCAGAGGGTACTGTTGGATTCAGCTGGCTGCACATGAAATGAATTTAGAACAACACTCTGCTACTTTCTTGGTTTCTGTTTGATAAAACAGCCGAGACTAAGAGACAAAAGGAGATGGTGACAGATAAAGCTAGGAGATGACAAAGAGAATGATCAATCAAAATGATGCACAAATGCACATCAGACACCACATCAACCGTGACAGTTCTGAAACACTGTTGCTTTGAGCATGATTTTCTGCTTCAGTCATAATCATACTCTGTGGTAAAAAGCTTGGTTTTACAACAGAAATACATTTTTACATATTTAAGGTTGCATAGTTAGGGGCATAGTTTGTGTGTCACAAGCTCATGTGGCATCATTATTTCTCAGATGGCCCTCAATTCTGCATTAACTCAATGACCTCTATGTCTATTGGGAACTTCAGCTGCGTTTATCCAATAGATGGGCTTGACCCCACAGGGGAAGCAGCAACAGGAGGCTGCCCTTGTGCAGGTAGGTAAAAATGGTGGCCTGGATTGTGATTGGCTAAGGTGTCAATTAAAATATTATACTATAATTGGTAATTCATTTATGTTTTGTGATATCTGATAAGCTCAGTTGTGTGGTCCCTGGCAGAGCCTAATTTATAGAAGGCATTTAAGATGCTGTTTCAGCTTGGATGTGGCTGTGTGTGGCTTGAAAACTTGTTTATTTTCATTTTGGTGAACATTTCAACAAGACATCGCTTTTAGACCACTGGTTCCCAACCTTTTATCCTTGGAGCCCCTTACTTTTGCCTTAGAGGAGTTGGGCACCCCTAGGGGCTACATGAAAAGATTATATATTGCTGTGCACAAAAACCTTAATTTTTAATTGATTCCATGAAAAAATTGGTTTACACATGTTATTGTGTTTATTTTTTATTAAGCTTTAATTTAACCAGGTGTTTTCCCATTGAGACCAAGATCTCATTTACAAGGTTGACCTGACCAAGAGCAGCACATGTCATAATAATTACAATTTTAAGAAAAAATAGTTGTTTACTTGCTGAAAGATTTGTTTTGGTGGAGCAGCACCACAAGCCCAGAATGAAAGCCAACCAGGAACCAGATCTGACACAGACTGCAACCAACACCCATGCAGACCAGTATAAAGAGTCTGAAAGGGTTCAGGTAACATTATGACACTCCTTCTACTCATCGCAGCTCAACAAACATTTTATATGAGAGGGGGCTCTCTGGTTGGTGGGTCAGTAGACCAATCAGGGAGCCAACTAAGGGTGAATCATTGACTCTTAATTGTGTGTAGGTTAGAGAGTGACTGTCTCTACATGTCAGCCATGTGATGAACTGGTAACTAGAGAAGACTGCTTCACCTCTCTCCCAATGACAGCTGGAATGAGCTTCAGCCCCTCATGACCCAAGGGATTATGAATGAATACATTTCATGACAGTTTGATCAAGTCTGTCCTCTGTGTCCTCTCTCTGTATGTTTCTGTGTCCTCAGATAAACGGGGTGACGTTTCCTCTTCCTGGTGAGGGTCCAGAGCAGCAGCTGCTGAAGCCAAATGATTGGAGTTACTGTGATTACTTCTGGGTCAGTACATCTTCCAACGCTATTACAATATGAAGAAGGCTTATGTTTGTTATGTTTGTTCAGCACCTCTGCCCTGAAGAAGTGCAAAGCAGACAAATAAAATAAAAACTGAAATATAAAAAATAGAGGCTTTATATAGGTGCAGCTGCCGTGACAGGGGTGGGCAAGATCATAAAATCTGCCGTGACGTATTTGAGTCTGATTTTCCAATATAATACAAGGTACACAGCATTAATCACAACAAGCACAATGGGACATATGTAGGCTTAGTCTTTAAAACTGGTTTAGCTTATTTATTAATGGAAACTAGCAGGTTAAATCAACAGTTATGGTTTCTTTAAAGCTCTTTTTTGAGGTATTACTTTTCCTTTTCTTTGGAACATAAGCAAGTCAGTAAACTCAGATCCTCTCCCATAGACGGATAAGAAGGACCCTCAGGGGGCGACCTCTGTGGTGGGGTTCGAGGTACTGGTCCAGAAGCAGCTGAAGGGAAAGCAGATGCAGAAGGAGATGTCTGAGTTCATCCACGAGAGGTAAAATGATCAAACTCTAAAGCTCTCATCAAGAAAAGTGAAATTACACTCGAGACACTCTGTCAGCTTTCATCCTTATTTTCATGTTTTCTTAACACATGATTGATCATTTATGTGTAAAGCTTTGTGAAGCCAGGTGGATAATCATTCAAGCTCTCCTGGTTGTGTTTCAGGATAAAGATTGAAGAAGAATACGCCAAAAACCTGTCCAAGCTTTCTCTGAGTCCACTGGCAGCTCAGGAGGAGGGGTGAGTGAAACACTATGACGAGGTGTATCTAATAAGAACTGTGTACAGTGACAGGAGTGTAAAATAGACTCCAATAGACCACAGTGTCTTCCATGTACGATGCTGAAATCAAATACCAAAAATAAAGGTGAAGCAACAGCAGACAACAGGGAAGAGTTTTACCGATAAATCCTTTCAATCAGAGAGAAAGTGCTGCACCATTTCTAAGCAATCAAGATCAGTTCAGATTTACTTTATTGGTGAATGTCATGAGCATGAAACACCTTCTTATGTATAGTTCATGGATAAAACCATTTCCACATGTAACTTTTATGTGTGTTTTCCCTCTAGCCATGTGCAACTGCAACTGAAAATGCAAACATGTTTTTTATAAACTCTGTTTGGGGAGCAGGAAAAATTATGGCTTAGGCCTAAAAAGTCACACTCTGCATAGGTACGCTGCAGTGGCCATACTAATCTGGAAACAGTGATGCTAACTGTACTCTTTAAATGATTATACATGTAGTTGCCTCTTCACTTTGATGCTGATTCACACAACACTTCAACAATACAAATGCTGCTGATGTTCAGTTACCCATGCCAACATTTCCACATGGAGCGCAGTGATTGCTCTGGCAGGACGCTGAGTCAAGATAACTAACACGGCAGCATTTCTTTGTTCAACAGCTGATCCAAAACTAGCCCACTCCGGCTGACAGACAGCTGATTACCTCTGAGCTACCACTTGCTAAATGTACTTAGACCGCCCTTTTTAAGCTGTTCTAGCCTGCCTACTCTTCCCTGCTTCCGTTGGGAACTACTTTGCAACCCTCCTCCACCCAAGCTTCACTCACTGCCTAATGCTTTCTTGAGGGCTGCAATGAGAACAAGAATGTGAGTTGATCCTGCTTAAAGCTTCCACTATTGACATGTGGAAAGGCAGGCTGAGCCCCCATCAGAGCCATACTGCCAAAATCACAATCTGCTGATTAAATATAAATGCAAATAAAGTTAAATTCAACTTAATTATCTGGTGTCTACTCATGACAACGTGGACCTGGTAGAAGTAAAAGATCTCTTTGCAACCAGGGCACTGATTTTCTAATGATAAACCAAAGTAAGAAGGTTGTGACTGAAAGTCAGTAAGTCACTCAAATTGTAATTTCATTTTATTCAGAACTCTTGGAGAAGCATGGACACAGTTGAAGAAAAGTCTCCACGACGAAGCTGAGGTTCACCTCAAGTTCTCCAACAAGGTAAAATTCACAGAAAAAAACATTAATCTATGTTTGTTATCCTTTCCAAAGGTATGATGTTTTTGCAGTAGTTTTTTTAAAATCAGTTTGCCTATGAAGAGAAAACTCAAAAATAATTTTGATAAAAAATAATTCAGGGAGGGTGGCACGGTGGCGCAGCAGGTAGTGCATGTGCCTCATAGCAAGAAGGTTCGATTCCCGGGTATGACAGGGGCCTTTCTGTGTCTCTAAGTTTTCCATGTTCTTCCCGTGCATGCGTTGGTTCTCTCCGGGCACTCCGGCTTCCTCGCACAGACCAAAAGCATGCTCATTAGGTTAACTGGTGACTCTAAATTGCCCTTAGTTATGAGTGTGAGCGTGAATAGTTGTCTGTCTCTATGTGGCCCTGCGATCGACTTACGACCAGTTCAGGGTGTACCCCGCCTCTCGCCCAATGACAGCTGGGATAGGCTCCACCCTCCCCAACCTCAAAAGGGATAAAAGGGTATAGAAAATGAATGAATGAATAATTTAGGGAATGAAGGGCTTTAGAATCCTTACTAAATCATATCTCTTCTACCCTGTGCAAAGACTAGCATTTCCTTAAAGGGCAACTTCGGTATTTTTCAACCTGAGTCCTATTGCCCCAAGTGTATGTGTGTATACGATTGACGGGTACAACTCGTTTTAAAATTGGCTCAGTATCAAGGGAGCGGATGCAGCCGGCAGCCACATTAGATAGGGGGCAACTGCATCCTGTATAAGTTTGAGCATTAAAAGTGTTTATTTCGCCACAGACCGTTGCGATGTGCTAGCTCTCTAATTAGCATTGTAAGCATTGCGTTTTCCTTCACGCCCTCTGACCTGTGTCATCTCCTGTGAGCTTGTTGCGGAAGAAAACAGAGACAAATGCAGGCATAAACGCTCATAGTGGAGCTGCTTATCCCGGAGGACAGTTGGAAGTTTTACTGCATCGGTATCATGGCTGAATATTTACCAGATTTAGAGTGAAGGCGAGCCTTTTCATTCTGAGCCACCCGTATTTATTTGAGCCAGAGTATCGAACGAGGAGCTGCTACAAACTCAAGAGCTAACGAGGATAGCAACAGAGGGCCAACGAGCAGACGAGGGTGAAGCAGCGGCCGACGCTCTAGATTTGTCTCTGACACACACACATTTACTGTTGCCCTAAATCCTCTTCACTTTTTTCCTCTCGTTTCCCTCTCGTGTTACAATGCTAATTAGAGAGCTAGCACCGGCGCAACCGGTCTGTGGCGAAATAAACACTTACACAATACATACAATACTTATACGTATTGTATGCATAAAGACATATTAGTTATACTTACTTTATGGATAGTTGACCACTTGGTCCCTGTGGTTTTGGTCGCCTCCTCCAATTTATTTTGGGTACATGAAAAAAGGTGTCCAGCACTGCCCTGTTGATCAGAGGGAGGAGATCCTCTAATGTAGTTACACAGCGTCGGGTCCTTTCTGTATCATCCCACGACACATCGAGACCACGAATATTGGGCAACAGGTCCCACTCGTTACACAGACATTCTTCCTCTGTGGGCATAGAGTCACAGCAACCACAGGAGCACCACCAGTCCTCAGAAATTTTTGCAGCCGCTGCTTCACCCTCGTCTGCTCGTTGGCCCTCTGTTGCTATCCTCGTTAGCTCTTGAGTTTGTAGCAGCTCCTCGTCCGCATACTCTGGCTCAAATAAATACGGGTGGCCGTCGTAATGAAAAGGCTCGTCTTCACTCTTGAAATCTGGTAAATATTCAGCCATGATACCGATGCAGTAAAACTTCCAACTGTCCTCCGGGATAAGCAGCTCCACTATGAGTGGCACGCTGTTCTTCCGGCAACAAGCTCACAGATGACGTCACACAGGTCAGAGGATGTGAAGGAAAACACAATGCTTACAATGCTAATTAGAGAGCTAGCACCGGCGATCGCAACCGGTCTGTGGCGAAATAAACACTTTTAATGCTCAAACTTATACGGGATGCAGTTCTATCTAACCTGGCTGCCGGCTGCATCCGCTCCCTTGATACTGAGCCAATTTTAAAACGAGTTGTACCCGTCAATCGTATACACACAGACACTTGGGGCAATAGGACCCAGGTTGAAAAATACCGAAGTTGCCCTTTAACACTTTCGTCAGAGTCTGTACAGAACTTTTTTAGTTATTTGCAAAAATGTGGAAAACTGCCCTGTTGCTCCACATTTAAAATTCCTGGAACCACATCCATAAATGGACCAAAGTAATAAGCTGTTCCATGTGCTATGACTAATTCTCTTTAAATGTCACCGAAGTCCGTTGGGATCTTTTAAAGTTCTCTCGCTCACAGACAAACAGAAAGACAAATGCAGGCATAAACATAACCTCCTTTGTTAAAGTCATAAAACAGAATGGCTATTTTTGAATATTTTAATTCATTGTTACATATATTTACAACAAACTAGGTTATGAATAAATAGATTTGTTTGTGTCATCAAATAGATGTGTCACACTGTGATGTTTCTGCACTAATGTGATCCCTCCTGACACACAGCTGCACACTGAGGTGGAAAAACCTCTGCTGACGTTCAGGGGAGACAACTTCAAGAAAGATCTGAAGAAGTACGAGCACCACCTGTCCGACCTCAGGAAGCAGCTGACCAGCCGCTACGCAGGTGTGGAGAAGGTACTGAGTCTAAAAACAGCCTGATATTAAACTACTCTGTCATGGATTATCCTCATTTCCTCTTTTAAGAAGACAGATGGAGAGTACTGCACCTATTCGTCTGTGCAGTTTGCTGCAGAGCAGGGGCGGGTGGAGCTGGAGGCAAAATGTTTTTGGGTTGTTACTCTTCATTCTTACAAATATGATATCTACAGCATGTTTGGAAGGGTTTTAGCTTTGTGTAAATGTCCACTCTGGCTCAAGAGTACAAACAGATTTGGGGAGTCATAGGTTAAAATCTGAACAAAATTTTGTCTCTGACTCATGGATGGATTTTGATGTTCATGGGCCATGGCAAAACAATCTCATTTTCATCTCTATCTTATCAACACATGATAAGATGCTTTCAGGGATTTTCTTTGAATTTGGTGCAAATGTCAAAACCGACTCAATGATGCTCCAGGTAGATCTTGGAGATCATTAGTATTTGGGCCTCATGTTTATCACTTACTTGTTGACATGTTATCTCAAAAACAGTTTGAGGGATTTCCTTAAAACTTTGCCAAACTGTCCACTGGGGCTGGGCAATATATTGACTAAATCAATTAATTAAAATTATTTTCTGCAGAAGATTTAGAAATTAGAGACTTCTTTCTCTGACTTAGCCTTATTTCACTTGTACACTGTTTAAAAACAGAAATACTAAAAATGTACACTATTTTCATAATGGTAGTCCCTGTCAGGCTTTACACAAGCACTAATTAAGCTTGTTTTTGTTCATTTCAGTTTTACACTGTGGAAAAGTGCAGCTTTCTGTGTTTAGAAGACATGCCTGCCTAACCAAACTACGAATTAACATTTGATAACAAAATGACAGCATGATTTAAGAAGTAAATTCAGAATAGCTTTGGGATATATTTTGATAACATTGGGGCAAAACATGTTTTATGCTGTCTCCATATAGCACAAGGGTTTTCTTTGAGAGAAAAAAAAATCCTGACCCCGGTGGAGATAAACTGGGGATTTTATTTTAGGCCATACCACCCAGACCTGGTGCCCACTCCGATTAAGACTGAACTGATTTTATATGAAACCTTGTGAGAACAAGATTTCAAGAGTGCACTGAGGAAAGTTCTGTTAACTTCAACACAAATTTACAGCTTAACTTGAGGAGAGTTTTGTTAGCGAGTACATATTGTGAAACTGTGCTGTTCTTAAACCATCTGGTATTGTTATGCTGCTAAGCTTACCTCAGCTAAAACATTAAGCCTGACTCCAACACATCTCGCTGTGAGTCAAACAAAGTCTCTCCCAAGGTGTCAAAAGTGAAAGTGAGCCACTTTACTCACCGAAACAGATGAATGCTCCACTACTTTGTGTTAAATAAAGTCAAGGAAAATGAAGAAAATCCCTCAAGCACCTCTCCAAGTCCTTTTCCCTCACTCCTGGTTTGTACTGAGGTGAGCAAAAGCAGAGAAAATAAGGATGGGGTGTAGAAGTTAATACGTTGAGCCATGTTTCTCTCAGGCAGTTAGGACACTCAGGTATGATTCAATGTAATTAGCCTGATTTGTTGCTAATGCATGCGTGTTACATTCAGTTTGGACCTGGTGTTGGACCAGTGAGCACACAAAGCCTTGACCTTTAAAGGTGTAGTCAGCGATGTGGGAGAAAACAAGGGTGGAAGTTGTTGATAAACGAATTTAGACCCGCCTTTCCCTTCATACCTCACCCCTGGCTCCACCCCGAAAGCTGATGGATGTGCATCGTCATGGAAACAGCTGTAGAAACTGCGTAGCTGACCAACGTAGCTATAATAACCCCAACTCGTCAGACAATAGTAGCCACAACTCGACTGCCATTATTGATAACATCATAACACCAGTACATTTTGGCAGATTAGACAATAAGATGAATGCCTGACGGCTGTAACTGTTATGTGAAGCACCACAAAGCTAATGTTGCTTACCTGTCCAGCAGAAAGACGGCGACATCCACGTCCGTTTTCAAGTCTTTCAGAGTGCGGAGTTCCCTCCACCATCAGAAAGCAACACCAATATTGACCCGGGTCTTTGCTCTTTCATGGTCATAGCCCTTCTTTTTCACTTTTCACTCCTCTGACCTTTTTCTTTTGGGCTGTTTTTCAGCCATTGCTACTGCACATATTGTATCTCTCTCTTACGCTTACTGCACACACTATGCAACCGACTACTCCCCCTTCCCCCTCTGTCTGATCTGCGCATGAGTATGATTGCCCCCTGGGTGTGGGGGAAAACCCTGTTTTGGTGACTCAGCCCGAGCCACAGTATTTACCTGCTAAAATTCAGAGCCAAGGCTGTGTATTGAAACCAGACTTTTTTTCAACATGCTGTCAGTGGTGACATCTTGTGGATGGAGGGGAGAAATACGGTTATTTTGATCAATACTGCATTAGATTAAAAGATTAGAAGATCGCTGACTACACCTTTAAGCTAATTTAGCATGAAGTTTTACCTAAGCTGTCCTGTATGTGCACAAAGCTACCCTGTCAGTGAAGCGGTTAGGTTTTTGACCAACTCCATCCTTGCCTCATCCAGACTGTTCTTATGTGGTGATGGTCAGCCTCTACCACTTTAAACTTGGTTATTGATAGTTTAGGTTAAAGGGGTGCAACATAAACAATGGCTTAATAATGTCAAAAATCCATTAAGCGTAACTTTTTGTTCCAGACTCTTGCTTCTTGTGGTGTGTTTCTCTTATTATTTCCATGCTTTCTTTAACTTGTGATGCAGCTTGATGAAGGCTATAAGGTCAAACACCTACCCCTAAATGTGTGACTTTCCTTTTTCACCATGATTCATCTGATCCAATCAGTAAAAGACTCTAACCCACATAAGCCTCCAAAAGAGTTGCACCTTCTTAGCCTTTGTCCTTTTGAACGTATTTGTCTTTTCCAATCACTTTTACTGTTACAGAGGCATATCAATGCCAGGCTGTGGTTTTAGTTAGCATCACTAAGTTGAAATGTGAGAAATGTTTCCAAACATCTCACTGTTTTTAGAGGGGAATCTTCAGAGCGAGGCTGAGAACACTTCAGCTGACGTTTTGATATGAAAACATACTCCCACACAGAGACATCTCAGCACTGACCACTGCTCTGCTTCCAAAAATCAGACTCACACACAGTTGATGTGTCTGGAGAAATACTGCGGAGAGAAACAGATATCAAGGGATCATCTGTCTGCTGCCTTTCTCTCAGACTAAAATTAACTCTGGCTTTTATACCGAGTGTATATATATTCAGCCAGGAAAGTATCAGCAAAAAACTCTGTTGATTTGGCAAAACTAACAACCTGACATAATAATCAGTAAGGCCAGGATTTTTTCTAAACCATCTTCACATTACAACTAAAAGAGTAAAAGAAAATATGTACTGGATGTGATCAGATCAGGGATGGAAAGTGATTGTATCTTTTTGATGGGGATCCACGTGTCCACATTAGGGCTGGGTATTTCCAGCAACTTCACGATACGATACGTATCCCGATACACGTAAATTGTGAACATTGACCAAGCTTTAAAGGAAAAGTTCGGTTCCTGCAGCTTTTACATTGTTTATAGAATGAAGAACAACAATATACTCACCCAGAAGGCTTTCCTGATGCAAACGGTGCTTCGGGAGATATTTAGATCCAAAATAGAGCAGCGGACACCGATATAATGGTAGCCTGTAGGGCATAGATCGCCGCTCCTAAAAACTGCATTCATCATCCAAAAACTCATGTTTTTCACCAATATTCCATCATGATTCGCGCCGAATGGACCGCCATTGCAGCCTGTGTCTCTCCACACAGCGCTGTGTGGCTGAACTAACCTCTGAACTGACGAGTTTGTTTACATGCCCTTTGCGCATGCGCAGTACTCTCTGGAGCGTTGCGATCGCTTCCTCATTTCTATGAGCTCCTTATCTGTATACTGTGGCTCCAAGGACGTCCATCGTATTCAAAGTCCTCCTCCACAACATCTTCATCCCATAGACATTTGTCCATTTTGCACAAAACTGGAAGAAGAAAGTTGATTTGTAGCTGCCGATCTTCCCCTGAAACAATGAGCCGCACTGCGCATGCGCAAAGGGCATGTAAACAGCTCGTCAGTTCAGAGGTTAGTTCAGCCACACAGCGCTGTGTGGAGAGACACAGGCTGCAATGGCGGTCCATTCGGCGCGAATCATGATGGAATATTGGTGAAAAACATGAGTTTTTGGACGATGAATGCAGTTTTTAGGAGCGGCGATCTATGCCCTACAGGCTACCATTATATCGGTGTCCGCTGCTCGATTTTGGATCTAAATATCTCCCGAAGCACCGTTTGCATCAGGAAAGCCTTCTGGGTGAGTATATTGTTGTTCTTCATTCTATAAACAATGTAAAAGCTGCAGGAACCAAACTTATCCTTTAAGCAAAATTCTTGACAAGTTTAGTTTTTTCTTATAAGAAGAAAAAGAGCAAGGATGAGTTTTAAGTGGTTCTACAACTTGAGAGACATCAATTCAGATCCTCAAAGATGGTAGACGTAAGTTCAAATTTAGAACATATGCTTCATTATGTAGCTCGTCTTCTACCTTGAACTGTGCCACTGTTAACATTACCCAAAGTGTATTTACAACAACTGTCAAAATATTTAGGCCGTATCGATTCTGTAGAATCCGTATCGATGCACATATCCCAAAGGAGTGCGATACGATATTTTGCTGTATCGATACTTTGAGCACAGGTCTAGTCCACATAATGTTCAGCTCCCAGTGGGAAACATTATTAAAATGAGGAAACATTGCAACCAGCACATCTACCTCAGGCAAACAGAGCACAAGACAAACAGGCTTTACTTACATGTGGCATTCAGCAACAACCAACCCCGGTAGAGCAACCAGGAACAGAAAGTCATCTTAACCTCCACAGGAGGGGGACATCCACCTCAGGAGGCAAAAAGACATATGGGCAACAACAAAAAAAAACATTTAATCAAATGATGTAACAAATACATCCTATAATAGAATTCATGTGATATCCAGCCCAACCAAATACCAAAAAACAGGGAAGCTTCTACATGTGGAACACATACGGTCTACAGCTGCATAGAGGTACCGCCACATAATGTACAGGAATGATCTGTATGGGGGGAAAAGAAGCATATCAGTGATGTAAACATTTTTTAGAAGGTTAGGGAGACAGAGTTAAGTCATCATAATATTTCTTTGCAGTGAAACAAAGATTAAATCATTGAGCATCAAAGATATTTACAATTATTTGAATATTTAAAAGAACGTAAATAAGTGGCAACATTTTTACTTGGAACGGGGTATTCACTCTACAACATGATTCAAGTATGATTTCAGTTGGACTTACAGGCTAACATATATTGTAAAAGCTGGTTTGCATTCATATCATTCGAAAGCCTGATTAGTCAACTTTACAATGAAATAAAACTTGAAAGGATTGTGTATTTTTGGAATGAGCAACACAGCTAAAAGTGCTTCATGCCTAGGGATGTGAATCGAAAACCAATTCCAGTCGGGAATCGTTAATG
The DNA here is from genome assembly GCA_036419115.1 of Scarus forsteni. NCBI lineage: Eukaryota > Metazoa > Chordata > Actinopteri > Labriformes > Labridae > Scarus > Scarus forsteni. The sequence goes on from JAZDUH010000084.1 coordinate 20,405,241, forward strand.
GCTCCAACAAGAATCAATACCTTGAGTCATTTTGCTAATCACTTCTCTTATCAATTCCTTCCACTTACGGGGTTCAGAAGTATCAGAATTGTGGCTTAATCTTTTACAAAAGGTGTCTACTGCACATCCTGAAGTGAGTGGAAACGCCAGCAACTTGCAAAAGCAGTCATCTATGCTGTGACATGTGTTTGGCATCGTTGATAATGAAAATCTACAGGCCAACATTTGCCCACACGGAAAATCTGCGGGAATCAATAAGTGAATCATTAAAGAATTGGATTGATTAGCAAAACTGTTAACAGCATTGGTATTAATTAAATCTTATCAATTTCCATCCCTAATCATGTACCCTGCAACAAAAAAAAGTGCCAAAAATCCCCTACAACTGAAAGCTGGTGTTCTGGTGCGCAGTGGCAGGATTACTTTTTGTCAGCTCTGGTACCAACAACGTAGCACCAAGTTCTGTGGGACTAGTCAAGCCAAAGAAGGACCAGGGTGGTTGTCCCACACTTGCTTCACTGGGAAACCATGGGCTCACTTCCACGAGAAGGCATTTTGGCACATTTCTTTTTTGTTGCTACCCACAAGTTTACCTTTGTTGCTAATTTCATGAATGCAAAATCTTTGTGAGTTTTGTCTTGTTGTAAAGGTGACAAATCAGGCTATCTAACAATATAAATACAACACCAAGTGGTTTTATAAAGGGCAGAAATACCCAACTGGAGTAACATTTCCAATCTATTTCTGGAGTATTGTTTGCTGTTTGCTATTTAAAGCACCATGAAAGACACGATCTTGTTTCAACACTTACACCAGATTCTGTCTTGCTACTGTTGCGGGGGTATCTTATAGAGACAGCTTTTTTCAAATTGACATTAAATACTTACATGTTCTCACTAGGGTCACATTTCCATCTCCTGAACCCTGTTTGCATTACAGGCTCAAGCACAGGATGGGTCCCAGTGCATCTCCCTGTCTGCACGGGGTATGCTTACACCCCCGTGATAATCTTGTGGGACATGTTTCACATACTCTATCCTGTTATCTACAGAAACTGTACCATAACTCATCTTCTGATACATCCTGCTTAATCAGCAGGTTCACGCGTCCATCATGCTTCTTTTTGTGGGTGTTTTCATGACTCAGTGTCACAGTTCATCTGCATTAACCTCTCATAAATCCTCACTCTGAGCATGGGAGTCCGAAGAGAAAAGAGAAAAGTGAATAAAAAGGATTAAAAACAGATTAAAGGTGACAGCAGCCCTGTAACACATGACGGATACTCACTTAATCTGAGGATTACTCTCTCTCCCTGTGTGTGCGTTTGTGTGTGTGTGTGTGTAGGCTCGTAAAGCTCTGGCAGACAGGCAGAAGGATCTTGAGGTGAAAACTCAGCAGCTGGAGATCAAACTGAGCAACAAGACGGAGGAGGATATTAAGAAGGCACGAAGGAAATCTACACAGGCAGGTCGGTAATCAAGGGTCACATTGCCTAATTAGGCCTGTATTTATTTACCAAACATTTATCAACCGTAGTAGTTCAAATATTTACTCCACCTATTCAAAACTTAAATAAAAGTAAAACATATATCTTCAAAATAAATGAAAATGGGGGCGTATTTGGTGTGTTTTACTGGTAAACAACAACCACTTCATCGTGCCAGGTACTCTTTTTAAGGGGTGCTCTCACGCTGGGCTAAAGCACAACCCTTCCTGTTACAGGGCCGAGGAAGTGTGCCATGCTTGGAAGCACGCTCACCAGCAGAGGTGCTGCCAGGAATTGTAGGCCTCATAAAATGATATCACATTGAGTTCAAAAACCATGGCCGAAACCCAGCACACATTCATTAAAAATATCAGACATTTAAAATTGTTTTTAGTCCCTTATGAGGAATTATTTCATTTTAAACAGGCTCCGAACACAAATACAAAGAAAATTGCATATGCATGACAGCATTCATCCATATCAGGGTTTGGAGTTTATCCCAGCTGACATTAGGTGAGGTGTGACATACACCCTGAACTGGTCACCAGCTGATCACAGGACCACATGCACGGGGAGAACATGCAAACTCCACACAGTAAAGGCCCTGACCAACACAGGGATCACACCAGCAACCTCCTTGTTATGAGGCATGTGCACTACCTGTTGCACCATCATGCCACTCAGTATGTTACAACATACAAAACAAAACACAACAACACTTTACAGACAAAAATACACAAATACAGACATCTCTCCCTAAGCCCAGCCTCAGTTACTGAACAATGCAGCTATACGGCACAATAAGAAAGAGAAAAATCAAAAACAGATAGAGCTTGTTTTCAAATAGGATAGTTAATCCTACTTAAAGCAGTGAAAATGAAAGATTAGCTTGAGAAAGTAGGGAGTATTAGTCCAATAAGAGGGAGCTTTGCTTCCAAATAATCTGCAAGTAAAGTCTGCTGTTTTTTAAGATAAACTCTTAACACTTAGGATTGTTGGTACAGCCTAGTTATTCAGTTAAATGACCCTTAAACAGCTTAGAAGTGTAGACACAGACTCTAGTCAAAATTATACAGTTATTAGTGAATTGCATAATGTGTCATAAGCATTTCTCTGGCATTGTACTATTTTTAAATCTGTAATAGTTTTAAAAAATGTCTCAAGAATTGTGATGTTTTAACAGATTTGAAAACCATACAGGCCATACATGCATTTATACAGATAAAATTGGATATTCTTCATAACTCTAATATTGTTGTTTTTCATTCAGGTGTACAGTGGGATAAGATGACTCTTAGAAGGGTCCCAATCAATCTTATTTAACCAGAATTTAGCAAAAAAAAAAAAAAAAAGCTACTTGGTAATGTTTTCTTTTTAGTTCCATAAAAAGAGAAGACCAATTATTAACATGATGTAAATCTTTTATATATTGTTAAAACGTGAGTGTTTGTTAGTGCCCATAAGTCACGGGCCGTTTGAGCTGTCCCTAGTTTATCCTCCGCACTTAGAAAACCAGAAAAATAGATTGAGCTCTGATGGTCGAAAGTGTTTGGACACGGTTCAAACTGCCCCGTGTGAGTGACCCTTCAGTAAATGTGCAGCTGAGATCAGAGACAGTCAGATGGCTTAGCAGGCCTGCTGCCAGGGCAAACTGGGGAGGGGGCTGACCTATTATATCCTGATATGGAAGGTTATAACCCTGCTTTGCCTGTTTTCCAATTTCTGTGTTTGACAGTTGTATCTTTTAAAGGAGATATGTGCCAAGTGTTTCTGCTCCCATGACCAATCTCTAAATCCACTTCTCCCACATACCAAAACTTCTGAAGCTCATGCTCCTGCAGCCATGACCCAGAATATCTCAGGTGCTAAACTGCTTTTTAGGACCACGAAAATCAAGCAAGATGGATCTAAACAGACATATAAGAAAGACTGTAGTGTAATCATGTCCCCCTTAGCCTATAAGCACCGTGTACATCTCAATGACAGCTAACACTGCTGTGCAGATGGATGTACAGTAGGTTCAGTCCCCTCATGGCACAGAGCCCATAGCCTGGCATTAATAATAAAAAGATGTAACATTTGCTTCTTTCACAGTTAAATAATTCAGTAATCATCATTTACTCTTGATAAACCAACTTTTATGTGCTTACTTTTATTCTAAACTATGTGAACAGAAATAGAAGTGCCCAAAAGCACAAACCTCGGCCAAGGCATTTCTGACATGGTAAGCTGGGTTTTTCTTTGAATTGGGAAAAAGTCACAAATCTCCCAAAGTAAACAAATCCTTTAAAAAAATTCCTGGATCGACATCCCCACCAATATTTAATACTTTCATCCTTGTGCTGTGACCAAAATTCCATGAAAATTTAGTTAAAAACCACTAAGTGTTTTAGTTATCAGTAATAATGAGGAAAACTGTCTTACCTTGCAATGTTAAAAAAAAATCTTTAAATAAAATTCCCTGAGGGTGCTGGTTTGGTGGAGTGGTTAGCAACCATGCACGTCCCATATATATACTTCTGCCAGTCCAGGTTCGAATCCAGCCTGTGACCAGTTTGCAGAGTGTCTTCCCCTACTTTCTCACCCCCTTTCACAATCCCATCTACTGCCTCTCTCCTGTCAAAAAGGCCCAAAATGCCCAAAAAATACATTTAAAAAAATCCCTGATCCACCTCCATGTTCAGGTCACCACTAAAATCTAATCATATTTTCCTTGTGACATGACCAACATGCCCTAAAAATGTAATCAAATACCACTTATTATTGTTTTATTTATTATCAAAAATGTGGGAAACTTCCCTATCTTGCAGTGTAGTTAAATCATTTCAAAACATTTCTGGATCTACATCCATGTTTGGATCACCACCAAAACTAAATAACTTCTTCCTTTTGCCTGGACCAACATACCCTGAAAATTCCATCCAAATTGGTTGTGAAGTTCTTGGGTTATCTTGCTCAATTGTGGACGGACAGAAAAAACAAATCGACAAATGCTGGCAAAACTAAATCACCTGTAAACTGGCTATCTAACCCCATCACACATCAAATTAAGATCATTAAGTATGGAACTTAAAAGCGTTTTGCAAACTTTCACCTTTTTTCATTTTACTGGGTAAAATAAAGCCAAACTTCAACATGTCTCTTACTTTGATGGGTTTTTTTTTTACAACATATAGATAAAATTGGCTCCAATCAGGGGCGTAGAATTGGGTAGGGACGCTAGGGACACGTCCCTATCAATATTATGCCACTACTGTATGGTCCCTAACATAAAACACATGCATAGTATATATCGTTATAACTAAGCTCATATTTAATGCCAAAGAGATACAGGTTTTCGTTATTTTATTTATTATCCATGTATCATTTGTGTGTTGAAAAGCAGCAAACATTTAAGTCCAACAATAAAAGTTTGTGGAAAAAATACAATAAAACCTCAGACAACAAATATGATTTTATACAATCATATTGTTTGGGAATGAATAACGCTTATGGGTAATAATTGGGAAACTGTATTTTCCCTTAGACTATAACCATACCATCAAAATGAATGATTGTTGCATCCTAAATTGTCCCACTGTTCATGTGTCATGCATTAATATATTTTTGCCCGGGGCTAGATAGTAGAGATGGAAGAGTAGAGGCTGGAGGTATAGTATATACAAAAGTTTTTCCTGAACATGATTGTTTGCTTGCTAGTTTGATCAGTTCTACATGACTAGAAATAACAATCATAAATGCAAAACACAAACTTTCAGGTGTTACGCCTTGGAGCACTTTTATGTCCCTACCAATGTCAAAATCAAACCTACGCCCTTGGCTCCAGTTGTTTCAGTTAATTCACTGTGCAGTACAGGAGGAACAGATCTGATATCACAGATGTGTTTACAGTAAATCAGGTTTTAATCAACAATCACAGAGCAGGAGGTTGGACACGATCCGTTTAAAAAGTTGCAGCACTTTCTTGAGGCTCTCCTAAGTGACTCCTCGTGGTGGTACCAGAGTTCCCTCTGCTGGTGACATGGGGTCACTGCTCCCTGTTCACCTCTGACTGTGTAAAATATCCTTGCAGAGCTGAAATAGAGGAAATCCTGGCTTTTAGTGAAGAAGCAACTGTCAGTGCTGGTTCTTATCTGTCTGCTGACATTTGACCTGAGAACTCTGGATATGTGTGTGATCTAGGAGATGACCTGATGCGAGCCATCGACCTGTACAATCAGGCTCAGTCCAAGTGGTTTGAGGAGATGGTGACCAGCAGCATGGTGAGAACTTCAGTGAACTTCATCTTTTCCTTTGGCTTTACACTAAACAACTCCCCTGGTTTATAGTTTATTGTCATTTCTTTTTTCCAGTTGACATGCAGCTCTGTGAATGTTTTAGCTTTAAAACTTTTTTTAGCATAAATAAAACAAGTGATAAAGACTCAGAACATGGAAATAAATGTTTGCCTGTGAAATTCTGCCACTACATAATAAATAAAAAGTCAATAATTCGTTGTATTTAACATTTCCTCTGTGTGATCTGTAGGAACTGGAGAAACTGGAGGTTGAGCGGATAGAGTGGATTCAGCAGCATTTACGTCAGTACACAACCCTGAGACATGAAACAGACATGTTCAACCAGAGCGTGAGTTCAAACTAATTTTACAATTACCTGATTGTTTGGAAAGGCTCTCTTGAAGGAAAAGTACTTAAACTGTCCACATAGATAACATTTACATTTATCTCGGTATCTAAAGGCCGAGGGTCTCTGCCTGGTATTCAATCAACTGAACAAGCTAACACTTCTACAGCCACAATCTATAATGCACACTTCCAGGTTCATTTTTTAAAACATAAGTTAAAAGCAAAATATTGCCCTTTAAATGTATTAAAGCAACTTTAAGTGCACACCACCAGTACAAACTTTTAGGTGTATTTGTTCACTTTTAAAAGTCGTGCATTCTTGGTTGTTAGTTTTTATCAATCATCAGTCTTTATTAATATTACACCAAATCATCACAGGTTATCCCGAGACACTTTTTCAAAAAAAAAAAAGTGGGTTAGTGTAATCCTCTTCCTTTAAACAACTGGCCTAATGTGAGACAAATATAACATACCATAAAAGTGGTGTGTCTTATTTTTCCAGTTCAATAAAAAAATAATAATACATTTTATTTAAAAGCGCCTTTCAAAACACCCAAGGACACTGTACAGGATAAATCATCAACAATAAAATAAAAAAACAATACAACTATAAAATCAGCAAAATACAACAGGCAGTGATGATAAAATGGATGAGAGTGGGATATTCATGGTAAGGAGTACGCAGTTCGGAACAGGTGGGTTTTGAGTCTTGATTTAAAAAGAGACAGGAGGTGGAGGTCAGATTTCTGAGGTCCGGTGGGAGAGAGTTCCAGAGCTGAGGAGCAGAGCGACTGAAGGCCCTGCTCCCCATGGTGCTGAGGCGAGCAGAGGGCACAGTGAGGTGGGTGGAGGAGGAGGATCTGAGGGAACAGGCTGGAGTGGGGATGTGGAGGAGGTCAGACAGATATGGAGGGGCGAGGTTGTGGATGGCCTTAAAGGTGTACAGGAGCAGTTTGAATTCTATCCTATACTTGACCGGGAGCCAGTGGAGCTGCTGCAGGGTGGGGGTGATGTGATGGTGGGAGGGGGTTCTGATGATGATGTGGGCAGCTGAATTCTGGACCAGTTGAAGTTTATGGAGGGACTTTTGTGGAAGGCCGAAAAGGAGTGAACTACAGAAGTCTAGGCAGGAGGTGACAAGGCTATGGACAAGAATGGAGGTGCTGTGAGGAGTGAGGGAGGGGCGGAGACGGTTGATATTTCGGAGGTGGAAGTAAGCGGACCGGGTGATGTTATTTATGTGAGACTGGAAAGAGAGTGTGCTGTAGAGGATGACACCCAGACTCTTAACCTGAGGGGAGGGGAGGACCAAGGAGCTGTCAATGGAGAGGGAGAAGGTGTCAACTTTTGAGAGTGTGGATTTAGTGCCAATTAAAAGTAGTTCAGGTTTGTCACTGTTTAATTTAAGAAAATTTGAGGTGAACCAGTATTTTATTCAGATAGGCAGGAGGTGAGAGAGGGGGGTGGGAGTGTGGAATTGGGATTACAAGAAAGGTAGAGCTGGGTGTCATCCACGTAGCAGTGGAAGTTAAAGTTGAATTTGCGGAAAATATGGCCGAGGGGGAGGAGGTAAGTGATGAAGAGGAGGGGCCCCAGGACGGAACCTGGGGCACACCTGTAGTGACTGGGGAGGGATCAGAATGGAAGGACTGTGTATGAACTCAGTGCGGCCCTTGAGATAGGACTGGAACCAGCTAAGGGGGTGTGAGTGATACCAGTGGAGGAGAGACCGAGATGGTGTCAAAGGCCGCACTCGGATCAAGGAGAGAGAGAATGGAGAGAGAACCAGAATCAGCTTCCAGTTTAGTAATACAGATACTGGTTTGGAGTCACTGGGTCACATGACCTAGAAGCTATTGATAAAAAAAGATAATTTTTGCATTATAAATTAATAAAATTGATGAAGCACTTGAATCCCATAAAATGGTGTGGAAGTGACCTAAACAGGCTGTTCTGGGTAGGTCTGAAACAGAGGGGTTTAAAGAGATCCCAACATGCAATATCTGGATGATTCTTTTGGGCAGGTAAATTCAAAATGTTTTCTTGGCACCTGGGAATATACAGTACATCAGCTAAAAATTAGTAAGATAAAGGACCTTTAAGAGAAAACGTCCATACACACCTTTAATTTCACAATGTTAAATGCAAATCCACAAATTTTTGGTGCCCTCTTAAAGATTTACACCTACATGTAAGTTTAAAAGAACATACGTCTGTTTTACTCCATCTTTGTTCCTTTCGTTCTCACACAGACGGTGGAGCCAGTCGACCAGCTGCTGCAGAGCGTGGACCCGGCCAAAGACAGAGAGCTGTGGGTGAAGGAGAATAAGACGGGCGAGGTTCGGCCGGTGGATCTGGACATCTAGACAAAATGAGCTGTGATCAGCCGTCCGGTCAGCAGTATTTAAACACAAACAGCGTTTCAGAAAACAATGATCCAGGGACAGCTTACACCTCTGCTCGTCCTCTGTGGCTGAACTACATGAGGAAGAGTTCAGCTAACAAACGGATCAAAGTAGCCTACCAGCATGTTCCTACTAAATTTAACCCTTTCATTACTAATATTAGCTCACTGAATGCCATATAACATGCTCTGCTGTTTACTCGTTGTAGAAAATAATCTGTATTTTGAAGCTTTGCTTTAATTACGACTGAACATTAGTGGAAATTAAACAAAAAAGTGATAGTTAAAGCTTTTATTTTAGATACAAGAGCAAAGCACAGTGAGATCTCCAAATGAATATGATCTATTTTCATATTTTGCTGGTTCATTGGGTGGATAAAATGCATGTTTGAATCTGTTGCTTTACTTGTCTATGGAGACCTATTCAGTTTGTGAAACATGATGGTTGTTTGATGTAGTTCATTGAAAATCACAGAAAGTATTCTGCATCGTTTACAGAGTGGATAACAAGCTCTCTCTTCAGAACAGAAAGAGTATTTACATGTACAGTGCTAATAATACCCAGAAACCTCAACAGTGAACACACACAGTGTTTGGATGTGATTCTGTCCCCGCTCTCGGTGGATTAGTTATAAGCCTGGGTCTGTTCTGGATCAGTCTGGAGGATAACAAAGGTGGTCTGAGTCCACTGAAACACCTTTTAGTGCCTAACGGTGAAAAACCTGGAATGTCCTTAGAGACATGCTCTGCATCCGTGTACATTTGTACAGACAGGCTCGATGTGTTTCATGTTTAACAGACGACACGTGTTTGTACTGTACAATGTTGTGTTTTATTTTTGGTAAATGTACAGAGATTATCTTTATGATGGAGGAGAAGGAAGCCAAAAGAGAAAACATGGAGCACAAACAAAGGGTGCTTTCACATCCGGTTGGTTTAGAGGAGTTGTTCCAGATCAAGTGAGCAATCATCCTACCTTTACCCCGGTTTACAGCAACTGAAGTCAGTTTCAGAAGCGAGACAAAATAACTTTTCAGGGGTGGTCTGTGTCACGGCCAATTCAAAATCTGAAGTCTTTTTTCTTTGACAAACATAAAATGAACACGCCAACAGGTTAGTAGTGGTGGTGGCAATGCAATTACTATGCAATTTCAATATCAAAAGGTGAAGTGAAAATAGTAATCATAATTTGATTTGCAATCCAGTGGACACTGCATATTGTGCTCTTCCCTCAGTAAGAATAAAAACAGTAATAGGTTATCATCAGCGGAAAATCTCTGGACTCAACTGAATCAACACCTTTTTTACTTCAGAGGCTAAACCCAGCACACACAACAATGAGCAGAGTGGTGCAATAATATACTGAGATGCACAAGTTAACAAAGAGCCCAACATGACAAAGGCCTTTAGCATGACCACAGCCCAGACTTGACAAAAAAAAAAAAAAAAAGAGGGGGGTGTCAAAGCTCTTGACATGACAAACCCAGTAATATTATGGAGGCCCCTAGTGTGACAACTGCCCCTGGCGAGGTGAAGCCCCTGGCCTGACAGAGGTCTCTGGCCTGACAAAGCTCTTGACATGACAAATCCTTAACATGCCAGAGTCCTCTGGTGTGACAAATGCCCCTGACATAAAAAAAGCCCCTGGCTGACAAAGGCCTTTAGCATAACCACAGCCCAGACTCAACAAAAAAAATTGTGCCAATGCCCCTGGCCTGGCAGAGGCCCCTGGCATGGCAAAGATCTCAATATGACAAACCTGTTACATGATAGAGGCCTCTGGTGTGACACAACCTCTGGCATTAAAAAACTCCAGGTGTGACAGAGCCCCTGGCTTGACTAAACCTTTGCGAGACAGAGGCCCCTGGCATGACAAAGCCCCCTGTTGTGACAAAACCATGAAACTTGATAGAGGCCCTGGTCATTTTAAGGCTATGGTATAACCGAAGGCCCTCATGTGACAAAGGTCTTTAACATGACCATAGTCCAGGTGTGACATACCAGGGGCTAGGGGCTTCATCGCACCAAAAGATGAGTCCCATTAATGGACTAAGCTCCCAGACTGCAGCAGGGTAAATTTAGCCCTGGCCTGTTTGAAAGCACTGCAAAACTAAAAAACAAATAAAACGAGCTGTCGGTGTGAAAGCATCCTTTAAAAAAAAGCAAACAAGGGTTTAAACTATTGAAGGCGATGGTTTACAAACAAAAAGATATTTTATGATAGACTGCATGTACAGTGTGTTTGTGTGTGTGCGTGTGTTTTGGGTGTGTGTGTATCTCCATTCTGTTGTGCTCTGTCTATTCCACATCATTTGGATTTTCTGTGGAAGTTCTCTTCTGTTTCACAAAAGCACGAAGCCAATCAAATAAAGATTTTAGTGGTAATCCTAATCCAGCTGCCTGCTCTGAAAAACACAAACTGCTTACCTGCCTTATCTTACATAATGCATAAGTGCATTACACTGTGTTTGGTTGATTAAAGTCTTTATTTGTTCAGCACATTCAGACTTTGAAGGCATCATGCAGGTTTAGACAGCGGATCTCTCGCCCAGCTTTAAAAGTGTGTGTCAGTGTTGTGTTTTAAATGTTCAATAAGTTCAAACTAATTGTGTCAGAATCTGCAGTTTCATGGCAATGTGAGTTTACTGATGCACATTTTTTCATGGCGTACTTTAAATCTGTTGTTTTCATGTCTTCAGGATGTTTTGATCATACGTGACCTGTCAGACGTGTTCTGTGGAATGCAGCGTCTAAAATAAATCTCCTCTTTAAAATTAAACTTCACCGTGTCGTTATGTAACGGCTGAGCGGATTAAACAAATGTAATATTTAGTGAATTTTATTTTCATGTTTTGGACTACAGTCGCTACCTGACCTGTCTTCAGTTAAATCTCTGAGCTTCAGGTCAGATTACAGACTCACCTGGATCAGGTCCACGACAGAGCTGAGCGGAGATAAAGCAGGTGTATCGACACTGATATGGTGAGTATTACATCCAGGTATTAACCCAAGCTTTGGATTAAAAATACAGTTTAAGGTGGATGGCATTATGAATATTACATAATATCAAATCAAATGATATCCTGTTATACTAAATAATGACATAATTCAGCTTTTTGGGACAATCCTACAAAGGGCAAGTTGAAAAACTGGATAACTTCAGTCACTATAGAAGAGTTGAATGAAGCCATGCGGCATCATTTTGATTATCAAAGGAGCCTTGTGGCACTGCCATTCTGTTTGTCATCTCTACTGAACCTCAGTTTAATCAACTCACAGACAGAGAGGCAGGACTTGAGACTGTCTGACCAAAAATGACTCTGCATGGATGTGCAGCCATGTCAATCATGTCTCTATATCATCAGAAAAGTAAAATCAAGCGCGATATGTAAAAATTCCTTCGCATATAGTAAGAACAAATCAATGTATTATATAATTAGACTGTATAGTTTATCTCTAAATTGAACTTTACTGTAAAGCTGAGTTCATACCAAACACAAGTTTCAGTTTGTCAAATGGAAATACAATGAAAGTTCATGGAATTCTGCTCTTTCAGTGTTTGGACACCAAACCACAGAAACAGGAAGAAACTCACTGGAGAGTTTTGAGGATCTGATAAGGTCAGCTAAAATTAAGTTTTATACTTTTCATCGACTCAAGTAACCAAGTCATTACAATGGCAATTAGCACATGCTCGCTGGCTAATGGTGTGTTTCTCTAACCTACTAGTGGTGATTTAATGTGCTTTTCAACAGAGAAAAATTGGTGAAACTCATTTAAGAACTAGAAAAACACTCGGAGAGCGCAGACCTCTGCCAGTGCCACAGTCCTCAGCCATATTGCGATTTTGACCATAAATATTAGTCCTACCTTTATTTCATTGAAATATTTAGATTCCTTGAGCATGAAAACATACTATTAGCAATTGGATTCATAATGATATCTATTTTAGTTCAGTAGTTATTCACAGAAATCACATTTTTTGTCATGGCGGCCAGACGCTGATCTGAAACAATACCAAAATCAAATCAGTTCTTCCTTTTCCCATGCTGAACATTTCCTGAAAATTTCATCAAAATCCATCCATTACTTTTTGAGTTATTTTGTTCACAGACAGACGGACAGACAAACAAACTCTCCCGAAAACATAACCTCCTTGGCGGAGGTAACTACCAGGGCAACAAGAGAAAAAATGGACAAGGGAAAAGAAGACGAGTGGGTCTCATCTGTACCAGGAAAAAAGGGTATTTATGGCATCAGGCGGGATAGTATTCAGCTAATCAGGGACAGAATAAATCCCCTGGAACATGACAACATCTGTGTAAAAGTTTGCCATGTGAAGATTTGTCACAGATATTCTTTTATCATGTTTGGTGTGAAAGCAGCTTCAGACATTAGAAGACAGGAGAGTATAAAGACTGCGATTGTGGATGAACATCTCATTTAGCGAGTATCTATAAGGCAAATATGACCAAACTCTCAGCACCCCCATGTTCCCCTGCCTGAAAAGGTCCCAAAAAGTCACTTTGGAGCATTTTTTTCAGGGTCCTAAGTGTCAAAAAAGTCATATGTTAGTATGTTGATTTTCAAATCTGACCCCAGAGAAGAGTGTCCATTGTGAGGATTCTGTGAATCCTCAGCAGTCTGCTCTCCCCCTCCCTCTCGGACTCTCTTTCTGCTCCTGCTGCAGGGGCGGAGTTTCCGTTGGCTCCTGTGAAGAATCCAGCGCGGGAGTATTGCACTCTGAACCTCGGTTGGTGCTAGTCTCATCCTCGTGTTCTCCTGTGTCTGGCTTTTAGCCTTTGTACAGATGCGTTCTCATAAATTTTGAAGTCTCTTTTTTTTACTTGCTTTTTTGGTAAATATACTTTTTCTCTGCTCCCTTTTCAGGTGTTCTCCACGAGTCCCCGCCATCGCTGACGTCTTTTGTTTGTTCTTCTGGAGCCGTTTTTGGTTTTGTTTTTTTCTCAATAAACTGTTCAACTTTTCCTCCTGCCTGCTGGTTTGAGCCTTTGGGTCCAATTTTAAAACCTGTGGTCTATACCTGACACCCAAAATACCAATGTTAAGGCAACTACGACCAAAGCGTTTGCACCCCCATGTTCCCTTGTCTGAAAACGTCCCAAAAAGTCACTTTGGAGCAGATTTTTTTCAGGGTCCAAAGTGGCAAAAAAAAAGTCATATGTTAGCACATCGATTTTTAATTCTGACCCCAGAAAAAAATGTTCCAAACTCAATTGTTAAGGCAAATACGACCAAACCATCTGCAAAAGCAAGTTCCTCTGCCCAAAAAGGCATGATTTAGAGTAGAAAGATGAGTCATGGAAGGGAGGAGACAGTAGTCACACATCCATTGGATTATTCTCAACTTCAATGACTGATGCATGAAACGTGTAATTTTCTGTCATCGACAACCTTGTTGAAGATTTTATCCTGTGATCAAAAAGGTGGATAGCACAGCACACTCTTTAAGAATAAATTTGTCAACTTTTCATTCTTTTGGCGAGAACTCACAGTTTCGAAATTAGTTGTTATAAAAATTTCTATGTGCAGACAATGTCCATGTTTATACCACAACTCTTTTTCTCCCAAAATTATAGCGTATAATAAACCCTTAATAAGTCAGTTTGTAATAAGATAGCAAAACCTGCCTATCTGATCCTTAAATTCATCTATTTCTGCTCAGAAGCCTGGAGGTTACATTTGTAACTTTCTTTAATGAGTTATCATTTATTTAAAGACCTCTGGGATTAAACACTCAGCAGGGCACTAACAAATACAAATATAGTACAAGTTCTAACAATCCAAGCAAGCTTTGTCATTGAGCTAAGTTTTTATTTATCTCCTACATTACTTATCTGTCCATGGGTCAGTCTATAAACATTCAAGTCTGTGTGACAGGATTAGAAGTCTAATGTGATCATGTGTCCCTCCGTGAGTTCTTCATATTACACAGTGAAGCGTGCGTTCTTCAGCCGACCTTCAGGTACTAATAGGATCACTTTAAAGAGTTTAAACAGGGCAATTGTTAACCTGAGCCTAACTCCTCTATAAGCTGCCTACTTATATGCCATCCACTTAATGAATGAAACTGAGAGTGAGCAAACATGCTGCTAAACTCGCCGACACCTGTGTTTAAACAAGAGAGAGGGGGATTAAACTCGGCCATACATACTGAAGGGAGGTTATATGAGGTACTCGTCATTGGAGCATTGCAGTGATGCATCATTAAACACTGAGTTCAATCATCCCAAAGTTATTTTTTGAATTGATTTTATGAGGAATGTCAGTAGTAAAGTTTGTGCTGAACACAAAAATAATGATTTTTACATTTTTTTGTACAACATAATTTTCATTTGATTTTGAGAAAGATCCACTTTTTAATTTCAAAGCAGTTCGGCTGATAAACAACTTCCAATGTATGATGCCATGCTATAATCCTTTTGTTTGAGAATTTCCTCATTGTCAAATGACGTCATCAAGTTGGTGTCCATTGCTGTGCCTATGGTTTAGGTGCTGTTACCATTTTGATAGTCCTTGCAAAGACAGAAAATGCATTGGATGAAGCCATGGACACCAACTACACCAAACTATAGCTCAGCCAACTCACAGACAAAAGGACCCTGTTTAGACGGTGCTTAAAGCCATCTGACCAATAACAACAGTGTGTAACAAAACCAACAGTCCTGAACAAATCCTCATTAAAAGGAATATGGGATCATAAAAAAAAGACATACCGTGAATACACATAGATGTATTATATATTCAGACTGAAACTGTTTTTAGAAAAAGGCTTTAAATCTGTTTATCATGGCCACGAAAACTTTCCTTTCCACACATACAATCATTAACGTTTCAGGTTTCCGGAGCAAGCCTCAAGTGGACGCTTGGGGTACTACAGGTTTAAAAACAACTGTTTAAATCTTGTATGCATGTGATCATCACATAACTTATTTCAAGTATTTATCCAAAAGGCTATTGTAAAAGCCACATTCTTTGACGGACTGCAGTCGGTTCTAGAGGAAGTACTTCTTATCTGTGTTTCTTAGGTCAGTCCACAATATCATCACATCAAGTGTCACAGTTGGGTGTTACTTTATCATTTATTAATTCACCGTTTTACTTGTATATGGTTACTGAAATACTTGCCAAACAAAACAAAGACAAAACATTGACATTTTTGGCTGGGTGATTAAAAAAAGAAAGACATATTTATTTATAAAAGAGAGATAGATATGGTTAAACAAACAGTATAATAATGTAAACAGTCTTGAAAGCACACAGAGGGAATAATAGGGATCATATAATCTGTTTAAGATGATGCACTATTGTTTCTTGTCTTTAAGCTTGTCCTTGATTTTCTGAGGCTCGTCGTATTGAATCAGCCGCAGGATGTCTTTATTGTTCATCACTCCTTGAATGAACTCTCCCTCAGAGACTTTTTCTGGGAAAGAAAGAAAAATGTTTTATTGTAAGAACTGAAGAAAACAACAGGAATTTATATGATACCAGCGTTATTCCCAAAAGGAATTTAAAGAAAACAAAACATGCTTTTTATCATGGAAAACAGAGCACAATAAAATGCATGTTCAATGTCCTCTTGGGCGAGAAACTTGTTTGCTGTTAACTATGCAAAGTTCTGAGTATACACACAATGGCTGCTATTCAACAGACTGGCACCTCAGCTTTGAACTCCTCAGAGGTCAAGGTAACAAGAATACTAAAAGCTTTCAGTCACATGGCCTGCGCAGAAGGCTGGGGACAAAAAATAGCATTGGCTAACATTTAATGTTATGTGAAGCAGAAGCAATGGCTCTTGATTTTAATCTTTGCAAAATGATAAATATTTATATAAATGAAAACTGAACAAAAACTAGGTTGTAAATGGAAAGATTTGGGCCTTTTGTCCATTGTACTGCATCTTGGACATTATTCAAACAGCCAAAAAAATGCACAGCTTTTGCCAGAACTATACCGAAAGTACTTAGCACATATCCCTATCGGAGGATCCTTCCCCTTACACAACTAACAAGCTAAAAATCTACAAATATATGGGCTTTTATCTGCACTTTTAGAAAGTTTGGGTCAGTTTGTGTAGTACAAGGAATCTCTCATCATCACTACATTGGTGATCAACAATGTTGGGAGTAATGCATTATAAAAGTAATATGATAAAACTGTAATGCCAATGCTAATGTAGTAATGTAAGGCATTACAAAAAACACGCTAATATTTAAACAGTACAAACATCAGGAATGCAAGTCACAATGCATTTTAAATTAAACCCGAAATGAAGAGGTGTTTTTTTGTCCTCTGCTAGGCCTAAAGTTACAGTATCTCTAACACAATTTACCAGAATTTTACCTTTTGTCTGTTTTTGCCATCATCGTTTCTTGTATTGTGCCACGAGCCATCAATGTGGCTATTATATTCCACTGGTTTTAGCATTAAGCTGAACTTGAATAATAGTGTAATACCTTACATTTCAAAACAGTAATATTATAATGTAACTAATTACTTGAAATGACAGTAACAAGTAACAAATAATGCATTACATTTTTAAGTAATTTGTCCAGCACTGGTGATCAATAAGCTAACACAAGCTCATTGCTGTCATTTTTTAATACTAACATGATCACTCTGGTCAGTGTTTTGGGGTAACATTTTTTTTATTTTTTTGAAGGAAGCAACACTCAGATCAATGTAACACGAAAGATCAGCAGGTTGCAGATGGAGTGAGACATCTGACAAGATACAGCAGTGTGTAGGATGGGGAACACAAAGAGTGGCACTTTTTCCAAAGGCAAGCAATCATGAGGACCTATTTTGTATTTTGTTGTTTTTTTACAACTTTTGTAACAAGCTTCTACATATGTATTGTTTTGGTGTCAAAAATGAATGTCCTTTGTTAAACCATAATAACAGGACAACTGTATTCTAGCAAAGAGAAAGTATGTATATTTATTGCACACAGTGCTGTACATCATCAGACAACACCTTTGTGATTGCACTTTACATCCCACACATTAAGCAGTTGTATACAGCCTAAGCTCTCTCTTGTGCCCTCTCAATGTGTCTTCTAATAAACTTCTTGTAGCTTTGAACTGACTTAAACATGCAGTATTTAAATAATTAAATGTGTGAATGCAGGGTTAACAGCAAGTATACTCTAGACTTCCATATTTTGGTTATAAGCTTAGAACAAACATTAAAGAAACTTTTAAAGAAATGTATTGTGTTGTTTCTTACCATCCTCTGTCTTTCCAAAGAATGCCCAAATTTTCCCCGCTCTTTTTTCTGGTGTGTTCTCATCATCTGGTAGGCTCCTATGGTCCTCCGCAGGAATCATATTAAAGATGGACTGCAAAAAAGTTATTTACAAATTAACTGTATGATGCATTCTCATTCAAATGATCAAAAACATCCCCAGAAATAAAATACCTGTGTTTTTTAGAGTGGCTTGTTTATAGTTTATGTAGTAAACTCCTTTTAATTTTTTTTTTCAAGTGTTTCAACTAACCTTCACAGACAATGAATACTGGCATGCCTTTTAGCCCTTCTGTCTTACCCTGCTCAGAACAGGTCATTTTTGTGCAAATCCATTTTAGCTGTATTCACTAATGTTTATTTTAGCTACACGGACATGCCTAAACATCTTTCTTCCACTTGAGCCAGCAGGGGGAGGAGACATATCCCCAGATGACATCATTAGGGGAAACTTTAAAAACAGTGTGTTTAACAAACACTTCAATACTTTGAATCGTAGAAAAACAAGATTCAACATTTTTTTTGGTAAAGCAGATTCGAGAGATGGACTACAAACTAGTCAAAAAGTGAGAAACAAAGACAAAATAAAGTATCTGGGCAGTCAGGAGAGAAAAATATCTAGAGCAGTGGGGAGGTAATTAGACACCTCTGGCCACATGTGGTCCCCCTTATCTCCAAACTCAGTATAAAATATATAAATATGTATTTGCATGAAGTAAAGGTGACAAAAATCTGCCAACATTATAAAAAGCCCAGAAAGTAGAGCTGGAACTCGCTGTAATTGTTTCTGTGAAACTTTCTTTCAGCATTTGTCAAATAGAAAGAAAGACATGGGAAAATATGCCCGTAATTCTTCTCTAGCTCATTAGGTTAATCATTACCCATTGCTTTACAAATACATTTTCTCTGCATTGAATTTCAGCAGTTTTCTGGACTTTTACCTTTTTTCTGGATCTTGTGTTTGAACTTAAACTTAACTTTTATTCCTAAACATGTGTATTTGTAAGACGAATATTCATTTATTTTAAATAATTCTTTAAAATCAGCTAAGCATAGTCTGTTGAGCTGCTTTATAGAGTTAAAACATGTATTCTGGAACATGGCATCAATATCAGACTTAATGGGGAACAAAGTGTACATTCGACTCTGTGGCACTGCTTCTTACATCAGTGCCCCAGTACTTAAAATGTGTGGACACCCTCCTGTGTGCACTACTGTAAATGTTACATATAGCCCTCCAATAGAGGAGCTCTACCAGAATTAAAAACTAAAGACTAGATTGACTAAAAAAGGTCAATAAATGCAAAACTTCTGATCCTTTAAAATGATAGAAGATACATTACCCGCACAATCTCCAGGATTTCACAGTAGCTGATGGTCCCGTTACCATCCACGTCATACAGAGCAAAGGCCCACTCCAGCTTCTGCCGGGTCTTTCCTCCGGACGTCAGGTGCAGGGCAACAATGTACTCCTTAAAGTCCAGCGTACCGTCTGAATCAGTGTCAAAGCTCCTGAACACATGGCGAGCATACTCAGTGGGGTCTGCATTTGGGAAGAAGCTAGCGTAGATTCCCTCAAACTGCTCTTTGCTGATTTTACCACTGGGACATTCCTTCAGGAAGGACTGGTACCAGGTGCACAGCTCAGCCTCCGAGTACTTGGTGTTGGATTTCAGGTGTTCTAGGAGTTCTTTGGACAAAGCACCGCTCTTTGTGTTCCCCATCCTGCAGACTGCTGTTTCTCTTCTCTCCTCTGTGTTTGGGGTCAAAACCTCTGGAGTGTTTGAGTTTCCTCCCGTCTTGTTCACCCTTCAGGGTACCAAACTGGATTAAAATCCTCACTCTCTCTATCCAGACAGCTGTCTTAAAGATTAGGAGGATAACCACGTCAGAGTGCGATGACACCTTGAGTAGAAGTAGTTAAACTCTAGAGGAGTAAACATAGGACTGAACACAGTAGGGGGTTTAGACTGTAGGTTCAACATCTGGGGGGACAAATCCATCATTGACAAGCTCAATAATCCCCCAAGTCTATACCCCATTAAACTGTGCATAAAATCATGACAGTATATTATCTCACATAGCACCAATGCTGATATTTCTTTCTTTCTTTTTCTTTTTTAATCTTTGTCTCCTGGTCTTGGCATTTTCGATTCAAGGGTTTTCACTAGGACTGTCAGCCTTAACACACTAATTGGGATGAGATTAGGTTCCCGGAATAATGCATTTAGTTTTTAAATCACATTGATCACGTGCTTTTTGCCCTTTTAGGCGTATGCAGCAGCTGGATACTCAGTAAATCATCTTTCAGTTCTTCTTTTCAGTTAAATGAGGACATCACTGGTCCTTTAAAGCATCTTCTCACTTTAAAACTCTCTTTTTAGGTAAAGTTATCTTCACCTTTTTGAATAACAACATTTACATTTTTATCAAATTTACTATTTGGTTCATGCCATTCACTCAGCTGCATTTAAACTCCATCTTTATGTATTAGAAAATGCCTGATTCAGTTCAGAGTGCTACATTTCCTTAACTTTTTAAGTGGCAAACTTGCTGAAGTATATACCAATGTCAGTCAAGCATGTTTAAGCTTTCACTACAGTCCAGCAACTACTGTATCAGTCAAATGTTTTGGCACTGTCAAACTTTATACAGTCTCTGAAAAAAAGAGCTTTTTATGTAAAAAACAAAACAAAACAAAACAAGACAAAATAATACTACCCTCTCCACATTTTCCCATCTCTGGTTTCTCCCCTAGCAGAGAGTATGTCACATAATGCAAACTTTATTTGGTAGTAGTATGACTGCCAAACTGCTGTTATTTTACAGTATGCTAGATCCAACTGGAGAGATTTCTCTTCTAGTCTCTACTTCTTTTTGTTTTCTGGGTGGCAACAATCATATAGGGTGCATTACTGCCACCTGCTGTGATTGTAGTACAGTAGTTTCCAAACTTTTCACAGCATGTACCCCTTCAGACACTTGACCTGCAGCCATGTACCCCCTACTCTCATGCGCTCATAGCAGCTAGAAAAACAAATGTCTGTATGCCTGCCGCCACCCCTACCTTCCACATTTAACATGCATAACATACAAATAAAATCTCTTAAAGTTAATTATTTCTCACTAATTAGATTTATTTACCACCAGTTCACTTTTGAAAAAGAAATGTACATTTATTGAATATATTCACTTACAAACCTGAAATTGTTACAAACTCACCATAGCTCTAATGTGAAGGCTGTCTGACTGAACTTACAGTATGTTACTATAAGAATCTTGGATAATTCAGGAGAGATTTTCTTCTCCAAGATGACTACCAAGCCATCCTCCAGCCTCCCTGCAGATACTTCAGATTCAAAAATCTCACAATGCAAACATTTGCCAGTTTGAACTTGAACTACTAAACCAACTGTTTGAAACCTGACAGGTATTCGCGTACCCCCATACGTTACTTCGCGTACCCCTGGGGGTACACATACCCCAGTTTGGGAACCACTGCTACTAAATACAAAAACTATATTAAAAACATAAATAATCCAGTTCCTCTGAAATGTGTGTTTTCCCTACCTAATCCAACAATCTGGATTATTTCTGATTCTAGCCTTGTAAACAAAACCGTATCCCAGCTAATGGCTAGCGCCGCTAAATTAGCATCCATATACAGACTAAAAAATCTTTGGAGTGATTTTCTTAGTTATCAAGATTTCCACATCCAGGCATTTACATGTCAGATGAGTTACATCTATGAACAAAAAAAATGTTTCTGTCCTTACTTTGTTGTGAGGATAACAATGTAGTTTTGCACAACCATGCTATGACAACCCCATACAGTCAACACTGTGATGGGAAAAAAGCAGGTATTCCAAGCATGTGAAATCAAGCTTTGGTGAGCAGATATCACAACTGGAAAAGCATCTTAAAGGCCCAATCACACATCTGATGTTGACTGTTGAGAAATCATCCATATTTCAGTGAAAGAACATTCCAGAGGTCAGTTTTGCTAAGTTCAACACTGATCGATCTAACTATCTAATGAGAAGAGATGTGTTGCTCTGGTGGAGTATGGCATGCCACAATGACCCAAGAATAATCGTAGATGGATTTTAAACATTCACCAACACAGATTTAATACACAGGTGGCGCACTAAACTTTGGGGACTTTGGCCTGGGGAGCTTTGCACGGCTACATGTTGTACAAAAGTATTGTGAGGTCACAGAGCAAACAACAAGTTAAGCAGATGTAAATACGATTTCCCCTTGGATAGAGGATGTCCACGGTTTTCCACAAAAGGCCGCCTGAAGCCATTCAGTCCTGAGGAGAAAGGCAGAACCCAACAGGCAGGAATGTAGCTGTAACTGAGCTAAACAGAGGTCAATTCTTGCTCTTTGTGTGTTTGATCAAACAGCCGAAATTTTATAAGCATGCGTAGAATTTTTACATGTTTCCGATTAACATCAGTGTGTCCCAACTGAAGTTGGACAGTTGACGTTTTCCTCTACGAGGTTGGCAAAAACGTCAATGTGCTTAATTAAGAGTCAGTATTATATATTTTTTTATTTTTGCATTTAAATGATTCCCAAATCAAAACACTGGTGATCACTTTGTTACACAGAAAATGAGTTGAAATTTGTTCAATCGTAGAATAACAGATTTCCAGGCGTGATTGCAAATGTGATCAACCACAACCAAATCCAGCAATTAAGGTGATTAAAAATCTGATTGTGCGACATCCTTTGTTTTCACATTATCAAATAGAGGTCATTTGCACTAACATGGATCAGACAGGTGGGGTGGACACTCGTAGTGAATGATGCACGTTGCTCCTCCACAATGGGATTAGATTATCTGTGTCTCCAGTGTAATACTCTCAGGTCAGATTATAAAACCTACTGCAGTGGTGCCAAAACCACCGACAGTGAAGGTAGCTGGAGAGTAGATGTGCTAGCAGATATATATACAAATTTTAATCAAAATGGCATTAATGACTACTTTTTAATAAACTAGAAGGTTGTATTTATACTGATTTTTAAGCTGTTCTCTACAACAGAGCTTTAGGGGCACATAAAGGAGACAAAAAGTCTGTGATTTTACAATTAATGAACAAAGTGCCAGTTGAACACCACTTAATTATTTCCTTTAATATCAATAAATTTGTGCACCACAGTGACTCTTGGAGTCTTGTTGTCTGTCTGTTTGCTTGTACTTCTGCATTTAAAACAAACAACTACATATGATTTACAAACACATATACAGCATCTATCTATCTATCTATCTATCTATCTGTCTATCTATCTGTCTATCTATCTATCTATCTATCTATCTATCTATCTATCTATCTATCTATCTATCTATCTATCTATCTATATCTATATCTATATATATATACACACATATATATGTATGTATGTATATATATATATATATATATATATATATATATATATATATATATATATATATATATATATATATATATATATATATATACATATATAAAATACATGTGTGTGTGTGTGTGTGTGTGTGTGTGTGTGTGGGTGTGTGTGTGTGTGTGTGTTTGTGTGTGTATCTATGAAATGAAGAGTATGGCTTTAGTCTTCCTTTGGATTACACTTGTTATGAATTGGCACTGTACGAATAAAGATTGATTGATTATGATATCCATGACTTTTTTGAAGTAATGTATTAAACATCAGTGACTTCAATTGGTGCCGTATTATCTCAGTCTCATCATGAAATACATAATTCTTACAAAAATACTGGTTAGAAACATTTTTATCATATTGTTTTTAACATAATCGAGCCTTTTTGTACAGAATCATCATAATGACTGTCCCCTAGACAAGCCTGTCATATAAGATATAACTTGTGTGAGTAAGATAATAGAAACCTGTTTTAAGTCATTGTGAATAAAGTAATTAATACCAAAGAGTGTTTTTACAACAGATACTAATGCAGCTCACAGAAAAAATAAATAAAACTATTACAATAGTATGAGCACAATATGAGACAACTATTCTGACAATGAAAAAACTACTAAGATAGAAAGAGCCGAAGTTACAGATAACAAGCCATTTATGATCCTTTCCACACAAAGATGAAAATGTTTTCACTCTCAAAACAGTCAAGCACTAGTGTAAAGGGCTGAACAATTTATCATTTCAGGATCGAAATCGCAATTTCAGACAACACAATCATGGGATCGCTAATGCTGCAATCATTTGCTGCACTTCTGACTGACCCGGGATCTGTTGTGTCAACTATTTTACAAACAATATTTTACAAATATACATTTAATTTGCACGACTTGCAAATGGACGGCTCACTCGAAACTGCAAATCAGTTCTCATTCTACACTTAAAAGAGCTGTTCAAAAGAGTTGACTTTGCGAATGTCACCTCTCACTGCAGAAGTTTTGGTAAGTAGGTCAACAACACAAAACTTTACCCTGTCTGGGTGAAAACCTTGGCTGTTTGCGTTCACACATGCCGCTCGCCCAGGATAACTTCAGGGTTTTTTTCCAAGTCTGAATAGGGTATTTGTATTTCCACCTATCATGAAAGCAAAGCTAAAGTGAAGAGACGTGATATCCTCTTAAAAGTGGTCTGTTATGTATATATTGATGTCTGTATGTACATGTCAGTAAATTATCCTGAGCAGTGTTTGTGCAGATGTTCAGATACCAAAAATAATAATACGTCCATTGTCATTCTAACCCCAACCTTATATGAAGCCGAGGCCAGGAGGACGCTTTTCAGTGTGACACCATGATAAACAAAGAGTTAGCACACCAAACTGTACACCGTAGCACACACAATGACTAGTCCCCAGTCTGTACGAGTCAAACCAGCACTCAGCTTAGAGAAACACAATTCTTTGAATCTTGTGCCACCACATAACCATTCAGCCTTTGTCATGTAACGCTCAAGGGAAAGCTAGACATCTAAATCTTACATCTGATTTTACCAGAAACCCCTCCCAGTAGGTATTTATTATGTAAAAGGTGGTGACTTGGAGATTTTTGCTACTGTAAAACAAGCTTACTACTCCATCAATTACAGACTGGATGTTTTCATTACATGGAGGAGAATGTTTTCAATAATCTTATTGTCTCTGCGTTTTCTGTGAAATACGCAACTGATGGTTCCAAGTACATCCCCAAAGCTTGAACATGTAATTATCCAACTACAAATTAACATCTACAAATGACATAAACAGTCAATACAAATAAAGTAAAGACTCCAAAAGCTTTAAACCTTAAAGGGATGGTTCAGTCTTTTGAAGTTGGGTTGTATGAGCTCCATGTGGCCACTAATAAATTAGATGCAGTATAAAGTTCTCTCCTCTCCCTCAGTAAGCCACAGTTTGTAAAAGTCTGTTAGACAGAACGAGCTGCAAACAGGGAAGTATTGTTCCAAATACAAAGGGTATTTTCTCTGCCTACAAGAACTCCCACAGATCCTCAGCAACACAACAACATGAGCTTTTGTAGAAATGAAAAACATGTGGCTGCTCACCTCTTTTGCCACTTTCACATATCAGACACTGAGAAATCTGCAACATTCTGGCAGTACATTCTTGGGGTGAATTTGTCTGTGTTCAAACACAGGTCAACATTTCAAAATCAGGGAGAAACGTTGTGCTGGTGGAGTATGACTGTTTCAAAACCCCACTTACTTATTTTAGATAAACAGATTTTCCAATTTTGCCAATGTATATGTAATGCTGCTGTTAATGCAACAGGATTTCCAGCTCATACTCTGGTTGAATTCTCCCAAAGTCTTCCATCTCCTCAAGCTTAGATTCAGACTTGTTCTGCCTCAGGACCACCTGTCCTCATAACATGGGTGACTTTAAAAATGTGTGGCCAGATCACAAATGCCAGGAAGCACCTGTGGTGTTCAATATTGAGGGAAAGTCCGCAAACAATCACACAATGTTTATAGACGTTCATCTTAGTTATGAGGTATGAAGTGTTTAATTGTCAAATGTTGTCCGAGCGTTCGAGATGAGTCCACAGTGCTAGAACTACGATCTTGCTGTTCATGGGATGGTACTACTCTGCCACTGGTGTATACTGAACCACGAGCAGACAGGCCTTAACGTTCAACAAAGACAAATACAGCTGTGAATGAGGGTAGCAAAGGGAAAGCAGAGGTCAGCTCTTGCTGGTGTTAACAAGTATTTTGAATTAAACGCAAGAAATTTTTAAGCTTGTCAACAATTTGTCAATTTACCGAACATCAGTGTTGCCCTACTGATGTTGACTTAGTTCTGTGTAGCCTGGCTTGATGTGGCTCAACGTTTCCCGATACATTGGCAAAAGTATAGCATGCAGAAGTTTGACTTGACAACAGTGAGTTTGCCTAATTGAATTTCCCAACGAGGGATCAATAAAGAATGTTCATCCGTCCATTTTTTATACTGTTTATGCCTTTCAGGGTCACAGGGACTGGAGCCTATCCCAGCTGACATCGGGCTGGTACACCCTGAACCAGTTACCAGCCAGTTGCAGGGCCACATAGAGAGACAGACAAGCATTCACTCTCAATCAATACAAGGGCAATAAGGAGTCACCATTCAACCAAATTAACATGTTTTTGGTCTGTCAGAGGAAACCAAAGTGCCTGGAAAGTTATCACAAAATATGCACCCACACTTCAAAAGAAAAACACCACTACATTTACACTGCTCAACACCTGAACAGTAATCCTCACAGAGACATTTAACTGCCAGTCACTTGTTCTCATACCCTGTGATCTAAGACAGGTTTTTCCATGCGTCCTCAGCCTGAAGTCGAGCAGAGATGATTTCAATAAAAGCCTGTATGTATTATGTCACAGAGCAGCGACTGTACATCAGGAATCTAAACTTATGCCAGACATGACATGCAGAAAAACCAGCGGGAAGAACCTTGTCCTGGATTATTATCTAAGCCCATAGTAATCTTTTTGTACTAATGTGCTCAAAAGAAGTCTGGAATATAATTTGCCATTTGTAATGGATAATATCGGAGGGAAAGATTTGGGTAAGGGGAGGAGCGATGTGTTGGAAGCAGCGGAGAGAACTGAGCTCAAATGAAGCGTCGGTGGACTGTCAGGTCGACTCTGGTTTCTGTGGAGGCGGACAACATGAGTCTTTTGATAAAAAGGTGGAAGCTCATGATGAGAGGCAGCGGAGGGATGTGCAGGATTCCTGCTCTTGAAGCCCCACACCAACGAGATTATAAAGATTTGATATTTCTGCAGGGAAACACGGCAGCTACATATTGAAATCCTGGATTAGTTGCCTTTTCATTTCCTCTCCTCGGCCTGGCCTCGACCATGAGGCTAGAGCGCGGCCGGCGGGCTTCTCTGGCACTCACCCTCAATTTTGTGGCTTTTGCGTTTGCCTTGTCAGCGGTGACCACAAGCTACTGGTGTGAGGGGACCAGGAAGGTGCCAAAACCATTCTGCACTGGGCCCCCGCTGAAGGTGAAGCAGTGGTTCTGCATCCGCTTTAACAGCTCCAACCTGAACGACAGTCGCCTGGTGCAGTACATCTTTGAGACCGGGGAGGAGAAGTTCCTCATGAGGAAGTTTCACACTGGGATCTTTTTCTCCTGTGAGCAGGCCGCTGACATGAACGGTGAGACCCCTGATCTTTATTCTGAACGTTTTTCCCATTGTTCCATCAAGTAGAGCTAACTCAAAACATTAAAAATTAGTTATCTGTTACTTGTTTAAAGATGCTCAGTGGGTGAGTTAGCTTTCAGAGCTAAAAGCTAAGCCTAAAAAGAAACATCTGTACGGTCAAATTACCAAAACAGTTTGGAAGAATGTTATTGTGATAAAAACACAGAAATACATGAACTAAGTACCAATGTATAAATACTAATCAGAATCAATCAACCGTGTATTATCATTCTGTGTCGAGCACAGTGCTAATGCTAAACTGGATTAGAAATCATTTCTGGGGCGCCAGTGTCTTGGCACTCTGAGTGCTGAGGCTGATGTCTCTGAAGCAGGAGGCTCCTTTCCTGCAATACAAGTTCAAGGTTCTGTTTCAAAATAAAATTAAAATAAAATCGCCTTTCCTGCCTTCTTTTTCTTGACCTCAATGAGAAGTGTCACAAGGTCGAGAAGAGAGTGAGATAAGGTGCTAAGAAAAGGCAGTCGTGAAAAGAGGAGAATTTGACGACTTACACTGGGTGGATGACACAGATGTGGGATGTGTTATCTGTTTAAAAAAACAACAATTTACTGATGATGGACAACAAAATGTAGATCTATAGACTTATGCATTTCTTTATTGTTTAATTAAACAAATAAGACATGAATATCTGCTCATAAAAATGATTTTATTGAGGATTTAGAAGGTTATGAGTGTCATCCCAATATGGAGGCACCTTTAACAGCTGTGGCAGCATGCATGATCTAACTTTTTAAACAGTTTTGCATCCCCAAGTTAAACGTCAATATACATTTTAAGTAATCTAATCACTTACCAATATTGTTATATTACTATAATCACTTAGCCATGTCAGGCATGTCCATTAAGCTATTATGAAACCACGACATGGTGGTTCGACTACCACACTTCCACCATATAATGCCACATTGAAGCCTCTAAATCAAATCACCTGATCCAGTTTGTCCATATGACTTGGCTATGGTTTGTATCACTGATTTTTTTTATATGAATTTTCTCATCACAGACCTTATCTCAGGCATTTATTCAAAAACTTTTCTAAAGTCCCGTAGACTTTCAGATGTGCCCAAATGTGATATCACTCTTCATGTTTGGACTCAGGCTTTTCCTATTCTATTAGATTTTAAGGGGCAAAGGTTAAAAAATCCAGGTCACAGAGCCTCTTCTTCATCATTTGCATTTCAGTGTGATCTCATGGACAAATTATCTCCAGAATACTTAAGGCTGCTTTACTTTAGCTATTTTGGTTTACTTTAGTCTCCAGATCCAACCTGACAGCCTCCCTATTGTTATTATCATAACTATCACAGTGGAGTACTACTTTGTAACTGGATCTCTGCTGAATGCTTATTTGCTTAGTAGTTGTAAAAAAAATCCAGGATAATTATCACTTAATAATTCAGTTTCCCAGTAAAGCACCAGAGCTATAATTAAATTTGTATGAGATGTGCTGTACTACAAAAGTTTAATAGATTGAGCCATCATCTGTTCACAGAGTGAAAGACTTTAGGAACACAAGATTTCCAATTTTTTGTCTCTACTTGCCATATAAAAATGCTTTTTCCTTCAAATTTTGCACAAATATCAGAAATGTCATGAGTGTATAGGGGTCGAGGGATGACATCTTTTTGTTGGCCAACAACCAAGTTAGCTTTGCGCTGGTTTCCAAAACTTAAGTCTATGGGATTTTTCACTTTGTTTTGGGGTCATTTCTCATAATAAGATATGTGGAAAATAAAAGTCTATGAAACATACATGTTTCGTTTTCTGTGATCATCTTCACTAACAAATCTGTCTTTAGTTTTTTGGTTTAAATGTAATTATCAAGAGAAGAAAGCTACTTTCAAGCAATTCTTGAACTACAACATGGTATTTTATTTAAGTAGCATACTTTTGGCATACAGTATAGCACCACATTGTAACTTCTTGATCGAGAATTTCCCCTGGGTCTAGTTGGTGCCCATGGCTGTGGCTACATGGTGTTTTGTTGTCATTTATTTGGTTGAAAAACATCAGAAATGATTGGATTACAATCTGTGGCCATTTTCTTTGTCCTTTTGTTCTTGTGCTTGAGCAGTTCATTAGCAACTCATCTTTTAAATTCACAAGAGTACTTTAAATAAAAAATTACAGCAACATCAGATTCATTTGATGTTGTTAAGAGAAATGCTCTCCCTTGCAAATATTTGCCACAAACCTTATTACAGGCATTTATCCAAAAAGCAGATTAAATATGGTTATTCCATTTTATTCCATAGATAGAAGACCAAACAGTTACCATCCTTGATGTGGTCAGCTTGAGAAAATGAGCACGTCATAACATTAATCATAAATGGCAGACTTGTAGAAAAGAAAAATAACATGTTGTCCTTTGTTGAGATTACCTATGTTTTCTAATTTCAGGCTTCGACTGTCGAGATTTCTCGGAGATAGCACCGGAGCATGAACGAGGTAAAGCATCAGAGTTTGACATTTTAAGGTCTGTTTATATGTTTGAGATGTTAGACAGACAGATTAACGAAACAGATTACACATGTTTTTAAAGTCACACCGACTCCTGTTGTTATAATGGGTGGTAGTTTTGGGTTATTTTGGCCATTTCTATTGATCTCTACACATACAATGATCTGTAGATAATATCTATACTTTCAACAAGCTACAAATATGTTTCATTTCCTTCCTTCTATCTCTATATTAGTACATTAAAGACTAAAACAAAATTTTAAACTTGATTAAAATAAGGTAGTAGTTTTGGATGAAAACACACGACTCATTCTGCCCTTTATCCCCTATTATTTGTCTTTCCCATGAATAGGTGTGCTGTGGTTGTGTATCGTGGCAGAGAGCCTGTACCTCACCCTTCTGTTCACAGGGGGCGCTCTGATGGCGTTGGAGCAGTGTCCTTGTTTCAGCATCATGAATAAACTGAAGCTGAGTGCCTTTGCTGCTCTGTGCACCGCCCTGTCAGGTAAAAAAAAACACATTCACCCACCTGTTTGATTTGCTTTATGCCTAAACATTATCTTACCTGTGTAATATTGTTCAAGTCAAAAGCAGCACTCACCTGTTTTCTGTAACTCAGGCCGACAGCAGGTGGATGATTTTATTTCTGAACGACAGCAGTTACACAATCATTCAATCATTGTTCTGTTGTTAATCTCCAATGCTGACTTTAAACTCAGAGCAGGGTGGTGGGGGTTGGTGCTGCTCTGAACTGAAACACAGAGAAAAAAGCAGTCAGATGTGGCCCTCTACATATTGCTGGTTCAAGGTCAAAGCAGGATATTTACATCTCTGTTAAGCCTTGTCTGTGTTGCTTAACTCACAGAGGTGGAGAGGTTGGGCATAGTCTGCTTATCAGTCCCTGGAGGTTGAAACAGCTTTGTACCTCTTGCCCTTTTTGCAGTTTGCTATCTCTCCTAAACCATACTGTGGTTTTCATTGATGCTAACTCATTTAGGCTCATCTTAAGCACATTTGATCAAGCTGAAAGTTCACCTTGCTTTAACTTTGTGTGAACTTTATTGATTGACTTTGTAGTTAAGCCTTGCAGCTGCACTTTGTTGTTGTGTTGTATTTTTACTTTGTATTATTTG
Source organism: Scarus forsteni (assembly GCA_036419115.1). Lineage (NCBI taxonomy): Eukaryota > Metazoa > Chordata > Actinopteri > Labriformes > Labridae > Scarus > Scarus forsteni. Next base: position 20,436,313 of record JAZDUH010000084.1, read on the forward strand.
CCTGTGATTGTATTTTGTTATTCCTGATGTTTCTTTGAGTTATGCCTTGTTTAAATGTCTTGTCATTGGGAATGCTGTTAAACTGTCTTCATGTTATATCTTATTTCTGTTGTTATACCTTGTTACTGTAATGTGTCATTGGACTGTGTTGTTATACCTTGTCGTTTTGTTATGATTTTACTCTTTGGGGTTCTATGATGTTGATCGACTGATGTTTTATCTTTGTGCTTATTAGTGTTTGTTGATGCTGTTATTATAAGACCTTATATTGTTTGACCGTGTTGTTTTAATTTTCATGGTCATTGATTGTGAAGTCATGACTTGTTTTATGCCATATTGTTCCAATATGTTGCTATGCCCTGTAGTTATCTTATGTAAATTAACTGTTTCATCATGCCTTGAGCCTTGTTGTTACATCATTGTTATGTCATGTTGTTTGACTCTGTACTGTAATACCTTGTTGTTATAACCCTTTAATAGAATTTGCTGTTAAGCTTTGCTGCTTTACCCTGTTGTTTAACTGTGTTTTTATACTTTTTGTAAAGTCATTTACGACATGATACCTTTTTGTTGTGTCACTTCATATGTCTTGTACTTATGTCATTTGATTGTGTGGTTATACATTGTCATTTTGTCAAATTTCTTGGCAATGTTGTTAAAAATTGACACTTTTTAAGTTATATATTTATATAAGCCTTAAGTGTACACAAAAGACTTTATGTTCACTTGTACAAACTGGTATTGATCAGATTAATAGGATTTAATGCAGTCCTTGTAACCCAGAGTAACTCCTCTATGTGATAATCAAGTGTCAAAAGCTGCACTGATATCTAGCAAGACAAGCACAGGGAGAAGTCCACTATCTGAAGCTGAGGGTAAAACATTTTTGAAGAAAGTCACTTCGCTGAGTAGCCACTGATTTCTCGAGGATCTTTGAAGTAAATAAAGGTTTGATACAAGCCTGTAGTTAAATAATGTGCCTGTGAAACAAGAGTAGTTTTTGAAAAGAGGTTTGATTACAGCTACTTTCAAAGACTGTGGCATGTATACTGTTTTATAAATACATGTTGATTGTCTTCAACAAGGATGAACAAAAGACCTCCTTGTACAGCATACTTGGGATGGGGTCGAACAGACAGGTGATGGTTGGAAGGAGGAGACAACAGAATTTATTAACTGAAAGTGCATTGGAGAAAACCAGTCTAAGTCAGGTTTAACAAAACTGATGGCACAGCAGGCCAAGACTCCTCACTTTTACTGGAGCACCACATTCTTTCTGATTAAGAGATGCTTGTTTAAGTGCTTAAGTTTCAGACACAAACCACAGAGCTTTCTTCCGATGTTTTATAGTTTTTGGTCTGAATTCTTCTCTTCACTGTTTTCCTAGAAAGAAGTTAAATGTGACCAAGAAATGGTCAGAACTTATTTTAGTGATATTTTAACTTGTTTCTTTGCCATGTTGTCTGGTTATGATATGATCATTTGTTGTTATAGTTTTAATTTTATACTCATACCTTATTGTTGCATCATGTTTATCCGTGTTGTTATACATGTTAATATTACAATTTGTTTAACTGTTTTATTGTAGCTTCACGTCATATTTTGTTTGTCTATGTTGTAATAAGTTGCAGTTGTGCCATTGGCAATGTTGTTTTACCTTGTTGTTGGTGTAGTGTTACCTTGTTTTGTTGTGACGTATATATGTTACCCTGTTGTTATGTTATGTTATTTTGTTATATTATACAGCCAAGGAAGTTATGTTTTTGCCTGTATTCTCTATTTGTGTGCAAGATAACTTAACAAGTTACAAACTGCATCTTAGAAATTTTCTGGCAATGTTGGTCACGGTACAGTGACAAATTAATTACATTCTGGTGATCAAATCTGGATCTAGATCCAGAAAATATGAAAAGGATTCCCTAACATTGCTTGACTTTCCTTATATTGTCTTGTTATGTCATATAATTTTACGGTGCTGTAATACTATGTTATGTCATGTTATTTGATTAAGTTGTTATACCTTGACATTATGCAACATAGTTTGTTCACATTTTAATATCCTGTTACGTCATGTCTTTTAACTGTGTTGTTATACTTTGTTATCCTTAGCTTTGTCTGGTGTCTCCTCCAAAAGTCTTCTGTAGTACTACATGCTGAATATGGGAGAGCTACAAATATAAGCCTCTGTCAACCATTTGTATGCCAATGATCTGGGTGGTCACTTGAGGTCAATGGCTGGGTCAGTGTGCCAATTTCACCAAAGAAGTGACCACTTGGCATTCTCATGATGTCAACATGGAGAATTAAGGTGGCCAAGACTCCTGAGACTCTGGATATTATTCATTTTTGTCTTACTTTTATCAACATTTTAAGTTAAACTTCAACCATGGATCAGAGGCTCAAACACAATTGCTGGCTGTATTTGGGGGAGCTTTTGCCTCACTGATCTCTAAATCATATCATGTTGAGTAATATTGAAAGAAAAAGGCAGTAAGTAGATGATAAAAAACATGTTACGTTTAGTTTAGATGGTTTCTTACATGAAAGTGTTTAGTCTTATATGAGATTCAGATTCAAGGTTCTGTTTGACAAATGCTTCTTTTATTCTGTTATGTTTACATTATTTTCTATTAAATCAACATTTATTAAGCTTTTAGAACAGACAATAAACACTTGTTTCCAAAGTGGGGATTGTGCCCCCCAAGTTGGTCTTTTGGAGAAGTGGTTTCAAACTATTTTTACCCAAGGACAATGAAAATCAAGCCAAAATTTTAAGGCACTTCTTAGTAATAGCCTTGAAACATGGCTTTGTTAGTTGTTTCAGAAGCTCTTTTCTCTGCACATGTTTATTTGTGTCGACTTAAACCCTTTAACTTTATTTGATTTGTTGATTTAGAAAAACTTTCTTAAGCTTGACAAGTTTTTAAAATTAGATAAACTAACAATTGGGCGATACCAAAAAGTAACCACTTCCTCCACCCATGAATCTGTTAAATGCATAAGAAAGTGTTCACTTGGTGTTTTTTGATGTTTGATGATGGTACAAAATCCCAAGGGACACCTTTGACTTGTCTCAAGGCACACCATTTGAGAACCCACTGCTTTAGAGACATTTCTGTCAGCATCTAAATCTATGTAGCATGCAGCATAAGCTAACATTAGCTGTATTTAAGGTAAAGTCTGATGAGGACAGGGAGCAGCTCAGGCTAACACACAGCAACTATCCATGCTGCGTTCACTGACCACTCTGGAGGATTTGCTGCTATGTGGACTAATCCGATTGGAGCTCATGCAGCGGTTTGGGCTGAGCCAAGAACCTGCCCAGAGGAGCTCCCTCCTGAATACCCTCCATCCCCCATCCTCCCTCCTCCCCTGTTGTTCCGTGTTAATCCCAGGAAAAGCAGTGGTGGAGGGAAACCACTACATGATTGAGGAACATAGGAGAAATGCAGAATTTACCTCAACAACTTGACATTAACACAAAGTTTGCACGAGTATGATTGGAAATAAAATGCATGAAATTAAAAGTTATGAAAGCACATTTGAGCCCTCTTTCAAAAAAACATGATGCACTTTTCCTGACAGTAATTATTTATCTAGAAAGCCTTTTTTTTTTGGTGTGGCTGAATGGAAGAAGGTCCAAGGGTAACCAACTAATAAAAGGCATATCATCAAATACTGAGGCAAAAGCTTACATACCCTTGTCAGTAAATCAGTTCTGCTCAAGCACCTTTGCACGTAAAAAAGGACAAGAATAATCAAATCATAACCATGGCTCAACTTAACAGTGCACGTAACATACCGACTGTCACAATGAGAAGATGTTTCTGCACAGCACACAATGTCTTTTTTTATCTGAAGTTATGAAAAACCACAGAGTGATAAGATAACACTAGTGACACAAAATCAAGTTTGGGGGACCAAAACCTGTTGAAGATGAGTCAATACTGGACTCTGATTGATCAAGAGAAACATGAAGACCTGAAATGTCGGGGGAAAAAAAAATTGCGCTGGATAAATTCAATGTTGAGTTACTGTGACGAGAGAAGCTGTCGATTTATTTAGGCCAAACAGCAGGTGTGACTGTGCTGACAGGATAAAGGATTATTTGTCTGGTTTTAAAATATTCTTAGTAAAGCAAAGTGTCAGTCAGGGACACATTAGCAGAAAACACCTGTTGGTTAGATGTGTGGACAGGAATAAAATGAAAAGAAAATATAATTGAATGCGACAGTAGTGAGATCTAAAACACACAATTTGTGCGGTTACATTATGTGCTTGGGGTCTTGCTCTGACAGAGTAGTGCAGGAATAAATCCAACAACATAGAGGTGAGTTAGCATTGTAGCACAAACATTTTCCATTGCAAAAGTCTATGGGATTTTAGAATGGATTTATGATACATATCTAAATTAAGGTCTGTGCTGAATTCATGCATACAGGATTTGAACGTTTTATTATGCAACCAAAAAGGCCTCTGATATTGTCCTGCTTTTGAAATTTAAAGCATTATAGTGTTTTAAAGGAATGGTTGCTTCCAAAGTGCTAACAAAGACCACAAAACTGATGGGGACCCTGATGTAATCATCCTTTTTTATTAAACAATAATACATGCACTATAGCCAAAGGCATGGACACAAACTCCAGGTCATTCAGTTGGGAGATTTTCTCTTGTTTAAGAAGGTCCCAACTGAATGAACTGAAGTTGGTGCCCATGCCTTTGTTTAAAGTGCACGCATTATTGTTTATCAGGTGATGTCATATGTTGGAAGTGGGTTTGCTGCCCTTAAGTCAAACCACCAAGTTGTATTTCTTTAGCTAAATAGCATATTTTCACTCATGAAGATTACTTTTACGCCTAAAAACTCTTTAGAGTTTGGTTCATTCAGAAATATTTTCATCATGATTTTTTTGTTCTCCACGGACCTTATCATCAGCAATGATCCAAGAACACAGTGGCTTTTAGTTAAAGGCAACTCCTAGATGTCCTACAAAAATACTTCCTCCTTATAGTGAACTATCATAATATGATTGAGTGGACTCCTTTATGATTACTTAATGCTTCGCGGGTGGTGGTGCATTGGGGAGTTTGAAAAGTTTTATGCACTTCATCCTCCAATGAGGGTGTTTAATCTGATTCTAAAAGTGGTCTGCCTTCAAACTTTTGTATGTTTTGCGTCTATACATCCTTCTTTACTAGTAATGTGCCATTCTCACTCTGCCATGCTTGTGTCATTTATGTATATTTTTTTGTCTTACTCTTAGAAATTTGTGCGAAAACACATGTAATTGTAACAGCACGCTTCAACACATTTAAACATTTACATTTCACTGACACATTAAAACCAAGCTCAAAGTAAATATTACCTCCTGTATGTTGACATGCTGGTTCGGTGTCCTCCTCAGGCCTTTGTGGGATGGTCGCCCACATGATGTTCACCACCATCTTCCAGCTGGCTGTAGCTATGGGACCAGAAGACTGGAGGCCAAAAACCTGGGACTACAGCTGGTCTTATGTGTGAGTACGATTACCTAATACTGAAAAAATACAGGCAGAAATAAGTCATTTATTGTGACTTTTTTGTACTTCGGTTCACTGTGTGACTCTGACTTCAAAGCTTTTAGATAGCCAATGGAGTGGTGCAGGGACAATGTATGTTTGCAGCCCAATGCAGAAGTTAAAGGAGACATATCATGCTTGTTTCTCCTTTTCACTATGCCAGACTAGGATGCCTGTAAAGCATTTCTGCCCTCAGTACAAGTCATTAAGTTCCTTTATTGCCCAACAATTGCGTTCTCAAAATCCTCATTTTAGGCCATTATCAAGCTCTCGTTGAAACACGAGGATCTCAGGCTGACCTACAGTTACCTTGCAACGTCACAGCCCTTTGTGCTCTGATTGGTCAGTTCTATCGGGGGTAGAACCAGCCTGTCCTTCTTCTTCTACTGTATTTTCCGGCAGGCTCAGAGCAGCGACCGTGTATTGAGTCCCCCTAAAGGCCAGAGCTGGTAATGAGTGAGTGTGAGCTAGGGAGCTATATACTGCTGCTTGGTGGATGTGTTCCTCGGTGACGGTTTTTTGGCTAACGGACATCACAGAGGAGGAGCTGTTTTATCAGATTAGTCCAATAAAAAGAAAGGTACCTCGTGTCGTCACAACGATTTAAATCTCACAGACATCTCATCTCAATATCTCATTTTTTGAAAATTAAGGGGGTGTAAGGTCTTGTTTTCAAATTTATTATATTATATGTAAGTATTAAATCATGCATCAGCATGATATGTCTCCTTTAACGTTACACTGGATCTCCAGACTACAGGCCTATTGGATTTTTGATCATGCCCTCACAAACAACCCATCTTTCAGTTGGACTTAAAGGCAGCTACCACATTTCTGATGTCTTATGCCACGGTGTTACTTTGAGTTTGACAATTTCCTCCTAATTGAATAACCTGGTGAAGTCGGTGCCCATTGCTGTGGGCTGTGATGTATGCACTAGTGTTTTTTTTTTAAAAACAATGAGAAATGATATAGCTTTAAGGTCTCCTTCACTTTTGTAATCCTGTGAGCAGCTTGTAATTGTAGTAACTTTCTTTAAAAAAAAAAACACAATTAGACTTAGAAATTTGAAAGGTTTAATTTAATATTCCTAAAATTATTTAAAGTTTCAGGAGTTCTGTACATGTGTGAAAACACCGACGAAGGAACTCAGTGCTCTGCATTGTATTGAACACTGTTTTTTATATTATTTATTTCTTTTTTAATCTACAATATTAAGTGTTTTGACCATGAACAAAGGCTCTCTAATTCTGACAAACACATAAGACCTGGTAAAAATCATGTTTGATTCATATGAGCACGGCCAATATTTTCAATAAAGGTCCTCACAGAGGTCACTTTCAGTTACGATAATGAAATTCTGTATGCATTTCCTGATTCAGTGCAGCACTGTGGCGCAGCAGGTAGTGCGTGTGCCTCACAGAAATATGGTTGCTGGTTCAGTCCCTGTGTCGGTCAGGACCTTTCTGTGTGGAGTTTGCATGTCTTTCCAATGCATGCGTTGGTTCTCTCCAGGCACTCCAGCTTCCTCCAACAGACCAAACGTTGCACATTAGGTTGATTGGTGACTCCAATTTGCCTATGGTGTGAGTGTAAATGGTGGTCTGTCTCTCTATGTGGCCCTGCAGTGTAACCCGCCTGCTGCCCAGTGCCTGCTGGGATAGGCTCTAGCCCCCTGCAACCCCAAAAGGGATAAGCAGTATAGATAATGGATGGTTGGATGGATCTGTGATTCATTGAGATCTGTCACTTATGAATTGTTAGTCTGATTTTCTCTTTAAATACAAAAAATTATTACAGACCCAGCATCCCCTGACAACCTAATGTTACTGGTCTTATTCAACCTATATATCCTGTCCTGTTTGAAGCCTGGTGTAGTTTATTTTTGCAGACTAAAAATTTGTAGATTAAGCTCATTTCAATGAAATCACATTCCTTATGTACCTGCCTCACAATGATTTTGCTGACTCTGTATTTTCTCTGTTCGTAGGCTGGCGTGGGGCTCTTTCGGTACCTGCATGGGCTCTGCGGTGACGGCACTCAACAGGTACACAAAAACGATCATTGAGTTCAAATACAAGAGGAGAAACATCGAGAAGAGTCTCATGATCAAGCAAAAGATGATGGAGCTGGACGTCCCCGATCAAGTGTGGGACATGTACCTAACCTCCGACCCCTCGGACCCCCCTGACCCTGAGGTTCCACTAGACCCTCCTCTCAATGGACACAAACCGTCCAGCGGGACAACGTATGAGGTGGAACTGGAGGATGAAGTGGAGACACAGGGGGAGGCGTACTGCTGAACATGGACTCTGTCCTCCTGATTCTGGGTTATTCAGGATAAGAGCCTCTCTTTACTGGATTTATGCTCCTCTAACAGGACAATGCATGTTTGTTTGAGGATCAGCATGGATCAGCTGTGTGTCAGTGGGGCAGAGACTGGATTGTTTTCTTGAAAATAATGTGACATGGTGTGAGACCATGGCCATTGATTAAATCTGACCATGAGATTTGGGAGGTGAGAGAGAGACGCAGCGCTAAGAATGAACATCTTGACAATAATCTGCAGGACGAGCAGGACGATGTCATCCTTTATGACTGCTTTTATTAGGGGAGATCCACTGATCTGTTTGGATCAGCGTACAAAAAAAAAGTTCTGCAACTGGGACAGTCAAAGAGAAAAATGACTGAACATAACAGTGAACGAGCCAAAAGTCAGTGTGACAAACACTCAAAACAATGACAAAGATAAATGCCTATGCAGAACAGTGGCAGTAAAGTGGTGGGTCAGGAGGGAAAGGATTGCTGGTGGGGTTTTGATGTCATTGAGAAATTGTGTCTACAAGCTTGGGGTAAACTTGAAGCCCTGACCGTTAACCTCCACAATCTGATTGCTTTTTGATGAGTCAGAGACATTTTCGCATTCACAAGCAACAGGTGAAAATAAGACCCATGAACCTAAAATTTCACCTTTAAAAATATGACCAGTTGATTCAGAGCGGACTTTTGTGCAGGAGAGGAGCAGCATGAGCATCAATGTGTACTGGAAGGTAATATCCAAACATTATTTTTAGAAAAAAATGTTCAAAACTCTGCTGTCGCCACCAGTAGGGTACAGATACATAAGAGTGGCTGCAGCAGTACAGACATCCTCCTCATCTGCTAAAATCAGCCTTGAAAAGGGCTCCCAAACTTTGCATTGCGCCCCATCAATAAAGTAATCCAGTGTTGAAACCTGTATGGAAATTGAATATGTGTCAATCAGCTCAATTAAAGAGCAAAACTATGAATATTCAGATGTGTTTAAGGAGAAAAAGGTGAATGTGAGAATTGTTTTTATGGTATGCTTAAATGTTGCGGATAGAAAAAGAAAATAGATTTTCTCTTCCGAAACATTTATTTCCTTTTTCTATCAATTTTAAAGTTTAGAAAAATGAAAAAATAAAGATGTGAAGAAATAGATCATATGGAAACCCTCTCAAAATGTTCTATCTATAAGCACAATCTCAACTTGCTTTATACCATTGCTATTAAAAATAATTTGTGGTTGTTTTCCCGCTCATTTCATTGTGCTGCTCATTCTATGAGAGCACCTTACAAGCTACACCTCGTTGTAAAGGTAATAAATTGGGCTTTCTAATCAAATAAAATATAATATCAATTGGTGTCTTTGAAGGGGAGAAATAACCTATTTAAGTATTATTTCCAAACCCTATTGAGGGGAACAGAAGTATACAATAGCACTGAAATACCAAATATGTATTAATGAATGTGTTTTAAGGAAAGGCTACCATCTCCCTATCATTTGAGGGGCAGCGATTTAAGTGGTTGGGCCCATCTATAAGCTACAGCAGCAAGGGATTAACATGTGACCCAAAGACCTTGATCACTGACCTCCAAATTCCTATTCAGTTTATTCTGAGACAGACGGGACATTTTAGCAAAGTGTGAAGGAAACCCCTCAAAGTAGTCTTGACATAATGTGTTCACAAGAACAGAAGGGTGCTCTCCTGTTTTCAAACCTCTGCTCTGACATTAAATGATCACACAGACACACGGCCCACATGTGGGGCAGCTGTGGGTCACTGCTAATTAGTGGCGGGGTGATCTGTCAGGGGTCTCCGTGCCCACCTTCATCCCCACATGTGGAGATTACAGAAAACAAAAAGCACATCCTGTGTTTGTGGGCTTGTGTATTTGTGTGTTATAATCATTGCGGTCACTAAGGGAACAGATGGGCAGATTTATCCGAGCTCTTTCTGTGTCGGTTCATGAGAAGATCAGCTCTGCTGGCAGATTTACAGAACGTGAATATACAGACACGTCTGACTGGATGTTCAGAAATGTAGTGGGAGGATTATTTTTATATTTAAAATGCTGCAGACTTTGAACTGTGAGTTTGAATCAAATAACTAGCTTTATCTCCGGGCTGCTCTCAGAGATCATGTTGGTTATAAAGTCATCATTTAAAATCATCATTAAATCTGACATTTACATACAATAAATTAATCTTTATTACTGTTCTAAAACACAAATTTAATTTTCAGTTTTCTCATCTCTTTTGGAGCAGCTGCTGTTTGTGTCTTGTGGGCTGCTTCTCTCTGACTGGTGCTTATAGAGTGAATGTTAAACATTCTGTAATTTGAGCATTTGATTTTGATACTGACTGAGCATGCATAGAATGTGAAATATATGCTATGGAGTCACACTGACATCTACTGGAATGAAAACACGAATCTCTTTTTATTGTGACAGCTCTTATTAAAGATGTGGATGATATGGTATGGTTGAGCTGAGGTTCTGGTCTACAAACTAATGATGCTCAATTATGATAAATATCATTCATAAAATGATGATTGAGAAATCAGCTGTCTGGTGATGCTTTACATCAACACTTCTGTCATGACCTATTTGTGAATCTATGTGCAGACCCCAGTTTACAACTTGTGTTAACATCAGAACAGGATGATCAGACACCGAGTCGTCTTAATGCTAAATGTAAATTCATCTCAGCGCGTGCTGATGACAGTTTGATGATCGTTCAGGATGCATACTGAGGTGGTCTGGTCCATATTCTAAAAGCTTTGCCAGTGTCGACCAGTGGTTTCCAAAGTGGAGATCAGGAGCCTCCAGGAGGTTGTACAAGACCAAGACAAGGTCACAAGATGCCTTTCATGAACTAAGAAAAAATTTGATTTCAAATTTTGTGTTTTATCATAGCAAAAATATACTTACAACTCTTGCAGTTAATTAATAATGTATATTTTAAGTGCTAAATATTGGATTTTTATATGTCAGATATGTTATTATTTGCAAAATAATTATCACCAATATTGATATCAATATCTGTTGTTGAAAGAATAAAGTAAACTTGTACTGTTCCTTTTTTGGTGACACTATTTCAATGAGAAACATATGTGAAGAAAGAAAATCAACATTTTATCCTTCAATAACTGATACTTGAGACTGATAAAAAGTGTATACTATGATGATACATTTGTACATTCTGCCATCATCACAGCCAATAAATATGATTTGAGCATTCAATACTGCATGTGCAGTCTAAATACTGGTTGTTTTTCCATCTATCCGTTTACTATACTGCTAATCCTGTGTGGGGTTGCAGGGGGCTGAAGCTTATTCTAGCTGACACTGGGCAGGAAGTAGAGTACACTCTTGACTAGTTTCTATCTGATCACAGGGCTACATAAAGAGACAGACAACTATTATGCTCACAATATTTGGAGTCACTAGTCAACCAAATGCACTGGTCTGTGGGAGGAAGCTGAAGTACCTGAAGAGAACCCACGCATGCATGGAGAGAACATGCAAACCCCACACAGAAACACAGGGATTGAAACAGCAAACTTGTTGCTGTGAGGCACCACCTGCTGCGCTACCATGCTGCCCTCAGCTTTATATATAGGCATAAATTTTCATATCTTCCAATAACAATAATCAACTTTTAGGCAATTATCTGCTCAGTCCAACACTGTCCTGATAATATTGTGCACTCATAACTGTTAGATATACATGTATAATTTTTATGTTTCTATACTTTTCAAGGAGATGGATTAAAATGTTGAATGTCCATACTAATCCTCAGCAAAATTTTGAAATATGATAAGCAGGTAAGGCCCTGTAATCACCTGAAGCATCTTCCTGACCCTTTAAACAAATCATTGCTAAAGTAGCATCCAAGCATGACATCAAATCTGAGACCTAATGTTGTTCAAGACTATGTCCAAAGTTCAGTCATGTTTTTTTATTTATGATTATTTACGACATAATTCTAAGTTTGAAGTCCCACAATATGTACAATAGATACTTGTCATTTGAGACAGAGGCTCAAATGTTTGGATTTTTCATGGCTCACTGTAAAAACTGAATCAGAAATTTTATCTTAAATGTATTTTTTGGGCATTTTGTGCCTTCATTGATAGGAGAGAGACAGTGGACAGGCCTGTGAAAGGGGGCGAGAGAGTAGGGGAAGACACCCCACATACCAGCCACAGGCTGGATTCGAATCCAGACCGGCAGAAGTATGTCCATGGGATGTGCATGGTTGCTAACCACTCCGCCAAACCAGCACCCCGATAAGGACTTTTTTGAGCTGCTGATTATACAAAGTACCTCTACAGCTTTCCCAGACTTACCTCATTCAAGGTGGCACACTTTAAGCTGTTTTGTATCTTTTTCTGTTTCTAGTGCCAATGTTGGGACAAGCCTGTTTATGGGGATAAAAAGCAACAATATTTATAAAGGCTGTGGCGTTCAATGATGTTCAATTGTACCATTGCCCCAAATAGTTTAGAGAAATAAAAATCTTCATAGCATTTTAATATTCAATCTCAACAGTGAATAATTAACAAATATAATTGCATAAAAACTCTTGGTACAGTTTAAAATTAAACGTAATTTATTTAAAAAATACATTCTAAAGTGCATCATTTTACCTGTATTTCCCTCTCAACATAGTCAATAAATTATTTTCCATTGTTTGAAATTTCAAGCAAGTCTCACTCGACAGTCAAAATCATGATTCTGCAGACATTTCGATCAAGAAACGTTCAAGTCTTCAGTCTGCTCTCCATCCCAAGAGGTCCAAATGGCAGTGATGTTCTGAGGTAGGAAAGGTTTTAACTGTTCAGACAGATAGTGTTCAGGTGATGATGCGCTCTTTATAATGATGCTCTGGGTTTGCCTTAATGAACTTTTTGATATACCAACAGGAGACGTGAGCCTTCAGGTTTTCTTCAACCACAAAGTCCAAAGCAGCCTGTGGAGGAAACAATCGATATGTTAAAATGAATGTTTACACGCACACAATCAACCAATCATTATTAATTTACTCAAGTAGTCATGAGTATCACATAGAGACCATGAATGATAGTTACTTTTACCCTATTACATCAGTCCAAGAATAGTAGGTGAGTGAAAGCAGAAGTAGAAGACACAGCCAACACAGCAAGTAGCAGGTTAAGTGGAACACAGTTTTTTTGAGACAGTATCAAATTAATTTCATGCTCTACAAAATGGAGGATATGAGTATACTTTTATTGTTGATTGTAGGATGAATAGAAATGGTAAAATACCACAGGAAAGTGCTTACAAAAATGACCAAATAGGATTTAAAAGAATTGTAGAACAGGATCTCTGCCCCTTGAAATCACTTACGATAGCTTACAATGACAAACCCAAAGTGCATGTGAATTAGTGATGCACAATATCACCATAACAACATCAGCACTAGAAGATATTAGTCCAAACATTGTATTGGCAACAGCAGATAACATTTTTGCCAATACATTTACAGACATTTTTGCTGAACTTATTGGCCATTTGAATACACTTTACTGGCTGTAAAACTGGCAAAATATACACATTTTTCTTGAAGGCTTTCCTCATCATCATTGAATGTCCACAAACCAATAGTATTAAAGAATATAATTTTGTTTTTTGCTTTACATCTGTTTCTGACACAAACAGACTGTCACAATAAAAAAAAGGTCAATTTCAGTGAAGAAGACGCTTTTGACATCAGTATCAGCAATAATGACTTTGGAAATACAGGCAAAAATCAAATCAAATATCATACATCCCTTACTTTAATTCAGATTGTTACATTACCTGATGTTTCTTCATTATCAGAGAAATGATACCTGAAAACTTACCTGTGACAGTAGAGCAGCAACACCTCGACCCCTGAATGTCTCAGGTACGTATGTTGACATCAGATCTACCTCATTTTTTCCAGTGTACTTGTACTGAAGTATGGCATGTTCTTCCTGAGATCCTAAGGGGACACAGGGCCCTTTAAGTAACATAAAAACTGCAATATACCGTCAGCAAATTATAAAATGTGCCTAATTACCCATTGCTTTCCAAATGGTTTGAGGCACAAATTTTGAACTGCGAGATGGGGGTTCTAATATATTGCCAACTGGGGCCAACTTAAGTGATCTGAAGGCCCCAGGAAATATAAAAAACAACAAATTAACTTTTCAACGAAAAGAATCCACCAAATGAGAAACAAGTATTTTCAGGCATTTTCTGCCAAGTAAGAAGCCAGAGAACAAAAGGATGAACCTTTAATTGAAAAAATAACATAAAATCAATACTTCATCACCATTTTTAAGAGTCTCATTGTTCACACTAACCACATTTTAATGCTGAAACATGTATATTTGAACATGTAAAAATATATTTGATCACTGCTTGTGAAATATCTGTTATTCTGCAAATCCAACCCTGCTATTTACTGCGTGCCACTTAACACTATCATCCAACAAGCTGTATGTTTTTATGTCTGACCACTCTCTTACTATAATTTAATTAAATAAAACGTTCAGGGGCTTTTGAGGGACCTGGACCTTGCTGTAAGGGGTCAAGTGTCCTCTTCTGGGACTTGAGGAGCTGTGTAAAATCTGTTTTATGCAATTTCATGAACCCTTGTTGATTTACTCAATAAAATATCAAATTCAAAATCAATTTTTAAGAGGTAAAGCTCATGCTAAACACATGTTTATGACAGTATCTTGCTGCCCCTTGGCGCATGAGGGCCGCTGTCAAAGGACTTTCATTCCCTAAAGGTCAAGCCGCCCATTACACCAGACTCTCTACAAAGAAACCCTTCTTTTGGCTGCCACTCTTTGCGTTTTCGTGTTGTATTGCTGTGGTGCCAATGACCCAGAAACTGTCATAATGTTATACTTCAACTAAAAATACTGACGCCGAAAGGTAAGGTAGTCAGACTTGAACCGTTTAGGTTATTTTTTTAATATCATGAACTTCATTTATGGATTTTAAGAGCGGGTTTACACAATCTTCTACTTACTAGGCAGAGTTTTGTACTACCTTTCTTAGTGGAATATTTTGATAATAATCATTCAAGAACTAATTTACAAGTATATAAACATAGTTTTAATTTGTTTATTACATTAAAGCAATAAATTAGCCCATATTAATGTTTTTGCTCCAGTAGGCCTTGCCCGGACACCGGATTTTCTTACAAATATTCCCCGGGCCTTGGAGCATCAGCCCCGGCTCTGTCTGCTTACCAGTCCCGCTTCCTGGAACCACTGTGAAGCGCCGGTTTTGTCGGTCGTGTTCCACCGTTAAATTCTGAGCGCTGGTAAGCGTCCTGAAGACGGGTGGACTTGGTTTAAGCTTGACGACAAGAGGACAAACTCTGGATAACATTCTGGAGGTCATTTTAATCGAAAAGACACGGAGGACTAAACGGTGAGTAGAGGCACTTGTAAAGATGATCCGCTTGGGGGCGACGCATACACACGAGCCAATAATTAACTTTCTCATGACTTTTTACCAGACACGACGTTATCTGAAGTTTGAAACAAACTGAAAAATATAGAAATAAAAAGTAATAAATGAAAAAAAAATCAAACCCCTTTCTCCAAAGACAGTCTTTTATGGGTATATTGTGTTTTATTATGTACAAGTTCTGACAACATAGAAGTAAATGTGGTATTCATTTGCTGTATTCATTTGTGTAAGCAAGATTTCTCAGACTTCTATTACCTGTTTTCTGTCACCTAAAACGCAAAAGATGGCCCTGAGACAGGCAAACTTCTTAGCAAATAATATCACAAAATGGAAAGAAATCTAATTATCTGGAAGTCAAAATATAAATTGTAGGATGAAACCCCTTGAGGAAGTTACCAGTCCAGCAGGGTCAAGCAGGCCTTGGAAGAGGAAAGACACACTTCTTCTGGTCTAATGCCAGAAGAACTGGGCTGAACAGGAGCACCTCAGCCTAGTGTCTCAGAGTCGGCATGGAGGTTGGACATCATAGAAAGGAGTCACAGACTTGGTCTGATCAGTGGAAGATCTCCTAACCCTGAAACCTCCCTCTATGGTTTGGTGCTGAGGAGGCCTGTCCCCTTGCAGCACCACCTTCAACACATCCCGTCGGGCTGGAAAACATCACTATCCCAAGGCCATTACAGGTGACAACACTTCTTGGTGCTGAAGAAACTGGCAGAGGTAGTAGAGTCATGCAGACAGGAGGCTAACAGCAGACCTGCTCCAGCGAAGAGCTCCATCCAGTTCATGAGGACCAGGGAGACCATCAACACTCCAACCAGAAGGATACACCAAGTCTCCTCTCACCCAGCAATCTTGGACCGTGTCGACCTGGGGAAGCAGCCGAAGTTCCCCAGGGAGACTGCAGCATCATTCAGGCCAGACCTGGAACTGTGGTCATAAGCTCGTAAGACGGTCCCGCTGGTGGAGCTCACTGTCCCATGAGAGGAAGATTGAGCAGCCCATGAGCAAAGTACTCCAAGTATGCAGACCTGGTGGCTAGAAAACCATCATCAGCCCCGTCATGGTGGGGTGTAGGGGCTTCATTGGAGCCTCAACCGCTCGCTTACTGCAGGACACGGGATACAAAGGAGTGAGGCATTGGAAAGCCATCAAAGAACCAGCTGAGGAGGCAGAGAAAGAAGTTTTTTTTTATGCTGTGGCTAGGGTGGAAAAATAGGAGTTGGAAGCTTAATAACACAGGGCATTTTCAGGGGTTGGCAAGGCGAGATCCCTGCCATTGCTCTGCCACCAGGAGATGTAATGGGATAAAAGGAGCAAAACATCTGTGACTAGTGGTCCCTGGCTGATGACCTGCATAGGCCCACAGGTGTTACACCTGCATGGAAGACATTGACGGAGGTGCATCAGGCAGAATTGCCCAGCAGGCAGACCATCGGCCTGTGTCATTTCAAGTATTAGGTATCAGAAACATCTTTGATTTGAGTATGATTTTTGTGTGATTGCACTGGTAATTTGTGGAAACAGAAATGTCTTAACACAAAAAATGGAAGATAACACATGAAATCAACTCATAACAGCACCTAAAAGAAACTATATTAGTGGGTATACATTTAATAACAACTGACAAAAGCAAAGACTTTTAGACTTTTATTTGTAATATTTTTGTTATAGAGCAAATACAAGACAAAATGCAACACTTCAATTTATTTAAGCCCCTGTTCTTTACAACTTCCTCTAAAATAACTGAAAAATCTCAGATGACAAAACTGTCAAAAGTCAATGAATAACTGCCTGCAAGCCTCCAGGTAAAATGTTCTTACTAAAAATAAAATTTGAAAAGAAAAAAAAAGGCAGTAAATTATAAACTCAAAGTACTTACTACTTTTTTATTTCTGCCCCATGTGTCCTTAAACCATCAGCAACATTTGCATCAGAGCTTTGTACGTATTTTTTTAAAGATTTTTTTATTTTATATTTTTTCTCATGTTCTAGCAAGCACAGTTGCATCACTACATGTTCTCAGAGGCAGCAGCGTGATTCACACCTGCAGCCATCACAGCAAAAAAGACGTTGGGGAAGAAAGACCTGGTGTAAAGTGCCATTTTTGGGAGTGAGGGGGCGATCAGCACCTCCTTCTTCTTGTTGCTCAAAGTCTTCACAATCTCTGATGCTGCTTCATCAGGAGAAACACCGAGAGGTTTCTTTGAGTAGAACACTGCAAAGAGAGGAGAATATATTGAGTAAATCTAAAAAGAATTGCATTTTTTAAATGTTTTAGTTTACAAATGTTTTCAGTTTTGTTTGTGTTTAGTCTTCAGCACAGTAGAGAAAAGGAATATGAACTGTATTTGGTGATTGATATTGTCCATCAGTTATGAAATAAAACAATGATGTTCTGATTTGACTCACATGACCAGATGGATCTGGAGGGAGATTCTGCAGCAGCACTGCTGATGAAAGTGTGGTTGATGGTGCTCACAGAGATACCATACTCCTCCACTTCAGCTCTTAGGCAGTCAAAGAAAGCTTGAACTGCATGTTTGGAGGCTGCGTCTACAAAAGTACACAAAGTATAAGATGCAGGCTTTCCAGTGTATTCAAGTTTCTGTAAAAAACAAAAACAAACGTCAAGTGTTTGATGGCTCAAAACAAGAAAAAAATAGAATGAATGTATTCAGTTATAAAAGGATTCCTCCCTGATGAGAATGAATGTTATGGCCAGATTAAATCTATTGACTTGATGCTGCAGGAATGTAATTATTTAGTTAAAAAACATAACCTATTTGTTGTGACTAAAAAAACTCAGTCTTTCAACAAGAAATCTTCTGGGCAACAAATAGTGACAAACATTATGTCCTATGAATGTTTATCAGCCCTTTTACACAACATCAGTTCTCTCTACATCATAAAAATTGTAGCTGTCAATTTAAATATTAGAACATTCTCTATATCTGGTTATTACTGTTAATTCCACCATAATAACTACCTTTACAGCCATTTAGAGAGAAAGCCCCCCCTGTTTTATCTCAAGGGGCTAACATCTTATAAATTTTAATTTAATAGCTGTAGACAAATATGATGAGGACAAATTTGTGTCTTCCGTAAATTTTAAGTTCTTACTTTAGTCCCCCAAACATAGGTACAGGCATAGGTAGACTATATGGCTGTTCAACATGAGTCTGGTCAAGATTTCTGACTGCTGAACAGAGGTTTTGTCTTACCGTCATAACCGGTGTAAATTGTGGGAAAATTCTGTACTCACGATGCATTAATGTTGGCATTGGCATAACAAAATGTAATAAATAATACTACAAAAAATAATGAAAATATTTATAGAAAGAAGAGTATGGCATGAACCTACTTTTTTGTAAAATGTCTTTAAGCATTCAGCAAACTTGAATATTCTTTACAACTCAAATGTAAATGAGGCCTGTGCTGCAGTTCCACACAGTTGTCAGTGTTAGATGACACCGTTTTGGCCTCTGTGCAGGTAACATGACTGAAAGCTACCCTCAGGGAGAAGAGACTAAGGGCGTTTTCACATTAGGTCCACTTGTTTCGAACCCTGCTGCAGCGCGGTTCGCCATGGGTTCGCCCCCCTCCCCCTCCCCCGCTGGCTTGCATTCTCACTGGCAATATCAAACCATGCCCAGACCCACTTGGGTGTTTACTCAGTTTGAAACAGCAGGGGGTGATATGCACGTAACTGGTTACCAAACCTGCTACGGAGGAGAACGACGAAGAGGCTACCATGGTAACCATTTCCTACGCCAAACAACCAATGTTTACGTTTCGCTCTCTTCTACATTTTCCTTCAAATGTGTTTTTTGTATCGTGTTTGGCATGGCATCGACGACCTTCTGGACCCTCCTAAATCATTGTATACCAAAATATACCAGAATAAACAAATCGACAAATTGAGTAAGCAAAAGATTCAACCGTGGGGTTAACAGGAAGTAAAGCATCAAAAGTCGATTTGTTGGGACCACTTTGTTTCGCACCAGTGAAACCGCACCAAATGTAGGGAGATGGAGCGGATCGAGATCACCCCTTCATGGAGGTCTCTGGCTGGCTGATTTGGTGCGCACCAAAGTGCAATGGTTGCATTCACATTGACACGTACGTGCCAAATCCTGGGCCAAAACTTCTTTGGTGTGCACTAAATGTGGTTGGTGTGAAAACGCCCTAAGAGTGCAGATTTTGGACTTGACATATAAAAGTGCATACAAAGTTAAATGACAAAAGGTTAGTTTTGTATGAGCCCTTTAGCATGAAAAACACACCAGAAATACCTATCCATGCTCAGGAGGCTGTTAAACTGTGAACTTACATGTGGTCCGAAAAGGTACAGCCAGTTTCCCCTGGATGCTGTTGACCAGTAATATGTGACCGGTTCTCCTGGAGATCATGGATGGCAACACACCTGAAATACAAGAGTAGAGACCTTCTGATACATCTGTAGATGTTTTTCACTTAGGTCTGCATGCCTTGCAAACCAGCAATATCATGCTCTTGCAAAAGGCAGTTAGCACTTGTGTCCAAAGCATGGCTTGAAATTAAAAAAACTGACAGCACAACACACAATGTTTGTGGCTTCGCAATATTAAGTAAGAACTGAAACTTCATCAACACACTGGAACATAAATGCAGTACAGCATTGTACATGAGAGGTACTGTGCGTTTGAAAATGTTGGCCTACAAATTTCCACAGAGAAAATCAAAAAGAATCATACATACAAAAATAGCCGACATACACAAACAAATGTAACAAACATAAATGTTCAACACACAAAGTCACCAAACATTAATTTTAAATCCAAAGTGGATGCAATGTCAAACTGCGACACAATAAAATATGGTTGACATGATTTCACCATCCACCTTTGGAAAGGGTAGCTGGTCCAAAGTAGTTGTTGTCCATCAACATTTTGTCCATCTGCAGGGACACGGTCTGAGCAGGGGCTTTCACCTTCATGCTGCTGTTGAGGATGAGGACGTCCAGGCAGCCATAACACTCAAGGATCTCCTCAATGGCTTCAGCTAGACTCTCTATGTCTCCAAAATCAAGCAGCACCAGTTTAGGAGGGAATGTCTGAAAAGAGAAACTGTCTGCTTAATACTGTTTCACCGTCTCCTTTTCATTGACCACCCTGGACCCTAGAGCCAAAAATGTACATGACCATAAGACTGCAATAAAATCATCATACATCAGGATGTCTTTCTGCTCTTTCTCTGCATTTTCTCATCTTTTCTTTTAGACTTACCAAAGTGGGGTCTGAAGCGTTTGCCAAATCATCTGCAAGTTCTTCAAGTTTCTCCCAACTTTTGCCACAGAGGATCAGCCTGGCCCCCCCTTTGTGAAACACGCTGGCACATTCTTCAAAAGAGGACAAACAACAGCTCTGATTTTTCTGAAGTAGTCCTACTTTGTGTATGATTTATTTTATATACTTCATGTTACCTTTTCCAAGTCCAGACAAAGAGTCGGAGATGACCACCACTTTATTGCGCACAGATGTTTTAGACAGCAGGCCGATAACCACACCGTACAGGTAGAAAAATCCAGCTGTTAGCACGACAACACCCGGCACCAGCAGAACCGTGGTGGTCCACAAAGTATCCATCTCCTGAAGGATGCTCTAAAAATAATAAACATTATGAACTCATTTGTCCTTTCATCAAATTTAAGAAAGAATGTAGCTGTTGGAAAATATTTAATCAAACAACCGGGATTGTTAGCTTGATTTAGTTTAGCTTAACTGGGTTTAGCTACACGGACTTGGGAAGTGAGAAAACAGCTTGGCAGTACATTTTCTGTCAAACTTTTTGTTGACTGGTGAGTTTCTTGGGCATCAATAGGCAAAATTTGTTGACTTTACAGCTAGCTGTTTCCCAATTTCTGATCTTGGCCCTAATCCAGGCTGCCTGTATCCTGGCTGTTGCTACATTCTGCACAGACCTGATAAAGGTGTCCTACATTATCCTTCACAAGTATATATTGTTAAAAGCAAAACAAACACGCTCAGTGGGTACATAAGTAAAAAGGTAAATCTATTCAACAACCAAAACAACAAAATTAATAGAGCTACAGAGTAATTGGTTGTGGTTAGGGTTAGCTAACACGTTCTTGTCAAAGCATGTTTAATTATTGAAACATACTTTGGAGATGAAATATTAATCTGATGATGTAGATGAAATGGGATGATCTATAGATTTTAAAAGTAATGTTTCATACCCAGAAGCTTTCCGGCTCTGTAACATTGGGCTCCATTTTACCTTCTACAACCATTTTATGTCTACTTAATCTCTGAAATAGAAACAAAAGACATTTTCAAACACATTCTTCTATTAGTACTGATATTGTCTTTGTATTTGTAAGTATTTACATGTGCATAGTTAAAGGAGACATATCATGCTTGTTTCTCCTTTTCACTATGCCAGACTAGGATGCCTGTAAAGCATTTCTGCCCTCAGTACAAGTCATTTAGTTCCTTCATTGCCCCGCAATAGCGTTCTCAAAATCCTCATTTTAGGCCATTAACAAGGTCTCATTGAAATGCTCGGATCTGAGGATGACCTAAAGTTACCTCGCAACGCCACAGCCCTTTGTGCTCTGATTGGTCAGTTCTATTGGGGGTAGAGCCAACCTGTCCTTCTTCTTCTACTGTATTTTCCGGCAGGGTCAAAGCAGCGACCGCGTATTGAGTCCCCCTACAGGCCAGAGTGAGTGTGAGCTAGGGAACTATAAACCCCTGCTGGATGGATGTGTTCCTTGGTGACAGTTTTGTGGCTAACGGCCATCACAGAGGACGAAGTGTTTTATCAGATTACTCCAATAAAAAGAAAGGTACCTCGTGTCGTCACGACGTTTGAAATCTCACGGACATCTCGCAATGACCTATTTTCAGAGGCATCAAATCTCGTTCTAGGATATCAGAAAAAATACAATATCTCATTTTTTGAAAATTAAGGGGGTGTAAGGTCTTGTTTTCAAATTTATATATTATATGTAAGTATTAAATCATGCATCAGCATGATATGTCTACTTTAAGTGCCAATGTATTTGTGTTCATGTACATTACCAATGTTTCTTGTGGTACTCGTTTGTACAGAAAATGTCATAGTTGATTGATTGCGGCAAGAGTCTCTTAAAAAAAATGAAGTAGTATACTGAAAGAAACTTCTTAATAAAGTAAAATCTCGAAACATTATGAAACCAAAATAAGATGTGGCAAGAGGTTAGACACTTTTTATTGTCAGGAATATTCCTTTATTATTGAACATTTAAACATTTAGATAAAATACTGTATCTGTGACATATGTTAACATTGAAATTAGGGATGAGATTCCCAAGAAACTTTTTAAATATTTCTAGAATTTACATATTATAAACTCATTTTATACCTCTGAGATCTTTGTAAGGGCTCTTAAACAAACATGTGGTGTGGCAATACCTATATACCAAGTAAAACTGATGGTTGGCAGCCAGACAAACCAAAACAGAGAGGTGGGTCAACAAGGCTTACAAACTGATAGGTGGCCTTGATAATAAGTTCTAGTAGTTTATGGTTGATGTAAAGTATACGTGTCATAGGCCAACAGTGTCATCTCGTGATGTGTCAGAGTGAAAGACAATAAAGACTCCATATAAGAGGCCTCATGACCTCCTGACAGAAAGTCTTACATGTCTGACCTATGCACAGTCACATGTTCTCCGATGAAAGCGCAGAGCACTCTGTCTGTTTTGCATGATGAGACTATAAGACAAACAAAACTGTCAACATCCCTGCTCTTATGTGATAGCTCCAGGGAGCTACTATGACAGAAAGAAAGAAGAGAAGTGTTGGCATGGAATAGCACCATGGTGAGCAGCTGCCAATAGGATAACTTTCAGGCTAGAGTATCAGGACTCGGAGTAGTAGGACACACAAATACGTTGTGGTACTGTACTTTAAGTACATGTTTGTTTACAGTCTTTCTTAGTAATGCCCTTCTTCCTTTCAATGGCATCACATCAGTTGTGACAAGTAGCCTTTAGCACCATATATTCATGTCATAGTGAAACATAAGAGTTCTATAATCATCTTATCTGACAGAGATGATAATGACAGTCTGATTTTGGAGTACCACAAAGACGAGCAAAAGGAAATGCAAAAAGATTCAAAAGAAATGCTAAAAAAAATCATTCAACATTGATTAAACAAAAAAGAGCAAAACAGAACCAAAGGAATGCAAGAGTCCTTCAACAAAGAGCAAAATAATCACAGATGAGAAGAAAATATATGATAAGAAATCGAAGTACTACAAATGAAATGAAAGAAACTTTGTAGAGATTAAATTAGAGTGGTGCAGGAAGAGATGCACATTTGTAGGACATTGCAGAAGTTAGCATTTCTCTCAACTTAGAAACCTGTGATTTTCCTCTTTTGAATACTGCTATATTAAGGTTTGTCGTGATCTTAAAAATATGAAATTTACATGTTTAGGTGTAATAAATCATGGTTATTGGATTCATTGATCAAGATTATTACAAAGAAACCAACTTTCATATTTTATTAAACTTAATCATAACTGGCCAGAGTAAAAACCTATTATTTAGCTACTATTGCGCTACAACATGACTGTTCAGCTTAGAACTAATTACAATATGTATTATGCTGCAACCTTTTGTTTGGAAATTTTATCTTAACCAAGTGATCTGGTCAAGTTTGTCCTCATGACTGTGGAAATGTCGTGTAAATTGGTGATCATTTCAAAATGATCAGGAATCCTTGCATGAGGGTCCCCAGCCATTTTTGTAGTCTTTATTAGCAATTCATCAGCATCTGTCCTTTTAAACACACAACACTTTAAAATTCAAGAGCACGCAATATCAAATGTATTATATTGTTTCATATTTAACATTAAAAGCTTGTGCATGTATTTCTTACCCACCAAGTAACCCGGGCGAAAAAAAAGTATACTTTAGCACACTAAGTTTAAGTATATTTAGTGTATTTCACATGCACATACTTAATGTACTCAAAGTGTGTTTTACTCGTGCTAAAAATATATTTAGTATACTAATGATATGTCATTAGTGCAACTTAAAATATACTAAAATACAACTTAGTGTACTTAAGTATACTACTTTGAGACACTAAGTTAAATTGAAATACACTTAACAGAAATTACCTCTACAGCAGTGTTTATGTGGAGAAGAAACCCAGGGCGCTAGGACCTAACTCCCTCTTCATGTTTTGGATCTGCTCGTCTGCTGATTCCGCTGTAGTCAGACGGGGCCATATTTTACTTGACCAAAAACACAAATAAACGGACTCCCACTGAAAAAGTCTGATAAGAGCCTCAGCCACAGCTCTGGCTCTTCCACGGAGGCCGTTTCACGGCGCTATGCGAACTAGAGCCTTATTTAGCGGTGTTTTTGTGTGAAAGTAACGCACTGAAAATTCTCTAAATAAAGCGTGAATGCAGACCGATATCAGACTTTTTCGGTGGGAGTCCGTTTATTTGTGTTTTTGGTCAAGTAAAATATGGCCCCGTCTGACTACAGCGGAATCAGCAGACGAGCAGATCCGAAACATGAAGAGGGAGTTAGGTCCTAGCGCCCTGGGTTTCTTCTCCACATAAACACTGCTGTAGAGGTAATTTCTGCCCTAACCCTTGTGATAGGACCCAACTTGTTCAATCCCGGAATATCACTTTAAACTACTAAATTTAAGTACATTTAGTAAATTTCACATGCACATACTTTGTGTACTAAACTGATAAGTTTGTACTGGTTTATAGTGTACCTGACAAGAATACCCTTATTTACCCTTGAATCAGTTTTTATTTGTTAACACACAGACTTTAATACACTTTAAGACTGCTATGCTGACAATGTTATGAAAACAAGTGTTGTAGATTTCTCATAAGGGTCCAAAAAGAGCACTTGATAAAAATAAATGTAAATCCTCTAAAATTGAACTAATATTTAAAGCATACAAAGAACTCTATAAATAAATGTACCAATCACTCATGTATATTTCAGTGGTTGTATGTTTTATGTAAATATACTTTACGTAAATTTAAGTATTCGTACACTGAAGTGTACTCAATATAAGTAAACTAAATTACTACCAAGGTAATAATATACTTGTAATTAGTACACTTAAGTACATTTCATAGATAATAAATGTTATATAAATAACTTGATATAAATGTAAATATTAGTACTAATTAGTGTACTTAAGTAAACTAAGCACTACTCAGGGAAAAATATACTTGTAATTAGTACACTTAAGTATATTTCATTAATAATATATTTTAGATAAATATACTTGATATAAATTCAGTAGTAGTACTAACTAGTGTATTTAATCTAAGTATACTTAAGTACTACTCTGGTAATAATATACTTGTGATTAATACATGTGTAGTATATTTTTGGTTTATTTTATTTTTAGCACAAAATTATAATGTACTAACAATGTACTTTCTGAAAATTAAGTACCTTTTCAATACATTAAAATATATTACTTTTTTACCTGGGAAGGCATTTATCCATTACGTTATTCTACAATCCTATACACTTTTAGCCTAGTGAACCAGGAAGTGCTAAATGCTGACTCACTACTGCATTATTGTACTCATTCCTGCAACACTCTATTCCAAACAAAAACCCATACAACCACCACAAAGAAATGTGCAACAAAACAAGGAGACTGAAAATAAAAATGAAACAAATCATTCAAAAGCTTTTAAATTGCAAAAAAGTGATGCAGTACAACAACAAAGAAAAGCAAACAAGAAGAAATGCATAAATGACAGCGAAACATGACATAAATAACAACACTGAAGGAAGAGAAACAACTTCATAGAGACTTATTTACAAGATATCCACTAAAATACAAAATTCAGCCACAAAAAACACAAGTGCTTCATGAAGGTAAATAAACACTGTTTAGGAAAAATAGGTAAAAGATCCTAAACAATTACAAAATTATAAACAAAGAAGCACAAGACAAAAAGGGGTTCATTTTTGTTTTTTAAAATGTTTATGACCTCAAAAGTGTCTTTCAAAGCTTGAATGCATTTTTCACAATCTCTGAAACACAAGCAGCATTATCTTTTAGAAGGCACTCTCATACTCTACTTCGTCCTACAGGCTTTTTGGTTTCAGTTTACCACATCAGCTCAGGCTGTGTTTTCCTGGAACAACTGCTAAATATAAACTGGTCTGGAAATAGATTCTGTATCTGTCACAAAGAGTCACAGAGAACATGCCAAAATATTCAACGTTAAAGTCAAGACAGTCGTAAAGTCAGTCACAGACGACATGAAGCTGAAAGCACCGTCTTCCCTGCTGCAGCTGCTGTAATAAAGAACTGAAGAGTCAGTGTGAAGTTGTTTGACTGAGTGTCCTGTTGCTTCTCACAGTCTGTTAAATCTATCTCACTGTGTTTCAGGAAATTAAAAAGCAGAAACACTTACCAGATCTCAGGGTCTGCAGGTGCTCTGACTTCTGGGTGTCTGTGCTCTGCAGCCTCAGCAGCTCCTTCTCAGAGCTCCTCCAACATGTCAGACGTCCCTCTGACACAGAAATACTCTGGGATTTGAGCTCTTTTAATAGCAGCACAGCTGAGATTCTCCATGTATGTTGTCCACATGTCATGTCATGACAGGCAGGGGGAGGAGGGGGCTGTTTTGGCCTTTAGACAACACCATGTGGATCTTTGCCTTACTAAGAACAATAATTGCTGGTGTTTTAGTAACATTAATGAACATGTTAAACAGATAATCTGCAGTAAAATGTGTCTGCGGCTGTAACAGCTATGTCATTTAAAAACAGAGACACATATCTAGAAAGTACTACACAGCCAAGTTGGTGACATGGATATGTTAATTATTATTTTTTTGTTTATATTTGATTTATTTCCTCTGGATGTTGTGTTTTTGCTAGCTTTTGTTTGTGTGTTGTTTGTTTTTAACAGTAGGCCTATATATAAAAAAAATTATGAACAGGTTTTGATGAATAGTCAGGGAATGTAGGTCAATGCAAAAGAAAGAAGAGATGAGAATTTGGTGGTGATCTGAATCTGGATGTGAATATAGATCAACACATTCCTGAGATATCAGGATCACAAGCAAAGGATGAATATAAGCAAAAGTTTACTTAGCTTCACCATTGACCACGTAATTATAATCTGTTTGTCTGTTCATCTCTGAGTCTCTGAGTGGGCATATATCAAGTGGTCCTTGAATACAACATTGCAAACAAAAGCAACTGTTTCAATTAAAGTCCTTTGCCTTTTTTTTTTTTTTTTACATTTTCTCTTTTTTATTTATACCCTTATACTTCCTAGCTTTAGTCCCCTGTTAATATCATCTGATTTTTTTCCCGTGTTACTGATATGTGTAGAAAATAAACACATTTTAATATTTTAAATACTCTTAATTGTGTTCGGTGATTTTATTTTGAAATTTGACCGGATGTGGAGCGTTCAACGTTGTCTTACTTGATGGATTTTGGGGGCGCTTGCTGCACTGACACAGCGGACTGATCGGTTTATCGATCCCTCCAGAGCAGACAGACCTCATACGCTCTAAAACGTAACAGAAAAACAATAAAATGTCTGATTTTGAGGAGTTTGAGAAACAGCTGAGTGAAAACCGACAGGGTGAGTAATAACGGTCCGTTTGTGTCCCAATTTGATCTTCAAGCTAGCATAGTACGCAACGTTAGCCCCTCCAGTGTTTTATGAATGAAGACGCCGACCTGACAGCTGCTTAAGTTGACAACAAATGGCTCTGCATGTTTGGCATGTTCACCGTTTAGTCTCATGCAGCCTGAGGATCATCATGTTGAAGCCTCATAAAGCTGCCGGTTATTCCTCATACAGAAGTGAAGGAGCTCTGGTTACCGGGGAGACCCCACGGTGAACTCACCTGTCCTCCCTCTGCGCGTGACAGCAGGGTACCAAACTCCATCACGATATTCTACACCTTATATTATTTCCCCTATAAAAGATGAACTCTCCAGAAGAATTAAGTCAACCTGACATTTTCTGTTGAAATACATTTTATTTTTCTATTCGGCATCATCGTTACATTATTAATGAGGCTAATTATAAAAAAGGATTCGTAATTGCTTGTTGTTATAATCTATTATTAATTACTTAATGAATAAGTGATGCTCCACACATCATCTCTACTATTAAAATGATAAGTTTTTATGCCATATTCTGGCCTATTCCTATTTTGATTGTAAGAATTTTCCTCTACATTCCAGTTTATTCACATAACTTACATAAATTGAAATCAAATTCCTAAAGAGAATATTTTTTGTCAAACACAGTCTGATCCTTGATAATAAAATTATTATTAACTGTGGGGGTTTAAAGAATTATGGATATACAATCATAATGCTGAATAATACTGTATCAATACATTGTAGTACTGCAGTACCAGTATTTTATTACAGCTATTGATGCTGTCAAAATGATCAAGAATAAATTATATGTAAAAAATCTGTGATATCACACACCCTCTACAAACAAATAACAGCAAAAAATATCTGGATTTAACTGAATGTATCTCTAATTATCATCAAAACTGACATGAGACTTTGTTTTTTGTACTGTCAATTTAAAGAGAAATATCCCCTGTATTAATTACCCCATTGCTCATTAGAAGTACAGAATAATTTTCCCTATCTATTTATCTATCTATCTATCTATTAGGGCTGCATGATATTGGAAAAAGCTGACATTGCGATTTTTATGGGGTTTGCGATATATTGCGATATATATTGCGATATTAAGAATAGAAGAATTTTCACCAGATGACTTGAATAGCTCTGTTTGGAAAGAATTTGGTTGACTCACAATGACACCATTGTATTTGTATAATACCGTTTAATCCAGGCTAAGGAGGTTCATCTGTGAATGATGAAGATTGCTGTATATAAAAGGGATCCAGGAGGCCATGTCTCTGTACAAAATAGAATAGGTTTCAATTTCAGTTGCTTTTTTTCATTTTCCCAATAAATGGGGGAAATGCGATAGTCACATTGCATGCGCGATATGACTATTACGCATGCAAACATTGCGATGGCGATGTTCAAACGATATATTGTGCAGGCCTACTATCTATCTATCTATCTATCTGTTAGAGCTGGGTATTTCCAGCAACTTCACGATACGATACGCATCCCGATACACGTAAATTGTAAACATGGACTATGCTTTAAAGAAAATTCTTGACAAGTTTAGTTTTTTCTTATAAGAAGAAAAAGAACAAGGATGAGTTTTAAGTGGTTCTACAACTTGAAAGACATAAATTCAGATCCTCAAAGATGGTAGACCTAAGTTCAAATTTAGAACATATGCTTCATTATGTAGCTCGTCTTCTACCTTGAACTGTGCCACTGTTAACATTACCCAAAGTGTATTTACAACAACTGTCAAAATTAGGCACGTGTCGATTCTGTAGAACGTGTGACGATAATCGATCCCAGTGCGATACAATATTTTGCCGTATCGATATTTTGAGCACAGGCCTATCTATCTATCTATCTATCTATCTATCTATCTATCTTATAGATATTCCCAAGCAATTCTGCTGATAGAAAACTGACATACATAGCAACATTATTAGGCTTAGTTTGACAATAAAATTTCAAATAATGAAAAAGAAATAATTTCCTTTCCACACACAGAAAGAAAAAAACGTACGAAAGAAAAACCTTGGATAAAACACTTATGAAATCTGACCTTTAATACGCTCCGAGCTCCTACTGCAGAAATAAAATGTTTTCCATTAATGACCTGTTTTATTTAAAAGGTCATTACTGATGTAAAAGCTGACATTTTCTCTCTGCAAGAAATAAGAGGACAAACTGAACGGTCAGATATCTTGAGATATAAGGCGCTGAGGTGAACATTAGTCACCAGTGATTTTTACAACAGGTGTTAGAGTGAAGTTTTCCAGGCATTGATGAGATTTACAGATTCATGAAAAACACATTAATCTCAAATAAGTCAGCTATTTATGTTGTAATTTACTCTATTATCAGATCTTTTTACTCCTCCTGTTTATGCACTAGGGCTGCATGTAAAAGTTTTTTTATCTTTTAATTATTTGCCAAGACCATGATAATTGGGGATTATTTTTGACCAAACTGCGTTATAGCTTTGGTGACTATTTTTCTCTTGATGCTATTTAACATATTCACGGTGATCAGTGCAGAAATAATAACACGCACTGTTTAATATGGCTGAGCAATATGTTTTGTTTTGGTGACGTGGCAGGGTGCAATGTCCGTCACATCATGCTGCTTATTTGTAAAGTCGAATGGAAACCAAAACTGCAGTTTCCATAGTTTGCACAGTTTTATAGTCCCATTCCTTGACAACAATACAGATTATTATGATATCCCTTTCATTAGGTTTACTGGGAGAACAAACCACAGTGCAGGCAGTTTGTCTTTCATGTGTGTAAAACAAAGCTACTGACCACACTGTTCAATACAGCGGTGTTAGAGCTCAAAGTGTAGCCATGTTGGACAATAACTCTGACCTTTTCTCTGTCTTTAGCTCTCTTTCGATAATAGAAATACTCATTAAAAAGTATGACATGAAACACGAAATGACAATAAGATTTCATTTTTATCTATGAAGGACAGGATTTAAAGGGCCTGCTGTTAATTTGTATGTTCAGGTGTACAGGTTCACTATGTAGTTTGGGTGCTAGCAGACATGTCTACATGCAAGCTGAAAGCTGCACTGTCACGACATTACACTAACACTAACCCTTTCATCATTATTTTGTTTAATTTTCGAAAATTTATTAGGCTAGAGGTGTGCCGTGCAAAAATTTCAAGGCCCTAATGTTATGAAAACAGTGAAAGTAATCAGCTGTTGTGTCTGGATGTATGTGGGGAGGAGGTTAACTTCTAGAGCCCAAAGTAGCAAATTAAGCAGCAGAGTAAGCTACAGAAAAAAAAATCAATTTCTATTTTTAGAGTCGTCTGCAACAAAAAAAATGTTGAATGATTTATCTCCCAGTCCCATTTATAACACTTGACTGAAACGGACTTAACTGTGACAAACAGCAGAGTAACACAGTCACCTTTTAGAAGTTAAAATAACAAGCTGCTGGGATTGTTCACTATAAACACTGACAGAAATATACATAAAAAGACATTTAATCAAGTAGATCACTAAAAGTTCCCTTAGTATATATTGCTGGAAAAAAAATATTGTGGGGTGCTGGTTTGGCGTAGTGGTTAGCACCCCATGTATTTGCTTCTGCCGGTCCAGGTTCAAATCCTGCCTGTGACCCGTTTGCAGAGTGTCTTCCCCTACTCTCTCTCCCCCTTTCACAAGCCTATCCACTGTCTCTCTCTTACCAATAAAGGAACAAAATGCCCAAAAATATACATTTAAAAAATATTGCAATATCATTTTTTTTTCAACATTTGTTAGCTCTGCTGTGCACCATGATGTAAAGTACTTTTTGAGGATTTGGTTAAACTTTTGAAATTTGACTGTATGTTCAACTGACACACTAGAAGCCCGATGTTCTCTGAAACTATTTAGAGATAAAATTTACAAAAAGAAATGTAATGTCATGAATTTCAAGTTAACGACTGACTAGAAAAAAATACCCAGCTGTACTATAGCTTGTCGACATAATGCCTTGTTTTTGTCCACACAGAGAGAGAAAGAGAACGACATAAAAAGAGGAGCCGCAGTGGCTCTCCAGGCCGAGGAGACAAACATCGCAGTTGGAGCAAAGAGCGTGGGAGCCGCAGCCGCGAGAAGAGGAGCCGCAGCCGAGAACGCAAGAGCCGAGACCGCCGGAGCTCATCCAGAGACCACAAGAAGCACAGGTCTGCATCAGAGCTGGCTTTAAATCTGAAAATATACTGCCTCTACTGTTCTACACAAAGACATTTTCTCTGTTTCTCTGTTCAGCCATTCTCCGAGGAGAACAAGGAAGAAAAGAACATGCAAATACTGGGACGTCCCTCCTCCTGGCTTTGAGCACATCACACCGATGCAATATAAAGCTATGCAAGGTACCAGCATGAGTCACACTGCTGCACTCATCCAGAAGTTTAAGAGCCACACTGCTGCTCAGATACAGGACTGTGCAGCCTTTTCAGGGATTTTTCTGCAACAGCACCACAGCAGAGCTCCACTGTTAGTATTTAACACTTTGATTTAGCAACAGTGTACTACTGGTGTCAGTTTGCAGTGCATTAAGGAATTGTAGAGGCACAAGAGATCACAGTGTATAGAGTCACATTCAGGCCTTAAAATTCAGACAGTCAAGGCCTGGTTATAAAATCCACAAACATCCTTTCAGGGATTCGGATGCTAAGAGATAATCTTAAATGTGTTGTGTGATCTGGGATGCATGATATGAGAACAAAATGGGATGTACAAAAACATTGGTGTTGTGAAGACGATATAATTTCTGTTTTTTTTCTCTAATAAAGCTGTTGAAACAGGAAATGCAAGGTTTACAGATTTTAACAGTCATCTCGTGTGTTTCTCCTCTTAGCGGCTGGTCAAATTCCAACAATTGCTCTCCTGGCCACGTCCACCACCACCGGCGTGTCTGCAGCTCCCACACAGGTTCCCATTGTTGGCAGCCAGATGACAAGACAGGCCAGGCGGCTCTACGTAGGAAATATTCCTTTTGGAGTGACAGAGGTAGATTTCTGTTTCTGTAAATCTCAGTGTGCTTTTAATGCAGAGGACGCTGAATTCTTACGGCCTGCTGTGTTTCCTCCTCAGGAGTCCATGGCTGAGTTCTTTAACGCTCAGATGAGGCTAGCAGGGCTCTCCCAGGCTCCCAGTAACCCTGTGCTCGCCGTGCAGATCAACCAGGACAAAAACTTTGCTTTTCTTGAGGTTTGTTATCAAATGTTCAGACAGTGACTGCTGCCATAGTGCCCCCTATTGACCTACTAGTGTTACATCCAGTGTTCATTTTGTCAAACACTTATTTTGGTCATAGTTTTCCTTAACCCTTGAACTCCCAGCTTTAAGGTATTTAATGTGTTAAAAAAATATGCCATTGCTTGTTTTTGTCAGCGTTTTAGAATATAGAATAAACTACAAACAAACCAAAGAAAAGATGCTTTCTTAGTGTTGGATTTAAAGGTTTAAAAGCTAAAAGCTATAATAATTATTATTATCAACATTATTATTATTAAATACATAACGATTTATTGATATGATTTTTGTATATAAAGATATGTTATTCATCCAAAACATTTTTGTGTTTTTCAAAATCAATATTATTACCTCCCCCAAGGAGGTTATGTTTTCAGTAGAGTTTGTTTGTCTGTCTGTCTGCTAACTACTGAACTAAAATAAATGTCATTATGAAACCAGTTGCTAATGGTATGTTTTCATGGTCAAGGAATCTAAAAATTTACATGAAATAAAGGTAGGACTAATATTTATGGTAAAAATCACAATATGGGAGAGGACTGTGGTGCTGGCGGAGGTCTGCACTCTCCGAGTGTTTTTCTAGTCTATTGTAAGTTATTTTTGATTACTTAATTTATAAACATGTCTGCCTTTTCTAATTGATTTTGCCCCAAATGTTTCAGCATTTTTATGGCATCACGTAATCAACTGTTAGCTTTTTAAACCTTTTAATCCCACAGCATAAATTGTGTTTTTTTTTCTTTATTTGTGGTTTTCTTTGTTTCCTGAAATGTTAATTAAATCAGACAACAATTGGATTTGTTCTGTTTTTTAAAATATTAAATATCCCTATGTTTATTAATCACGTCTGCCAGACAGTTAAGCTGGTAGTTAAAGCGTTAAAACCCTTTTTCCCCTGATGAAACTACACTATAGCTAAAAGAACAAGTGCACATTGACAACAACTAAACTTAAATTAGCTGACATTTCATCAGCAAACAAAAACTGGACTAAAACATTTGACAGAGACTAAATCCAATCAGACTTAATTCATCACGTAGAAAAAAGGGAAAATTTACGAATCACAGCTTCTTTGTTTGTGTGGAAAGGCTGGATTAGTTAAAAGAGACATTAATCACAACTGCCTTAGCTTCATGGTGGTTAGATTCAAGTGTAAACATAACTTCAGAAATTTATGGAAACATAAAAAATACCTTACACCAGTGATTCCCAACCAGGGGTACGTGAGAACATTGCAGGGGGTACGTGGAAAATTTACTTATTTATTTCCAACTTGGAAGAACTGAGTTAAGCCTGTCAATAGAATTGTATTTTTTAACTACAACTAGTTTTCCCAGGGATATAATAACCTGAGCCCAGCTAAAATGAAAATGGCTGCCAACCTGCAGCCATGCAAATATGGATAAATAGCTGAAACATCCAGTTGCTCTGGATTCAGGAGATGGCTAAGAGAAACCGCAGAGAAACTATTTTGAGTGTTTTGATCCTGATTTTTAAAGTTTAAATGCCTATTTAAAGGGGTCTTATTTAAAGGAGCTCAAAGGTGTTCTGTGGTAAACATTACAACAGTTCTATACAGGTTGATTATTTTGATTTTGTATCTATTTAAAAAGATTACATATTTATTTTTAAGACAGTATATTATTTGTTATTATGTTTAATTTGACTTAAAGAGAAGAAAAGATCTGAGAACTCAAATGTTCAAATTAAGAAAAAAAAATTTAATTTATTAATCAATTGTGATTACAACATGCTTTCAACACGTATGCGCGATGGAGTACTCATGGCATGACAAAAAGGCTCAGAGGGTACACAAGACAAAAAAGGTTGGGAACCACTGCCTTACACTCTTCATATTTTAGTCGACTACAGTAGATTTCGTCGACTAAAACTTTTCCAATTTCACCAAATAAAACTAGACTAAACTTAAAACTAATAAGATGACTAAATTATGAATAAAACTAAGCAATATTTTAGGCAAAAGACCAAAATTAAAACAACTTACATCCTGTTTGGTTATTGATTTAATGGTACGTTCCAATGACTTAGATGTGGGAAGTACGTCACATCACATTTTAACCCCTTCATGCATGGTGAACACTACAGTAGACAGATATTTGGGATATATTTTATACCCTTTAGATGACAGTACCATGTTGGTAAATTCCCAAACCTTTGTTTTAAGTTTCGTAGAAATATTAGTTTTCATATTTTTACCGCTCATCATAAATTCAAAATAGCCAAAGAACAGCACATTGGATAGAATGTCTTTATTAGATATTAACTTTTGGTGTAATTCACAAGTGAATAGTTGATTAAATAGCAACAATACCTATACTCAGATTTTGCTCTTTCTTTTTATTCACTCTAATGAAATGTTTTTTAGAGACATGGGTTTGTGGACCGTTACTAAGTTCCACTAAATAACGTTTTATATTGCTAAAAAAATAAACAGGATTTTTAACTTGTATGAAAGTACAAAAAACCCAAATCTTTTAAAAAATTTCCTTTCTGATTTAATAATTCATGCATGAAAACGGTTAAAAAAAATTGTAATCACCGGCTTGTAAAGCCAAGGTACCTGAAGAACGGGGACTGAGAGAAAGTGCTAGTCTATTTAAACCCCTCTTGGTGTAAGCTGAGAAAACGCCACACATGTAGAAACCTTTTCATTGGTCATGGTTGGAAAAGGTGGTCAAAGGCTTGATGAGTTTGCAGATGCATGAGCACAGGCACAGGTATGAAACAAGGACAGAGTGTAGCTCGGTAACAGAAAATAGCCTCACTTAACAGAAATACCTTGGCAGAGGTTTCTGCTCTCAAAACACTTCTAGTTATTGTTTGCTTTCATAAGTTTGTGTTGTGTCTCTGTGTTGACTTTACAGAAGAGCTTTTGTCTTTCAGTTTCGTTCTGTAGACGAGACGACACAGGCGATGGCCTTCGATGGAATCATTTTTCAGGGTCAGTCGCTGAAGATCAGACGACCTCACGACTATCGACCTTTACCTGGAATCTCAGAGCAGCCTGCCTTCCATGTCCCAGGTCAGCTTCTGTCAATAACTTGAGACATGAGGTTATGTCATAGTCAAATGTATATTGTATTTTATTATACTTCTTTCTTAATTGCCATGTACATCACTTGGCTAAAAGTACGAGTACATTATAAATAGAATTGTTGTTCTAAGTATTTTTGTTTTTCTGTTTATTGAAGGAGTGGTCTCCACTGTTGTCCCTGATTCTCCTCACAAACTGTTCATCGGAGGTCTGCCAAACTACCTGAATGACGACCAGGTATTTATCTAAACACTCTTTCAACAGGAGACCTCAAGTGCCCTCTTTCTTTCACCTGCTCAGGTGTTTGTCACATTTACACATGCACATAATATGGTTCTTTATGATGACATTAAAAATAGCTTGTAGCTGTCCAATAAGAAGAAAAGAGAAAATAGTAAAATAAAGTTTTCTCAGAGTCAAAGCAGAATATGACGTCATATAAAGAAATACAACGACTGATATCAATACAAATAGAGCAAATTATTACCTTTTCTTTATCAACCAAGTATTTTAATCATCCACAACCTCAGCATATGATAAAATGTAAAAAAAATGTATTATTTTCCTTTAAATATAAATAAAACATTAATAATATATCATTTTATACATAATCATTATGGGAACTCCCGTGTCTCTAAAGTGAACTTGTCATAGCTTTTTTATGTACAGATTTTCTGATTAAGAAAAGGTAAGAAGGTCCAAGTATTCACATTACATACTGTTAAATGTACAAGCGCCTGCCTTGAATATACCCTTTTAAAGCTCATTTGAGAGAAAAAAGGAGGGATAATAAGATACCAAAGAAAACCAGGCAGGTGGGGAGATAGTTGGTGCTCCGAAAAGTCATTAGGTAAGGGCACACTCACACAAGGCCCAGCTGCCCCATATCTTCCCTACACCAAAACACAAAAGTCCTCCCTCACCAATCTCCCAGCCGGCCGGCGCTCTGCGCTTTGTATTGACAAGAGAAGGACTCAGCGGCTTGTGAATAGACAGCTCTCTGTGAGCCAAAAAAAAGTTTTCTCTCTCTCTATTGAAAGTGATGGTAAACCATTTCACTTAAAGCTGGGGTTGGTGATCTGATTTAGATACACTTTTTGCAATACTGGTTAAAATGGTCTTTATGACCCGATGGTAATCAACTCATAATGTGTTCTTAAAACAGAGCGAAAAATGTCCACTATCTTCAGCAGGAGTAAAACAGGGAAAACCCCAACCAATAATCATGCCGGGACACCTGTTTTTAAGCCAATCAAATCCCGTCGCCATTCTGCCAGCCTGCTGCGCGTGCATTTTCCCGGCGTGCACAGACTCGGTGCGTGTAGCCGAGCAAGGGATCAGACTCCGCGGGGGAATGCTTACCTTTCAAGTTTTGTCTTTGAAAATAAGGGAAGCCCGCTGTGAGCCGTCCCACAGTCCCAACCAAACTCCAGTATCCCTCACATTTTAAGACATATGTACAAGAAATCTAAAATAAACTCTTTGTTTTTTCTTAGTTTGTTCTGCTGCTCTAATCTCGCGATAGCTGCCACCCAGGCCACTGCAGGTGGACGTTCTTGCGAGGCTTTTTCTTCTTCTTCTTCGGTTTTACAGCGGTTGGCATCCATCATTTTGAGGCATTACCGCCCCATTCAGGCTAGAGACAGAGCTCAGTTTTGAGAGGCAGAGGAATGTTTTTATTATTATATCGTCACACAGAAGATTTACGGGAGAATACTGATACAGGAGGACAGCGGGAAAGAGGATGAAATACAGAAAATACGGTAGCTTCATGACCAAAACGGGAGATTTGACAGCTATGTGGAGAATGTCTGAGGAACTACCTATACCCCGATCAACATCGACTGTGAGTACTAACTAACTTTACATGTTTGTTTGAATCCATCTTCTGGATATATCAGCCGCGCGCGTGCATGTGAGCGGGGGGGTGGGGGGTTAGGCGGAGCCCTCAGGAGATGCTACGTTCAAATTCATGCTAGTTTTCCAAAATCGCCAACCCCAGCTTTAAGGAAACGGATTATGCTCCACAATCTCTTTGGCGTTAAACAGTCGACAGACAATGCTGCATGAGCAAGGCAGAGAAAATCAACAAGATCCAGAACCTCCTTAAAATCCCTCTGTCTTTGCTCCTTGTCTGCATCAACACTAGTGAGGGAGAGGAAAATGGAAACAGGCATCGAGGCAAACTAGCCTTGTCGTGCTGCTTCACACTGTGTCGCTTGCAGGCAGTTTGGACACTTGCTTACCAATGTCACACTGTTAAATCTTGAAAAGGATCTCTACATCATGTCCAACATGTGCAACTGTCCTCATGTATGAGCAGCCAGACCATATCGACTGTAATAGTCAAACAATCAAATTGGACTTGGGGGTCAAATGTGCTTGAATACTTTGTGTGAGTGTGTCCTCATCTGCCAAAGTTGGAATAAACATGGGAAAAAATAATGAACTTTAACATAAATATAACAGTGAAAATCAAATGAAAACATCGCCAATACCGAGTCCCAGACTTAAGCTGACTGCTTTGTCAATAAAGCATTAATCAACCATCTCTGCGGTCAGGGCATCACATCTATGTATCTTCTCTGTTGATCATTGAATTGAAGCCAAACTGTCATTATGTCACACATACAACCTCACAGAGCACCTGAAGCCTGATGTTTACTACATTTATTAAATTTTCAATATTCACTGACTCATTTCTTTTTATTATTTGAATTCTTGCAGTCTCTGGTGCTGCGCTGATACTCACGGATCTTTCATTTTTGTTCCCCCACTTTGTCCCCAGCTAGGGGCCGTAAGATCGTTAAGTCTGCGCTCATAGTTTGTTCAGTAGTTCTCATCTACTGCTGCCATGCCAACATGTAACACAAGGCAAGTAAGACACCCTGTCCTCCTCGCAGGGACACTCTCCTACTACAGCCTGCTGCCTCCTCTGGCTGCTCTCTTTCCCATCGTGCTTTGGAGCGCGTTCAGGTTCCCTGGGGTTTCTGTCTTTAGATTTACAGAAGCAGGGTGTGGTTGTTGTGGTGTTGTTATTGTTGTTGACGGTGGTGGTTCATTCAGCTTTAATGTAAGGGTACCAAAGAATCACACTGTAGCTGTTCTGCTGCTATGGGAAGTTCAATAAAAGTTAAATGGAGTCTTCAATATAAGATGATTAACCTTTAATTATAATGCTCAGTTTGTATGAGAGGTAATCTCCAGTATGAATAATCAAATTGTTTTTATTCTTGCCAATAATGTGGCATGGGCATTCAAAGAAGCTGTGAAGTTATGTTTTGTGCGAAGCTCAGGTCCATATCAGTCCTTTTTGTCTTCCCTGAACCTTCACTCTAGATTTTTTCTTTTCTGTCTCTTCTTTTCTCTTATTCAGAAACAATATAGAATCAAACATCTGAAGTTTCTGTTTGAGTAACGCTGTTTCATAATATAAAATGTAACATGTAGAGTTTGTCTGCTGTTAATCCTGTACACTTTAACTTTACCTTTCAGATGTTTCTGTCTGACCTCTCTCTGCAGGTGAAGGAGCTCCTGACGTCGTTTGGGCCTCTCAAAGCCTTCAACCTGGTGAAGGACAGTGCTACGTCTCTGTCCAAAGGTTACGCCTTCTGTGAATATGTGGATATCTGCGCCACAGATCAGGTCTATGTTATGTTAGTTTATTAATGAACGGTTAAGATGTAACTGTATATTGTCATGGACAGTACAGCTTAGCTTTCCTCAACTGTGCAAAAGTAAACCCAAAAATCACAGTTTAAAGGGACTGTGAGGAGTTTCTAAGTAATTACAAAAAAGTCTCACTTTTAGATATAAGCCTGATCCAAATACACACTTTAAGATGAGGTTTATAGCATCAAAATAGGTTATCTTTGAATGCTTTGCGGTTGGGTCGGACAGGGCTGGACTGGCCTGGATACTCAACTTCGGGAACAAGTCAATTAAAACTTGAGCAAATTGATATTATTCAGACACGTCTTAAAGCACCGGGCTGTAAGTAGCGACATATAGCCACAGCTAGAAAAACTACGATACTAAGTTTTCCAAAAATTGCTTGTTGTCACACATCAAAAACTACCGCTATGTACCAGAAAGAGATACATTACCTCGTAGCTTTGCATCCTGTAAGTTGTTGAAAAAAAGAAGTAGTAAAGCAATGCAGAGTTCTGAGGAAGGTCTGGGCTACAACACAACAAACACACGCTTTGGCTTCGGTAACGTCTTTTGGTGCGTTCCAGTTGTAGTCAGAAGTAGGAATTTCCGAGTTCCAAGTAGGAAACTGCAGCTGGAATTTTCTACTGGGAACTTGGTGAAACCTCGCCAACCCCGAGTTGACAATCGAAGATGGTTGCCCCCAGTGTGAACAGTTATTTAGCTCCTGTGATAATCAATTTATTTGCACTTCTTACTGGGGTGTGTCGCTCTAGATCAGCTGTATACATAGTATTGTTAGACTTATATTTTAAAAATGCTGCCATAGTGATAATCACATTCTTCATGTGATATTTGTGAACAACAACGCAGGGCGTGCTAACAACAGCTAACAATAGCCTGGTAGATCGGCATGTTTTTTTCCGACTTCAACTGGAATGCCGGTAAGTCGGAGATGATGTGACTCCCAGTTCCGAGGTTACTGGAACGCAGCATTACGACAGTCGCTGCGCGTGCTCATGGGTAGCAGAGTCTTTGTGTCGCCGGTAATAGATTCTCCTCACAGTCCCTTTAAGGTTGATTTTGTAGCAGCTCTGTGTGGATACCCACGTTCATGCAAAGTTCAGAGACTGTCCTGTTAGCTTCTGTGATGTTTCGGTCATATTTCCTTCGCCACTCCCCCAGTCCAGGAGAAAATACGGCAAGGTATCCCAGTCCTCAAGATCCATCAGTCATTTCATCTGTGCCTTTTGGAATCAATTTTTTTTTTAAACAAAACAAGTCAGGAAAGTAAACACTTGGATATAAATCAGCTTTATGAAGCTGTCATAAATAACAGGGATTTGCATTGCCAAGAATATTATGCTTAGAAAGTCACTGTCAGTTATTTGAGAACAACTCTAAAAGAAATAGTATGTACACAGGTTCTTTCAGTTTGGTTTATTCCAAATGCAATATTATTTATTTCATTTGTCAAGTTAAATAGGTAATTTAAATGATTTTTGCTCACAGATAAAAACAGTATGATGGCAAACTACATTTCTTAGCACCTCAGTTACGTCTATGAGTATTTCTTTTTATTTAATGACTTTTAGCAAAGCTTGTAGGTAAAGCCACCATCTGGCATTTTTACTGCATTACAAGCAGATGTAGGCAAAATATGAACGAAATTGTTAGTAGTAAATTGAAATTACAGTCCCAAAACAGTCCCCTTTGTTTGATGGTTTTTCTATTTGTGTCCTCTCTCAGGCTGTTGCAGGACTCAACGGGATGCAACTTGGAGACAAAAAGCTGATTGTCCAAAGAGCGAGTGTGGGGGCTAAAAACGCTAATCCTGTGAGTACGACTGCTTTTAATTAGTCATTTCTTCTGAAAATGGCAGTCTGGTATTTCACAAGGCTCAAGAGCTGGGGTTTTCTATCGTCTCCAACCTTAAGTACAGCCCAAATCACAATGAACACCATATATTCATCCATTTAAAATAACCTCTTAAACTGCATCGGATCATTTTGTACATGTTAGTTTGGATCTGAGAAAAGCTCTAGAAAAGTATAAAAAAGATACAGAGACAAAACACAGAAATAAAAGAGAAATTCCTCATTGATTTTGGAAAACTTGTAAAACTAGAAATGCACTGTGAGCACAATCCTCCACCAAAGTCTTCTTGACATTCTTTGCTGAAGTATTCTGGAAAATGTGGGAAACAGCCCTGTGGCGCATCATTAGCAAATCTTGTAAAAAAACAAACAAACTTGGA
Source organism: Scarus forsteni (assembly GCA_036419115.1). NCBI lineage: Eukaryota > Metazoa > Chordata > Actinopteri > Labriformes > Labridae > Scarus > Scarus forsteni. The sequence continues at coordinate 20,478,572 of JAZDUH010000084.1, forward strand.
TTTGAATCCTTATTTGGATCACTGCCAAAATCTAACCACTTCCTCCTTGTGTCATGACCAACATACCCTAAAAAATGTCTTCAAAATCTTTGAGAGCTTTTTGAGTCATCTTGCTCAAACACAGACAAAGAAATGGACAAACAACTCCAAAATATAATCACTACACCATGGTGCTATGACCAACATTTCGTTAAAATTATATTAAAATCCATTGAGAATTTTTAAAATTATGAGTAAAAATGTGGAAAAATGCCCCATTTCACAGATTTAACAAATCCTTAAAAAGTTCCCAGATCTGGATTTCCACCAAAATCGAATCACTGCTTCCTTGTGCCATGACCTAAATTTCCTTTACTGTTTCTTCCCAACCAATAAAGAACTTCTTTAGTTATATTGCTCGCTGACAAACAAACAAAGCAACAAATGGGCAAATACAACATCTATTCCTCATGAAAAAGATCTCCAAACGTGCACAACACAACCAAAATATTTGTAACTGTCCAGATTTGGGTCTAAAGTGATGTGTATGATTTTGCAGACCTCCATCATCGAGACCCCGGTGACGCTGCAGGTTCCTGGGCTTCAGAGGCTGCAAAACTCCGGCATGCCCACAGAGGTGCTGTGTCTCCTCAACATGGTGATGCCTGAGGAACTGGTGGATGACGAGGACTACGAGGAGATCCTGGAGGACATTAAAGAGGAATGCTGCAAGTACGGCAGCGTCCGCTCCATTGAGATCCCGCGACCTGTTGATGGTGTGGAAGTCCCTGGCTGTGGGAAGGTGAGAACTTTCTTTTGGACAGGGTTTAGTGTGTTAGGGGTTGGTGTTTCATAAGCCAAACATTCAGTCAGCCCATCCTCAAATAAACACTCTATCAGTGAGTTCTGTTGTTTTGTCAGTGATTACAACAATTATCAGGGATTAAATCCGCCTGTAAGGCTTAACACAAGGACAGAGATGTCATTCTGCACAGAGGTGACTTATTTATCTGAAGGAGCAGCTCTGTGGCTCACTTCAGGGTCAATCCGGGTTCTGCCTGTCACTTGTGTTTAAGGGTGTTTTCACACCAACCACATTTAGTGCGCACCAAAGAAGTTTTGGCCCAGGGTTTGGTACGTTAGTATCAATGTGAATGCAACCACCGCACTTTGGTCTGCACCAAATCAGCCGGTCCGAGACCTTCATGAAGGGGTGGTCTCGATCTGCTCCATCTCCCAACATTTGGTGCGGTTTCACTGGTGTGAAACAAAGTGGTCCGAACCGATCTACTTTTGATGCATTACTTCCTGCTAATCCCGCGGTTGAATCTTTTGCTTACTCAATTTGTCGATTTGTTTATTCTGGTTGAGGATTACAATGATTTACGAGGGTCCAGAAGGTGGCTGATGCCATCTCAAACATGATAAAAAAAACACATTTGAAGGAAAATGTAGAAGAGTGAAACGTAAACATTGGTTGTTTGGTGTAGGAAATTGTTACCATGGTAGCCTCTTCTACATTCTCCTCAGTAGCAGGTTTGGTAACCAGTTACATGCATATCGCCCCCTGCTGTTTCAAACTGAGTTAATACACAAGTGGGCCCAGGCCCACAGGGGGGCAACCGCGCCGCAGCACGGTTCGAAACAAGTGGGCCTAATGTGAAAGTGCCCTAAATATTCTGTGTTCTGGTTTAACCTCTCTCTCATTTAAAGTGTTAGCTGCTTTATGGGGTGCTGCTGGTTTACACCTTTTTAGGTTACCTTTCTTCTTCTTGTTTTTTAAGAAGGTTTAAACCTAAAAGTGAAAAATAATATATTAAAATCAATCATGAGTCCATGGCAAGTTTTCCACTTTGTTTTTTTCTATCTGAGCCTTAAATCCATATTATGAAAAACTAGGGGTGGGAGAAAAAAATCGATTCACATAAGTATCAGGATTTTTGATGCATGCTCCTCCATATCACACCCCTGTGGGTCCACCCCCTACTATCAAGTCCCACATCTCTGGTGTCCCTGGTTCCTTGCAGCCTTTACTTCCGGTATGGACTAAAATCAGCACAGCACTTGGACTGCTATCTCAAAATACTTACACTACCTGTTTGTCCCCCTCCCTGTTGTCTTGTCTTGTCCTGTCTGTCACTATTTCCCCTTCTTTCACACTGTGGTGTGGCACGGCCCTCCCCTTCAGCTCGCATCAGGGGTTAAATAAAGTTTGTTTGATGGAGTAGCTTACAGGGAGGGTTGGTGATGGTCACTATAGCAGTGAATCACATTTATTTACTTATCTCTCACTGCTAGAAAAAAAATGCATTGGTCTTTCCCAAGCTGCCACCGGACACAGTGCTCAGCTGAAAAGATAATGCAGACAAGAGGAAAAAAAAGAAAGAAAAAAAAGTATCAGGATTTTTTGTTTGATGTTTTTAAATCAAATGTTTTGTTGAAAAAAACTATTGCTGAATAAATCCTAAAAATGAACTCACATGTGATGGGTATTTTTCCTGATATAGTATATAGTATATAGTATGTAGGCATCATCATTTTTCATCTTTTCGAACTGGCAATATCATAGAATTGCAATTTAAATTGAATCTGCATCTAAAAAAATTCATAAAAAAATCAAATCGTGAGAAAAGTGTATCGTCTCAGCCCTGAAAAACACATAATTTTTGTTTTTGTTTTAAATGTAAATATAATATAACCAATCACTTTTTATGTTTTGACTGTCAATTAAATAGAAAAATAACAGAAGATACATTTATTCTTTGAGAATCATCAAGTGCTGGCTTGTATTTTTAGTCTTTTAGTTTGAAGAATTATTGATGTTACTGACTGCCATATGGTAGAAAGGAAAATATTAACGCCGACCCCTGTGTTATCAAAGTGGTTCATCCTTGCTCAGATTTTTATGTTTAAAATTGTCTACTTTGTCTCTTCCCTGCAGATCTTTGTGGAGTATGTTTCTGCTGCAGACTGTCAGAAAGCCATGCAGGCTCTCACTGGCCGTAAGTTTGCGAACAGAGTGGTGGTCACCAAATACTACGACCCCGACATGTACCACAGACATGAGTTTTAAAGCACAAAACCAGCCTGTGCGTTATTGTGAATAAGTCCTAAGAGACTAAAAGACTTGAACCACATCTCCTACTTTATAATCTGGACTTCACTGTGTCTCAGTTTTGAATATCTAACTCCTGCCCAACAAACAGTAAACATGTTCTGAATCAAAAACACTTATGTAGTATTAATAATATATGTTGTAGACTGAATGTGACATGTATCTAATTTAAACCTAAAATAAAACTGTCTGACAGTAACACAAAGAATATGTTTATTAAAAAAATGCACTGTATGAAAAAACTAAACAGCCAGCTGTTTGGATTCTCCGTCCTGAGCACAAACTTTTATTTCTCTGAGAAAAAAAAGTTATTTATGTATTTATTTTTCCAAAAAATATTTCCCCTAAGTCAATTTTAATGTTTGTTGAATACAGAATGCTACAACATGTACTGCTAATATAGTTAAAATTACTTTTTTTACATTTTAGAAATTATCTTAAAGTTTATGGCTGATGACGGTTTTGTAACTCACCCTTTAAAAAAGTCTGGTAATATTGATAACCAAAAGTTAGCTCTGTGGAGCTACAACCTTGTATTTATAAAAAAGACACATGTGCAAATGCTGTCACTTCTGGCTGAAAAGGAAAGAATACACTTAACAGTAGACAACTAGCTAAAATTCCAGAAGAATCAATCAAAAGTGATGGTTGTGCTATTTTTAATGAAGACGTCTTAAAGGAGCTATTATAATATCACTTTAATAGACTAGTATAGAATGACTTTTAATTAAAAGCAAAAGTAAATAAAGGATGGGGCTTACCTAATAGTCATCAGCCATAATATGTAATTTAATATCTATAAAGTCTAATTTGTTTCATGAACTAAAAGATATGCACATGTTAGAAAATGCACTTTTAGGTTTTGTAGTGTTCTGAGTTATCTTTAAAGGCTTTATACTCTATGTGATCAAGTTGCATCTGATGGATGAAAATATTTTAAAACAAAATGATTGATGAATTTATTCTGTGCCTGAAAAGTGCAGATACAAATATGGACTGTAGTTTAATCGACGTATGGATGTGAGAAAATCTAGACACGCTGGATCACTATATACAGCGAACAATCTGTGTAGTAAAAAGAAAGACACATGATAAACTGTAATAATGAGTTTGACATATCAGATAACTAAAAAAAACAGATACTGTATTTTATACATTTTCTGGATGGCCCAAAAAAAAGTTTGTTCATATGCTGCCACTGCCATCAACTTGAATAAAAGCTTGCATCCATTGTCAATCTGTGTGGGATTATTTTATCTGTGTACTTTTATTTGTAACGGTGAGATGTATTTCTTTAAAAGTTTTCAGTTTTTCTTCAGGGGGTGCGGGGAGTGATGGTTTATGGCCATTTTCTGTTAGTAAGATGATTAAGAGTCCGCTGCCCTCCTATCCACACAGCAAGAACCTGCTTCTGATATTTAATCAAGGGCTGACACAGACAGTATTACTACAGAATTTTTTTGCCATACTATGCTTTTTGGAGTTTAATATGCCCTTTACTGTATTTTACATGTCTCCTTTATGAGACAGAGCACACCTTTTAACACACAAATCAGGATGTCTCCCATTCATACTTTTTCCAGCATCAGCTGCTGCCAAAATTGTCACAATTACCAGTGTGATGTCCTGCCATTTTTTCATCAGCAGTTTAAGTCCGTAGGTTCACAGCCCATTGCAGAGCACAGACGTTAGAAAGAATGCAGAGTTGTTGCCTTTTTGGCTCAGAGCAGCACTGAACTGCCCAATTTCCACATAGTTAACCTGTCAGTCAGATCGGGCAGGGCCCATGTGGGGAAGAGAGCCTTAAAGTGACAGGACAGAGACAGAGAGAGAAAACAGCACTAACATGGGAGCTCTGCACGTGAAGACAAGACAGTTTATGAACATTAGTGACTGTGAACATACCCTAGCAGTCAATATAAAAGTGTAATCTAAGGTAAAATATGACCTCTTTAAAGGAATAGTTCGTATTTTTGAAGCGGGGTTGTATATGGTTAATTACAATAATAAATACATTAGTCACAGTGATTTAGATCAGCTCTGCCCCTGTGCTGAAGCAACTGGCACAGAAGCTTGGCTCGAGATTGCTGCAGTTGGGGCCAAGAGCTTTCTGGTAATTTACAGAATTTTAGGGGAGAGCAAGTGAAAAGCAGAGCTGGGGTGATTGTTTCTTGAGAGAAAAAAAAATTAAAATGCTAAACTTTTATGGTAGTGAACCCCTTTGGTTTGGCTCCACTTCAAATCGAGTGGAGCTGATGTTTTTTTGAGGGATATCCCTGCTTATTTCAGCATCCAGACCTGTCTCCTATTTGAAAATGTGTCCCACAAATTGTATATTAAGCAAGAATGGGACCTACAAAGTTTCAACAACAGTGTCCTCAGTTCCTAAATGCTTCCTGAGTGCTATTAAAAGGGAAAGTTAATTTTCACAGTGGCGAACATGACCTTGTCCAAGCTTTTTTAGAACGTGTTGCAGGCATTAACTTTATTTCTTCCTGTTAGTATACAAGTCATTCTATACAAACAAACTAACAAACAAACAAAAAATAAAACTCAAACGTGAATGAAAAGGAGCAGAATGAAGAAAATCTCATAGTCTGCCCCTCTCTCACAAGATAGTAACTGAACACAATGCAAATTCACAAGATCTGCAGCATGCCTTTTTTTACACAACATTATTTCTTATTTTTTAAAAAAAGCAAAAAGGACCACATGTTAATCACATTTCCAAACATAGCAAGACTTTTATTAACACATTTCGACCAAGGTACGTTTTTTCAATGTGTTTCCTAGGTTGGTCTATTACCTTGTATTTACTTAACATACTGGCTTAAATACTTTTTTAAAGATAAGATTTTATTAAATTTATTTATTTTTTTCTTTCCTTAGCTCTGAATATTGGTGTTTAAAGTATTTTAGATCCTTTTAAATTACAAGAACTTTCTCTTTTTTTTCAAATTAACTTCAAAAGTGAGTAAGGGAATATTTCCAACTAAAAGTTAATCAGCTTGAACATTAAACACTTGTCTTTTTAGTGAATCTAATTGAATACAAGTCAAAAAGGATTTGCAAATCATAGTATTCTACTTTAATTCACGTTTTATAGAACTTCCATCTTGATTGGAATTGGGTGTTGTATATTAATATTGGCTGATGATGACACTTTTATTGATCGGCGTGAGAAAACTTTATTTTGTAGGCTGTAACCGGATGTCGTTACGTCAGATAGCACGTTCATGACGACAGCAGTCGAAGGAGCTCGCGCTGTGTTTGACAGATGTTGGCGGCGGAGACCCCGCTTCACTGACCGAGACCATCCGGAGGAGGACCGCGGTGTGTGACTGGATTTTAACCCGGCAGAGGAGCGACCCACATCCGCGAAAACATGTCGACCGACCGGGCGACGAGTCCGTGCAACAAATTCCAAGCGAATATTTTCAATAAGAGTAAATGTCAGAACTGCTTCAAACCCCGAGAGCTTCATCTGCTGAACGACCACGACATGGAGCAGGTACCGTCACACTACTTTAGTATGTTTAGCACATATTCAGACCTTTTTCAACCCCATTTTTTACACTTTTACTGACTTAATAGGTCAGAATATCTGTAAGTTCTTTCCATTATTCGATATTTCTTGTTTGTGGAAAACGTTTTGCTGTAATATTCTGAACTGGGGCATTTTCCTCAGCCCTTACCCCCATTATTCATAATTTTCTACAAACGTGAGCTTTTATTTTTATCATTTATAAAACCTCTAATTTATAAATGATTAGATTAAGGCCTTAACTTGTGCTTTTGAGTAACATCTTTGTCCCTTTATGATCCTATATCTTTATACAGTCTCATCTTCAGCACACAATTAATTACTATCAACAACAGCCTTCAAATTGACTAAATTTACAAGGCTGCTCAACTGTGGGGAAAGTACATTCCTAATTATTTGGATTGACGTTGTGATCATGATTATGAAACAATTACTCATTAAATTAAACAAGCATCACATGCATTTGTAGAAACAAACATCACTCTCTAAACCATCATCCTGAAAACTATCATTCTTAACATTGAAAAACAAGCAACAATGGTGTATATGTGGAAAATACACTTTTCTAACAATAATTAAGTATTTGAAAATTACAAAACAAGTTTAATCTCTTATGTGACACAGTAATATTTTAATCTTGAGTAGTTTGTTTTCATAATTGTGGTAAGCAGTAGTTGTAACTGAAATTGAAGCTCAGGTTTTGTTTTTAAAAGGTCGTACACAAGCTATTAGTGTAGTTTAGGCCAGACAAGGTAGAATCAAGGACCTAATTACATCTGTAATGAACGTATTCATGTAAAAGTGATTGGTTTTTGTAACTCTGAAGTATGTTGTCATTTTACCTCTCAGTATAAACTGTCACTAGTTTTGGTGCTGTGAATAAAGTTTTATAATTTCACAGTTTATTTGCTTTTCCTATAGTTACCAGGAGTCAGCACTTGTCCATTTTATGAATGTAGTTATTTTACTAAAGGCACAGTGTTGTCTGATAGTTCATAAGTGACAACCATTTCTGTATAAACACTGGTAATTTTGTCCATTTGGTATAACCCTATAAAGCCAAACGTATCATATTTGATACATACTTTTATAATACCTCTTTCTACTCACTATGATCAACAAATTACAAAAAAACCCCATCTGAATACAATCAGATAAATAATAAAAAATTCCTCAAATGGATTATCAGTTGCCAAAAACACCTAATGTATCAAATGATATACGAAAAATCTGTATGTTGAATTTTATGGACATTTTGATTTTTATGGATTTTAGCAGAAAGTGAAACAAACATTTCAGGTCCCAAAAAATTAGAATTTTCTGGTTATAATCTATGGTCTTGGGCCTTAAAGGGATAACAGTGTAGATCAAGTCTTCATGAGGTTCCTCATTTAAGTAAGAGATGAACATTGACAGGGACAACCTCTGGGGATGAAAAAGGAGGCCAATGAGAAAGTGGTAAAAGCTGCAGTTCCTCAAGTGACCACTTGAGGCTGGCTGCAGGAACTCTGGAGGTGTTATGATTGTGAGCAGGAAACTGATGGTTATGCAGCCTAATTAACATCTTTACAGCCTGGTTAAAAAATGGTTTTGGTCTAAATATATGACAGCTTTCATTGTGTTTTGTTTTACATTGTTCTTGTGTTTATTTAGTAGAGGATTGTTTGATTTTGTAAAGAGGAACATGTTGCTATTGGCCTTGAGTCCTGCCTCAACTCTGCCCTTATGTCTGTGAGACAGGATGCAAATTGACAAGACTTCATTGATACTGTTGCCTTTATTGTGCTTATCATCCTAGTCTTTTATTGATTCCTGCTGATTTTTCCTTGTGGGCAATAGTTAGCTTACACAGGTTTTCTAGTGGCAACAATGTCAAACACATGACACTCCCGATAATCAATTTCATGCTGCATGGTAAACTGCTTTCCACCCAATAAGCTCACATTTTTGTTGAAAATCAAACCAAAATTTTGACCATTTCTGCCCCGTCTGTCATGATCTTTAACTTCTTTTTCATCAGTTTTGCCGACCGCCTCTAAAACAGCAGTGGCATTCTTTACAAGGCATGCAAAATAAAGTGGAAGGAACTAAAAAGTCCAATGATATTTATTCCTTGAGAAAGTTGTTAGCGCTTCTCCACTGGAATAGGTTTTGGATTCCCATCCCTGTCTGTGAGTAGGTTGAGCAAAAGTTAAGTTTAGTAGACATGTGCTGAATGGCTGCATCCATTACAAGGCTTCCACGCAGCAAAGACACTTTAAATAATCAAACAGATAGCAATTTTCTGATTCTCTTACAGTCTGTGGTCAGAGTGTAAAGTGTACAGTAAAGATATGTACACAAGCAAGGACGAGCATGAGGTTCAACAACCTTGAACTTCAACTTCTAGTTTCCTCAATATAATCAGTTTATTTTGAGTTAGAGTGGTCAAATGGGTAAAGTTTAAAGAGAACGACCCAGTGTGTTCCTAAGGTATCATGTTGTCAAGTATGGCACAAATGTGAGGCTCCTTGGCTTTAACCTCAACCTTTACATTTCAAAATCTAATCTGTTCATCTTTTGACATAAGAGCATCATTTTAGGGGTTTTTCAGATGCTCTGCATCCCGACATCATGATGTAGGGATGCACTTGAGGTCACATTGCCTTGACTCTTAACAAGGGATGCTCAATTTAGCATTTGACAAAAGCACAAAGCTGCCACTGAACTAAAATTGATCAGTTCATTTCATAGTGACAGTCTTTTTGTGTTAGAAAACAGATGTTAGCCATAAAACCAAACATTTTATTCTTTAATTTATATAATTTTGGATTCATAAGTGGAAATGAAGCAGTTATAAGGTAAACCATTATGGTATATTAATAATTAATTTAGCTCATGTTAGTCAGAGTGGACTTAAGTGCAAGCTTTAATGAGACATCACTTCCACATGAGGAGCCCAAACACACAGAGGGATAACTCAACAATATAATGCCTCCGGCCCTCTTACTTAGAACTTGGTATGTAAATGGAAAGTATTTCATCAGAATATCAAGTTACTCATAGTAATTTCAGGTATCACTAGTATATATAGCACAGTTTCCTGTCTAAATTTTTGTTGTTGCCAGTCACGATGATGTCAGTGATCATGACAGCTCCTGTACATGCCTCAGTTTGTTCACATGTTATTACTGTGTCATCATTGTGTGCAGCCTGCCTCTCTGCCCCCTGTAATTTGTGCACAGTGTTGCTCAACCTGCACACATGAACCAGGTATTTTTACAACATGGTTAACTGAACACAGAGCAAAAATGTTTCAGTGCAGAGCAGCCTGACATTCATACTTGCACTTGTAGTTCCATACTTGGAGAAAATGCACTTAAATCTTTGGCTGAATCTGGTGTACAGATTTTTAGATGCATGATGAGTAAGAATTGATGTAATTCTTTTGTCAAAGAGAGAAAGACAGTTTGTCCATATCACCAAAAAGATAAGATTAATAAAGCTTGTATTCCAGACTTTAATGTTTTACTGATTATTCAATCAGTCAGTCATGAGAATGAGATAGTTTACTTTAAATATCAAGTACAAATAAAAACTTTTTTTCATGATATGCCCCATCTCAAGGTGACATCCTGGACTTTTTTGGATTTGACACACTGTCTGCACACTTCCGAGCTCGTTTCATGAGTTATGTGACCATGCTCACTTCTTGTTTCCCTGCAGGTGAGGCCGATTTATGGGGGGTGGCTGTGTTTGGCTCCAGAGGGGACAGACTTTGAAAACCCAGCACAGAAGTCCAGGGTGAGACATCATTCTGAACTAAAACATGTTGAAATATACAAAAAGACATTTGACCTTTTTTGTTAACATTTTCTTAAAGAAAAGAAAAAGCAAGTGTTGTGTCATTGTTTGTTCTGATGACAGAAATGGCAGCGGCGTTTCTTCATCCTGTATGAAGACGGCAGTTTGAGCTTCGCGCTGGATGAACTGGTGAGAAATAAACCCGTCCTACCCCCCTCCTCCACTGTCCCCATCCAGCTGGGGAGAGTGGAGGGGAGCAAGTGTGAATGACCATGTCAGTGAATTACTTGGGCAAGCTGCACTGGTATTGCATGTGTGAATTGGGCTGTAGTATTTCCCTCCATTCCCACCATCCCGTCAACCACAGGTATTTTTGTAAAGTATCTTGGTTACATGTGTGAAAAGGGCTAAGGCTAATTTACACTAAGAGCTGTTGTCAGTGTGCTTGTTTGTCTGTCTGTCGGACTGTTAGGAAGATAACTCAAAAAGTTCTCAATGGATTCTGATTAGATTATCAGGGAAGGTTGGTTATGCCACAGAGAAGACGTGATTAGATTTGGTGGTGGTCCAAATGCAAATTCAAGACTTTTTTAAGGATTATGTTAAGATTGCAAGATAGGGCTAACCTGACACACCAGGTTGACTGCTCGAAATACTTCACTTATCGATGTGGGGAAAGAGCCCGTAGAAAATGTTTGGAGAAGGCAGAACCTTTTAGAGACATATCCGGCAGATGATTGGACGATCGTTCCATCAATCAACATTTATTACGGGCCAGTTAGATAATGATGAAGGGGGGTGATGCTGCGTTACAGAATGTGAGCCACTTTGTAAAACAAACTCTCATCAAAACATGTCTGAAATGGAGCAAAATAATCCTTATAGAGCAGTGTGTACTGTTATTAATTTTGTCATATAATAAAGAAACGCAGCCAAAATCTAAAAAAACTGCTCCTGAAGCTGTTAGCATCTATGCTAGTCTCTATAAGTGCAGTCACATCCATTTTCTCGTAGTTCTCACTTCTTCCGGCTCTGAAGGACCCTGATTGGGCTTTACTGCTTTAAGCAAAGCACAAGCATTGAGCTTGACAAGATGGACCTGAATGATTACAGACGCTAAATCAGGCTGATCCAGCTACTGTGTAACGTTAAGATAGGACAGTTTTCCACATTTTAAAATGCTTCAACTCCTTGAGGAATGTCAGAAATGCGTTCATGACAATACCTGTTTGCTCATTTTATACTATCATCACACATGTAAAAGCTGCAGCCTACTTGTGGGGTGAAAAAAGGTACAAAATTATGACTTCTGCATCATATTTACAGTTGATTATATTGTTTATGATGAGCAGTTTACTGAACATTAGACCTTGCAATCATTGTTTTTATCCAAACTTATTCACTCACCATTACTCTCCCTGGTGGCCAGATTTAGTTTGAAGAAACTTGATATTTGATTAAATGTGAAGCAAATTATATCAGTATAAACATTATTGTTTTATAGATTATCTTGTCAAAAACATGGATGTCTCTTCGTATCTCAGTGTATTGCATATCCCTTAAAAACCTTCATGACACACATAAGACAAATAGAAACTGATGGGATCTTACTTATCCATGGTGCAGCTGTTTGTGGTGAATCCGGCCCGTAAGTGGATCTGTATATTAGGCTCAGCATGCTCTTTAGGCCACATGTTGTGCACAGACTGCAGAGGATAATTTAGGTTAAACCTCCCCTCTAATGCCCCTTCAGTGTGATCCCCTTAAATCTCATTCCGCCTCTTTATTCCTCTGTAACAGCTCGTCTCTGTCACTTTAGGGTCTATTACTCATGAACTCATCACGCTGTCTGTTATACTAATTCTCCTGTATAATTTGGTCCTGTGTCTCCACTGCAGCCGAGCACTCTTCCTCAGGGGACCATGAACCTGAACCAGTGCTCGGAGGTCAGCGATGCAGAAACCAGGACAGGTCAGAGAAACGCTCTTTGCATCACCACGTCACAGCAGGAAGTCTTCATCCGAGGAGACAGTAAAGAGATCATCAGCGGGTCAGGATATCAACAAGTCCACCGCTCAATGAGTCTGCAGATCAATAACAGTATAAGTGGTATTGAACCCCCTTACTCCTTCTTTCTAGGTGGAGCGAACAGCTGTCTGTTTTTCTGCGTACCAACAAACAGAACCAGAAGAAGAAGCGAAAAGTGGAGCTTGTCACTTCCCAGGTACCCCAGAAGAAGAGTCATAATATACTACTTATTGAACACATGTTTTTTTACGCCCTTCAAAGAGGTGGGTTTGACCACAGTCATAAGCAAGTCATCAGTTTGGCACTTTAGCTGTTGTTATTTTGCATTTTTTTTATGAGAATACCCATGTTATCATTTATATAGCCTTTATGCACGCCTCAAATTTATTCCTTATTCCTTATTCAATGATGAAACTTCATTAACCAGAAAAAGCTCACAGAAATTAAAAATCTAATTTGCAAGAGTGCCGAGCAGCAGGTTTAAATTGCTAAAGACAAAGACAATTACAGACACAGAAACAGACAGAGAGTCACAGAGCAGAAAATGATCAGTGAAAACATTTACAGCCTGCTTCATCTTTCTTTAGCCTGCACTTAAAAAGATTTCAAGAGACAAGCTCTCCAAGCTATAGTTTCTCTTGTTTCAGATTCCAGTCTGCAGGACCTGCCAAGCATAGCCTTATAAATTAGTATGTGGCAATAATTCAGTCTACAGATAGTCAGAGAGGGCCACCCAACTCACTCATACAAAGAACAATGATGAGTTAGTTAATGACATCAAGTTAAAAAAAACACAATCACAGAAACCATATGAGCTCCTGAGTCCTTGTCTGAGTCTCCTGAGTATCATGGATGGGGGGAGAACCACCGCTCTGCAGTAAGAAACAGAGAAAATAGCCTGATGCGCCAGTTTGACAGTTTGGTAATTACTATGCAGGATATATGTCATTACTCCAATTTGGGCCACAGCCCATAAGAAGTAATTGGGGAGGTTTAAAACCTTTCAGAAACATATCAAGAAGGTAATTGGACAATGGTTCAGTCAATCATACTCATTATAAGCCAATCAGATGTAGCAGCAAGCAGGTTCTGCCAAGGTGTAAAGTAGGAAAGCTGAACAAATGTACAGCAAACTCTAAAAAAACATGTCAAAGATGGAGCAAGAGTAAGCCTATTCCTGCTTTAAAGAATGCTGATTGGTCAGTACCTCTGCAGACTGAGTTCAATCTTTTTGGCTTTGAGCTTAGCAGCTGGATCTGCTTGATTACAGACAATGAATCAGGCAGATCTAGCTGAACTGCAAGGCTCTAAAGTGCTTTCTTCTGCATAAAATCAAACATTGCAGCACCACCGTTTTTCAGGATTTTTGGTTAATTGTAAATATCTTATGAAAAAAGTCTCAGTCTCAGTCTTACTAAAACTTTCTGTTTCCAACCATCAGGAGCCGAGTCCAGCAAAGATGGCTGCCACAGATCAAAGTTTTCTGTTGTCAGAGAGTCCTGTGGAGTCCAGATCAGGTCTGACACAAAAACACACACAAACACACAAAATGTTTGCCTGCCACTTTACAGACACTTCCTGTCCTCTGTCCTAACGTCCAGCAGATGTTGCCTTGCTCACATTAACTCTTTAGCTTCGCTCTGAGGGACGAGCATGACTGTTCCTCCCGTCCTATAAGTGTAAGAAAATCTTATTTCAGGTGGTTCCAGGAGGCTGTTTTCTAAAGTCCTCGTGGTCTTTAGTGGCATAAATCAAACTTGCCTTGTGAGGCTACAGCAACAGTTTTTTTGTGAATGTGCCAAAATGCGATTTCTGAGAATAATCGAATGTGCTGTCCACAATTAAGATCAATCCTCTCCAACCTTGTGGCCAGCCACTTCTTCCTCTCTGTTTCCTATTGTCATCCTCCTGGATCTCCTCTCCCCTGTGATCGCCTGTCAAACATGGAACACTCTGTGACCAGAGTTATACCTCCTTAGTGTTGAGAAAGGCTTGCTTGATCTAGGTTGGAATTAACTGTCCCTCCTTTTACATGCACGTCTCTCAAACCTTCTCCATTTCCTTCTTTTATCCAGGTGACTGTTCTCCTAGTCTGAGTCCTGTTTTCAGTGACCCTGAGCGTCTGTGTGATCCAGACTGTGCCCTGGACCTCCTAAACAGCAGAAACATGGACGGGGACAGAAGCAGCATCCAAACAAACAACCAGAACCAGGACAGAACATTGGAGAGGAAACCGTGAGTTGTTTTTGCAGCTTCATGTGAGAAGATGTTATGTGAATAGTTAGCCTGTTTTCATGTTTTCTGCAGTTCCAGACATTTAAAGAGCTTTACAAAGGAAACAGGGTAAATGTGCAAGCAATTAACAGAAAGACATCCTCGGCACCCCCCACCATTAAAACCATCGCACACACTAAACAGCAGATCAAAGAGTGAACCCCCCATTACACATCCGACTGCTGCTTTTTACATGAAGCATCAGAAACCGCTCAGTATGAGCTCCAGCTATAAACTGGCTTTCAACGTTAAGAAGCTTTTATCCATTTAGGAAACAAAAACTAAAAACTTCAACTCAAATAACAGAAGAAATCAAAAACACAAGTGTTGACACATTTGTGGTAAAAGTCTCTCAAGAGCTTCATGGACTCTGTTACAAGAAGACTTTTAAAGTAAGGCTCTTAATTAGGAACTAAATGTGTGCAAAACCAGACAAAAGTGGTTGAAGTGGTTGAAGTTGTTGTATTTGCGCTCCTCCACTGTAAATGTCACAGATCTGAAAGGGGGCAGGAGTTGACCCCCATCAGCTTCATCTCCAGAGGAAGTATCAGAGGTGTTGTATCGAAGACATGGGAGCACAGACTCAATGCTGGACAGGAGCGCTGCGAGTGTGTGTGTCTACCTTGATGAGTGTATGAGGCTGTGTCAAACTGTATCACACTATAAACTGACCCAGACATTATTTCCACATGTTCCCCTGTGTACTGTCCCGTCTGTCTTTACCTGACGGATCATGTTCTCGCCCACTGGAAGTGTATTTAAGGGGCACACAGCACTGAGCTGCTTGAAAAATTAGATGACGAGATCACAAGGGAAATACAACTTCATGAGGTAATTTTGAGTTTACATGATCAGGAAGAGCAGCATGTAAATGTCAGGTTCTGAAGTCTGCCTTTCCTGCCTGTGTTGATGTGATTTTCAAACTGTCACGTTTCCTGAGATGAGCGCTTGTTTTCCTGTTCTGGGTTGATCTGCTTGGTGGAGTTTGACATAGGGTTAAAGCTTCTTCCTGTCATGACAGACTGGCTGTGTATTTCCAGTGAACTAGGAGAGAGGTGTTCTGCTTGCATGTGCTACAGACAGATAAAGGCACAAGATGTGGAAACCAACTTACTGACAAACTGTGATCTACTGAAGAAGGCATAGCAAGTACAAACACTGAGCAGGCAAACTGTGGAAACTGGAGGTCAGAAATTATGTGATGACAAAGCTGATATAAATGTCTGGAGATGTTTTGATGACAGAGCTTTGTTTCTGTGCTTTTGAGTGAATATGCTGTAAAAACTGCTTTAAAGTAGGCAAAGGTCCTTTTCAGCATCAGTAGCTCGCTGCAAAATCAGGGAGTTCAGAGGAACCCTGCATATTCACACCTTCAGAAACCACAGGCTGAATCTGGGTAACTGATTTATTTCCTGTAATGTTTCTATTCAGGTGATACTTTCTAGTGGCCCAGAAATTTGGGGGAATTGACCGGTTGATTTTTTTTTTTACACTTTGGAATAACTGAACAAATACTTAGCTCAAGTAATAGCACCCAAAACATTTATTTACCAAATAATGTATCACAGTTTCCTTAAGATGCATAGTAACTCAACTTTATGTACAGTACAGGTCAAAAGTTTGGACACATTTTCTCATTTAATGTGTTTTCTTAATTTTCATCACTAATTACATTGTAGCTTCAAGAGGTAGTCACCTGAAATGGTTTTCACCTCTCAGGTGTGCCTTTTCAGGGTTAATTAATGGAATTTTGAGCCTTTTTAATGGGGTTGGGACCATCAGTTGTGTTGTTCAGAAGTCAGGCTGATGCACAGCGACAGCCCTATTAGACAACTGTTAGCATTAATATTATGGCAAGAACCAATCAGCTAAGTTAAGAGAAACAAGTGGCCATCATTACTTCAGTGAGAATCTACAATGTAATTAGTGATGAAAATAAAGAAAACGCATTGAATGAGACGCAGTGTCCAAACTTTTGGCCTGTACTGTACATATTAATTTTAATGAACAAAGTAAAGCAGCCAAACTACTTCACAGGGGTTGCTGACCCTCTTTTAAAGCTGTTTTTAAGGTCAACAGAACAACATCATCTGCATAAGACAGGGATGACATTCTGAGCTCTCCTAAATGGACACTCTTTCCTCTCCAGCTGTGTAATGCCATTAAAATCAGAAACAGAATCAGTAACAAGGAGTAGCCCTGGTTGAGGCCATCACCCTAGTTTAATCAGAATCAGCTTTATTGGCCAAGTACGTTCACAATATGCAAGGAATTTGGTGTCAGCTGGTGGTGTCGCTCATGAATAGCAGCAGCAAATGTAAACATAAACATAATAGAAATATATATGTGTATAAACATATGTACACCTAATTTTAATAAAAGATAAATATGTATGCACCGAGTAGAAACAGAGTATGTACACTTACTAGAGAAAGGAAAAAAAGCAGACTAAACTGCACCTGCTCTACATCATCAGTCTGTCATAGAGTTACACTGAATGTAATGTCATAACACATCTGCGTGTTAGTGAGGACAGGTACACAAACTTTCAGACTGTACAGTGTGTTTGTTTTCACTCACTGTTTGTGTTTCCAGACATGAAGGCCTGATGGAAAATCTACCAGGATCAGAGGGGCAGGAGGACGGGACAGCAGTTTCCAGGAGAAGCAGGAGGGAAAGCCGCTCAAACAAACGAGAGGTAATGGCAACTATAAGTAATGATAATAATAATGATAATTGAAAGAAGAAGAAGCTTTTTAATCCTGTAGCTCTGTTAAAAACACTCAGATATTTTACTGTCACCAAGTGAGAAAGACAAACATTCCTTGTGAATGCTGCTTCACTTCTCTAACCCCATTGCGTTTACTATAACTGTGGATGCTGAGGATGAAAAGATGAAAACAAAGACTCTGCTTTAGGTCTGAGTTCTGATTTATCAGTGAAACATTACCATAGCCATATTTTAGACATCGGTCATTGGGCAGTGTCGTCATGTTTCTCGCTGACTTGTTGTGGGTCTGTTTTGGGGGTTCCTCTGTTACTAATCCTGTAGGTGTGTTCTATTAAACAACACTCATTCTTTCTCACCAGTGGCAGTGAGTTATATAATGTCTGCAGGTCTCTGCAGGATTCAGCTATAAACAGTTGAAGAATGAGTCAGTCTAAACTCAGATTGTTTGTCAGACTCATTTCATGTTGCTGTTTCCTCTGAGCCTGAGCAAACAAAAGATGTCAACATCAAATACAGACATGAATCAGAAAAACGGTCTCCCTTTTCCAAGTTTAAGAATCTTTGACCTTAAGATTAAACTTGTGTTGAAACACGTTTGTTTGAATAGTAAGATTAAAAAAACAGAAACACCAACACCGATTAATCATGACATGTGCAAGCAATAACGTGGACCAGTCTGTACTGAGCTGGACCGGTTTCAACATGACTCATAAATCCACAAATCCAGGTGTTACAGAAAGAGAGGCAGAGAGGAGAACTTAACATCTGACGTCATTAAACTCCTTGACTCACTCTGAGCTGCTGTTTGTTTGTTTGTTTGTTTGTGGATACATGTATGGTTTTAGTGTGAAACGAAATTAAAGTTCTGGATTCCTATTAGTTTTTATTTCTGCTTTTTTGGTCTGGATGTAGCCCTAGTAATTACTGCTTGAGCTCATCATGCTTCAGTGTCATGTGGAAATCTTTAGTTTTAGCATCTTCATTTGTCCTCTTGTCTTGATATCATAGAAACAGATCCTATACAAGCTTTTTAAAATATGAAGTAAAAAAGACAAATGCCAGCAGAAACATATCCTCCTTGGGAGATATAAAAAGAATTTTAAACTTGAAAAGGTAAGAGCAGAACTGACAAGGGTATTTATCAAAAATTTAAGTTAACTGTCAAACATTTTGATGATGTTTAAGTAAAAATTTGGGACACATGCTGCGTTCCATTAACCTCAGAACTGGGAATAGGGAACTGTGAGTGACGTCATCTCCGATTTATCAGTGTTCCAGTTACAAAGTTGGAAAAAAACATGCCGATCAATCAGGCTATTGTTAGCCATTGTTAGCACGCCGTGCGTTGTTGTTCACAAGTATCACATGAAGAAATTATATATCACTGTGGCAGCATTTTTGTAAAAAGAAGCCGAACAATAATATGTATACAGCTGATTTAGTGCGACACACCCCAGTCAGAAGTGCTTATAAACAGATCATTACAGGAACTTAATAACTGTTTACACTGGTGGCTGCCATCTTTGATTGTCAACTCAGGGGTGGCCAGGTTCCTCCGTGTTCCCAGTAGGAAATTCCGACCTTGGGGGGCGTTCCAGTTGCAGTTTCCTACTCGGAACTCGGAAATTCCGATTTCCAACTACAACTGAAATGCACCAACAGATCACGGGGTCCAGTTTGTGTGTCTGTGATTCTTTTGTGCAGAAGTTGTTGTTCTTCTTGTAGGGGACATGGGCTCAACCGTAGGTGTCCCTTTATGGCATGTTATTTCTACTTACTCCCCTTATACTTATCACCAAATAAATTCATAAAAAGCTCAAATATAAAAAAGGAAAAACAGCAGCAAAAGTTTTGGAAGTGTGAAATCTGAAATTCTTTAGTCTAATCACTTCTCTTTTGTGCCGTGACAAACATTCCTAGAAAATTTTCCCGAAATCCATCAAGAACTTTTCTAATTATCTTGCCACCAGATGGACTGATGGACAGACGGGCAAACTCAAAGTGATCAGTGGGTACAAACCTCTGCCAAGGCATTTCTGACACTGTTAACAGAGTCATTACGAAGAATGTGAAAAACTGTCCTATCTCATAATGTTAAAAAATCCATGAAAAAAAAATGTTTGGCTCTGCATCAATATTGGGATCAGCACTAAAATCAAACCACTCCTTCCGTGTGCCATTACAGACACTCCCTGAAAATAAATCAAAAATAAATTGAGAACAAACACATACCAGCAAAAACCTCCTTGACAGAGGTAATAAAATGTCTTTACTCTTCACCTTTGCCAAGCATACTTTAGGACAGAGGGCCAATCCACACCATTTGTGTTCGTCATGTCAGTTTTATTTCTAAAGTGGTTTTGGCGGCTGAAGTTAACCCTCAGGTGTCCTTGTGTTATATTGTGTTGGGCACTATAAATGTTGTTGCCATAGATATTTCTCCAAATCATTTTCTCTAAAAAATTAGATTAAATAAACTTACTCTACACTTTTAGTAAAACTGCTGTAAACATTTTCACAAAAAAGATACTTAACTAAATCTACAAATCAGTGTTGAACCCAGCTGAAACTGAGCTGAGTTTGGAAACAAACAGTAAAAAATTAAAATTATAACAAGGATAAATCCAGAGCATTTAAATACTTGGTAAGACCGTCCTAAAGAAACATTCCTTTGACGTAATTTTCCAGGATTCCTCAGACAGGAAACAAGACACAACAAAACACTGCGAGCCAAGAACTGTTTATGACACCCACACACTCATATACGCTCACATACGTAAATTAGAGTGCCTCTCGAGCCTCGCGCTCCTGTGTGAGTGAACATCTGTTTATGTGTGTGGGGACAAAAAAAACACAGACAGCAGAGTCACATGTGGCAAAGGTAAACTCAGACGACATCACAGATGTTGACAGACTGCCTGGAGGCAGAGCGCTGTACACACAGATTAATGAAGAAGATACGACAAACAAAAATGACTGATACAACAACTTATGTAATAACAGTGCGTTACGTATTAAACTCAACAAACTGTATTCAGTTTTAGCTTCATAGGTCGTTAACAGCTTCAGCATGTTGTTATAATTTTGTAAAAAATATTACTGCAACATGGGGGCTTGACTTAGAAACAGTTACAATATTTCCAAATTCCAACATATAATATCACATTGTGACGTCTTGTTTGAGAGTTTTCTGATAATTGAGTGATCTGAACAAGTTGGTCCTCATGGTTGTGGCGATTATGTCTAAGTTATTCTTTATTAAAAAACATGCTTGCAGTGTGCAACATCTGCATGGACAAATGAACATCATCAGAGTTAATTTAATAGTTCTCAAGTGTCTATTTGGCCCACACAACAAAGTATTGTTACACTCTTTTTGGAGAGTCGCGTTAACTTCCTCAAGTTTAATTGTTGACTCTTTTTAGAGTTCAAATTAACGTTGTGACACTTAACTGTACCTCTTTTGATTGAGACTTCTGTGTAGTGATAGGGATGCACTCTAACAGAGTCGGCCTTTTTATCTACTTAAGTGTTAATTCTATATTTACATTATAAAGAGTAAACATTTCTGTATTAATTTGATGTTTATTAATTGGGGAAAATTTTCTGAAATAAAGATACCATGTTTAGTTCAAGCACATATAGAACAACATTTGCACTGCAGTTTTCGGAAAGTGGGCTTGTGGCATCTGTTGGTACATGTCCAATAATAAGGATGGGTGCAATGACTGACTCCACTGGTGTCACTGACATGTTCAGAGTTAAATGGTCATGCAGTGTCAGCAGTGGATTTGATTCACTAAGAAAATCTTCGTTTTTAGCTTTATGTTTGACACCCATTCTTTCTCAACTGAGAGTAAATTTGACTCCATCCAGAGTATAATTAACTCTGCTGAAATTTTTCCAACACTAAAATTTAAATCTTGTCAAATTGTTGTGGGTGTTCACAGCCATTTTTGTAGTCTTTGTTGGTAGTTTGTTAGCAGCCGTCCCTTTGAAATACAACACTGCAGTGATCTTACATGCTTTCAGCCTTATGGGACCAGGACTTGCTAAATACTTACTAACTTTCATGTTTTTGGACTCATTCCTGTACCACGCCATTAATATGAAGTTTAATGGCCTAACTTTTTGACCTTCAACCTCCAAACTCTAATAAGTTCGTTCTTGAGTTTAAGTGGATTGTTGTTTGAAGTCTGAAGAAAATCCTGAAACATTTTTAAATGTCACTTCACAAGAATCACTCTAACATACTGACAACCCAAAAACTGGGACATAAATATCAATACACATTATAACAACATTCATTTTATGGGTTCTTATTATACTGCATTTTTTCCCCAACAATATCTTTATTGAATTTTACAGCAGCATAAGATGATTGTCACTCAAACATTTTTGACATGTATGACACGTATGACCTAGCTATGGCCATATGTCATTTCTCATAGATCCGCTGCCAAATATAGCAAAAAAGAACACACATCTTAATACAAAGCTATCACAATAATAGTAATAAAAAATAATAAACACAAAACAAACTTGCTTCTCTTGTTACAGAACAGATTATAGACCCAATGTAATGGGTCGTGACATAAAGATAATGATAATGATAAGCTATGGGCATTTAAAAAGTAACAGAAGAGACAGGAAATATATTCTCCTGCCTTATCCACAGAAGTTAGTCATCAGGTTGGTTTTCTGTGAAGTCTTAGTTCTTAACAATCAATAAAGGGCTTCCATATACCTTCAAATTTATGCTGTTTGGCTTTCTGAATATAGGCAATTCTTTCCAACGGTAGGCTTGACAACATTTGTTTTAACCATTGGCTGGTACTTGGTTGACAGGTTCTTTTCCATAGCAATGCAATACACTTTTTGGCATTTAGCAAACTTAGATCTATAAATACTTTTTCATACTTATTGTAGTTATGTTTCTCTGGATAAAGCCCCAACAAGAAAAGCTTTTGGTCCAATGATATTGATTTGGAAATAATCCTTTCAATCATGACTCTTAGCTCTTCCCAGAATTTAATAATTATTCTGCACTGCCAAAGGCAATGAAATAATGTTATTATACTGGATTTTACTGATGAAAATATTTGTTGCATTATAACACAATGAAGTGCTATAAAGATCTTTAAGAGTGAGCTGTTAAAGTAAACATGTCACCATTTTCGTACTTTGAAAAAGTAAAAATATTAACAATCTTAAATGAATAATCTCAGGTAAAATATTACTCCCATTCTTTTTGTGTGCTTGATTGCATTCTGACAGCTACTGCTTATTTGTATTACAGTTTATGTACTCAGCTGATCCTGGATGTAAAGGGTATGTCAGAAATAAACATTATGCATTTTTCCTGTTTTCTCGATAAAAAACAAATACAAAATAAAAGTTTTATGAAAAATATACAAGACAGCTGTTTTCAGAAAGAGGGGCATTATTTCAGAGTTTTCTTTGAGTCAGTTCATGTTTTCTGATGTATGTTTAAATACATGTGCAAGAAAACTCTCTGTGTCAGTGAATCTAAAATAATCAGATTTGTCTTCACTCTGTGATGCAGCAGAGAAAAGTCCAGATTAACCCAAAAGAAGGTGATTTTGTATTTTGTTGAAACCAAACCAAACAACCCAGCAGACTCATCATGGATCATAGATAGTGTCTTTAAATTTAATGTAAGAAGAGAAACAGTTTAATGGAGTATTAGACATGAGAAGCACTGGTACTGTAATGAATGCTGAAGAATATCCCATCACAAAATAGTTTAGATGTTATGATAGCAACGTTAGAGCAGCATGAGGATTAGTTGAAATACTTGCTGGCTGGTTGTATCCCCAGTTTTGAATGGATGTCTAGGCCCTGTGATTGGCTGGCAACCAATCCAGGGTGTTTCCTGCCTCTCGCTAAACGTCAAATGTGATAGGCTCCAGCACGAAAGAGGGGACTGGTATAGGTCATGAATGGATGGATATAGTGCTAAGAGGGCACTTTATAATCTGTCGTTCATGTCTGTGGCCTCACTGATTGATGTGATCAGTGCTTGACTGGTCAGGTCTGATCAATTTGACATGAAGCAGTTTGTTCAGGTTCATTTTGTCTCTAAATTAAACACTCATGATGAAGAGTATCAGACTGACACAAATGTTTTTCACTGCAGCTGTTAATCAGAGATTAAAGAGGGGCTCTTTAAAGGATTTATCATTAAAACAAGAAAATGTTTGTCATTTTACTACTTTTATCTCATCAGGAGGTCATTCAAATACACAGCAAAATCAAAACTTACAAGACACACCCCAGATAAACAACTTATTCCAAGATATCTGAACCAAAATGAGAAGGTTTGGGAGAGAGTCTCAGCCTTAAGTGAAGGAATTTAAGTATCTTAGAGTGAGGGAAAAATGGACCTTGAAATTGACTGGCCGATTGGTGCTGCATCAGCGGTACTGCAGGCATTGTACTGAATCATCATGGTAAAGAGGGAGCTGAGCGGAAGAGTAGAGCTTTCAAATTAGCATTTGATCTTTGTTTGAACTATAGACTGCAGGAAATATTGGACATAGCATGAGTGACATCAGCTGTTTGGTTATTAAAGTGGACCTGAAGTCCAGTGTGTGGTGGCCATCATATTGAAAAGAAACTCTTCCTTTTTTTGGTCAACCTGGTGACAGACAAATAGATGAAGCTGAGGTGGACCTAAATGTCAGACAAACAGCAAAACTGGCAGGCTTTCAGTAGTATTATCCATTCCACTAATTATGTATAACTCAAAACTGTAACAAAATTAAAATGGGTAATTTTCCCCTGAGCACTGTGTGAGGACACAAGATGTAAACTATTCCATTTAAATTTGAACTAGGATGTAAAAACATGTATAAGACAGAAGCTCAGTCCAGTAAGACTTGGGTTAGGGACTGGAAGGTGGCCAGTTTAAGTCCAGACTGAACTGTGTTTTGAAGTTGGTTCGGTTGCTGGAGAGGTGCCAGCTGACTGCCTGGCTGCTCAGGTGCCCATGAGATTGCAGATACAAGCAGTCAAACAAACTCAGCCACAGATACAGGGAGAGGAGCTCAAACATTCAGAGGGAGCTCAGAGTAGAGCTGCTAGTCCTCCTCAAGTTAAGGTGGTTTGGACATCTGATGGATACCCCCTGATTGCCTTCCTTAGAAGGTTGTACATCCATTTGTTAGGAGACCCAACGGTAGACCCAGAATTGTCAGATGGATTATACAGGGTGGGCCATAAGTTTCCATACATAGAAAAATGTCTAACGGATATTTTTAATGATTCAGACACTTTAGAGGATACGTTTGACGCATCCTCTAGGGTATCTTTGAGGGCACTTGAAGGTGTATCAGGTGAAGATACGAGACCCAAATCATCCCAAGGAACATATCACTCGTCATTCCAAGCATAACTTAAATTGTGCTAATGCAAGCTCATCAACAGTGGAAAGCCCGTATTATGTTTTTTTGAAACAATGCTAACTAGAAAAGCACTCGGAGAGCGCAGACCTCCGCCAGTGCCACAGTCCTCAGCCATATTGTGATTTTGACCATAAATATTAGTCCTACCTTTATTTCCTCCTTGGCGGAGGTAATGATATAGAGCACATTGTATAAACAAAAATGTTTGTCCAACATGGATGATTTTTTGTCCTATGTATGAAAACTTGTGGCCCACCCTGTAGATTCTGCTGGACTGAGGAACACGTCAGGGCCACCAGAAGGGACAGGGGGGTGTTTTTGGATGGATAGATGGTATAAGAAGTACATTTTTCTTGCTCAGCTTTTTTTTTTCCTTCTTTCTTATTCCTGAGAAGTCTTTACGCTGTAGAGTAACTGCTGTTTACCATGTGCAGGGATTATTTGTGAAGGAAGAAAAAAAGCTGTGTTTATGTATATCCCTGCATGTGTGGTTAAGATGTGAAGCAGAAAAGCAACACAAATATGTAAAGCCTCATGTGACTCCTAAAGAGTATCTGCAGGAGGGGTAAATAAATGTGTGTAAATGTTAAGACTGGTTCTTGAGCTCCAGACGAGAGGAGGCTCTGATGTGAAACTGTTCAGTCTGTATAAAAGCTGCTTGACTTTGAACATCAATTTGAAATATGAGAGATTAACAGTTTCTCATTTTATTTCATCCTTAAGACAAACTCAGTCCCTGCATGTGACTCATGATGTGAGAGTCAATCAGACAGCATTAACCCCCTGCTGTGCAGCTCTGATCCTCCAGCTGACGGCTGACAAACATCCAGAGCATCACCAAATCTGTCTGCAGAAAAATGATCTGCATAAAATGTCAAGTTTTGTACATAAAATGAATTTTGTTCCTGATTTATTTTTTTTACAGAAACTTCAGTCATGTGGTGACATTAACCAGCTCCGTGAACCCCCTCCTCAGAGGAGGACCCGGTCTTTGGATCGCAGGACGACAGACACAGTCATCACAGTGAGATATAAGCTTGGTTTATCAGAAATTAAAATATATTTTATGTATGTGTGTTTGAATTACAGCTGCATCCAGTCTCCTAACATACTGCTGCTGTGGAAATTTAAGAAGGGAAACAAAGGGTGTAGATAAGAACAGGTCCAACAGTGTCCTCTAGAGGCCACAAAGGGACCAAAGATTCTGTGGTTTTTTAAGTATATGTTTTTGGGCATTTTCATGCTTTATTGACAGAAGAGAGACAGCGGGTCGGCCTTTGAAAGGGGGTGAGGAAGTAGGGAAAGACTTTTGCAAAATGGCCACAGGCTGGATTTGTACCAAATCTGAAATCTGTTCATAGCTGTTCGACTTATCTTACTAACAGGCAAACACCAGCAAAAACCTTTACCTCACTGATATGCAAGCAGCCATCTTATCTTACTTTTGTTTTTAATTCTAAAGTACAAAGTGCTTTTATCAACATTTAATGCTGTTCCCAAACAATTTCATTCTGAACAGCTTGTTGAAATTATTTATTTACCCACAGCTATTTTTGTTATTAACGTAATGATGTTTGATTTCACAGCCGGATTTATTAAACTTTAAGAAAGGCTGGCTGGTCAGACTGGATGAAAGTGAGCAGGTAAACTCTTTCACTCGGCTAAGCATTGTTCTGGGCACTTTTTAAACTATTTTTCCAATTAACTGTCTGAATATCTGTCCACACCCAGTCAAAGAAGTGTTGGTTTGTCCTGTCGACCAACAGCCTGAGATTCTACAAGGACTCGTTCGCAGAGGAGGTACTTTTAGATTTATCTGTTTCAAAGAACTGAAATGTGTTGAGCTCAGTTTTATCGGTTTCATTGTTTCTTTTTTTGGTCAGTCCTCAGATCTCGAAGGAGAAATTAAGCTGACAAAGTGTTTTAGAGTGGCTGAGTTTGAGGTTCAGAGAAACTATGGTTTCCAGATCCATGTAAGTAAACATCCCTGACACAACAGGATTAACGAACATGAACTATTCAAAAACTCTTACAGATTAAATGTGTTTTATCTCGTAGACTCCAGAGGGTGTTTTCACATTATCAGCCATGACAGCAGGGATCCGTAGGAGCTGGATTCAGGCTCTGATGAGGAACGTTCATCCTGTTAACACGCCTGATGTCACCAGGTAAAATTATAGGATAATGTTTGTATATATCCCTGATCACTCAACACCTTAAGTTGTCTGGAGATTTGCATTGATCAGTACTGACTGATAATGCTTGGACTGATGTACCATCCCATGTTGCAGACAGTTTACCTGAACTCTCACTTTTCCTCCTCAGGCCAGACCTAACTCTGGACTCCTCATCTGCAGAGAGGGACGCTGACACCAAACGCAACACCGTGAAGCAGAGACGAAAAGAGGGACGATACAGGACCTTCGACTGGGCTGGGTTTAAGTCTCAGAACTCAGACCTTCAGAGTGAACGAGGACAGGACTCTGCAAGTCAGATGAATGAATCTGTGAGCTCTGAGGAGAAGAGGAGGAGCAGGGACGAGAGGAGAAGGAAGTACGAGAACATTTTGGGCTTCTCTTTGAGTCCAGAGTCTCAGAAAAGGACAGAGGAGGAGATGGAGGAGTGCTGGAGGAAGGTGGAGACGATTCTCTTCAGACCAGAGAACAGTGTTTCTGTTTTTCCTGAGAGCCACGAATGTGAGGAGCTGCTGGAGCAGTGTAGAGCCGAGGTGAGGGTCCAACTTTTGTTTATCAAGGAAAATCTGTTAAGTCACATCAAACTGACTGATTTTAAGTTTGACAAAGACTAGGCCTGTCACGATAACAAATTTTGCTGGATGATAATTTTCCCAAAAATGATTGCCGATAAATTATATTATTGTCAATATTATTTTGAAGCATAATTTTTTTCATTAATGTAATTATATGTCATAATAAAGCGAGTACACCATATCAAAAGCAATGAGCTTTAATTTCTTAAGAGTATTTAACTGTAATTGGAAGGTCAAGAGCTTAAAATAAATTAAAAAAAAACTATATAATAAATTAAACAAAAAAAAAGAGGAAAAAAACCCAATGAAAATGAAATGGACTGTCTTTTGGGAAAAACTGCATGTAAAAAAAATCATTTTAATAACCAAAAAAAAAAAAAAAATAGACCCTGTCTTTATAAAGACAAAAAACAACAAAACTCCAATAAAAAACACACACAACAATAAAAACAATAAATAAAATGAGGTTTATACAGTTCCTGAATTGTTTGTGACATGTACTTTCTCCCAGTCGATTGAGCGTACTGTCTGTCAAACGTTTGTAACATTTCTGGCTTTTCAACTGTATTGAAGGGTTGCATTTCTTTTGCAGTGTAGCAAACAACACTGTCTGTGAGCGCGCACCATTTTGCGCTGTTTTATTTATATTTACTCTGCCGACCAAACGCCACAGTAAGCGCTGACTGTCAGGACGAAAGCTCCACTAAACCTCCCCTTCTTCGTCGCCACTATTTTCAATCAAATTCGACATATCGGCTCGTCGGTGTTCATGGGCCCACAACTTGTTTATTCTGCTTAAAACCAAAATATTCCCACACTTGGGCTGTGGCATTCGGCTTAGGAACTGTAGCTTTTTGTGCCTTTATTCATATTAGTGTTTGTTTTCTTGTTACTCCTCACGATGCTCGCTTCAGCTCACTCAGTGTGTACGTGCGAGCGGCCCCGTCTGCCCCTCAAAGATTGAATGTATGACAGATGGATCACCAACCCTGACCCTGCTCATTCTGCTATAGAACCAATGCGCCCAGGCATTGAGAGAAATGGAGTGAGCCATCTTCTCATCCAGCCTGCTTAGTAGAGGAGGGAAACAAACACGCATGCACGTCAATTAATCGAGGCCGGCAAACTTACCAAGGACATTTTTATTTATCGTTCGGTTATTGATTTATTGATTTTCACGACAGGCCTAACGAAGACTATGGTGTCTTTTCCTCTAGTGTAGTGTTGTTGATGGTTTCAAAAGAGTCAAAAATCAGCAAAAACTTTTCATACTGAAGACCTGGACTGTTGAAAAGAAGATAAGGATACAAGAATGACAGGATAATACCATCCCCATTCTTTATAATTGAGCTGACTGTGAGAGTGTCAGTGTTTTTTTCAGGAATGACAGTAAATACATAAATGCTTGAAAGCAATACATACAGCAATTCAATATATTTTAAAGCCAAAATAACATTTGATTTCAAAACTTTATGCTTCAACTATATGTCCCCTGAAATCAAAAGCACTGATAATTGTTTAAGGGCAGTTTTGATGACAGCAGGTAAGAAAGCTCTTACTAAAGAGGCACCTGTTGAACCTACAATTAATAACTGGATAGATGTGAAAACAGAAATTTACACGATGAAAAGGAGCACATTTTATGTTAATTTAAATCTGGAAACATTTAGATTGTTTTGGGTAAAGTGGGTGCAAAATGTTAAGCCTCTGAGACCTGATTTTGTTAACATTGCATATTGATTTTTGGCGATCATGTCCCTTCCCTCCTCTTCTCTTTAATATATGATTATTGGCTTTTGTAAATTGTAAGATGAAAACTGCCATTTTTGTTGGATGGTTGATATCCTAATTTACTCAATTTTCTTTTCACCAATATTATATTTTTTCTGTGTCACTTTTCTCTGGATGTACATAGTTCCCTTTTCCTATTTCCTCTAAGCAGAAACAAAATGTCCAAAAGAATGCATGATTATACATAATTTTATGATAATGATAATATTTTATGATTTCCTTGTAATTGTAAGGACTGTATAACTGGACAATAATAACTAAATAAAAAAGACATGGTATCTTTATATTTCAGATGTAAGATCTCTCATATGTGAACTCTGTTTGAAGGTGGAGGATCTAAAGGCTCGGCTGGAGGAGTCGGAGCGTCTTAGACTGAAGTTGGAGGATCAGCTGAGAGAGGATGCCAATAATCAGGTGTGGCATTTATTTTCCCCACTCACGTATTCAGATTTAGAATCTGTTTGTAACTCAATCAACTTCAACTTCAAATTTATTGTCCCCTGAGGGAAATTTGCTTTGCAACCAGGTAAAAAAACATCAGTATACAGTCTCATAAAGTCATTCACAACAACAAAAACACAGGAGCACATTAACCAAGAGAGACAACCATGAACAGACCAGAGATGTAGCCATCCTGAATGACAGTTACTAACAGTGATACAATTAAAGTCAATCAAGACGATTCATTTTTTAATTCTGCTCAGTTATGGCAATAATTAAACTTCTCTCTTTCCTTACTCTCACAGCTTGAGCCTGCGCTGAGCTCTGATGCAGATTTTTCACCGGCATCAGAAGCACACGAAGAGTTAAAAGATAAATCAGAAACCAGGAGGGAAAGCACAAAGAGCTCACCTGCTCATGTTTCTTCACCACCCAGAATCCTGCTGCATGACGCTGAGGGAAACCTGAGCGAGCTTCTTCATACAGACACCACACCTCCACCATCACCCCCACCCTCCTCACCTCTAGGAGAACCCACAGAGACTCTGGTGGATGTAAAAACAAACCTGCGGTCTGATCAGGATGGATTTTCAGAAAACAATAGTGAATTACGGATAATAGACCAACCTGCAGAGACTGATGAAGCCCACTCGAACGTCTTAGTGGAGCAACACCTTCCCCAAGACCAGGAGCTGCTGATGATGCTCACACAGGAGGTGCAGCTGCTCCTCGGCGAGAAGGACGCGCTGAACCAGAGGAACCAGGAGCTGCTGCACCAGCTGACCGAGGCCAACTTTGAGACTGAGCGCCTGAGGGCAGAACTGAACAGGAAGTTCACTGAAACCCAGCAGCCCCCCAGTGAAGAGGAGAAAGTGGGAAGATTCTGGGTGGAGGATCTGCAGGTGGAGCTAAGCATGAGGAGTCAGGAGCTCCTGGAGGCTCAAACGCTGATTGCCTCGTTGGAGGAGAGTCTGAGGGAGACAGGGGAGCTGCTGCAGATGAATAACACTGCTGAAAAGGGGGAGGAGCTGAAGGAAGATGGCGAGGAAAAGGACGGGAGGTTTGAGGAATTAAAGCCCAGCCAATCAGAAGAGCCCTGTGAGGATCTTAAGACAGAGAACGTGGAGATAAACGAAGCAGAAGCTCTTCACCATCAACCAGGGGAGGAGGTAGAGCCTGATGTTGAAGAACGGGGTCATACGGAGGGACAGGACAGCATAGTTTTATGTTTTGATGAAGGACAGATCCAAAGAGAGATGGAGCGGATGCTGATCAGGATGAAAGCTCTGGATCGGTTCTTGGAGCTGATGGACGAGGTGGATGTTAGTCTAGATGATGCTGTAGAGCTAACGATGAAGAGTCAGCTGAAGAAGGAGGAAGAGTTCCTGAGTGCTGTGATCAGCAAACTGGAGTCAAACCATTTTGAGGAGAAGCTACTCAGGGAAGTGATGGGCGAGATAATTGTGGAGAAGAAGATGCTGCTTTTAGGGCTCAGTCTAATTCCTGAAGCAGAGTCACACTCTGAGGAAGACAGAGATGTTTTAACATGCCTAAATGTCCTCTGGAGGGAAAATAGAGGCAAAGAATTTGAGATGAAACATCTTAGAGACCTCGTACAGATGAAAATGTCTTTGCTTAACCTTCTCGCCTCCTCTATCAGCTCCTCCACACTGGACAGACTCCAGCAGACAGCACAGAGACGCTCAGATTCCCAGAGGTTAAATTCTGGTCTGATTCTTTCTGCAGCCTCTGAGGCTCTGTCTTGCTGCTTTCAGTATAAAGTTGAGAAAAAAATCAAAGAAAACAAAGAACCTCTGCCCACTTCCCCCTTTCTCTGCACAAACTGTGCCAACGTGACAAAAGAAAACCAAGAGCTACGAGAGAAATTGTCCAACAGAGAAGACGAGGAGTTTCCATCACAAAGAGAATTCATGGACACAAGCTGTCAGACAGAAGAGGCTCAAACACAGGACTTTAACACTAAATCACAGGCTATACGTGAAGATAAATTCAGCCAGACTGACAAGGAGGAATCTGCTGAAGCCTCTCCATCGTGTGACGAAGATGATGAGACAATGGAGGAGAAATCAGAAAGAGACGACTCCACAGTCACCAGTCAGAACTCAGGGACAGATGAGGTTCTACTGCTGAGAGGACGAGTGGAGGAGCTGGAGGAGCAGCTGACCATCACAGAGGAAATGAGAGCCAGGTTTGATGGGAAACTGAGTTCTGTTCAGGCGCAACATGAGCGAGACATGGAGAGGCTGAAGGTGGGTGCAGCAGGGTGTTTACCTTAAATCATTAAAGATGTTTTCATATTTAGTTTGGGAGTAAAACAAGAGAAACTTAAAGATGTTAAGTGACAAAGCATCCTGACTTCAGAGTCTTTAAAGACTGTACCAGATTTGGTGAAGTTTACCAAACCACAATGGATGTTAGTTTGAGGCTGGTACCAGAGGTAGGGGAGTAACTTAACACAAACATTTTAATTTATTTCCTTTTTTTTTTTTTTTCGTAGGTCATGGTTCAGCAAAATTAACTAAAAATGTTTTGCTTCCTCAGTATCTTATTAATTAAGGTTTAATTGGAAACATTTTTCCAGTTTTTGAAAGTCAAGCCACTAAAGCTCCAAATTTATCAACTTTAGGCTAATACATTGGCGATAACACCATCAGTGATGTGTACCTGCACAGTTGATGGAGAGGACGTGTGTCTCTCAGGCTGAGAAGTTTCAGTGTAAGTCAAGATATCCAAAAGATAGATGTCATAATTTGCTATAAAACCAGTTTGATTTTATATGACAAAATTACTTGCTTCGAACTAAAATTAGTTTGGCTAGAAATCGAAAACCAATTCAAGTTGAAAATCGCTAACAGCTTCATCAAATAATCGATATCATGAGTCTTTTTGCTAATCAATTCCCTTATCAATTCCATCCACTGACAGGGTTCAGAAGCATCAGAATAGTGGCTTAATTTTCATTGCACCTACTGCACAACCTTGAGCAGAAACAGATATCTACCATGTGACGTGTGTTTGACATTGTTGCCACTGAAAATCAGACCAACATTTGCCCACACACAAAATCTGCAGGAATCGATAAGGGAATTGTTGAAGAATTGGATCGATTAGCAGGATCGTTAACAGCACTGGTATCGATAAAATCCTATCAATTCCCATCCCTAGCTTCAGGTGTCAAAAACAAGACTTTCATTGTGTTTACAAACTGTTAACTCTGGAAAAATACTGGAAATTTGTGTAGATTATGAACTTGAAGTGATCTAAGAGCAAAAAGTTCCACCAAAACAGTCCCAACATTTTTGGGCGAGTTATTACAAAAGTCAGGAAAACTGCCCTTTGGTGCAATGTTACCAAAGCCTTGAAAAAAAATCTTGAGTCCAGATCTGGGTCACCACCAAATCAACACTCCTTATTTGTTCAACGACCAACATTCCCTGAACATGTCATCAAAATCTGTTGAGAACTTACTGGAAAATTGGCAAAAATGGGATTAACTGCCTTATCTTACAATGTTTACAAGGTCTTTTAATAAAATCTGTGACATGAATATGGACTCACTTCTTCCTTGTGCCATTCATTGATCATTTCTGTTGAGGACTTTTTGAGTTATCCTGCTCACATTTGGAGTCAGAAGTCAGGAGTCATTTGGCAGAAGACTTAAATGCAAGTAGGAGAAAATTTGTTAAGCCTGAGCGTGGGTAGCGCACTTAATGTTACAGCTCATGTGAAAACCCTGATTTTAAGTCTAGTTCCCCATTTCTGCACATATTTGGTCTGCAGTGAACCAAAGGGTCTTTTCCAAAACAGTTTGTTACAAAGTCATGGACCATTACACCCCGCAAAGGACATGTTGGATGCAACCAATAACATCTAGGGAGGTAGGAAACATTTGTCAGCTGCTGCTGTGCTGCTTTTGGTCTTCAGATGTACACTTCTAAAGATACAATTTCTAAATCCTTTCCATCCAATTTCAATCTATCCTGCTTATTTTAGATTTAAAGGGAAAAACGCAAGTGGACCATCTTTTAGGCAAACTGATGTTCAACCTCTTTAGGAAAAATATCAGAAAATTTCACTGTTATGATCATGGCTTCTCTCAACAGCTCTCTTGCAGTTTCTAAAAGGATAAAATTTAGTTATTTTTTCCCTTTCAGGCCACCTGTAAGCTGGGCTTGGCCTCCATGGAGGAGTCTCACCTGAAGGTGGTTGAAGAGCTGCAGCGTAGACACCAGCAGGAAGTGGAGCGCCTCTTGATGGAGCGAGACAGACTGTTGGAGGAGGAGAGTGCTGCTACTGCAACAGGTGAAGGGAACATTTATTGGGAATCTTTGATCCAGGACAGTAAAATCCTTATGGATTTAAGTGATTGATGATAAACTGAATCAAGCAGCAAACTCTAGACTGAGAAACAAGTCAACATAAAAGTGCAGAACTGCAGTTCCACAGGTGTCCACTTGAGGCTGTGTAAAAACTGAATACCTCCCCGAAGAGCTCCACGTTAAAATCTCAGAATCTAAAGCTGAATTAATATCATTTAAATTTTGGAGTTTGGTTTCTTCAAGTGTGAAGACAGAGGTGCTCCCTGTTCTTTGGTACACTAAAAAAACAAAGTCTCTGAATTTTTGCTTTGCTGTGCTTTCCTTCCATCTCAGCAATTGAGGCAATTAAAAGCGCTCACCGCATGGAGCTTCAGAGAGAGGAGCAGAGGAGACGTCAGTGTGAAAACAGCTCAGGAAACGCTCTGCTGGAAGAGATTTACAGGCGGCACAGGTACACAGAACCTCAAACCTAGATCAGGACACATAGATTTTAACATGTTCTGACATATATATAAATGATGACTTTGTTTGTGCAGGGAGGAGCTGGCTTCCTGTCAGAGGGAGCTGCAGGTTCTCTCTCAGCAGTTCTCTCTCAGGTGTTTGGAGGTCGGCCATCTTGTTCAGGCTCTGGAGGCAGAGAGGAAGGCTCTGAGTGTGTGCCAGCAGGAGAATCAGCACCTGAGGACCAGGAACCAGGTGAGACAGACATGCACCAAGATTATAACGTTACAACAGGATGATCGTGGTGTAAAATGACTCATGATTGATTTGTCTTCTTCAGGAGCTGAGTGCTCACCTGGCTGCAGAGATCAGCAGGCTGTGCTCTCAGGTGAAGCAGGGGGAGGATCTGCAGTGTCGTAGGATGGACGTGTACGAGATGGAGGTACAGTTTCTCTGCTTTTGTTGTAGGGACACTCCTTTTTTAGGAGTTAAAGGTGTAGTCGGCGATCTTCTAATCTTCTAATCTAATGCACTATTTGTCAAAATCACTGTATTTCCCCTCTCCATCCACAAGATGTCCCCACTGACAGCACGTTGAAAAAAAAAGTCTGGTTTCAATACACAGCCCTGGCTCTGAATTTCAGCAGGTAAATACTGTAGCTCGGGCCGAGTTACCAAAACAGGGTACGACCCCCCACATCCAGGCGGTGATCATACTCATGCGCAGATCAGACAGAGGGGGTAGGGGGAGTCGTAGGTTGCTTAGCGTGCGCAGTTAGCGTAAGAGAGAGATGCAATATGTGCAGTAGCAATGGCTGAAAAACAGCCCAAAAGAAAAAGGTCAGATGAGTGAAAAGTGAAAAAATTGTCTAATCTGCCAGAATGTACTGTTGTTGCAATGTTATCAATATTGTCAGTCGAGTTGTCTGATGAGTCGGGGTTACCTTAGCTACGTTGGTCAGCTACGCAGTTTCTACGGCCGTTTCCATGACGATGTATGTCAATCAGCTTTCCCCTTTCCCCTTGGAGGAAGGGGTGAGGTATGAAGGGAGAGGCAGGTCTAAATTCGTTTATCAACAACTTCCCCACTCTTTTTCTCCCACATTGCTGACTACACCTTTAAACTTCACAAGATGTGTTTAAAGTTGTCCTCTTTCTATCCTTAAAAGTGTCCATCTCTGTTCAGTATTTTTATTAGAACTTCATGACAATACTTGAAGCTTATTTTCTGTTTTTTCTTTTGTTCAGATCACACTGAGAGTGAAGGAGTCTGAAGTTCTGAGTCTGAAGCAGGAGACGACAACTCTGAAGGACGAACTGCAGACAGCTCAGAGGGTCAGACACACAAAACAACATTTTTTTAGCAATAATGAATGAAGTTCTTTCTCTGCAGGGTTGTGAGGCTCTGACATGATCCTGTCAGTGAACTTTTTAAGTGTTATTTTAGTCATGAATCACTGGCCCAAATGATTGTGTTGCAGCCAGCTCAGCTATGTCATAGACTTTGTCCATAAGCAGGCAGGTATTATAAAAGAGGAGTCATTTGTCCTCTGTCTTCAAAAATATTCCTGTCCACATGTGGAAGTTTTAGAAAACCTCCCCGTCCACATGAAAATACAAAAACAACATAACTGCACTGTGACCCAATGATTACTACACTGTCACTGTATCTATAAAATGCAGTCTTCTAAAAATGTCTATGCCAATGCAGTTTAATTTTAATTTTTAATTTATTTAATGTATTTTTGGGGCATTTTGTGCCTGTATTGATAGGAGAGAGACAGTGGATAGGCTTGTGAAAGGGGGAGAGAGAAGGGAAAGACACTTTGGTCACATGCTGGATTCGAACCAGGACTGGCAGAAGCATGTACATGGGACGTGCCTGGTTGCTAACCACTCTGCCAAACCAGCACCCCATTTTTTTTTTTGATCAGTGTATTTTTATTAGGGTTTTTTTTCCCTTTATCGAAAATCCAAAATCCAAAAAGGAACAAAAGAAAAAAAATCATAACATACAAAAGAACAAATTATCCTCCCCAAAAACCAGACATTAAGATACATGTGCATATGTTTACATATGCACATACACATATACATGTACGCACACATACACACACAAACCTACACATCACATATTACATCAATTGCCAGACATCATAAAACACAGAACCAGTACAATGGAAATAGAATTATTTACATTTGTATTTTCGGCATCCATATCTTCCATAAAACTCAGGCCAGATGTTATAAAATGTCCCAGTAGATCCCCTGATGGTGTATCTTATCTTTTCCAGTCTGAGATGACACATAACTTCCCTGATCCAATGATTAAGTAATGGTGGCACAGAGTCTTTCCATTTGAGCAAGATCAGTCTCCTAGCTAGGAGAGAACAGAAAGCCATCATAGTGGTTTCCCATTGCAGTAGAAGAGGGGAGTCCACGGGCGCCACTCCAAGCAAAGCAATATATGGTGACAGCTCCACTTTTACCACATATCCTAGTAAAAGTTCCAAAAATGTTTTGCCAGAATGAATGGAGACTAGGACAAGTCCAAAACATGTGCAGAAGAGTGGCAGGGGCCTGACTGCATCTCACACAAATAGGATCAATATCTGCATTAATCATGGCAAGCTTGGTCCTGGACCAGTGTAAACGATGAACAACTTTAAATTGTGTGACAGCATGCCTTAAACAAACAGCACCCCATTTTTTATATTTATTTTAATTGCAAGTCTAGCTAGTGTTGTGGCCTGTTTTGTGGCTGTGTTAATTGGTGCTTGTAGGCAAGTATTTCAATGTAATTCGAGAAAAATATGATAATCATGATCAAATCCTGTTAGTAATAAGATTTTTGTGCACTTATGTGTGTTTCAACATGTGTTGTTACCATAGCAAACACACACAAGCAGCCATGGTTCACAAGGCAACACAGTTACTTGAGAAACAATGACTCCAGATTTGGTCCAGAACGTTGCCAATGTTTGTTTTGTACGAGTGTTTTTAAAGCAGCATCAGAGTTAAGGGGCGACAGAGAGTATGTGTGACCATATAAATAATCCAGTAATTAACACTTAGAACAGTAACAGTTCAGAAAAACCATTTCTAAACAACAGTGTGAGACAGAGTGACTTCATCCCTGTGATGTTTTCCCTGTCCACACAGAGACACACCAAATTGAGTTTTAAAAATCTTCACCTTGGCAGGAGTTTTCTGTAACATGTTTTCAGTGACCTAAAGTGACGACAGAAGGAAAAATGACAGAAAAACCTCAGTTTTTGAAAAAATCCACCTACATGTGGACTTAGCCTAATTAGCTGAATCGCTCAACAGGTGAAATAATCCGAAAGTTTATGGGACACTTTGTGCTGGAACTATAAAACTTTATAAAAATAAGTTAAACTATGAACAGCAAATCAAAGCAGACTGATCATGAGCCAAATGTTTCTTGACATCCCATCACAGGACAAGAGGAACGCTACAAAGAAATACAAAGAAATGTTCACAGAGCTGAGCATCCTGAGGGCCAAAACTGAACAGGAGACGGACGAACTGCGAGAAAACCTGCGGCTCGCTCACCGAGCTCTCGACCAGAACACATCCTGAAAATAAAATAATTTCATATTTATAACATTGTAAAAAATATCAGTGTTGTTTTTATAAATCTAGGAAGTGTTAATTTAACTTCCCACTCGTTTTATATCTTCAATTTGTTCAATGTTTTCTTTCTCTCTTTCATACAGCTTTTTAACAACATCAATGTAACTCTACTGTGAAACTGCAAATATGATTTGTCCTTTATTCCTTTTCTACTGCGTTTTGAACAGAATAATGTGTATTTGTGCAACTTCTGGTTTCCTTTATTGTTACATGTACAGTGAAATTTTATCCAATCATGAATAATGTATTTGTAAGCATTCTCATCCCTGATGTGTTTTTTTTAAGTTGTTCCCATATTTGGCTGAAGACTTAAAGCTTTTAAATTATTGTCAGTTGCTGTCAATTAAAACATTTTGACTATTATAAATATGTCTGTGTTTTTTGTTTTTGTCTTTTATCAAAATGAATACAGATTATTTCATCCATCTTGGTTACTACTTCAGGGGTGTGTATTTAAGATGCTGACTTACAGTTTGGCTCATGTTGTTTTAATCATGATGTCCATCATGAAGGACATTTTGTATATTTAGACTCAGCTTTCAAGTGCATTTTGTGGATTCATGGAAATGATCAAGTTAGCATTAGACGTTTTCTACATTAAGTTAAGTTAGCCTTAAACAATTACAAGATAGTTAAAAATGGACAGAGAACTTCAAAATAAAAGTGCTGGGTAACATGATGTGTAAACAATTTATTTTTTACAAACCAGTCCAAGAGATTTCAGACTTGGGCTTTACGTTGTGTTCATTGTATCATTAACAGAATTTCTTTGTTAATGTTCTTTGCATCTTGTAATTTATATTTAAAGGCATGCAAAAAGAGCTGCAATAGATTCTAAAGGCTTCGTTAGGACATGTGTATTTTAACAAGTGTTCAAAATAGAAGATGATTAAACTGCTGCAAGAAGCGCTTTTGCAAGCCACAATCAGTTTGTTAAGGGGGAGAGTTTACCGTTATTACATTGGTCCTCAAACTTTACCAGTAACAGAGGCTAACAACAGACCAATAGCAGCCCATGTATCAAGTCAGCTTCGTTCACAGAGCACCATTCATAGCTAGAAAATAATAGAAAAATTAAAGTTCAAAATTGAACACAAAACATTTAATGCAGATTTTATACATGCAGTTTAGGCCTACATGTTTGATGTAAGTGACTTAAAGTGGACAGCTGGTACTTTTTTCCTCTATACTGTGTCTGGACGGCTGTCTTCTTGTATTTATAATATTTTTGACTTTGTTTTTGCTGGTACGTAGGCTAATTGTGGACCAGGAAAGGTAATATCGGCGTGTTTCTACCTGGTAGTTTGCATGTACAGAGCCTGGGTCTGTTGAAGGTGACATACTGTTTGGGCCCTATGGCCATGTGGTAAAGTAGGTAAGTTAAATGATAGAAGTGCACATGGTGGGTTGTGAGAGTTAACATGCAGGTAGGTGGCTTTGGGATGTCAGACTTCACTGACCATACTACTTCAAGATAACAAAGTAGGGAGGTCCCCACCTGATGATATTACCTTTCCTGGTCCAGTGATGTTATGACTCTTACTGCTTCAGTCTCCTAAGTAAAGTTGGATGGCTCATAGGCCATTTGGTAGAGCAGATAGCATCGGCATTGCTACAACCAGGAGCTTGCATGTACAGAGCCTGGGTGAGTTAAATAGATGTGGCAAAAGGCCATGCAGTGGATTGGGAAAACTCCACAGACATGTAGATGCTAGTGGGGCTGGACTCTTCACTGAATGCTTATCCTCTCATTTGGGACAAGTAGCTACCCCTTTTTTCCCAAAAATCTTTGTATTAGTATTAGTGGAATACATATATCAATTTATCACTTGCCATGTTTGATAGTGGAATGTCTCTAAAGACTGTTATGTACTTTTAATCATTGAAAAACAGGTAAAAACAGTAAAGGGTTAGCCTATCACTGTAGGACAACATCACTCCTGTAGGCAAACAAGCCTCAAGCTGATTCAAAACTATCTAATATGAACAAACCGCAAGAATCTTCACAGTCAATGATGCTGTTGCTCAAATACAAAAATGGCATCAAACTGCCCATCCTTTATCAACGTTGGTCAGCCATTTTGTATCTCTTATTTTGAAGGACCGTTTCCGGTGTTATGCTAGATGTTGACCGTTACTTGACGGCGAAGAAGAAGGTGTCCATGACTATAATTACAATAAAGCAGCAGTGCTGTGGGTGGGCAGGGATTTCTTGCTCACGGATATTCAGCTGAAATGTGTTTTTCTCCATGTCGTGTCCACTTTATCGTCTGTTTTGGGGCTAGCTTATCGGGCTAACGTTAGCCAGTGAGCTAGCATGAGTTCGCGCTCTGTGTGCTGTTGTTTACATGCTGTGACGATGATGAGGATGAGGATGATGGTGGTGATGGGCCTGGAGAGGTGTGTAAGCTAAACCAGCTCCAGACCCGTGTGAGGGGGCAGAGTCTTCATATTAACCCGCATCGTGAGGACCAGCCGAGCCATCGCAGCCTCATGGTGAGACAGCTAAAGCTAACCCGAGTTAAAACCGGTTTAACTGTTTTTATGCGAGTTAGCTTCCGTGTTAAAGGCAGGTTAGACCACCTTTACAAGGGCCTACCTGTTCACTGGTATATTTAAAAAGCGTTTAACGTTTCGTCATATTTACGTAATACCTTAATCATAAGCATAATAATTATGAGTAATAATTCACCGACGTCTTTTTAGAGTGAATCATACTGAAATGTTGAATTTTTCAGTGATGTGTTTGCATTTGTCCAGGGATGCTCGATATTATCGATATCGACAAATATTGGCAATTAAAGTAAACGATCATTGTCAGCAGATTCTAACATGTTTGCCCATAATAAACAGCAGATGTCAGCCAGACACACCAGCTTTAGATCATGCTGACATAAGCAATGTGTGATTCCACTATAATGATCCACATTATCCCCACTTAATGCGACATTAAAAACTGTGTTATTGTTTCATGATCAGACCTTTTCCTATTCTACACCCTCAGGGTAAAAATGATCAGGGTGACGTTGGGAAAAGCAACAGTTTTTCAGGGTCCTAAATAATAAACAGTGTTTTAACTGTCACGTGTGTTTAATAGCATTTACTTGAGTAGAAATGTTGTACTCCACAGACTGGACATGGACGCCATAAAAGTTTTTCTTTTTTTTTTTTTTTTTGCATTTACTTACTGGAGCTGTATCATTATTGCATTAATGGCCTATAAAGTTGATTATTGGTATTAACGGAATGTATCGTATTGGCAGTGATGATTCCTAAAATATACCATGTCTGATAAATCAAATATTGTGCATCTCTGTACATGTATAATGTAAACCAAGTTCTGTACAGTACTTTAGGGCAGGTGTGGAACAAATGCTTTCAAAGATGTAAATGAATGCGGAGTGAATATAAATCTGAATTTATGAATATTGTTCATTCACTCTACATCTTGTAAACTGATTAAAGTTAAATATCAAAATGTTTAAAGTATTCTTATTCAACAGTGTTTTTCGCACTTTCCAAAAATATTGCGCAATATTGCTATGAGGGATGTTGAACATTATTGGCACATTAGTAGTATTAGCAGGTAGTTTCTTGAAAGTAAATTGAAGGTGTCGATGGATATGAAAATTTGCAGGTGATGCTGAAGACTTTTTCGACATTGCGAACAGAGTTTGCCAGAAAATTCTAAATATTTTCTTAATAAATTACTCAATATTGAGTAATAGTGAGACTTTTGTTTTTATTGCCAAGCAACCCAACAGGTATCAGAATGTTTAAAATGTGTAAAAATGCTCCTTAATTATTAATATTAAATAATAACTCACTGAATTTGGAACTTAACATTTAAGTTGATCCATTCATAAAAGACTGCTCTCAGCACTGATCAGATGGAGCCAGAGGGAATGTATAACAGTTTAAAAAGACTATGTTGTATTAATTTAAACAATGCTGCCTTAATTCCTGAAAATCTTTCAGCATATCCTATAAACTGGATGTATTTTCTAGCCATATTCTTATTTTTTAGGTGTTCATTTTGTGTCTCTTCAACACCATGACAGCTTCCTGTGATATAAACTTGTTGTGTGTCCTGCAGTGATGGATGTGTCCTCCCAGGATCCATCTCTTCTCGTCATGGACCTATCGAAGGGTTTCTCTGCCCCTCCCATGATCACCCGTCACACTGAAGCCAAGAAGCCTGAGTGGTACCACCGCCGACCCCCCAGCTCTGAGATTAGCTCCTCGTACAGACCAAGACCCTCGTCCTCTTATACCTCCCTGGAGCCTGGTCCTCCTGTCTTGTGCAGGGACATGGACCAGAGCTCAGAGCCTCTGGGTAACTACATGAACTCGACGCTCACTCCCAGACTGGATCTTTACAGAGTGGATGGTGCGGGTCGAGTTGGAGTCCATGGCAGCCTGTGGCATCCAGGCTACTACGGACCAGACCAAACAGGTGGCCCGGGGCCTGAGAGTAGTGGTGGGGAGGAGAGCGACAGCGGGTCAGATGTGATCTTCCTCGTGTCCTCATCGAAGGAGCCGCTCCTCTGCAGCCCCTTCATCCAGGATGGGGTGGGGCACATCGTGGAGCCACTGTCTCCTGCCGTGTCCTCGCTGGAAGAGGGAAGAAGCTGTTACCACCTCCCCCAGCCTTTGAGCTCACCGAGTCCTGACAGCTCCTACTCCGATGAGTCCTCAGACAGCTCAGTGGACATCCCCGTCCATCACACGCGGCCTGTGGTTCTTCTGTCAGACCTCAGCTCTGCATTTAGAAACCACCCCGAGTCAGGGGGGGAACCCTCCAGTGACGACAGCGACGTGATCGAAGTGTCAGTGTCTGATGAGAAGAGGAAGAAAACAACTGTTAGTAAAGACGGTAAGACAGAGACTAAGAAGGCTCCACATAGGAAGGTGAGACGGAGCTCCAGGATTACAAAGTCCAGTCCTGAGCCTCCTGCAACCCCTTCTAGCACAAGGAGGAGCAACCTGAGCAGAAGAGCCAAGAGGGACGCCGTGGGAATCTACAACGAAAGTGGGGACTCTGACGACATCCTGGAGTATGCAGCCAGGGTGTCCAGCTCAGACGAGGAGGAGAAACTCCCGGAGCCCGAAGAACCTGAGAAAGAGAGCAGCAACTCAGAGCAGTCCGAAGAGGACAGGAAAACGGACAGGAAGACAGCGCAGAGACGGACGCCACCTCAACGCAGGCTGTCTAAAAGCAGCTCTCGTAAACGCAAGACAACGCTAACTGCTCATAGGACTGAAAAGATCAGAAGAGCTGAGCAGAGAGAGAGTATAGTCAAAGCAGAGAGCCAAAACGATGAGTCCACAGTCAAAAAGAAACCAGCGGTGAGACGCAGGAGGAAACGTCCCTCAAAAACGAGGGCGTCCCCTCGGGTTTTTCCGACAGAGCCTGAGATCAAACTGAGACATGCCAACGTGGAAGAGAAAAAGAAAAGGGAAAAGGAGAAGTTGTCAGGATATTTCAGTCCTTTTGTTCACATAGAGAAGAGGAGGTGTATTGTTATAAACTTCCAGAGGGAGGCAGAGACAATGAGGTCCAGAGGACTGGAGCAGAACAGCTCCAGGTCTCTTTCTGGGTTCGTCCCAAAATCATCCTGCTTCCAGCTGGGACGGTCAGGATCCGATAGCTCGAGTCAGACCACGCTGAAGTGCTGCCTGTGTGGACAGACTGCCAACACCATGGGCCTCGGAGACCTCCATGGCCCTTACGTCCCCTCCACCATTTTGGTGGACTGTCAGAATCAAGACCAGGAAGAGAGTAAAGTAACAGCAAGTGAGCAGAAAGAGGATTCGTGTGGGCTCGTAAACGGAAGTTTGGAAAAGCCCCCCTCTGTTCAGACTCTGGACTCTCCGTTATCTCCTCACCTGGACGAGTGCTGGATCCATGAGGACTGTGGAATCTGGTCCGCTGGAATCTTCCTGGTCCAAGGGAAGCTTTATGGACTGCAGGAGGCTGCTCAGCTGGCTCAGAAAACTGTGAGTTTCAGACGTACTCCTGATCAGTGAACCTTTCTGTGCCATGTGATGATGCAGAGGTAGCATCAGACAGAACTCCCAGCAGTTTGGTGGTGTGAAGGGGTGTCCCAATCCGATATCGATGTCTGATATCAATCCGATATCTCCAAAAAAACATATCTGATATAAGTACTCCGCTGCAAGTAGTCCATTGTATTTTATTTTTTATTTATTTAATTCAGTTGTAGAATGTGTTTATGTTTAAGTTAAACACAGTGGTTATTTAGCAGTTTAAAAATATATGTTTTGATTTTACTGGATTGAGGTTACTCTTCAAAGTCTTCTAATTTATTTTTCATTTATTTTATTTAATTGTACTATATATAAATTCAAATTGATGGTCATTCAGTTAATACCAATGTATCAACAGAACAAGAAGGAGTTTCTCCAGGATCACAACTCACATACGTACATTTATAC
Source organism: Scarus forsteni (assembly GCA_036419115.1). NCBI lineage: Eukaryota > Metazoa > Chordata > Actinopteri > Labriformes > Labridae > Scarus > Scarus forsteni. The sequence continues at coordinate 20,523,352 of JAZDUH010000084.1, forward strand.
ATCCTACTGAAATAAATAAGTAAATTAATTAACTGATTAGTTAATAATACTAATAATAATGAATTAGTAATAGTTATAATAATAATGCAAACAAATAAAATAAAAAATGTATAATAGTAATAATAATACTAATTCAAGTTGAAATAGTTCAAGACCATTGCAAAGACTAAGGCCATACTGTGTTTAACACCTGGACGACTTGTGGCAGGAAACTGTTGAGCAGCCTGGTGGTGGAGCATCTTAGGTTGCGGAAACGCTTCTTAGAGAGTTGAAAGAAGCTGTTCAGAGAGTGAGAGGGGTCCCTAACAATATTCTGGGCTCTGTATTCTTCTGTTTGAGGTTAAAATGTATTTAACCCATTGAATAACAAATCGGTCAGTTTTCTTACGGTGCATTCCCACCAAAAGCGTTGCAAATTTTTCGCGCGTTGATATGACATACAAAGTCAATTTACGCGAATTGACGCTGCATCAGGGCGAGGCTAGAGTGGCGTCAAGCATTCAAGGGTTGAGCGTTGAGCGTTTCCAGCAAAAAAAATGCTCGCGCTCAACGCTTGACGCTCGAGTTGAAATAATTGAACTGTTCGAGCGAGCGTGTTGACTCGCCAGGACAGCCTATCAGCGTAGAGATCGTCACTGACGCAGGGCATTCTGGGGGTCGGAGTCTTGCTAACTTGACAAACTGCTAAACTCACTGGAGACAGATGGAAAGGCGCTCCGCAGCTGCAGCTGGACTGTCTTGCCTGTAGTTGGTATCTAGGCGGGAGATCCTGGCACCAACCCTTGCTAGCAGGTCTTCAAACTGGGCAACAGTCAGTCTAAAGTACCGCTGGAACTGGCCGTCATCCAGACGCAGCTCCTGCGGGAGACGGTGGAACTCACCGAGCTCACACCGCCTCCGTAGGGTAGCATGCATCCAGTACCGACGTCGGCGCCTAGCCCACAGCTGTCTTCTCCACAGCAGGTACAGAGCAGCGATGGTGGTAATCAGAGCCATGTTCGACGAAGGAATGATATGATGAAATGATAATGGCGGACTTTTCGTGCAACGATGCCACAGCGAGCGGTGAGCGTTTTTTTGCATATTTGTACCAGCATCAAAACTCGAGTGTCTTGCACAGCACATTTCACCTGACGCGGGAATACACGCACTTTCAACGCTTTCGGTGGGAACACACTGTTATACCTACTGTTGCTGTCTACTGTTCTCTCTTTGAGTAATCTCACCTGATCAAGCCTTTTTTACAGTCCATACAACAAAATAAGAAGTAAAAGTATGAAAGATTCCTGCTGATATCGTAACGGATCAATATCGGCCAATTCTCGAGGCTGCATATTGGTATCGTATCGGAGGTGGAAAAGTTGAATTGGGACACCCCTAGTGGGGAGGGTCATGCTCTGTTCACCCCAATCAAAGTGAGCTCCACCTCAGTACAGCATTTGGCTCTGCAAGGTTTAAGTGGTCAGATTTTGTTTTCACTTCCTCTGTAGGAGTTTATTCTCAAAAACATTCCGGTTTATCACACTGAGTACCCCCGATCCACCCGTATCTTCACTCTGACTATGCTGGAGCTCCTGTCTCTTTTGTGGCACAGTTGGACTACGTGATTTATGATCGGTTATGGCCTGACCCGACAGCTGTACCCACTGGCTGCGACTATCGTGTAATTTCACCTCGTGCAGTGTGTCATAGTGACAGATTACAAAAGACTAGTCTAATATGCCTCACGACTCACAGACTTAAGTTTTTTTCCCTTAGAGCAGTGAAACTGAGGAGAATTTCCTCTAGCTCTGAAAACAACATCCGTGCCTTTGAGATGTGTTTTAGAGCAGCTACCACTAGACTGTAAAAAAAGAGATTTTGAGGAGAAACAGCAACTTAGTGAGTGAGTGCTTGCATTCATCACAAAGCTAACGTAACACAACTTTTGACAAGAAAAACAGAAATATAGTGGCAAAATACTGTGTGTTAGTTTTCCTCAGTGTCAGCCCTCCTTGTTCTTTTGACATCATCACGTTGGCTGTTATGCAGTTGGTTTAAATATTGTAGTCTGTTATGCACGTTGGACGAGTCACAGCTCTGCTTCATGGCTATGTGGTTGCCTAATCTGACCTCTGATTGTCTGATCTGTCTACTCTGTGATAATTGGTCAGCTCAGCGTGGTTCATTATAGCTTTCAATGACTCTTGTATTCCTGTGCATATATGTTTGAGCTCTAAGCAGAGCTCCTTTAGCCATAATAGGCCCGGATTAAAGGTTGATGAAAGATTGATGGAGACAATAATCTACTCTAGCCGAACAAAAGCGACAGCCTGAGTTATATTTAAAAACTCAGTAACCAAAGCTGAAGCTGATTGATATTAACATCACAGAAGAATTTGGTATTTTCATGAATCATCCTCTTTCTGAAAAAGTGTAAACATTTTTGTGCAGAGTGCTTTTGAGACCTGAAACAGTTTAGTCAATTTGAAATGATCAACCTCTGCGTTCGGCCCATTTCACACTGGAAGTTTTGTACTTGCATCACAGCAGCGTCCCGTGCATGTTATCAAGTTAGAGCTTTGAGACTGCCAGCACGAGTCACGTCTATCACACTTTCCTCCCTCGTTGGAAATCTTGAGAATAGGAGGCTTGCCTAGTTTTTCTGCACGTTCATCAACCAAAACAGAACAAACATTATAAAGAGCCGTACTGACCTCTGTGCTGCTGGTATGTTTGTCCACAGCAGCAGAACATTACAGAAAAGATGTAAACCATCCACTTAGTCTTCCTGTCTCAAAGTGAAAGCTTCAGTTTTCTGTGGAGAAACTAGGGATGCACGATATATGCTGATTTTTTTTTATTCGTCATCGCAGATACGATATTTCAGGTCAAGAGCACAAGCTCTGTGCTTTATAAAAATTGACTCATTTCTTTTAGTTTTAGATTTTATTATCGCATGGACAGATGTAAAACAAGAAATAGAACCCTCAATATTTTAATGTACCCTAGCAGTTACGAAAAGGTGCATCAGTTTTGAACATCTGTATTATTTGCTGATATTTCAGCCGATATGTGTGGCCGATATATCAGCTGTAAATATCTGCCAAAATTTCAATATCCACCGACACTGATACTTAACTTTTTCGGCTGATATTAGCCAATAGCAATATCAAACCGATGTCAAGACTGGCTCCGAGCCACTGCCAAGTAAAGGGAGGAGGGACAGAGTTTAAAATTAAGCAATGACGTCAAAAACAACGTTACCCTAACCGAAAAACACTTAAACTCTTCCTTAGTTTCAGGAACAGGAAACTGGTAAATAACCATCACCATCACTCACATTTTACCAGATTAATAGTAAGTTCTGCTGCAGCAAAACAAAGAATGAATACGTCTAACAAGGCTATCCCAAGCATCGCTGTAAATAACCACATCATCCAGGTACACTGCACAACCCCCAACTACCATATTCATTAAACACTGAAAAGTGGCAGGTGCGTTTTGCAAGCCAAATGTCATAACTTTATATGAATACAGGCCAGATGGAGGGATGAATGAAGAACTTTCTTGTGCTCTCTCTAAGTGGTACTTGCCAATAACCTTTGAGCAGGACAGATTTGCTCACAAACCAAGCAGATCCAACTTGGTCAGTGCAGTCATCCATCCGAGGGAGGGGAAATGCATCAGGTTTAGTGATAGGCCACCAGAGGATCGTCACACTGATAATATTGTGCATCCCTAGGAGAAACTATTCGTCTTAATCCGCGTGCTTTCATTCTTCAGGTTCTCATGAATCAGGCTGAGATTTATTTTGTTTCTTCCCAAACTTTCTATAACAGCTTATTGTTGGGGTGGTACATCAGTGGAGAACTAGAGCTGTGACAGCAGGGAAACGCAGTGAGGCTGAAGGACCCACACCTGGAGCAGCAAATGCTCACTTCCAGTGTGAAATGACGCTTTACCAAATGAAATCCTCACTTTGAAGTTCTCTGCTTTTTTTTTTAACCCTTTGGAAGATTGGTATTAACTTTTTTTTCTTCTTTATTCAGGAGTGTACATCCTGCAAACAGACTGGTGCAATTATGGGATGTTTCCAGAAGGGCTGTCAGTCAAACTACCACTACAGATGTGCCATTCAGTCAGGTAGAGTTTTACAGACCTTTCAGTAAATAATCACAATTCCATTCCTCAGTGTTTCTGTTTTTCACTCGACTTAAGGTGTCTGATATCACCTACATATTTAAACAAATCTTCTAAGTATTAACTTATTTTTATTTTCCTTTTAGGTTGTGTGTTAAATGAAGAAAACTTCTCGGTTCTCTGTCCAGAGCACAAGGTAAACACCTCCAGTCTGCAGGGGGCGCAGCTGTTGTTCTGTTTGTTCATCTTAAAGTCAGTGTGTGATGTTTTTTTTCTTACTGATCGATATAAACAGCCTGGTTTTTATTTGTCAGGACGCTCTGCTCTCTGTTTCTTGAATAATGAAAAATGAAATGTAAAATATGCTGTTTGCCACACAGTGAAACCTCCAGCCCTGAAAGTTCTCTGATAACAATTAAATCTGATCCTGCTCTATTAAACGAAACAAAATGCTGAGTTTTATGTCAGATGATGTGTTTTACTGAAATCATTTTCTTTCTTTGTTTGAAACAGAACAGATTGTTCAGCACAGTAACCAGGCGACACAGGAGGTGACACAGACGGGACGCTGCAGGTACGACACATTTTCATTCGTGTTGATTTTTTGGTCTCAGTGCGGCTATAGCTGCCTGTTTGAAAATCATGTTTCAGATCATTTGGTTTTAGAAACTGCCTGAAAGTCAATGAGGCAAAAATCATCGAGTGTGATTCTGATCACTTTGTTACAGGCTGTGGGTGTTCTGAAGTTTCCCGACGGTCAGAGAAACTCATTGAACCCTTTTTAATGACAGTTCATATTCATCAACATCAGTCCTCTCCAGATTATATTCATAATAGATCCAGTATTTTAACATTTGATCTCTCTATCTATGCCTGTATTAATTATTCATCCATAGTAACTATCTTTACAGTCATACAGACATGAGGTCCCTCTTGAAAATAAGATACCACATCTCGAGGGGCTAACCTTTAGTAAAGTTAGATTCAACAAATATGGTGCTGTATAATAATCAGCTTAATTTTTAAAGCTTAGCTATAGTCAAGGGTTTAAAGCTACTGTACGTTATTATTGAATTTAGATTGGATATGTAGGTAGAGCAGCACAAATCCCTGAAAACCATCTGAACAGCAGGAGAAAAAGATTCCTAAATTGAACTCCTCTCTAGGTCTTAATTTAATTAAAGGAAGAGATATCCCCAAAACAAATTTCTCAATCCTGAGCAAACATCCCCAACTCAAATTGTGCAAGCTCTGCCCCTGAAATCTGGTTTATCCGAAAGAAACAAAACCAAAAACATATTGTTCTCCAATGTCTCAGTTCCCTTTAAAGGATAGTGTGAAAATCCAAGTGGTGTCACTCCAACAACAAAGTCCAATGACATTCAATGGAAACTCAAAACTGAATAATACACGAAAAAGGAATAGAAAGTCAATGCACTGCAAGCATCCAAGCTCCTGCGTGAAGAGGGTTTTCTCCTGTAGCCCTATGGGAATCTTTGGACTCCTCACTTGATCTTTAAGGCCTTGCCAAGTTGCCAAGTTCCTTTTAGGCTCACCAGCTAAGAGTCTTGAAAACAGATTTGCTTCGGCTCCATGTAGACGAGATATGAGCGTTTTAGGGTGAAATGTGCAGTACTCTTCCACATTAAGGCTGCGCATGTAAACCAGGAACAACAACATTGGACGTCTACCGAGTAACGTGTGCTGCTCACTGTGCTAGGTTTGTTATCCAGACAAAACTTTTGAGACAGGTTTGTTGTCACGACAAGAAACTCCTGCCTCTTCATGAATGCAAGCCATTGTTGTTTATGAGAAGTTTTTCTTCGTACGTGTGTTGTAGCAGTGCTGTTTCTCTGCAGACCTACACCGCAATCTACTGGACTGGCATGTACAATCCAGCGTTTTCATTTGTTTCTAGCGTTTTCGTCTGAACGCAAATCAAGTTAGAATATGCAAAGGAAAAGTCTTTGTGTTTCAGGCTTCTGCTCACCCCTTCCCCTGCACACCTGAGCTAACCTGTCTACCGCAGGTCACCTGACCAGGCAGACTGCAGCAAAACAGAAAACAAAACAAAACAAAAGTTGTGTGAAAACAGGGCGAGCTAGGGGATGCTACCTTGCAAGGATTTTTCTATAAATCTCCAAATCCAAAATATTTGCACCCTATTCACACACTTTGTGGCTATGTCACATCTGTCTGGATGGAGACACCTCTGGATGTGTGTTTACAAATATATATTTATGTGTATATGAAATAAAGAGTTGGCTTCAGCCTGCTGTATTGTAAAGTGCCTTCAGATCACACTTGTTATGAACTGGCACTATTCAACTAAAGATTGATCGTAATACAAAAAGTAGAAAGTGAACATCTACAGTGATTAAACTCTGAGAACAAATTTGACAAACAGTTCAGATCCACGTCGATCAGACTCAACATGTCCAGCTGCCACCCCGACAGCCCAAACACAACAAACTGTGATGTACTTTGTGTTCTGACACTTTTCTGTCAGGACCAGCTTTAACTACTTTAGCAATTTGAGCAACAGTAGCTCGTCTGCTGAATCAGACCACATGGACCAGCCTTCATTCAGTCCTGTTAAGTCCTGGGACCACTTCAGTTTAAGACCAAGACCGCTGCAAACCAGAACAGCCCACAGGCGCTGCAGTTTTAAACACTCAGTCTTCTCACATCACAATTTGTCCCTTTTCAAACTCGCTCAAGTCCTTATGCTTGTCCATTTTTCCATCATCTTTGGAGGCAGAATGTTCACGTTCTGCCTGCTACTGCATGTCCCACCAAACTAACAGCTGCCATGATGAAGAGAGGATCAGTGTCAGTTTATGTTGCTGTTCAGAGTAAAGTTACCGATGAAACCACAGACTGTGGACACACGGACCAGTTTCTTTAGAAGTTGTTTTGGTGTTTTGTCCACATTGCTCCTGCATTTTGGGAGCCTGTACTCACATTTTTGAAAACTGGTTCCAGTGTAAATATATGTAAAAACTCCACTCTAGTGTTTGTGTGTGTGCACATTTTCAGAAACGGTGGTCTCCCTTATGGTCGCCTTCACGCTGCAGAAGCTCCTGAGCGTGTTTTAGCTCTGACAGCAAAACCTTCTGCTTCTCTTCAACCACCATGAGAAACAAAAAGACAACATCCACCAGTTTTTGCTTACACGTCACATGTTCTATGTGCATGCTCCCTGGTTTTGGTGTGCGTCTGTGGCAGCGTTACAGCACCACTTACAGGCCTGTCGTGTGTACTACAGCATTTTCAGTGTTCCCACGTGGGCCGACTCATTTTTCGTAACAATGTTGTCTTTCCAGAGAACATTATTGTCTCCATGTGGACAGGGTCTTTAAAGGTAGGGTCTGCAGGATTTTTCATTACTGTTTGCAACATTTGAACGAAGCCCCTCCCCCTGAACGCCTGGTGACCTGATTCGGGTGCCCACCCTCTCCGGCAGTAAGCTACCTGGGATTATTACATATGTTGTAATGGAAACCGATAAATTAGCAAATTGGCACAAGCTAACCGTATGTCTACACAACCTACTTGTCCAACAGCATGACGGCTAACTCTGCGGCGCTTTTCATCCTGAGACAGTCCTTCAGAGCTTGGAAGCTCGCGTTTGCCATCTTTGCCGGTCTGTGTAGCGTTCTGTTAGTTCATTTTATAACACACAGAGTCACTTGAGCACTGGGCGAGCTGTGATTGGCTGGGGTATCCCTGCCTAAACTCCGCCCAGAAACATCCCGAGAAAACCAAAACATGAAAATACAGGCTGAGGAGGGGGGTGAGGTAAACAAAGACACCATCACACGTAATAGAGACCCACAGGAGACAACTGAGCAGGATGTTTCCTGAAAAGTTGATATTTTACTTTTAAGGAAAATCCTGCCGACCCTACCTTTAAAGTCTGATTTCACTCATGACCTGAACAAAACTCAGGACTGACTGGACTGTAAACTATGAAGATGTATTTTTTAACTTTGTTTCATTTTCTTTTCTTCCAGAATGATCATCAGATCTCCTCAGGGCTCGACTAGTTCTGCCTGACTTCACCTCTGCTGTTTATAACACTGAATAGTCGTGTGTGTGTGTGTGTGTGTGTTTGTGAGTGTGTTTGTGTTTAAGACAAACCAACCAGGGGCCATGTGTGTGTCTGTGTGTGTCAGAGAGAGAGAGAGATGTGTGTATTTATTTCCCCTGTCGTTTCAGACTCACCGCGTCACAAACAGTCGAAAGTTTGAACATAACAAAAAGATATTTTAGAGTTGAAATGATCTTTACACATTTTTCTTTAGAATATAATATCTTTATATAAGCTAATGTTTTTTTCTACGGTTTTTGTACTTTTCTAGCACTGTTCCATGTTACAGCTGCAGTTACACACAGGCAAACACACAAATCTAACATAATTTATTAAGCAGACTGCATGTACGCAACTGTGCACTTTATGATATAATTTAATGATGTATTTTCTGTTGGATTATTATTTCTTTATTGGCTTGATTTTGACCTTTTTACTAAATGGAGTCAAATGTAATGGAAGCTGCACAAACAAGAGTATAAACATGAGATTATTCATCCGTCTGTCTTTAAACACATCCGACAAACATCCGCTCACTTCAGAGAAATATGCAAATCTCAGTTTTAGCATTCAGCTGGAGTCTCTCGTCCTAAAGGGTCAATTCCAGGAAATCACAAAACGATCCTCGGCTTAATCATTTTAGACACGCCAGCTGATTATTTATTGAATTCTGAACTATGAGAGCAGAATTCAGTCTGTGATTTCTTTAAATTCACCCTTTAATGTTCCAATATTTAATATGCAATCTCCTCTAATGTTTCTGTTTCCACTGCGCCCGTGTAGAGCTGCAGCTTTTGTCTCATTTCCTTTGAGCAGAATTGTTTCTGGTATTAAAAAGTTACGTTATTTATAAGAACTTTTCTACAGTCAGTGGGTTTCCTCTGCAGCATCTCCATGTTTTCATACTCACTGTTTTTGTTTCTCTTCAGATGTGAGCAGATTTTATTTGTTGGGCTGAAATTGTAAAAATTAATAAAATCTTTTTTTTCTGATGAGTGTGTGAGAAGCTGTTTGTCAAAAAAAGTGCATCCGTGAGTTTTATTATTCTAGAAGTATTTTTTAAGGTTAAGTCTTTATCTGAAATGTTTCTGAGATATGCAAGAATTTTTCTGTATTTTTTCCAAGCCTTTTTTTTTTTTCAGATATCCCAGACGATATGATGCTGCAAGGTCAATGGTGTAGGTCTTATCTTGGCCCACAATTATCTTTGGAAAATTTTCAATGGAACTTTTTCAAGCCTTTTTTTAGGATGAAAAGTTTTGCAGATTTTAAGTTGATATTTTGGCCATTAAAGTTGGCCATAATTATCTTATATATTTGCAAAATGTTCAGTTATACTGTGATGGTCTTATCGGCACTCAGCTTCCACTTTGATAAATCAGTAGTGTCTTTTGTCAAAGTTTTTTTTGTCTTGTTTCACATCTATTTCTTACTCAAATGAAAGAAATTGTAGTTCAGTACAGACTTTATGGTCTGGACAAAATATCTGTATCAGCAATAATAAGTTTGGAAATATCTGATAATTGTAAAAATCCAATAGTGTGGAAATATCTGCTAGTTGTATAAATCCAATATTGTGCATCCCTACAATTGATTAAAAAAAAATCAAGAATTCCAAACTGTGAAACTGTGGTCAGAGATCTTTATAGAAAGGGTTAGACTGATGTGTTGCTGATTTTTTATTTTTATTTCTGAGGTTAAAGTCAGAAATCAGACAGATTCAAAGCTCTTTCAGTGTTTTTAAAGGAGACATATGCTGATGCACGATTTAATACTTACATATGATATAATACATTTGAAAACAAGACCTTACACCCCCTTAATTTTCAAAAAATGAGATACTGTATTTTTTTCTGATATCCTAGGCTGAGATTTGATGCCTCTGAAAATAGGTCATTGCGAGATGACTGCAAGATTTAAATTGTCGTGACGACACGAGGTACCTTTCTTTAATTGGAGTAATCTGATAAAACAGCTCCTCCTCTGTGATGTCCGTTAGCCACAAAACCGTCACCGAGGAACACATCCACCAGCAGCAGTATATAGATCCCTAGCTCACACTCACTCATTACCAGCTCTGGCCTGTAGGTGGGACTCAATACGCAGTGGCTGCTTTGAGCCTGCCGGAAAATACAGTAGAAGAAGAAGGACAGGCTGGCTCAACCCTCTCGGCAGCTCTGACAGAACTGACCAATCAGAGCACAAAGGACTGCGACGTTGCGAGGTAACTGTAGGTCAGTCTGAGAACCGAGCGTTTCAACGAGAGCTTGATAATGGCCTAAAATGGGGATTTTGAGAACGCTATTGTGGGGCAATGAAGGAACGACTTGTACTGAGGGCAGAAATGCTTTACAGGCATCCTTGTCTGGCATAGTGAAAAGGAGAAATAAGCATGATATGTCTCCTTTAAATAATAATGTTTTTACACTAAAGTTCCAAAGTGAAGCTTCGTCCTCATGTCGCCTCCAGACGTTCACATTAGAGGATGTGATAATGAAGTGAATTGTTGATGTGCTGGAGCTGTGGAGACACCAGGACACAGTTCATGCTCCACATGCACACAAAGGCAGAGAGAGGAAGAGCTGAGTCTGCAAGTCCTGCTCAGTGTAATGAACCAATCAAACAGAAGATCAGTTTGTTCGCTCCAGCATCACACAGGCGTAAATATTACAGCCTCAAGTTGAAGGAGCTTCAGACTTGAGGAAGAAAGTTGGAAAATTACTCAGGTGTCAGAATTCTGACATTTAAAAATAATTTGATCTTTTTTGTTAGGACCCTGATCTTAACCAATGCTCTGAATTTTCAATGGACATTTAAATGAGGAAATGTTGGGTTAAAAACAAAAAAAAAAACAGTGCTGGGGCACATCCTGGTAAATTAAATAGTTAAATAAGGCTTCAGGTAATCTTGAAGGATGGAGGGTGGAGGTCAAATGCCTGTTGATGTCATTCAGCTTAAACAGGGATGTGTAAACAGATTTCAACATCAATGAAAAACTCGAAAATTTTGATTTGTAATTTTGATTTGTTTAGGGGCAGTTTTTGTCTTTTTATTTTATCAGACAGAAGCAGCCTTTAAATCAACCTTATTGCCAATTTTTCAACTTTTATCTCCCAGCTCAAATGTTTGGCAGAGGTAAATAAATAAAGGCATATCTAATATGTAAAAAAAAAAAAAAAAAATTTTTAGGATACAGAAAAAAACTGCAAACCTAGGTAACTTATATTCTCTTTCTGAGGGAAGGCTCAAAAAGCTAAAAGTTTTAATTAGAATTATCATTATTATTATTTTAAATACTGAACCACTTACAGATATGATTAATGTAAAATCTGTTATTCATCAAATAACATTTTGTGTGTTAAACACAATATTATCGATTTAAGTTTTTTTTAATTGCTACTTTATTTCCAAATATCCTTGCCTTTTCTGATGGATTTTGTTCCAAATATTCGTGCATTTTTATGTCATCACATAATCAAATATTAACTGTTTAAACCTTTAAATCCCACACCAAGAAATTATCTGGTGTTTGGCTTGTTTGTAGTTTTCTCTGTTCCCTAAAATATTGATACTAATGATTTGATTTGTCCTGTTTTTTAAAAACATTAAATGTCCCTGAATTTATTGATGATCTCTGAGCTGGTAGGGTTAAACTTTGTCTCCTGCATCACTCTGACTTATTAAGGCTCAACAGATAAACACACATTTTTTAAAAACACTTGATTTATTTAAAGAAAGAGCATGACATATATACAGTATATAATATATACGCATATATAAACACTGTCTTTAAACATACTTTTCTTTCTTAGCGTATAATACATTTGATAGGTCAGACTTTGCACTGCAAGTCTCGTCATGATACATGTTCATACATTTACATAGAGATCTCTAAACTAGTCCACGCTCCTTTGGTTGGCTCAGGGTTCTCTGTCATCTCTAAATCATGCCGTATATTAGCTGCCTTCAGCCTGCAGCCGCCACAGAAACAGTTCCTATGTTAGCAGTAAAGCAGCAGGAGGTCCTCTGCTCCCAGACTTTTAATACTGGACGTGTCGTCTGAACCCTGGGACAACCAAAGTCGTCATCTGGGTCGCAAAGTGGACTCTGAAGTGCAGCCCAGGCTCTGATCCTGCTTTTCTTTGGCCCACACTCAAAACTCATTTCACTGCCACAAGTCTTAAAAAAGTTTTGATCTAGTCTTTAAATGTGGTTGTCCGGCTGGATCTACACGAAGCTAAGAGTGTTTTTTGAGCTGGATCTAAAGCCGTGCAGTCAGAGTCCCTTTTCACCCATTTTTCATTTAAAAATCAAACTCAGTAATATCTGCAAAACCAGCTGCTTTCAACAAATGAACAAAATCCTCTGAAGTATCATTCAATTCTGACACAGTCGAAGTATAAAAAATAAACTCATACACTGAATACATTTGCTTAACTGGACTGAAACGTGGGGATATAAATAAACAAGTTTTCACATTTGAAAAATAAAAAAAAAATCTAATTTGGTAAAAAGAAAAACTCCACAACATTCATTTTTCTAAAAGTGCATCTGATTCAAATTTTGATCTTGAAGCCAAGGAGTCTGGTATCCGGTCCAGATTCATAAACATGATGCCTTGATGGATTTTTGAACCAAAGTCTGTTTTTCATTTACTACGTTCATTACGACTTTTTCTTCATGTCCTTTTTTGGCACTGAGAACACCTGTGACACTATAGAGCTACAACAGGGGATATCACGATGAAGTTTAGAACAGAACAAGATCTGAAAAAGTTAATTTTAAAAAGGAAAACTCCTCTAGAGTGGAGTCTTAGCAGTTAGCACTTCCTGGTTCCCAAGGCTGAAAGTATTTGGGACGTAAAGACTGGTTTTGGATTAATGCCTGAATTAAAGTTCATCACACACACATGAATTTTAATATAAAAAAATACAATGCTTCGGATGTTACCTGCTTTTGAATTTTAAAGCATTGTTGCTTGCAAGAGGTCAATTAATACCTCCGTGGTTGTTTGAGCATGCACCGTTTAGTTTCATATGTATTTCCTATCGAAATTACATAAAGTGCTAATATTAGTCTAAAAAACAGGTCACTAAAACAGGCCCATTTAGAGTTGATGAAGAGTTTATCCAATGACTGGAGGCAGAGACCAATGCTAATGCTACCCATTAACTCCCAGTGTTTTAGCTAGGCTAATTAGCAGTAGGTGAGCTTTGTTTGTCTCTTCCTTGTCCAGAGTCAAAAGAATGGTGTCTATCTGCTTGTCATGGACCCGGAAGTAAGACAGGACATAAAAAGAAAGAAAAAGTAAGCAAAGTAAGTAACCGAAAACTCAACTGTCAGCATTTCTGACCGTTTTGTAAGAATCAATAATTCATACACTGCTGCCATGAGGACAAACTTCTATGGGGAAATTCTCAAATAAGATGTTAAAACAAGACGCTACACATTGGAAATATTGTAAATGCTTCTGAAGTCAAACCGCCATGTTGTCATTAGTTCTGGAATAACTTCTAACTCTTGCTCATTAAGTTAAGCTTAAAAAAAACGGAATGGGGTGCTGGTTTGGCGACCAGGCACTCCCCATGTACGTGCCTCTGCCAGTTCGGGTCCAGCCTGTGGACAGTATATGGATTGTCTTCCCCTGCTCTCTCGTCCCCTTTCACAAGTCTATCCACCGTCATTCTCTCAAATCAATAAAGGCAGAAAAATACCAAAAAATAATAAAAAAAGAGAAAACTGAATGGCTGTTTTTTTTCATAAAGATTAAAACAAAAAACAGAACTTGTCCGTTTCATAACTCTTTGTTCGCTTTATCAGCAATGATCCAAACAATGAAAAACCTCACAGGCTTCCTGAGAGTGCAGGTTAGTTCAGATCTTTAGTCAATCTTTTTGAATATTTTAAACTCTGTCGCAAGCTTTCACTTTTTTAATAAACTGCGACTTCTTCTCTGCACAGACCGATGTATTTCATTTTCAACGTGCTCTCCATCCTACATTCTGAAACATCTTTTTCATCAGATGTTCTCACTCTTCTCACTTATTTCCTAATTCAATAAACTTTCGCTTTTAAACACCACGATTTATCACGACGCTGCATGATTGTCCCATCCATAGCTGAAACCAACACCAGCTGTCATGAAGTATGAATCCGCCATAGAACCGATGCACTTCGGTGTTAAGAAAGAGGGACGGAGTGAGCCATCTTCTCATTCAGCCTCTTTGGTTGAAAGGGAGGAGAAAAACAAACACGCATGCACGTAGGGGTGTGCGATAAGACGATATAAAATCGTTCAGGATTATAACGTGGGGATGATCTCATAAAGCAGAAAGATCGTCAGATCGTCTGTGTGGGCGCAGAGACTTTGATGCGCACCCGACTAGCCAATGGTAGCACATTACGCGCAGTGCATGGTACTATCTCCTGTTTGGTTATGTAGCGTGAGGCCATGGTGGAAAGAGAAAAGAAGATAAAAGCTTGAAGATGTCTGAACAAAAATCTGTTCTGAAGCAGCTGTATTATTCACTCAGATTATAGACATTGCAGTTAGAGAACATTTGTTTTAAATTGTTGCACTTTAAGAGATAATGTTGATATTGTTGTTCGTTACCTTTTATGTTTACATTTATTGCACATTTTTATAAAAACTGCACTATTTGAACTAAAACCTGTTCAGAAAGTTTCTTTGGCTTAAATTGTCTTCTTTTTCTTTTAGGGTTTTACATGTTTTATTTGTTAAACATAGGGAAAAAATGGTCAAACATGCAAATTAGTCTAGAAAAATCAACGTAAAAAAGAATCGTGATAAAATCGTGATCGTGATTTTATTTTTAAAATATCATGATATGATATTTTTGCCATATCGCCCACCCCTACATACACGTGTCTCTTTATCGAGGCCGGCAAACTTACCGAGGACATTTTTATTTATCATTCTGTTAATTGATTTATTGAATATCGTGGCAGACGTAGGTTGAACTTAAGAGATAACAATCCAGTCACACACACTCTCACACCTAAAGTAAAGCCACAAACTGGCCTACCACAAAGAGCACCCACGCATGCACAGGGAGAGCATGGAAACTCTACACAGACAGGGATTTGAACCAGGAAGTGCCTTTCACACCCACATTCAGGGGCTGGATTTCTCACACTGTAACCTTCAAACTTAAGTGATCATCATCACTGCCTCACAGGGTTCATTTTTTTAACCATTTTACTACAATGGAGGGAATGGATGGGGCACCAGCTTTGTGGCTTTAAAGGAGTTTAAAAGATGAGGTGAAAATGAGGAGAAAAAACATCTCAGTAATGCTTTAAACCTGCTGCAGCTTTGACGTGATTTATATTTCAAACACTTTAGGGGCTTCTGGAGAAAAGGAAAGTCTCCTGAGGACACAACTGAAGCATGAGTGATGCTGCCGTTGTTTGTTCCTGCTCTTGTTCTGTGTTTTTGTCTCTACCTGGTGACGAGAGTGGGTACTGGCATTGGTTTTTTCAGACACTGCTGACTGCAGATGTCGCGTCTGATGTTTGGATCTGTTCAGTGATCTCCTTGAAGCTCATGTATGTCTGCGGAGGTTTGTTCAACACTGACTTCTAGCTCTGTTTCATGTCCACGCTCCTAAGATGGACGTCTTCAGAGAAGCTACAGATGCAGCTGCATCAGCACAGAATCTGAGAGAAAGGGTGTCTGAGCAGCTCCTCGGCGCTGGGTCTGTGTTTGGCCTCCACAAAAATGCAGCTGATGAAGTTCTGCGCCTGGTCCGTGGTGTGCGACGGCAGCAGGGGGTTGGTGGGCTGGGTGGCGATTTTGAATATGGCCGCCATGGCCTCGAACTCAGCCCATGGAGGTTTCTCTGTCAGCATCTCCACCACGGTGCAGCCGAGGCTCCTGTGAGAGAAAAGTCCTTTAGTCTGGTCAGATTTAGAGTCACATGACGAGCAGAAACAAACAAAACTTTCATGTCTGAGCTGCTCCACGCTAAAGCTCCAGAGGAATGTTTGGAGTGCAAACGCTCCCGCTCCTCCACCTGTCTGGGAGGTAAAAGCCCTCCTGGGAGCAGGACTCCCCCTCCAGCTGGGACTAGGACCTGGAACATACCAACGTCTGCTACGACCTGTCTGACTGGACGGCAGCCAATCACATTGCTCTGCTGGTAGGTCACCACTCTTTCAGGTTGTATAAGGAATACTAACAACACTGAGTGTTTGTGTGGGGCACAGAGGGGACAACAAGCTCTGAAACTTATAAAACTAGGACAGAAAACATGTTTTTGACTGTATGAAGCACAAAATGACACTTTTATTTCAAACTTCAGTTCCACTGAAGTTGGGACGTTGTGTAAAACGTAAAGAACACCGAACACAATGACTCACAAATCCTTTCCTGCCTTTATTCAACTGAATAACACTAAAAGGACAACATATTCAAAGTTCAAACTGAGAAACTTTATTGTTTTTTTCTTCAAATATTCACTCACTTGAAATTTGATGCCTAAAAAATGCTCCAATAAAGATGGAAGAGGTCAACGAAAGGTTAAGAATGTTTAAAAAACACCTGTTTGGAAAATTCCTCAGGTGAACAAGTCCCAGCTTCCCTGGCACTGGGGTATGTATTATGCATTTCAACATATTTTTTCAAGTCTGTATTGACATTGTAACAGAAGTCTTCTGTTTTCTTCACTGTGTGGCTCAAATGAATCAAAAGAACCTAACTTGATGACTTAGTTTTTATTAGTGCTGCACTGACGTCAGGGGAGAATTTTAAGATTTTTTGAGAGACTGTTTTTGTCTTTTCTTTGTGGTCCTCACTGTTTCAAGCGAAGTGTGTTCTACTCCCTCGTGGATAAACCTGCATTTATTTCTAAAGAGGTCATATTTGTACTTAAATAAAATCAAACACATGGTTGTATTCTTTCTCTGTCTGTGACACTGCTGGAGCTTCTGCCCCGCTCTGATTGGTTCACAGCTATACTCTGTGATAACTGGTCAGTTCGATACTGCTCAGCACAATATTGTCAAGAACTCTGCATTCATTCTATATCTACACCCTTCAGTAGAGTTGTTACCTTTGAGATTAAATGGATCATGTTACAGCAGTGTGACATCACACTGGTAGGTCTGTTCAGGATGAGAATTCATCAGGAAGTCAAACCAAGTCAAGAAGAGGGCCTGATTCAGAAACACGTGAAAGTTTGTTTTTAAGCTCTCAACACCACACCATGAGAACAAAAGCTTTTTAACCATTTGAAGAGAGCGCCTTGGGGTCTTTAATGATAAATTCATGACTATGTGAATTAGGCCTGTGCTCAAAATATCGTGTCGCACTCCTTCGGGATATGTGTATCGATACGGATTCTACAGAATCGATACAGCCTGAATATTTTGACAGCTGTTGTCGATACACTTTGGCTAATGCTAACAATGGCACAGTTCAAGGTAGAAGACAAGCTACATAATGAAGCATATGTTCTAAATTTTTAACTTAGGTCTACCATCTTTGAGGATCTGAATTTATGTCTCTTAAGTTGTAGATACATTTAAAACTCATCCTTGTTCTTTTTCTTCTTATAAGAAAAAACAAAATGTATCCAGAATTTTGTTTAAAGCGTAGTCAATGTTCACAATTACGTGTATCATGATATGTATCGTATCGGGAGGTTGCTTGAAATACCCAGCCCTAATGTGAATCCCTTTCTAAAGAACACATCGAACAAACTTGTTTTGAGTCCAGGAAGCACTTCTGTCCTTCGTCTTTTGGGATTTCATTTTAACTGTGTTCAATGTTGCTGATTAACCAAAATCATCACATTTTTGAGTCTTTTACGTGTCAGGATGAAATCATATATTTTATTTTGGGTCCACAAGGACAAGTCCTTCTTAAAACAGGCCTGAAAACAATTTTATTACCATTGCCTCCTCATAAGTTCAGCTTCCTCTTACGGCTCTTCTCTTTTTATCTCTTCTGTTCTTTTAATTTAATACACACTTACCTTTTTATATGTTGTGTTTTTTTTAAATCTTGGATTTACATTTTAATGTCCTTTTGCCTACTGCATGCCTTGAAACTCTGTAAAGCACTGTGGATTACTGTATGTATGAACAGTGTATGTATAAATAAAGCTGTCTTGCCATCAACCCTACACTGTTACATCTGAAGTATTCATACAAGTTGTAGTAGCAAAGAATCTTTAAAAAGTCAATGCTGATTAGATTTACCATTAAAAATTGAGGTTAATGCCAAAATATTCAATTCATTGAAAGAAATAAGTTTTTAAATATGTTTTTGTTATGAACAAAGATGCATTTTAAGAGTCTGTAGTACCTAACAAATGAAACATTCATAAAACATGTGATCTAATTAGCAAAAAAGGTGAAAAGAAAGCAATTAAAAGAATGAAAAGTAAAGACTATAACAAAACTCATACCAGACGTCTGCCTTCCTGCCGTAGCCCTCTCCGCTGATCACCTCCGGGCTCATCCAGTAGGGGGTGCCGGTCACCGAGCGGATGCCTGTGCCAGACATGCAGATGGTCTGCAGCCTCTTACTGGCACCGAAATCTCCCAGCTTCACATTCCCCGCTGAGTCCCTCAGGATGTTGGCACCTACACAGCAGAGATAACGTGACACATGTAGAAATATTATCAGCTAACACATTATCAAACAAAAACATCCACAGTGCTGACAGGGAGCATCAATCATGCCTCAGTAGATTCACCTTTAATGTCCCTGTGTACGATCATGTTGCTGTGCAGGTAGGACAACCCCTCTAAGATCTGTCTGGTGTATTTGCGGGTCACGTTTTCTGTCAGCGCCCCGTAGGCCTTCAGCTGGTCTTTGACTGAACCCTGAGAGGAAAGGGAAGAAATGGGTTTGTTGACATGAGCGAAACAAAACAGCCTTGTGGAAATGATTAGAAAAAAACCCATCTTGTGTCATTCATGTTTTTTAATCAAGCTCTAATGTTTCCTGAAATATTTCAACAGTATTCAAAGCCAGAGAAATCCATCCTCTTAGCTGTGACAGTCTGAGTAACTGTGGTGACCACCATGACAAGATAAAACTGCTTAGGTCACCATAGAAACACAAGATTTTAACCAAAGACAACACAACAATGAAAGCATCCAGAGTAGATTTTGCCTGGGAATCAATATTTGGAAAACTAATTTGATCAACTAAAGTGTTTATATCTGGTAATTCTATGTTGTTGTCATTTGAAAGATCACTGTAAAACTTATTGTTGTGTCATTTGTAACTCGATATCATTCAATCAATCATTCTAACTTTATTTGTATAGCACTTTTCATACAAAAATGAAGAAAGAAAATAAATTAAAAAAATAAAAAGTAGAAAATTGAATACAAAGAAAAATACAGCCCACCCTGGCCTCATCCCTTACCCTCGCAATCCACACACAGCACACGCATTCACTTACATACTCACATACAAAGACATGAGGAAGAGATTCGAACAAAAAACAGTCATTTTTAATTAAAAATGAGGAAACACTGGAGCTAAGACTTAAATAAAAAATAAAAATCCTGATAAGAAATTAGATTAAATTAAATCAAAGTTCATACTATAAGAAAACGAATAGGTAAATAAAATGCAATCTTAAATAATGATATGGTATAATGAGATAAAAAGGAACTGATGTAAGATAGTGGAAAGAAATTTAATGAGCAGATGATAAAATTCCAAATAATAAATCTCAGTTGACATTGAAAAATAAAACATCTTAAGGGGGTTAAAAAGAATATATAAATTTGATTAAATAATAATAATAAATATAATCAGCTAAAAGTTAGACTAAAAAGGTAGGTCTTGAATTTGCTTTTAAAAATATGAACAGAAGGTGCTGATATTAACTCTGATCTCTGGTATGGTTGCCACTGCCTGTTTGATTTCTCATCATGCTTATTGTTCTGATTAAAAGAAAAGTTGCTCTGTTTCTGTAATCAATAAATCATCCAGCTTAGTTTGCCTGAGTAATGGTTTCTTACACAGATCAGAGGAAAGTCTGCTGTCACTATCCTTTGTCTGCTTAGACAGATCTAAGAGACGATAAATGCATTTCTTTTACTAAATGCAGAATAGGAAATGACATGGCTTCTCAGCAGGCCTGAAGAGATGACCAAATTGTTGTGTGAGACACATCCAGTGTCTTGTCCATGTCTAGAAAAGTGCCAATATGGTCACTCATACATTTTATTATCGGTCAGCCACACTTTCTGCAGCCATTCTGGTCATATCATATAACACAAATAATGTGAGACAGACTCAGACGCTGGCAGAATCTGGTTCAGTGCAACAGACCAGTCTAAGGGCTGGCAGTGTGTTGTTTTGACATGCAGTAACATTTTTATGGAGATGCACGTCGGGCTTTGGGTGTAGCCCTCTGCGTCAGCTCGATTCTACTCTAATCTAAAGTGTGGGCTTCAGCTTAGCTTCATCGCAACAGTAAATATCAGGCTTAAGCAGAAGAGGCGGAAGAGTGCAGTGCACCTCTACCACACAGCTTTCATTCCTCTTAAGACCATTTTGTTTTTTTTCTGCCTTTAGGACAGTGGATGGTGTCAGAAAGGGAGCGCAGCGAGTGAGCGCTCACTCACAAAAGGATCATACTGTGCTTTTAACTGGTATTAGAGTATTGTGAAGAGTTAGACCAGTGGTTCTCAACTGGTCTGGCTTCAGAACCCACCATCACCCCTAGAAACAAACTGTGACCCAAATTGTGGAAAATATTCAAGTTCATCTGAGATTAAAAAAAAGGTTCTGGGAAGTAGTTTCAAAAACATGTAGCTTTAGCTGAGTGCCTGCTTATGGAGTATGCATTACAGGGCTTTATGTCCACATGTGTTGTTAAGGGGTGTGAATAGGCAACACTCTAATGAATATAAAAATCCCCTTCAAAATAAAAGTGCAGGATTTTTTTCAGGACAGTTTCTCCCAGACAAAGGCTCACGACCCACTGAAAAACAGTCTGCGACCCACCAGCTGAGAATCATTGAGCCAGACTATAAAATAAAAATGCCGGGAATGCAAAAAGAAAAATTCTTCAACATCTGTAGTTATTTGTTGACTTAAAAAAACATCACTTCAGCTTCTATCATCCCTTCAAATGAACAGTTTTTATTTGTTAGGAAATTTCCCACACAACCAGCTACCCAAGAACTGAAACTGAGGTCAAAATAGATCCCCACGTTTCTCATAGGCATTCTAGAAAACTTCCTGCTTTAGACAGAGCTATAGGTTCTTCCATTCCAAACCCAAACCTGACCAACAACCAGCTTTTTCCTTTTCATTTTATTCATGTTTGCAATTGGCCTGTTGCCCTGCATTGAAGTCTTTGCCTCGCATTATGGCTTTAACACAATTAGAAGAAAAACCAAAGACAGATGTTATAGGATTAACTTTTCGGTACCAATCAACAAACATTGCTCTGAACCAAGGGTGGGACACCCTGGTCACCAAGATGGCTTTATTTGTGTTACTTACATTTACAAAGAGCAAAATTGTTTGAAATAGGGGGATACTTCAAAAAGACAATCCCAATGTGCTTTTATTTAAAAAAATAATGGCATGGCTTTCATCAGAGTTCATTATAAGCAGCATTTTAATTCTTAAACTCCAATGAAAGTACTCAGGATAAATTCAATGCTTTTAAAACAACAAAGAGTTTTTTTTTTTAACATTTACAGGAAATATTATTCACTTATATCCTGTGAAAAGCAAAGTATACTTCATGCATACATTAATCAAAGATTAATTTCCCATGTAGGCTGCAGAACATCTTGTCTCTGTGCATGTTGCTGCAGTGGCCATAAGTTGAAATCTCTAATGACAGATTTTCTCACATTCTCTAATAATTGACAGATATGTGAAATTGATGATGGAGTGCTTTGAGTTAGACTGGAGGCCACATGTGGCTTCTGGGTTGCAGCTGCCTTTCCCTGCACTGAACCTACGTTTAAAGAGAGACGTTGAATATTTAACATGTAAATCTATAGAGAATTGAAAAATGAATTTTTATCACTAAATTGACTAATTCTGTGTTAGGTATATTTTTAGTTTAACGCTGACATTACCTCCTATTTCCTCCCAGAGAAATTCTTATTAATTATAGCTGTAACTGACCTTTTAATGGCAGCTGCTGCCATGGTGGACGTGCTTGTTTATCACTGTAATAGCTGCATGAGAACAGTTGGGGAGCTGATATAGTTTTATTTGCAATATTATGAATCTCTCTGAAAATAAATGGAAGTACAGTCCTTTACTTAAACAACTGTATGACAGTTCACTACAAGCAGCTCTTCATGTGCTTCCTACATTTTTTAAAGGTCTTTTTGGTGCAGATGTGCCTTAAGTGACAAATCTTATGTGATTGGCTCGTTATTCTCTGCCTGCTGTACAATCTGTCACCCGAACTTCCTCCCGCAACTCCAAATAGACATTCAGAGCACAAGCTGAGTGTAGACCTGCTGCCTCATTCGTCTGCCTTCAGTGTTGCTTCTTCTTCAGAATTAAGGACTCTGGTCAACAAAAGCAGCAGTTTTTGGTCTTGACTCATGGGCAGTTGTTTTATTTAGCTTAGAGCCCCTAGCAGCAGAATTTTTCATGCTGTGCGTGTAAAGCTGTTTTAACTCACCCCTGGCATGTACTCCATGAAAATAGTGAGGGTCTTCTCATGGCGGTCCCTCAAACAGCCGTAGTACTGAACTATGCGCTCATGGTGAAGGTTTTTTAACAGCTGGATTTCACACTCCAAAGCTCCCACCTCCTGTATGAAAACAATGATGGCATAATTAATGTGACGTCAAAAAATCAGATGAATATTCACACCAACCTGCAACTTCCAACCGTCCAGGTACACTGTCAGACTGTGCCACCGTCACCCCTCATATATCTTAATATGTAGGAACCATTCTGAGAATTTCTATTGATTTGTGAGTTTTAAATTAGTGCTTGATGGACTTTTTAAAAAGGAAATTAAAAGCTTAATTTGGTTAACAAACACAAAAAACAGAGCCACTGTATTGTCTAAGTAAATGTAAATCTCAGTTCTGGACTACAAATCTAAATAGATCTGGAGCAGTGGACAAATTCAGACATCTCTAGTTTTTTTTATCAGTAAAAATGACAAGATTCAGTCAGTTTTGGATCAAATCCACATGGTCCATGAGCATATTTGTATACAGCTGGTTGAACTATATCAACATGTATGAAAAATGACATAAAACTAAAGGATATAAGTAATATCATAATTCATATATAAATATTGTACCAAGCCTTAGAGAGGAGGTA
The DNA here is from genome assembly GCA_036419115.1 of Scarus forsteni. Classification (NCBI taxonomy): domain Eukaryota; kingdom Metazoa; phylum Chordata; class Actinopteri; order Labriformes; family Labridae; genus Scarus; species Scarus forsteni. The sequence continues at coordinate 20,546,877 of JAZDUH010000084.1, forward strand.
AAAGACAAAGAGTATCCCAAAAGATGGAGCTTTATAGAAGAAAAAATGACTTGTTCGCATAAACCTTAAGATGTAATGAAGGGCCAAGTAAATGCTGACCCTATGCCGCTTTCCAAAGTGAAACTACCCCCTCCAAAAAGAAAAGAAGACAAAAAGAAATGATCAACAAGGGCTAAAAGAGAGAGAAAGTCATGTATAACTTAATTTCCAGCATCTAACTAAATGATTATTGTTGGACCAACATTCTTTTGATCTTAATTCTGTGTTGGGGATGAGACAGAGACCTCGGGGGTTTTCCTGACCCAACAGATCAACATGTGGAAAGATTCCTTTTCAGACATTTTACTGTTAATTAACAAACCTTCTACATTCCAGAGTAAATGAACTTACACTTTAACAATAAAACTGAGGTCATTGTTTGTGTTTAAAGAACTGAGTAAAAGTTTATTCAACACATGAAGGTTAATATTTTATAAAGGACGGCTCTGTTACTACTGAGTTAAAGAGAAGGAAATGAAGACACTTCCTCACACGTGAGGTTGATTTTAATGTATGAACAAAAGAAACACAACTTTAGTCCATCTTTGTACCTACACTGCTTATCCTGTGAGTGACTGTGAAGGCAGGGTACGCCCTCGGCTTGATGGCACATGTAAACAACATACAGTTTGTCTTTGCATTATTGGTAGACATCCTTCACTATACCAGAGGTCCCTGATGGTGGCAGTGACACAGACCAAACTAAACGCATGTGGATTCACCATGACGCAGGATCAGAGAGAGCAACGGGCTTATTTCTAAACCCTAAATAAAGAGACATTCACAAGCACTCACTCTGGTTTCAGCTGCTTAGGTTGGCTGAAAGTCACTTGTTGGGATAGTTACCAATTAAACCAGTACACTTTGAGCACAGGGAAAAATGTTGTGCTTACAATGTAGTCGGTGTGTGTTTTAGCCATCGGTCAGAGAGCTGATCTGATGTTTCTATTGATTACTGATAAGCAATTGTATTATTTCTTACCTCTGAAAATGTAGCCTTCAACATCAGGAAGCTGAGCTGCCTTGACTATCCTTTAGTTACACACATTATGCAGAGTCAAATATTTTTACAGCTATGTCCAGAGTACAGGTGGATGAGTGCATGAGCACTTCTCTGGTTGTGTTTTTTCATTATAACTGCTGTGACAGTCAGAGAGCCTCTGTGTACAGACTATGACATCAGGCTACACAGGCAGATATGCCAGGATCTGACCATTGTTACGAAATAAAACAACCTTCAGTCTACATCATTCAAGAAATAATAATTTAGTTATTTTTGTTTCTCTGTAGTTATAGTTAAAGGATCTATGGCCAATTTTGGTTTGAAGGTTAGTGTAATTTTAACAATTACATTTTACGTTTTTAACTCAATTATCAAACTATGTAGCATTATTTTCATAAATTACTTCTCAAGCTTAAATTCATGCCAGCTTTGTGAACTGACTGCATGTTTCTTTTTTTTTCCTGGACTGACAAATTAAAGTTCTAAGCAGCTCTTTAACATCAGTTTTCAACATCAAATTCAAAACTTTGAAAACCCCCTCTCAACCAAAACTTAGAAAATATAAGTGCCACAAATACAAGCATGGCAAAATGGGGGAATGAGGCACAGCTATGACAGAGTCCATGCATTTGTCCTGAGACCCTTTAAATGCTTTTTTGTCTAAGTATCTACCACTGTCACAGTTTTTTCTGGAATTTTCTGAACTAAAGCATCCCTGAAAATAGCACAGATTTAATATGGGCAGTTTGAGTCAATGAGTCATCAAAAGTTAAAGACCCCTAACAGGTAAAAATCAGACATTTCAAGACTTTTTCAGGACCTCTCGGAGCCTTTGTTTACAGCACAAATTGTTGCATTAACAAACCTTCTGTGCACATTAGTAGTGACATACTAAGTTTAATTGTTTCATCTTAACAAAATTGTCTCTAAAAATCAAAGAGACAGAAAAAAATATTTGAAATAGTCAAATGCACACAACTCATCTGAACTTGTGCAAACATAGGGGTATATTTCTTACCTTGCTGGTGTCTGGACTCTCAGGATCAAACTGGACTTGTTTGGCTGCAAGCTCCCTCCCGGTGTCCACATCATAACACAGGTACACCCGACCAAACGCCCCCTGGCCGAGGAGCTTTCCCCGCCGCCACGTCACTGGTGCACTTGGTGCTGATAAAAAGAAAAAAACAATAACACGTCCAAAGTTAGTCTCTGCATTGGAGGAAATTAATCTCTAAAAGGTGTTACATTTCTCCAAGTCTGGCTCTAAGGAATGATAACTTTATTTTCTAATGTCAGTGAATCCTATAAATTATACAATATAAATTCTATAAATTAATTTGTTTTGTAAATTGTTACAATTGTTAAGTTCATTTATTCCTAAGGCACAGTTTACATAAGAATTACACTTGCTGTCAGTGAAACATAACTTTCTGTGGCCCATCCTGCAGTGCAGCATCTATTTACTTTTGAGTTGGTCTTAGATTTGGAGCAACTTGTGCAGCAGGGTTCCTTTTTCAAGACTTCCAAAGGATCAGCACTCACATTTGTGTGCGACAGATCTCTCCTGTGGACGGAGCCTGCCCTGAGCGTCTACAAGCTGCCAGCTGCCCAGACTCTCCTCGCTACCATTGAGCGACCGCCGTGAAGGAACCAGGGTAAACAAGTTCCCCTGTGGGCGACGAATCCTTGGAAATGTTCGGCGACCTGAGGAAGAGCAGATTAGGTTATGACCACTTGAGGTAAAGGGGAGGTTAAGCAGTAAATATCACACAAGAATGCTGACTGCTGACAAGAAAACAGAGACAGGACTGATACTGAAACTGTGGTACCTTCACTGTGATCCTTATGATGCAGGGAGACGTGGTACCGACGAGGATACGTGCCTCCTTTTCCTGCTACCCTGTCATACACATGGTTCTCCCGATCTGGAAGAACAAATATCAGAAAATCATCAGTCAACAGGATGAGCTCACCTTTAAACCACACCTCTGCCAACAAAAGTAACATCCATCCAACTATTATTGGTGCCACATATCCCTTTCTGGGTCCCAGCTGTTATGGGACGGGTTCACCCTGGAATGGTCATCAGTCAGTCTTAGGGCTAACGTATAGACATTGACAGTCATTCACACACTCACACATAAACACACACACCTAAAAGAAATTCAGAGTCACCGACCTACCAGACATGCACGTTTTTGATCTGTGGGAGGAAACCAGAATACCCAAAGTGAACCCTTGCATACACAGGGAGAGCATGTAAACTCCACAGATAGGTCCTGACTGACTTTGGGAGCTGAACAAACAACCCTCTTGCTGTGGGAGAAGAGTACTAACTTGCTTCACCACTATGCAGCAAACACTAACAAGGGCTTCTTTATTTATCCCCACTGCTCACACTTATGAAGAATGTGAGAAAAAGCAATGACCTTCGTAGTCAGTTAAGCGATCTTCACACACACTCCCTAATATTTCCCCAAATCTTAGTTACTTATTCACAAAACCCCCACAGTAAATTTGATTGGCAGGGTTGGGGTCTCAGGAGGCAAGACGTGATGTGAAAATTAGAAAATGCTGTTTAAATCCAAGATGGCAGAAGCAAGAAAGTTCACTAACATCTTGTCAGTTTTCTTTTTTGGCAGCCAGGATTTTATTCATGTCACACCCAAAGTAACATCAGGACAGTACATGGGGGAAGGATCCTTATGTCAGCTGCAGGGAGTGGCAGGGAGACATCCCTTTTCTGCTTTGTGTGTTACTACTAATAATAATGTGTAGTGATTCAATGTAAAAATAAAATTGCAGTGAGCACAAAGTAACAGTATCCGATTACTCGATTAATCAACAAAAATTTGAGAGAGTAATCGATTACAAAAAGAATCGATAGCTGCAGCTCTAGTTGGCAGGTTGAATTGTTTGCTGGTTAATGCTTGATTGATAGGTTGGTCAGTCTACATGTAGATGGTTATAGGGTAGGTTGATTGGTTTTTCAGTAAAGTGATTGGTTGCATGCATGGATGGCTGTAAGAAATTGGTATGTTATTTGGAGATCGGTAGATTATTGGTTGGCCATTTAGCATGTTAAATGGTTCCTAGTTGGTTGGTCCGATAGTTGATTGGTTCTGTTATTAGTGTATTGGGATGTTGCTGGTAAATTGGTAAGTTGGTTGGTTTGTTTGGGGCAAGTTAATTGGTTGCTAGTTTGGTGGCTGGATAGTTGATTGGTTGGTTAGTTGGCAGGTTGATGCTTGGTTGATAGGTTGGTCAGTCCATATGTAAATGGTTATAGGGTAGGTTGATTGGTTTTTCAGTAAGGTGATTGGTTGCATGCATGGATGACTGTTTGTTTAGAGATTTGTAGATCAGTAGCTAATTGGTTGGTCATTGAGAAAGTTAATTGGTTGCTAGTTTGTTGGTCAGAGTTGATTGGTTGGTTAGTTGGCTGGTAGAATGGAGCGCTGGTTAATGGTTGGCCATTTTTAAAGGGGCGAAACATCGGTGAGGGGTGGCTCCCGGCTGACAACCTTACAGCAGGCTCACTGGCACCGTCGGAGGTGCAACAGGCAGAAATGACCTGCAGGACCAACCACCTGTGCTCACATACAGCTCTCAGATGGGGGGCTTGTTAATTATATGAAGTTAGTTTGTTTCAGTCTGAGGTTAAATCAGATTCAGACTTCATATTTGGCTCAGTCCCTGCCCCCCTTATACCAATTCACACATAATGGAATATAAGCTGATGTTGACTGACGTTAAGAAAGCATCAGATTTTTGTGACCTTTGTTCCTGAGATCAATTTTGCTGTAATCAACTCAGGTTGACTTGTTTAAAGTGGAAAGAAACATTGTGCTGGTGGAGTATGGGGTTCCCTGATGGCCCCCTGACAAGCTGTAGACAGATTTTAAACATTCGCTAATGTAGCTGAAACTCATAGTTAGCACACTCGTTGGGGGACTTCAGCCTAATAGAGCTTGGTGCTGCTGAAAATTGTACAAACGTGACTCGATCACTACCAAATGAAGTGGCTGAATATGCCGCTTCACTATGTGTAGCTTCAGCTTGTCTCAGGATTCTGACACTATGCCAAGAGGACGCCTAAAGTCAAACAACAGAAGTCCAGTCCAGAAGAGGAAGTAACTGGAGCCAGTGGAGATGAACACAGCTGTATGTGAGCCTGGCGAAAGTCAGCAGAGGTCAACTCTTTCTGGTGTTTTCAAGTGTGTTGGACAAGCGCCCCACCAACAACAACCTTGTTTTGAACTTTACAAAAACATTATGGCTGAACTAAAGTGTGCTCGAATTTCTTGAGGGCTGTATAACGAAAAAGCACGAACAACAAACAATAGAAATCAGCTTAAATTTAAATGTCAGAACCCAAAGGGAGAGATATCTACCAAACATCTACTCTGAAAGTCACATACTACAAACCTAAAGGTTCAAAAGAAGTAGTTGCCCTCTTACCGGAGCACTCCTGACGATTGTCGGGGTAGCTCTTCGCTCTGTGCATGCGAGACTTCCTCAGCGAGGGGCTGTCAGAGAGGAAAGGAAGAGAAGATGAATGAGATATTGAGAAATTTCCTTTTGTATGAAAATACTTCAGGTTACATGTACTGATTCAGACTCTGCTGAGGAACTGAAAGGGGGATTTGGCTAGTTATCTATGAGGAGGGAGTCCCTGGTTGTAGAGAGCAGACAGGTGTTTCTTACCTGTCTGAGTTACTGTCCAAAGACTGACAGCTTCCAGATACTGAATTTTCTGCACTGCTCCAGGGGTCCAGCACCTTTACAGGACAAAATAAAATGTAATGACACTGAGAAAAAAAGAGTCCACTATAAAATGGATTAAGTTTGACTTTTTTAACATGTTCAGTGGTACATTTCATATTTCAGAGCAGCAATGTTTGCAATACAGTCTTGGAAAGAGATTCTGAGTCTAAACATAAATACAGATTTTACTGCAACACCACTTCAGCCTGTCAAGTGCTTTCTCAGTGGAATAAAACTCATCAGTCATCACTTCTGAAATTAAAGAAGGTACTAATTTAGCTAATGTTTATGCTATCAAATTACATTAGGCTGATACTTTAAACCCTCTGAGAAATCAGGGTTGTTTGGGGGGAGGCATTTAACATGGATACATCACTCACACACTGATCGCTTGTCTCAGGGATGAACTCCCCCTCACTGTTGATGCTGGTGTATGAGCCTTGGCGAGCAATCCTCTGCTGGCGTTCAGGAACATAACCAGGAGGTGGCGAACTACGGCCCGTGTTCTGAGAACCTAGTATAACAAGGCAATGAAAAGCATAAAGAAAATATTAGCTATATGAAGAATAAGAACACAATGAACATTATCAGGTCATTAACACAATGACAGTTGGAGATTACAGGTAATAGCTGTAAACACAGATTTACATTTGTCAAATGTAGAGATCAACTGTGAGGTACCGCAAGGCTCAGTTCTTGGAACCTTCCTAATCATCCTTAATATTCTGTCCCTTTGCAAGATTTCCTACAAACACAACTTAATGTCCCATTCATATGCTTATGATACACAGCTATACTTTTGTCTAACAAATCAGCATTCAAGTGCATAAACCCTCTGAGTAACAGTTTGGAAGTTACAAAAGAAAGAATATGTGCTCACAAACAGAGGCGGATCTATGGGGCCCATCCAGATTGACAGGTGGACCACCCAATGAGAGCCATAAAAACATAATAATAATAATATGATAATGAATAACATGAAAATAAGGGTTTAAAAAAAGCTGAGGCCCATCCAGATACTCCGCTGTCCACCCATCAAAAAATTCTGTACACACCACTGCCATAAACAGTCATTTCTGCACTGACAGCACCCATTTTCAATTAAAACAATGCTTCCAAGAGTAATGGCTGTTTTGTTGTTGTGCTCAATGCTCTTACATTTAGCAGGTCTTACTGTGGGAGCAATCCTGCACCTGTCAATGTCATCCTCACCCATCAATCAAAATCAGAAGGGAGTGGGACATATGTTACCTGCTTTATCAACAAATATGGTGGAAAAGAAAATGATATGACTGTTCTATATTATGGCAAAGTTTGCTGCCACTAATTCTATGACTAATTCTTAATGTTGTTTTCATGTTTTCTTGTAGTGGTTTTAAGAAGCTGAGCCAACATCAATTCGGCTTATCTATTAAATGACTCATCATATCCCCTATCAATTCTTTTTCCTGTTTTTAAAATAGACCCACTCAAGTTTTCAGAAACAACATGTTGCTCTGTTTGTGCTGGGTTGTGCAAGGTTAAGGCACCCTTTATACTGCTTCCATCTCTTGTCCTATATTTACCTCGACTCCTTTTGGCATTGTTTGTCCTGACTGCGTCTGATAAAGCCTGACCGTATTATTCTGAAAGGCTCAAGAAAATAAGTGAGAACAGGTAATGAGGGAATTGTTAAGTATAAGGGTAAACTGTATTGATTACTTAAAACTAGTGAAAACAGTAGGGGTGCCCCGATACAACTTTTTCACCTCCGATATTGCAGCCACAAGTATTGGCAGATACTGAAATAGATCAGATCCGATATCAGCAGGAATCACACATATTTTTATTACTTATTTTGAAGTATGGACTGTAAGAAAAGACTTCATCAAGGGAGTTTGGTCAAACAGAGAACAGTAGTCAGCAATATTGGGTAAGAAAAAAACTAACCCATTTGTTTTTAACCAATGGGTTACATAAATTCTAACCTTAAACATATAAATATACTAAAATTAAATAAAATAAATAAACAAAATAGAAGACCATGAAAATTAACCTCAATAAATCCAATTACAAAACAAAAAACATATTTTTAAATTGTAAAATAACCATTGTGATTAATTTAAACATAAGCATATTCTACAACAAATAAATGAAAATAAATTAGAATAGACTGCTTGTATAGGAGTTTTCATATCAGAAATTTCAGATGCAGGCCGATATAATCTGATATTTGTTTTTTTGCTGATATTGGACCGATATCTGATATCATTATCGGATTGGGACATCCCTGGAAAACAGGTTCTCAACTGGAACAATTTTAAATTCCCATTATATGTAAATTCTGAGAATTACAGAGGTCAGTATTAGTACAGAGGCTGTGGGCAGTGCTGAAGCAGTAAAGGCAAAGTTAGATGTGCCAATTTTCTGGGGTAAATATAAAATAACTGATTTAGTGTAATGCCAATTTTATACTATACTCAGTAGCTTTTCAAAACAAGTAAAAAAAAATATTTTCAAAAGGCCCCATTTCATTGGGTCACAGGCCAGCTGCTTGTTTGCAGCTCATAGTTTAGGAAGAAAACAGGCGTGTCACTGATGGACATTGAGAATAACAATCAACAACAAGTATATAAAACTAGTGTCATGTTGAAATGAATTTAGAGGTGTTTTTTAAGAGAGAAAGTTTGAACATGAAGCTGTTTTCCTTATAGAACTTATTCTGATGGTGGAATTGACTGATGTGCGAGGGACACCAACCAAAGTCTAGTTGCTGCTGACTCAAAAGCCATTGGGACACAGACCCTAAAAATATGAGTACATTACACAGCCTTACCTTCACTATTTAAAAAAAACAAGAAATTCAACCATCTATCTCCCTCACATGCCTCAGTGATCAAGAAACAAATACATTTATGCTTCCTGTTTTAACACTGACTGACAATAGCAGCCTCTCAGCTGGTTATTAGCTGAACAGGCGCCGCTGAAGTTGAGCTCGCAAACCCTCCTGCAGCCACTTCATTCCCCTCCTCCAGAAGAAAAAAACCCCAAACCAGGCCAGTGGTCCACTGCACTAATAGCATTCTGTAATCTGATTGGCTGCTGTCCAGTAAGCATGGTCTAGTGATGGTGAACAGGAAAAGGAAGAGGACCCATTGCTAAAAGGGGAAGTCGAAGGAGGAACAGCTAGAGAGCAAATAAGAGGGAGGGCGATGGAGAGGGAAATCCAGGTGGTTGAAAAAGAAGCTGCAGAACCCAATATGACAGCGACTGAATACTGCATTTTTAAAAAATATTAACCTCTACTGAAACAGATGTAGACGATCTAGTTGCTAATTATTATGGAGAACTTTAATGACAGAAAGTTACCAGTTGATAAATGGCGGCCTCTGGGTTCAGCAGATTGGTACGCAGTGCTAACGTCTCCCGTAGAGTGTGAGGACTTAATCCTCACCTGCTTACACGGCACAGGATGAGAGGAAGAGGAGGCCTGTGGTTGGATAGAAGAGGAGCTTTAAACACCATACGGCATTGAACACTCTCTTCATGTCAACAAGTCGTGATGTGTGATGTAAACGTGATGAGGAAATGTATCTTTACACAACACATCTCTCTGGTGAAACTGCAGTGCTGCAACAGCACACTTTTAAATTCATGCCTAGTGTGTTTGTGTGTGTCCTACATTGCTGTGCTCCTGTGTCAGCAGCAGGATCCTGATGCTCTTCATGTTGGAGCTTCGGTCGAGCAGATCGATCGCCTTGTCTAGATCATCCTGACCTCGCAGAGGGATGGACAACTACGGGGAGAAAGACAAAAACACATATTTAGACAGAGAAAATGATGAAACATATGAAGTAACCTCTACAAACACACAATCACACTGAGCAAATAAAAAATATAAACCCCAACGACTCCTTTGAGGAACTGTTATTAGTCTTTTTGCTCATCATGTCCTTCCACTGACAGGGTCAGAAGTGGTACAAATTGTGGCATAATTTTGACTGAAAGGCCTTTACTGCAGCACTTCCAGAAAGAGGAAACACCAGCAGCTTGCGGAGACATTTGTCTTTGCAGCACAGCACTGAATATCAGGACTGCCATGTGTTCGATATGGCTGCCAATGAAAATTTAAGGAAGACAACATTTGTATAGAAAATCAGTGGGAATCAATCAGGAAAAACAAGAACTGCTAAAGAACCAGATTGATGAGCAGAATTGTCGGTGGCATCTGTATCAATCAAACCTTTAAAAATTCTCATTACTTTGTAAGTAAACTCACAAACTGAAAACAAATTATGACTGTGGCATGCAATCATTTGTTTTTAGCTGTTTATTTTATTTTTTTGTTTTATCAGCTTCTCATTGCCTCTTTAACATCATTCACTTCACTTTTTAATTGCTTCATACGGGTACTCTATGACTTCTTTTCTTCCTTTTATTTTCTTAATTTCAATTAATTGTGAACTAACTTAATTTTTCTTGCATTAATTCCTCCTGTTTCTGCAGGATTTATTTACTTTCACATATCACTATTTGAATAAATTCCTCACTGTGATATAGGCGTTGTCTGAAATCATGACACAGGCGTAGGAGACAGCCTCAATGACTAACTGTGGAAGATATAATTTTAGTATATGAAATAATCTTTAGGCAGAGGTGCATATACAAATTGACTGCTGATTTCTACACTTCTAATTGAAAAAACTTTCAGTTTTGGTGTTGAAATAAAATCAGCAACTGAAGAGTTAATTATAGTCTAGATGGGGTCAAATCCCTGGAAATGAACCTGAAAATGTTTGCTATAAAAGTAAAAAGAAGAACAATGTCTCAGTAAATCAGATCCATGTGTCCATGTATGACCATAACTCTGAATTTTTCCATCTTAACACTGAAATTGTAATTGGCACTTGTATAGTTAAACATCCCTTCGGTCTATTTTTTTTGGACAAGTATCAACAGATGCACAAGCCCATGTCATGAAAACTGCAATGCAAATGTATTATTTGCATGTATGTGCTCTTACCAAACATAGTAGTTTTATTTCTGTGATTTTTTTCAGACAAATTAAAGTAAATATACAGCAATGTTTAAACTTAGTTAAAAATATACTCTGAGAGAGTAAATTCCTAACACTTATCTAGAAGTGTTTCAACAATTTTACATCCTCATTCCAAAAAGAGTCAACAATTACACTTTATGAGAGTTACAGCACCAACTTTTCTAAGAGGGTGAAAAGAAAACTTTGAGGTGTAAACACACAGAGGTGTGGACTCAAGTCATGTGACTTAGACTCGGAGTCAGACTCAAGTCACAATTTTGATCAATGCAAATGCTGACTTGAAATGATAATAGTTCACACCTTTTTCTCTACAAACTGTTTTTTGTTGTTCTCTATTTGTAATTTGCACTGGCTTAAGCAAAGGGTGCCACATTTTCTTTATGAAATTAACAGACAAAACTAAAATGCTCAGAGGGCAAAAACTTGCATCAAATCATTTGACATTCTTAGCTGACTTATTAGAAGAATAAACAAAAAAGTACACAGTCATTTTGGATTTTAACCATCAAACATACAGGAGGACTGAGTTTTTGCTCATAACCAAGAAAAGCATGAAAAAGGCTGAAAAGATGAGCAGTTTGGTCACAGCACTGAATGCCTGGCACAATTTTTGTTTTTTACTTGAATGAAACACTCATGACAAACTGACAGAAGCCCTCGGTAACACATACTCCAATACAACTGCTTTTTGTCAGCAGTCCGTCATTAAATGTAAATGTAGATATTCATTACTTATACAGACCTTTACAACAACCCTTTTGGTTATTGCTTTTTCTTAATTTGGTAGTAAGTAAAGAGCTTATGACTTAAGGACTTGAAAAGCCTATGACTTCAGACTTGAACTTGAGACTCATCTTGGACTTACTGCACACTACTGGGTATAAAAATCCACCCTTCATAAATATTTTTCAGTCCAGCATTAGTCGCTCATTATTAATTGTTTGAATCATGCCTCATCTTTGGCTTTCATGCTCCCCTGTTACTTTGTTACCTTTTTGTTTTGCCGAAGTTTTTCTGATGTTTTTGTTTGTTGTGTTAGTTGGTGTTTTTGGCATTTTTTTCCTGGTATGTTTTAACACTATTAAAACTCTTATGTAAGCAGTTGCTAAATCAATTAAAAACCACTATCATTCTTTAACATAGACTAAGTAGAGGTAAAACAGCACATGGCATGTATAGCAACATGATTATATGTGTTTTGTGAACTGAAGTAAGAAGACAACCTCTATACTCAAGGATTCTGTCATGCTAAAGCACCAACCATTCCCAGGCTGCAGCTTCTATTACTGACTTAATGAGAAATGAAAAATGGGCAATAATTTGACACTACAGTCCCCACTTTACCTCATTGTTCATATAATTCAGGTCTAGCTGCTGGCCAAAGACAGTTTTGACCTTCTGCTGGATTTCCTCAAACTGCACAGGCCGTCCGAACATCAGGATCCTACACGTTTGGAGAAAAAAAAGAGGAAAAGAAATCACATGGAGAGACAGACGATGATAGATTTGTGCTGGCTGCAGAGGAAACTACTTTTTGAGTTACATGCACACGTGCGAGCAAAATCAACACAAGCTGCTCTCTCTTTTTTTTAGAGCGTGGATTCCTCTAAGTGCACCTTAAATATTTGTGGTTTGTGCTGGCATTTTTTCCTGGTATGTTTTAACACTATTAAAACTCTTATGTAAGCAGTTCTCCAGCTCACATACCAGTCTGAATTAAGAGCTGTGTTTGACTCTGATGTGCTTTTTCTCATGAACAGGGACATGTGACTAGAGCAGCATACTTAACTGAGTTTATGTCTCTGCCACAGGTCATGCTCCTTCTTACTAGCCAACATACATACACATGAAACGACTTCAACCACAACATGAATGTAAACAAAAATCACAGACTCACCTCCTTTCTCCTGAAAACTCGAACTTTATCCTAACATCGTCCTAAAAGAGAGGGGAAAATTACTCTGAGTGAGAGCTGTGTGATTTGGACCAAGAATCAGAAATCAATATTTCTTTATCTTAATGGAAAAAAAAATACATCTTTGGCTGCGTTTACACGGACACTCCTGACTTAAAGACGCAAAGATTTGTCCTTTGCGTTTTAGAATTCTTCTGCGTTCAGACGACGAGGAGTTAATCCGCTGTAGTATGTATGCCAGTTCAGTAGATGGCGATGTAGGTCTGCAGAGAGGCAGTGCTGCTACAACACACCAACGAAGATACAAGTTTACACAGCTGAATGGAGAGCGGATTCAAATCTTTCCACTCGGGAGCCCGTTTTTTAAAGTTTCCGTTTTAGATGCAAACGCAACTCGTTCTCATCTAAATGCAAGGCCAAAACGCAACAAAAACTGATCGGTTTTGACTGTTTTTGGCGCCATGTAAACGCAGCCTTAATGTGTTGTCCTGTAAATGGATAACAAATGTCACAGTACCAGGAATAAAAACTTTGATGTAATTCTAGTAAGACAAATGCATTGATCCTTTTGCACCACAGCAACAAAAACAAAAGTCCTTGACACTCATTGTTGGGCAACTGTTTGTCTTTGATCATCAAATAATCACATACCGCTGTCACATTAATACTGGCGGGGGTTTTTTTTTACGCGGGTTAACCCGCTAACAATCAGCAAGTGACTCTTTTCCACTGCCAGCAGACCCAGATCTAATCTGCAGCAGACGAGCTGCATGGCTGTTTGTTTTCCTCTGGTGCATCATGCTGATGAGTCAGACGGAGGGGGCGGGTGTGATCTTATGCCGTGGGGACATTACGTCGACGTCATCTATAAACGAGCAGGTCGACACGGCTGTGATGTTCTCACTGAAGCCAATCGGCGGCGAGCAGATTAAAACCCACGTGGCTTGCAGGGTCAAACGACTCAGGTCGAATTACCTATTAGACCCTTTCAAGCTGTTGACAGGAGCCGATTGTTACCGGGTTTAAACTGTTTTTTTGGTCAGTCTGAAAGGGATATCAGATAAACAATTAAGAGTGTACAAGACATTTCAGGATAGGAAGACTGGTTAAATCATGCTTGAGAAATAGGTATGATTTCAAATGTGTTGAGGAATTCCTTTGTCAGTGCCTTTAACTTGGTTCTTACAAAACAATGACACCACACTTTTGGAGAGGAAGTCAGCATGAATGACAACAATGGAGTCAGAGAAGAGATCTGTGTGGACGGGTGACAGAGCGGGTCTGAAATGTAGATTTAATTACGACAGAAAGACACTCAGGCCATGTTATTTTTGAAAACTCTGATTTTTAGGTGAGTTTTGGCTTCTGTCCACACAGCCAAAGAAAACTCATATTTTGGAAAAATCCCCCCAAAATAAAGATTTCTAAAAACTCTGATCTGGGTGTCTCCATGTGGACAAGTAAAATAGCGTATCGGTTCAAAAATGTCACATTACATAAACCTCCCCTTGATATCACACAAAGCAACTTTATCTCTGTTGTTTACATGTGTTACACCAGAGGTTGATAAACTGTTGCTTCTTTAAGTGTTGCTGACTGGACTGTTTACACACCAACACATTTTCTGCTTTTCAATCTCTCTCCATGAAGCTGCTTTTAAAATACTCGGACACTGCTGACATTTTGGACGAGGTCCGGCGTCCAGAAAACCCCATGAAACTTTAACCAGATTTGATCAAGATTATTTGAAGTGTCTCTAAAATTAAATATAAAAAAGAAATACCACTGAGTCCCTTCCAAAGCCTTTGTTCCTCCTAAACAAGTAATTTTACTAAGCGAACCATTTGTACATATAAAATAGCATTTTTTTTCATTGTTAGTTTGAAAGCATGATACATTTATTCTGTGAAATATTCCCCCAAATTTAAATTGAAAAAATCTTTTCAGATTTTTGGGCCTATACATTTTTTTCCCCAATCATCATTAACATAAACAATATCGATATCAACAATGCTGTACCACCTTATATCCATCATTGAATAAATGTATATATCTTAAATCTCAATACATGACCCAGCCCTATACTGAGTCAACAGTGTAAGTTCATTTTTGCCTCCATTCATTCTCAGTTCTCTGTATGTTACTGAGGTGAGAAACAGTAAAGCCTCTCTCTCTCCCAGGGGGAAAATCTCTGATTTTAAGCAAACACTGCTCTGCACATGACTTGTCTGCTCGCTCTATACTCTGTGGCTACAGCGTGTGGGTGGGTGGGCTGTGGCTACTTTTCAACACGGACAGAATATATTTTTAGAGCCGAAGTTGAAAATAACTCAGCTTAATACATTTCAGATGCAGCAAAGAGGTGGGCGACTACCTGGGGAATCCAGCCGTCATTATGCTAAATTAGCAGACTGTGGATTCAAGGAAATACTGTAAGACACATGAATATGTGCATGGTTGATACCAACCTACACAAATCTTTATGACAGCAGTCATCCAACATTGGTATTTTATGGCTGACAGACCTGTTGTCATGACGAAAAACATTATTTTGTCTGCTTCCAATATCCTTCTGACGTCTAAACCCACAGCCAGTCAGTAGAACCTGAAGTCTTTACTCTTCATCTTACTCCTGACTTAATCAGTGACTCTAAATTGCCTTAAGCTGGGAGTGAGCGCAAGCATGACTGTTTATCTTTATATGTCAACCCTGTTATTGGCTGGTAACCAGTCCAGGGCAAACCACTTCTCCTGCCAAATGACTGCTTGGCAGGCTCGGTCCCTGTGACCCGTATCAGAAAAGAACTTCGGATTATGGATGGATGGATACTTGTTTCATGAACAATGAAAGCACAGATCTACTACAAGTGTATCTATACAGCTACGATTATTATTTATAAAGACATCATGCTCGTCATCAAATATGGCATGCAGAAAAGTATCAGTGGGCACAACACAACACAACTGGCCCCTGCAGCAGCATACTTTTTGGTCTAAACCTTCCCTGTAGGGCTGTTAAAATTGAAATGGAATGCTGGATTTCTTTTTTAGAATGAGTCTTTTATTTTTTCTTATTTTTATATATCTGTTTATTTTGGGCTTAAGAGGTTTTAGCTGCACCTTATGTTGATAGTTGTTTGAAACCGTGGCAATAAGCAAAGATGCCCAAGACTCACAATCTTGGGTATTAATTTGATATACAGATGTGAAACCTGCATGATAACAGATGTTTTAACCTGGCAGATCAGACACATCTTTATGATTTCAGTGTTTTCAATGGCTTATTTGAATTTTACACACAGTGTGTTGGTTTTACAGTCTTTTGAAACATGAAACCCGCTTTATACTGCACCTGTCTGTTGGCCTGGGTTGGTATCTTGGGTTTGCCACTGTCATATGAAGACAGAGGCTGACGCCGCGTCATCTGGAGGGCGACCAGGTCCTTCATGATGGAGTGGAGAGCCTGCCTCTCGTCTATAGAGGATCATAGTGAGAACATACACGATTACACATTAAGAGTGTTGAGCTGAGGATAAACAACCTGTGTTCAGTCTGATTTCAGCACTTATGGGAGTGAGCAGACAAACGACTCTTTGTTGGTTCACTGGTTGCTTTCTATTATAAAAGTAAGAGACTCCTCTCTCATGGAAACATGCAAAGAAAACAAACATATATCACCTCCAGATAACATTGCTCTAATTTAGAGCTAGAACCTAACTGTACTTCTGTTGAAATAACATTCAAACATATCACATACCATTCTTCATCAAACAGGCTTTTTTCTGAGCCAATGTAAATGCATCACAGTGACAACGTGTAGCTGATGATTAACTTGTCTGGTTTAGTTAATTGACTTGCTTTAACCCTGCTGATCTCAGAGTGAATATCAACCAAGATTTTAACTGATGATACCATCTGTAACAGGAGTAAAAACTAAGTTCACAGGATTTTACTGCAGCTTCTTTTAGAGGATGCTGGAGCAGCAACAGCATCAGACAAGTTGGTAGAAATGTGAGGTGCACATATCAACCACAGGTGATCATAACTGTGACAGCAGGTCATAATTAAAATCAGCTGATCATGTAGGATATTAAATATTGTCCAGTTGGGGTGCTGGTTTGGTGGAGTGGTTAGCAACAAGACACCCCATATACATACTTCTGCCGGTCCAGGTTTGGAATCCCGCCTGTGACCAGTTTGCAGAGTGTCTTCCCCTACTCTCTCACCCCCTTTCACAAGTCTATCCACTGTCTCTTTCCTATCAATAAAGGCACAAAATGCCCAAAAAATACATAAAAAATATATATATATATATATATATGTATTGTCCAGTTATAATTCATTACATTAATGAGGCATCTCTAATTTTGTGTGACTAACTTTGCCTATTAACACTCAACTCTCTTGAGTCACATTCATTACATGTTATGTAACAGCTGATGTTACCTGATGGTAGACTTAGGGTACACTCACTACCCGTATATATATAATATATATATATATAAAGCCTGGACTGTTTGTGTAGGGTGAGTGAGTTCACTTTCCTGGCTCTGGCACATTTTAAGGAGGTGGGCATCATAACAGTGAGAGCTCATCAGTGGACCTCTGACCACTTATTTAAGCAGATGTGTTTTTCTTATCCTGTGACTGGACCGTCCATATCCTCTGATAAACGTGACTCAGTCCTAAAAACAGTTCTCAGGTATTTAGGGTGATGATTTTTGAACATTTTTTAAGGGTCTGTTTGCCTTTTTGCAAACCGAGGGTGCATTTGAGTTTGTAATAAAACCAGATCTCTTTCTTCTCTTTCAATTTAAAGTTTTTTTCTCCAACTTATTCAAGAGTTTGCTCAGTAAAACGGCAACATTTTCACTAAGCAGACA
The DNA here is from genome assembly GCA_036419115.1 of Scarus forsteni. NCBI lineage: Eukaryota > Metazoa > Chordata > Actinopteri > Labriformes > Labridae > Scarus > Scarus forsteni. The sequence goes on from JAZDUH010000084.1 coordinate 20,564,522, forward strand.
CTTTTGTCCACAGCTACAGACATCTGAGGCACGAGCATGAAAGCATAAAGGCCAGTGCCTGAGGGTCCACCTTGGATGGCATGTCCTGACAGGGACTCGATCATGCTTAAGTCCGACTGGAATGTGAGTTCACCCTAAATAGCTACTAGCTTAATTTATTAGTAGAAGGGACTTCAAAGTAAAGTTATGAGATCTGACTTTTTAAAATCACTTTCTTAATAGACAACATTGTAATTTTACATTCTTAGTGGCTATTACTACTCGGGAAACTTTCTAACTTTAAGTTTATAGCAGCCAACATTAGTTAATAGAATACTTCAGCAGCTAATATTACTACACAACAGGCTTACTGACTGTACTTATTGGCAGCTAACATTAGGCTACTTATAACAGTCTTGATAACACAATATTTTAGTGCCTAATGTTGCATAATCGCAAACTTATTAGCTGTTCATATTTAAGCAGATGTGTTTTCTTATCCTGTGACTGGACCGTCCATATCCTCTGATAAACGTGACTCAGTCCTAAAAACAGTTCTCAGGTATTTAGGGTGATGATTTCTGAACATTTTTTAAGGGTCTGTTTGCCTTTTTGCAAACCGAGGGTGCATTTGAGTTTGTAATAAAACCAGATCTCTTTCTTCTCTTTCAATTTAAAGTTTTTTTCTCCAACTTATTCAAGAGTTTGCTGAGTAAAACTGCAACATTTTCATTAAGCAGACACTTTTGTCCACAGCTACAGACATCTGAGGCACGAGCATGAAAGCATAAAGGCCAGTGCCTGAGGGTCTTTCTATATCCATTAACTCAAGAGATGGTATTTAAAAATCATGTCCTGACAGGGACGCGATCATGCTTAAGTCCGACTGGAATGTGAGTTCACCCTAAATAGCTACTAGCTTAATTTATTAGTAGAAGGGACTTCAAAGTAAAGTTATGAGATCTGACTTTTTAAAATCACTTTCTTAATAGACAACATTGTAATTTTACATTCTTAGTGGCTATTACTACTCGGGGAAACTTTCTAACTTTAAGTTTATAGCAGCCAACATTAGTTAATAGAATACTTCAGCAGCTAATATTACTACACAACAGGCTTACTGACTGTACTTATTGGCAGCTAACATTAGGCTACTTATAACAGTCTTGATAACACAATATTTTAGTGGCTAATGTTGCATAATCGCAAACTTATTAGCTGTTCATTTTAGTAGTGAAAATTTATGCCAAACTTACACACTTCCCAGTTTCAGAGGCAATTGGTACTTGACAAGTTTACTAACTTTATATTTCGAATGACTTATTACTTAATAGCAGGTTTTGCCAGTTACGTATGTCGACTGATAAAAAAGCACAATGTAGTTTTGACGTTTCTGTTCTGTATTGTAAATTAAAATGAATTATGTTGATGTAATTCTTCTTTTCAGATCATAATGTCAAAACAGCATGCTTAGCTCCTTTTGAAAGCACTTTGTTTATGTGCTGCAGGAGGACACACAACGATGGCAAACATCACAAGCATTAGCACAGAGTAGGTAAAGAATAATATATTTGTTTTTAGAGATTTAAGATACCCTTCTGTAGATCTTTCTATATCCATTAACTCAAGAGTATTAGAGTATTTAAAAATCATATTAAGTAAACCTAAACCAGTTTTGTCAAATCACAAGCTGTTTTCGTTTATTTTGGAAGATCCCTCAAGACAAGAGTTTTGGTCCAACAAAGTAATAGTAACCAAGGAGGGTGGGACTTGACCGAGGGTTAATTAGTTAGAGGGTTTAAGCGATAATCATCGAGAGATAATCCTGTGATATGATAATGAAGCCATGGAGGGATTGCAGTGTTTTCAATATGCCTATTCCCATGTTTGATCTCAGGGTAAGCTCTGCTTCAGTTGAACTAGCTCTCAAAGAGAAAATATTCTCCTTGTGTAGCTTGGACAGACATCATTCAGCCCCTGGGCAGCAAAGAGAACCAGACCCCCATCTCCATAACACCAAAACCCAGTCCTTAACCCGGCAGTGTCTGGAGCAGCAGCTCACACAGACTCTGGCCTCAGGGATGCTGTTTAGTGTGAGGGTCTGTTTTTATCTTCTGATTTGAGGAAACCAGACTCTAATGGTTGTGTAACATCAGAAATACTCACTCATTGTGCTGATGTTTGGGTACGTGGTGTCCAAAGCTTTCCTCAGAAACCCGCGTCTGCTGTGCCAATGGACCCACAGCCTGGAGTGATAAAAACATAAATCAATTAGTCACAAGACTGAACAGGGTTTAAACTGAGGCTGACACTAGTTTGTTTATATTTATTGAACTGGGGACTAGGCATTAGAATTTCAGGATAAATAATCACAGGATTTAAGGCCAACCCTAACCAAAATATAACTGTTTTGGTTATATACCAATGCATACAATGCAATTAAAACTATTTTCTGTATGACACAATGGAATGATATGCAGTGTTACATGATACAATTCCATGACATCAAGGCGAAAGGCAGTCAGGTTAATAGGAGGCCTGTGTGGGCATGTGTGAAAGAAATGCTGGAACATAAGAGTGCTTCCAAAATCATACATTTAAATAGTTTATTTCATCAGATATTTGTTGCCTTCACACTACAATGAGTGTCTGCAGGCAACAGTGAAGCACTGAGGAGGTTTCCTGCAGGACCTCCACCTTGCCTCACTGTTCTGAGCTCCGTTTCACTCAGAATGATTTGGGGATTTGGTCAGGCTGAATGCTATCCTCAGTGCTGAGACATACAAGCAGACCCATCATGCATCAGCATTAAGATGATGCCAGATTGGCTCCAACTGCCACTGCCAGTGTTTGCAAAACTACAATGGAGGTAGCAGAGGTAGTACTAGAGAGTTTTTTAATACAACCAATTTCATACACCATTTAAAAATGAAACATGCAACACAACACTAAGTGTTAACTACAGACACAAAGGAAAGAGCAGCAGCTGTAGTGCCAGAGTGAACAAAGAAGATGTGGTTTTGGCATCTTCTGGATATACAATATGCCCTATCAACACTTAAATGAAGAGTTGGTTTGACTCAAATAAACTAACACTAAATTTAAAAAAAGTGCCTGTAAAAGCATAAAGTGTTTAAAATCTTGATGTTATTTGGTGTTATTTTAGATGAGAAACTGGGCTGGAAATCACACATTGACTTCATCATAGGAAATATACTTCCTAAATAAATCTTCATTATACATTTTGTACTGCTCCTGCATACTCTCATATATGAAATACTGTGTGGAAGTTTGGGGGAACACATACAAAACAATTACAGAGCCGATCTTCACCCTGCTGAAAAGAGCAATAAGAATTATAAACAAACACCTACAGAGAACCAAAAAAAACCAACTCTTCATCGAACTCAATACATTAAAACTTAAGGATCTGGTTGACTACAAAACTATCCAAATTATGTATAAAGTTAAAAAAACAGCAGTTATCAAATACCATCCAAAAGTCTTTTCAAATGAGAGAAGACAGGATTTTTTAAGTTAAAAAAAACAACCAGTGAAAACCAATATGAAACTTTACGGTCTCAACAAAATGAGTTACATTATGGAACAGCTGTAGTGATGAACTAAAATTATGTAAAATAATAGGTAGGCTTAAATACATCTTAAACCTTAATATTAAACAGATACAAAATAGAAAAACAAAAGGAAAATCAGTATCATCCAAGTACTGTGTATCCATTGATCATTGAATTTTGTGGTTTATGCTATTACTTGTATGATTTTGCTGTTGTTTTTTGTTGCTAACTGAATTATTGGCTATGACCTGAACAGTGCTTTAAGGTGAATTTATGTAAGCAGTACATTTTGAGAAAGAATAAGGGCTGGGACTACGTTTTTTTTTTTGTTTTTTTTTTTACTTCTACCTACACCCTTTTCAGACGGAATCTGGTTTTGAAAGGATTAATGGTAGTAAAAAAAATGCTGTAATAGCTATTTGTATTTACTAACTATTATATTTTATCTTGTTGTACATGTATAAATGTCTACATAGGTTTTATATACAGAATATTCCAGACACAGCTTTAGCGAGGCAAAGTTGGTGACAACACACAAGCTGATCTGATACATGGTGTGCCAGCTGTGAGATTCACCACAAACATGTAGAGCTCTGTTGTTTGTCATGTCATCGCTGAGCTTCACTGTCCTTGGAATGATTTATCTACTTTTGAGTGAAAGCATGCTGTAGCATGCACACCAGTTTTCATACAGCAGCGCACGTCCAGCAGGACATCAGGAGCTGCTGAGTGCAGGGGTCATTAACATGCAACAAGTTGATGTCATTCTATGTGGCAATGAAAGAAATACAAAAAAAGGCAAAGGATGAAAAGCTGGCACAAAGTGAAGGCCACACGGCTCACTCTCTGTTCATGAGCCCTCACAGTCGGCCAGTTGACTAGAAGATATCCACAGTGAATGAATATTCCGGCCATTCTCCGGTCACATATACCATTCAGAGTAGACTTATTTTAGGAGTTTTACAAAAATGCTAGTTGGACTTACTGTATGCCAATTGAAATAAAAGGGCATCTTGTTACTTTTTTTCTAAATTTGGTTAACAACAAACAAAAACAATGTGCAGCTGTACTGTTTTGGTAAATGTAAATATCCAATAGGGTTCCAGTATTGACAGATTCCCATATTAAAGAAATCTGACCCAGATTGGGGGCCAAAAAAGCTGATCAATACATCCTAGTGGTTAGTTCTGTAAGATGCTTGATGCACCTCACCTTAGAGTGTCTTTAAAACACAGTGTGAGACTTAATGTTGTGCTATAGGCAAAGGATTGTCAAACCACTCATTGATTGATTTAAATCACAAGCGCAGACCTTAGCATTCAGGAGGAAGCGGCTTAATGTGTTAAATCAGCAGAGAAATATTGACTTATATATTGATATGAGTAGGGATGGAAATCGAAAACCAATTCCAGTTGAAAATTGTTAACAGCTCCATCAAAGTATCGATTACATTAGTGCTTTTGCTCATCAATTCCCTTATCAATTCCTTCCACCGACAAGGTTCAGAAGCATCAGAAATGTGGCTTAATTTCTTACAAAAGGCACCTACTGCACAACCTTAAAGGATAAGTTCAGTTCCTACAGCTTTCACATTGTTTATAGAATGAAGTAGAACAATATACTCACCCAGAAGGCTTTCCTGATCCAAACAGTGCTTCAGGAGATATTTAGATCCAAAATCGAGCGGCAGGCATCCGTATAATGGTAGCACATAGGGCATGTATAGCACCACTCCTAAAACTGCATTAATCGTCCAAAAACTTAGTTTCACCAATATTTCATCATGGTCCGCTCGGGCTACTCCTCCAAGACAGTCCGGGGTCGCTCCACCCATGTTTTCGTGACTGTGCTGACCTCTGAACTGAAAACTTTCTTTACGGCTGCTGTGCATGCACAGTATAGCTCATTGTTTCAGGGGCGACCGCCGGCTACTCAACAACTTTCTTCTTCCAGTTTTGTGCAAAATCAACGAATATCTATCTACAAAGATGTTGTGGACGAGAACTTTGAAAATGATGGGTGTCCTTACAGTTTCAAGCCAGAGTTTACAGATGAGGAGCTCATCGAAAGGAGGACGCGGAGGCAAAGAGAAGAACAGCTGGCCAGAGAGCAGTCTTCAGTTCAGAGGTCAGCACAGCCACAAAACATGTCTGAAGCGACCCCGGACTGTCTTGGAGGAGTAACCCGTGTGGACCATGATGGAATATTGGTGAAACTAATGAGTTTTCGGACAATTAATGCAGTTTTAGGAGCGGCGCTAACATGCCCCGTGTCCTACCATTATAAGGATGTCCGCCGCTTGATTTTGGATCTAAATATTTTCGAAGCACTGTTTGGATCAGGAAAGCCTTCTTTAAATGTATACTTTTGGGCATTTTGTGCCTTTATTGATAGAAGAAGGACAGTGGATAGGCTTGTGAAAGGGGGAGAGAGAGCAGGGGAAGACATTCTGCAAACTGGTCACAAGCAGGATTCGAACCTGGACCAGCAGAAGCATGAACATGGGGTACTAACCACTACGCCAAACCAGCACCCCCAGGAAAGCCTTCTGGGAGAGTATACTGTTCTATTTCATTCTATAAACAACGTGAAAGCTGTAGAAACCGAACTTATCCTTTAGGTGAGGGGAAACACCAGCAACTAGCAGAAGCAGTTATCTATGCTGTGACATGTAGTTGACATTGTTGCCACTAAAAATCTGCAGGCCAACATTTGCCCATACGGGAGATCTGCAGGAATCAATCAGGGAATCGTTAAAGAATTGGATTGATTAGCAGGAGTGTGATAGCACTGGTATCGATAAAATCTTCAATTCCCATCCCTAGATATGAGTCACAAACTGGGCAAGTTAAACACAAGTTTACAACAACAAATTGCTGTATCAACCTTTTTGTCATCAACTGGAGACAAGGCGGAACATTTCAGGAAGAATCTGAGGCCAAAAATAAAAAGTTTTCAAAGGACTAAATCAGCCAATAGTTAACATCACCACTGTGGTAAACATTATTAAAGACAAGGAGGCCAAAAGTGAAAAAAATCACAGCATGAAACCTGAGGGCTGGCATTACTGTAAGTAATTCAACTGCATGTTTGAGGGTTTTAATGTGACATTAAACAGAGGACCTCATTTTCATTCAGCCCGGACTCCTCTTCTTGCATAATTCCTCGCAGGCATGTATGAAGTGTAACTGAATCCTCTCCTCTAAACCAGCACCTACAGAAATTTTCCTGGGTTAGGTTCTGGGTGAATGAGAGAGTGTGCAGTGCATGTGTAAGAATGTGTGCCATCTGCTTTGCCCACGAGAACGAATGACAATTGGAAACGGCTGTAATTCAGGCACGAGAGATTGCTTTGGCAAAGTTTGTGTGGGAAGAATGTTTTTAACGGAGACTTTTGTGCAGCTTTAAGTATCTGCCTGCTGTAAATCCCCGATTGCATGAGCAGCAGAAACCTCCAATTAATTTCTTTAAACTCTGCTGTTGATGAAAACAGCCATATTTTGTCTGACTTTCTTGAGGCGTCAACAGCATTATAAAGTGTGGTTATAAACCGAGGCATTTCCTTCAATGGAGAGGGTTTCCTAAAAGCTGGACCAGTCAGCCAGAGACTTCAAACTGATTCAACTAAAAGAACAAAAAAGGGTCGTGTGTGGGTGACTTTGCAGTGCTTAGATTAAAAAGGTTTGCACATTTCAGTAGATGATTTATGAATTTATTACCATCGTGGGAGAACTATTAAAATTCCACTGTACAAAGCAGTTGACGAATTAAACAATTATAATTCTTTATTTCAGGTAACTACTCTCGCCCTTGTTGCTAATAGGCATGCACAATAGCAACAAACTGACAGCGTACTTCCTCCTAAAAAGAGTTTATGATTTTTCTGGCTTTTGTTAGTTTGTTTATGAACGGCATAACTCAAAAGTGATGACAAGATTTGGATAAAACTGTCAGGGAATGTTAGTCAAAACACATGGACGATGTACGTAGATTTTAGAGGTGATCCAAAAATAGGGATGCAGCTCAAGGGATGTGTTAACAGTGTGAGATGAGGCAGTTTTCCACATTTTAATTAATAACTCAATAAAGAAATCTCAATGGTCTTTGATGGCATTTTCAGGGAATGTTGGTCATGGCACAAGGGAGAACTGATCAGATTTTGGTGGTGATCTGAATTCAGATGGGGATCTAGGAATAACAGATTTTTCAATGACTTTCTTGTAATGTTTGAAATGCCTTGGAGGATTTCTTGTTTATTTTAAGAGCTCACTCGTACTTTAATCTACATTACGACAGTCCTTCGTAACTTTATTATCTTCACCAAGGAGTTCATGTTTTTACCAGCATCTGTTAGTTGTTATGTTTGCCAGAGACTAAAGCTGCATTCACACCGCAAGCGACCCAGCTACCAAAATCGCGTCGCCCACTGACATAGTGTCGCACGTCCATAAATACCTCATTTTGGTCACAGTTGCCGTTGGCCGTCCCTCGGTGACGTCACGTCCGCTCGAGATTCACCATGATCATATCATATATCATAACAGGATGTATAAGCGGACATTATTCCAACTTTATCTTTTTCGCTCACTTATCAAACACAAAACACTGCAGCTGATGCCCTGCTCCAGCATTATTTGTGAGCTTCCGGTGGTCCGTCTCGGCGGAACTTATGTCCTTACAGACTAATATTTCCGACATGGACATAAATTGTTCCTCTGTAGTCCGAATGAAAAACTGTCTGTCACGGGCACCGTCACACACGCACACACCGCTGATTGGATGTTGCTGCACAGCCACAAAGTTGACTGAAAAGATCAACTTTTTCTACTTTTACATCACGCGACAAGCTATGTGATAGTGTGAAAAGCGGCTAGGGGGGTTAGCCCCGCCCCATCGCAGCTGTACATTGACTTTGCATGGAGAGTGATCGCCGAGGTCGTACAAGTAGCGTGTGGTGTGAACGCAGCATAAGAAAACAAACCAAAAAAAAGTTATGAACAGATTTTGATGAAATTATCAGGAAATATTGGTAGGACATAAGGAAGAAGTGATTAAATTTAGGTGGTGATCCAAATCTGGCAGATCCAGGAATCATTTTAAGAATTTATTAACATTGCAAGGTAGTGCAGTTATTAACATTTTTGCTGCTAACTTGATAAGTTCTTGCCAGATTTTGATGACATTCTTGGAAAATCTTAGTCAATGCACATGGGATGCTTGATCAGACTTGTCATGGTAATCCAATTCCAGATGTGAATGCAAGAATGTTTTCAAGGACTTTCTAACGGCGCAGAAATTAGGCAGTTTTCCACATTTCTGGCAAAAACTCGCTCACAGTTATTTAAATGCTTTGGCGGAGGTTTGTCCCCTCTGAGCATTTCTAGTGATTGATAAGTTATACGGTTGTTGCACATTAATTCAGATTAGTTTTACTCAGTATGGCCTGTAAAAGGTCATAGTACCACAAAAAATATGTCCCCTAAATAAAAATAGTCTATTCTTACTGAACACAACACAAACTAGAAGAGTTTGCATAACTCATTCATTGGTACCTGCAACTCAAAAAATGCTCACCCAATCCAAAAACAGACTTTGTTCATAATTAATTAATTCTAAGTAATTTCACATTCATCTGATGATTTTTTTTCCTTTCCAGTCATTGCAGCACGATCATAAAAAGTCTACTGCGTTGGTCATCAGCCCTTAAAGAAAAACGTAGGTGTTTAGGGGGCAAGACACAGAACCAAAATTCCTTGGTTGCTGCATCAAAAATCAGGATTGTAATTTATTGGATATTGTTTTTACGCTTAACACCTGCACATGCCTAGATTTTATCCATATACAAATCCACAGGAATCAACCCAAAACTCAAAAATAAAGGATGAATAGATGGCGGCACTGGCATCAGTAAAAACATATAAATTCCCATCCCTAGTTATTGCAAATTGCCTATTATTCTAACAATCTTCAGGGCCTAGTACAATAGACAAAAACAGGACGGAGCAGGATGAGCGGTGCCTGAGGACACTGCAGAGGTCGTTACTGTCCCCCTGAGGGCAGACTGAAACAGTCAGGAGGACGAATGAGAGGAGAACTCGAATGCCGGGAAACTTTTTCAATGTGTAAAATGGGCAGCATTGGCACCTGATTCAACTCATTGACTCCATGGATCTCTGGGTAATAATCACCCGCAGGAATCCGAGGCATGTCCGTCTGTGGTCGGTGGAGCGTTGCCATGCTGCTTTCAAGCTACTGCCGCTCTCGTGTTCACTGCCAACGGAGTGGGTGCCAAACACTTTCATCCTTCAAGCCTTCTAACTGCTATGCATATAGCTTTTAATCACGTTTTAAATAACATGGAGTTAATGAGGTGTAAAATTCCCCCATTGGAGGTATGAATGATCGGTCACCTTAGGACATTTCAAGAGCCGCTGTCCTCTCTTTGCCCTCAACATTGTCTCCAACGGGAAATTTAGAGATGCTGCAGAAAAACGTTAAAAATGTGCATGACACGACCAGAAGTCTCCCTTTCACTCTTCACAGTACCCTCTCTTTTTCACAATTGTTGGACATTTTAATTACCTACAAAGCGAAATCAATAAATACAGTGGAGTACAAAAAATCTGTGCTCTACCAGTCCAGTCAGCTGTGCCCGCTTTATTTTCCTTGTATCACATTTCCAGGACTTGCAGGATTTACATGGATTTCTCTCCCCCCTTCTCCTCTCTGTCTGCTTGGAGAGGTGTTTAGTCTGAGGCTGTTTTTCCCAGCCACAGTTCTGACTCTGTCTCTGGACACAGATGCATGTGGATTCATTGCTCCTCAGCAAAATCCCTTCAGTCTAAAGTTTCTCCTGTTTCAGGTGCACATGTGTTTCAGGTTCAGGGTAACAGCTGCATTTGAATACTGAAATTTCAACAAGAATCAAGCTTTGCCTGGGCCTAAGTTTTAAGTACCACTGGTAGCATTTAAAACACAATACAAAGGGTGCAAGGGGCCTGTTATAAACATGAACTAGAAAAGCACTCGGAGAGCACAGACCTCCGCCAGCACCACAGTCCTCTCCCATATTGTGATTTTTACCATAAATATTAGTCCTACCTTTATTTCATGTAAATATTTAGATTCCTTGACCATGAAAACATACCATTAGCAATTGGTTTCATAATGATATCTATTTTAGTTCATTAGTTATTCACGAAAATCACATTTTCCGTCATGATGGATCCAGATGGTGATCCGGATCGACACCAAAATTGAATCACTTCTTCCTTTTCCCATGCTGAACATTTCCTGAAAATATCATCAAAATCCATCCATAACTTTTTGAGTTATTTTGTTCACAGACAGACAGACAGACTCTCCCGAAAACATAACCTCCTTGGCGCAGGTAATAATACCACATGATACATGCAGTTTAAATAAAAACTACTTTTTTAAGACTATGAAGTAAAATATTCAAAAAAAAAGAAAAAAGAAAATGTTTGATTTTAAAGAGTAGAAAAAAGTAAAAGAGACCAGAAACAAGTATGTTGAGTCCATAAAATATAGAATAGTCCATTATATGGAAGAGAATCACACCAGGTAATGCTGTTTGTATATCATAACTGCAGCAAATAAGATTTTTACCTGGACTGAGTAGTAGGAAATACTTATGGTTTCACACCGGAATAAAGACCCCAGCATTTTCATCTAGAAACCAAAACTGGTACTACTCAGAGGGGAACAATATACTAATTTGGATTAGGCAATATTGTTTGTCCAAAAAGGTCTAAAGTGCACCAGGTGGCAAAAATTCAGAGTTTCTGGTAAATTCACGACTTAAAAAGCTCCTGTCCCGCATGACATTCCCCTCTCCCATGCACAGCTTCCAGATCTTTCAACAAGCCTGTCTGGATAAAGGAGAACTTGAATTCTGAAAATGAAACTGGTGCAAAGTTTCATTATAAACTCATACACTGCTTCCTACAACACATATCAGTGGAGGGACTGCTTCATACATCCATGGGTTATATTTCACTTGTCCATATAAAGTGTTTAGAAAGGACAGAAACTTTCAGAAACACTCAACAATTGACTAAACGATACTGCTGTCAGTCAAATTCATGACAGATCATTCATATGATGAAGTAGGCAGGTGCTGCAGCTAGGAACAAAGTAAATAGCACAAGCCAGATGGTAATAAACTCTTTCCAAAACCTGTCCAGAGAAAAGGGGAGTTTCTTTTTATTTGCTTTTATTTTTGTTCTTTCCTCTCATTTTCAAAAAAAGACAAAACTTAAAGCTTTGAAACACGGATACAGTTGATGACAGACACAGGATCTGTTAGATCCAACTACTTTGCAACCATGCTTATTCAATATGCTAAAGAAACATCTGGATGGAGGTGCAAAGTTCTCTGAGTCCAACTGCATTGTTGTAAAACACGTGTCCTGCATTTGATTAACACATATAATAAACTGGTAAAGAAATTATGAAAAGCTAAACAAGAATATCATATGAAGTACAGTAATGTAACACGATTTGTGCAAAACTGACTGTTGGTGATGGAAACTGATCAAATGTTGTTAAAGCAAATGCCACTACTGATTGTGCTTATCAATTCAATTCTTCCTTCACTGGTTCCTGTGGATTTCACTGGTAGGGGAAAGAAGTAGATCGACACAGGTGTTTGTCTCAGCAACATCAAACACCTGACACTCTTGATGTTTAATACCATATCATTTACAGATGTTCATTTAGGGCTACATAGTGCTAACAGCAAGAACCTGGGGCACTCTGTGGAAAGAGAACAGAAGCCACTCTTCCTATGAAACTTCTCTTATAGATGGTAAACAGCGTAAGTGTTACATTAACCGAATGGAAGCACCAAAGAAATAGAACATACTGCAATATCAATGATGATGGGAAAACAAAAAATACGATTGCAGAACTGTCAAGACCAATATTCAAGTGAACATAGAACTTCAAACGTTCAAAACAGCTTGTACAGGGGCATGTTTACCACTGTGTAACATCAACTTCCCTTTTTATGACACCCAATAAGCGAAAACTGAGGACTAACTGTTGAAGCTTTGTAGGTGGAATATGTTCCCATTAAGTTTCTCAACAGTCCAGGGTCTCCACTGTCACCACACATTTTCAGTGAAGAAAGATCTGGACTGCTGGCAGGTCAGTCTAGTCTCCACAGTCTTTAACCACAAAGTCACGCTGTTGTAACTCATGCAGAATGTGACTTGGCAGTGTCTTGATGAAAAAAAGCAGGGACTTCCCTGAAAAAGATGATGCTTGGATGACAGCATATTATGCTCCAAAGCTTTCAGCATGAATGGTGTCTTCAGAGATGTGCAAGTTACTCATGCCATGGGCACAAACACACCATCACTGATGCTGGCTTTTGAACTTTGAACAAAATGGACGGACCTTTCCTTTTCTGCCCACTGGACTCGACGTCCGTGATGTCCAAAAACAATTTGAATATGGACTCATCAGAACACAGCTCCCTTTTCCACAATGTGTCAGTCCATTTTAGATGAGCTTGGGCCCAGAGGTGACATCAGCATTTGTTTATATATGTATTTCACTTTGTACAGTCTAGTTTTATCTTGCACTTGTGTGGATGTAGTGATGGACTGTCTTATCTGACAATGGTATCCAAAAATCTTTTGAGCCCACACAGTATAACTTTTACAAAATTATGTTAGTTTTAATGGAGTGCTGCCTGAGAGATCCAAGGTCATGGGCATTCAATGTTGCCTTAAAAGCAGAGACTTCTTGTGATCTCTGAATCTCTGGATGATGCTATGGACTGTATAAGATAAAATTCAATAGCTTGCACACTCTTTTGCTGCCCCTGTCCCAGCTTTTTTTGGAGCATGTTGCAGGCACTTAAGTCAAAATTTGTGAATATTAAAAAAAATAATAACTTTCTAAGTTTGAACATTAAATATCTTGCCTATGTGGTATGTTCAGGTGAATATAGAATGAAAGGGATTTGCAGACCATTGTATTTCTGATTTTGTTCACATTTTATCAAACATCCAAGCTTAATTGAAATTGTTCTAATGTTTTGATTACAGTGGCAAAGTAAGAAAACCAAGCTGTCTGTATTTTTTACCAGCTTACAGTCACAGATGTAAAAAAAAAAAGTACTTCAGCATTTCAATTCATTTATACTCCAGTGAACTACTTCTGTAGCCTATATCTTACACACTTAAAGTTATTCTGATTAAGTTATTTATGAACTCCATTAAACTAATTCTGATACGTATTTGTGGTAAGTTGCTATTTAGAACCACACTAAACACTTATTGTTGTGTATAAATGGAAATAATATTAGCTACAGCCTCATTAGCAGGGACAGGATAGTTTCCCAGACTCCTTGAACGCAGCGAAACTCAGCCGCCACATACCTGTCATTTCTGTCACGTGCACCTCCCCGCCAAACCCTTACCTGTTGCCTTGACGACCCAGATGAGGACAAGTCTGGGCTTCTCCCGCGTGCTGCTGACTCCAGTCACCTGTGTCTCGCGGTAGACGTGACGCAGTACGTCCAGGTGTCCCTCACGTCCATCGATGCCCTCGGCCAGACTGAGGGCAGGGGGCTGACCCCCCCAGGTGAGAGGGTCTCCTCTTCCTTAAATCGAATCACAGAGGGAGAGTTTCCAGGTGTGAACACAAAAACAGTCACATGGTTTACAGAGAAAATGTTCCGATGGAAAAGAGGGCATCACACTGCTCGAGCTCGAAAACTTCGGAAAACTTGAATTTCCAAAACATTTTCAGGGACAAATTTTCCTCCAGCTTCCTCCGCCCTCAGAGACACGGAGCTCCGTCTGAAAACTTTGGGACAAACTAACTAAAACTCCAAAAGGAGGTGTAACAACAAGCGTGTGGCCTGTATGAAATCCATTTGTGAGTGTCAGCTCGCCAAAAAGGAAAAGCACGAACGATTTCCGTGATTTGATGGTCGCTCTTCCTGCTAAGTTTGCAGATTTTCCTTTTTCGTGTTGCCAGGTTGGAGTCCAAAAAGCTCAAGTCTGAACAAATCTTCAGTTTTAAGCCTGTATTTCAGAAAACTGTGCCGCATATGGGCCCAAACGTACAGGTTAACATGAGGCCCTTTTGTGGCCCGTAACAGTGCAGGGAAGTCTGATTCAATGCAAACACACTCTGCATTAGTTTATAATAGACTTTCACTAGAAATGTAACAGCGTGCCATTGCAGAGCTACACCAAGCTGCACAAACTTAGTACACAACTTTTTCATCAAGTTAAATACAGAAGTCAAGTCAAATCTTCAGAGTGAATGGAGATAAAAGGAAAAGCTGTCGTCCAAAAACTTTCCTCCACCAAAACAAAGCAAGAAAAAAAGTCCCCAGCCGAAAACGTCAAACTTCCTGACAGAGAAAATATCACCACCGGAACCCGCTGTGTGCCTCCAGTCAGTCATAAAAGCTGCAGTCCGACATCCACTCCATGTTTGACGAACTCCTCGCGGCCTGTCGTCCTCTTGTTTGTAAAAACAGTTTAATTCTCCGGAGACTCTCCGACTAAACTATTTACATGAGCTGCGAGCCGCGGGAGCGCGCTGTTACTTGGTCGAAGGGTTGTCACAGGAGCGTGCATGAAATTATCAGAAGGGGCGGGGCCAGTGTGACGTGGTATGGCTAATGTTGCGTTCACTGTCTTAAGAAACTCGGTATTTTTTTCCTATTTTTTTTTATTTTTCTCCCTGCAAAGACAACGTTTATAAATACATTTTAAAATTTTGAGCAGGGATGAAAGTAAGGGAGATTCTAAGGGCCCGTGGCTGACAGGGGAATCTAAACATATTATTACCATTAACATTATTACTTATTTCAAGTATTAATTACTTGTATCTTCGTAACTTCTGTGTTTCATGGTTGTCAAGGGACTATATTGATCTGGACTTTTCTATTGTCCTTTACAATTAATCAAAAAAATCATATATACATACATGTATGTCCATATATATATATATATATAAGTCCCTCCATAAAATTAAAGTGGTCCAGAACTCAGCTGTCCACATTATCACCAGAACCTCCTCCCACCGTCACATTCCCCCCATCCTGCAGCAGCTCCACTGGCTCCCAGTCAAGAACAGAAGTCATTTCAAACTGGTCCTGTACACATTCAGTCATCTACAACCTCACCCCTCCATATATCTGTCTGATCTCCACCACATTGCCACTTCAGCCCACTCCCTCAGATCCTCTTCCTTCACCCACCTCTCTGTGCCCTCTGCCCACCGCAGCACCATGGGGAGCAGGGCTTTCAGTGGCTCTGCCTCCCAGCTCTGGAACTCTCTTCCCAAGGGCCTCTGAAACTTGAACTCTTTGTCCCTTTTCAAATCCAGCCTCAAAGCCCACCTGTTCAGGACTGCTTTCTCCATTCATAATAATGTACCACCTCTTCCCCATACCATACCATTGTGTGTTGTGTTTGGATGATTTTATTGATTTTTTTTTTTTACCTTGTACAGTGTCCTTGAGTGTCATGAGAACAATGTGCACAATTACCAAATACTAACTCATAATAACTGGCAACTACTGGGTGTCTTGCTCAAGTATGTCTTATGGGACATGGGATAAAAACTATAGAGCTCAAAAGTGATCCTCACCAAACATCATATTTGTATATCATTGCACTAAACAGTTTTGGATTCAAATGATTTTAATGTAACAGGTGTGTTTACTCTTGACTATTAAACACACATATGCATAGGTTTTAATCCAATTGGTTTTCTTTTAGTGGAAAAGTATTGTGCATTTTAAATGGATACATATTGTAGATGCCATGCAGAAATAAGTACTATATTAATTTATATGTGGTTGAAGAGGGATTGGACAAAACAGCAGAAAACACTATACTTTTATATTGAAATATTGATTGAACACACTTAAACTGCAGCATAAAATCAACACCAGCATTTTATTTTTTTTCTCCAAAAGCATGTAAAAAAACAAAAATAAAAACAAGGAAGAAAATGCACAAAATGAATGTGTATATTGGCGTAGAAAGGGGCGCTTACAGTTTAAATGATACCACAGATAAGCAATAGAGAAAAAGAGGGGGAGACTGCAAACACAGTCCAAACGTCCTTTTGCTGTAAGGCCACCTCAATCCACAGGTCAAGTCTTTAATACAAATCAAATTTTCAAAGATGCATACATTTAAATTGTCTCGAGAACAACAGCATTGAAAAGTAAGTCCACGTCAAGTATAGCACAAAAATGAACCGACTCACAGCAGGTTTAACATTGAAAACGTTACACTGCAATCATTCACCTGAGCCTCTTGGCACCAGTGTTAAGTGTACCTGCCTGCTCTGTTACACGGACACGCTGCAGTTCACAGGCTCTGCAGTTGTACCTTGGCGAACTGCGAACAGAGAATGACAAAGACAGCATTTCTAGATACAATAACCTTAATTTTAAAGCATTCTCAGAGATCCAGAGGACTGGTTGAAAAACCAAAAAGAAAAATTAACATATAAAGAATATACTGTCACACAAGTAAGATTACGTATTTAAACATACATGTGGATAAAAAGTGGTTAGACTGGAAAGTGGCTGCTGGTTGGGTGAAGTTATGTTACGTTAGAGTGGGGTTCAGCAGTAAGCCTGCCTGTGTTTGGAAAGGCGTGAACAGGACAGTTATTGTTTAAGATCTGTGGACTCGGAGATCTTGGTTGAAAAAGCAATAAGATCAGCTATCTATTTCTAAGGCTTCTCCTTAAAAAATATCCAAATATCCATCTGTTTAAGCTTATTTTCTTCACAGCATGCTTTAATTCACAGTAAACTCTCAGTCACAAACATGTTTGTGTCATTCAAGTGTCAGGCAAGTCTTAATGGTAATCAGACTTTGTTAAAACTAAATATTTGAATGGCTTTAGACTCATCCTTCAAGAAGAATGAAAAATAGATGTGGAAATCTTGTCTAAGTGGAATAATTTCTCTTAGGTGTGTGAATAAATTAAGATTAAAGTCACTGGAGTGCAGTAGCTGCACAGCAGACTGAGGCAACGTATCAAAACTTTGAATAAAGGCTTCCTTGAGTTCACAGGCAAAAATATTTAGTCTTCCTCTCATCTCTTCCTCCAGTTGTTACTGTCACTCTTCCCCCAGTAGGGGGTGCTCTGCACCGGGTTTAGCATGCAGCATGCAGGAGCACAAAGGGGGACCAACACTGTGACAAACTCTCCCTCAGACAGACTGTTAATTCAATATTAGAAATAGGTCCAGGTGCTAAGATGCTTTTAGCTAATAAGAACAGGAAGGCATTAATTTAAAAAGGAAACCTAGGGCTGGGGGAGCAAATGAAGATGGATGTCAAAGATCGACTGGATGGGATTTCTCTACGCCAACAGAAGGCCTATCCACTGATATGAACACACTGACACAGCAGGAAAATGATCACAGGGCCAACAGACGACAAAAGTGATATGATCATGGAAAGAAGTTGATTTGATTTCTACAGGTTATAAGCTTTGTCTGTAAACAACCTCATTTTTGACCAAAATAGTTTCACTGATCATATTGAAAGGGCGGTCACCATTTGGTAAAGGTGGGCAATTGCCTAGAGGCTTGTGCCCCATGCAGCCTTGGTAAAAGGTTGATAAAAGTATTACTAAAATATGAGATCCATTGAAGAGATACTAAGTGTTAAAAGAGCAATGTTAAAAACAAAATTATTGGACAAAGGTTTTCCAAACTACAGTATCATAGCCAAGTCTGAAACCTGAAAATCCCCAGGGCAAATAAAACGTTAATTTAAAACTTTTTTTCTCCAAATTTATTTTGGGAACCTGAGAAAATTAGCTAAAAGAAACAATGCAGCTAACTTATATTTCGCAGTTTTGTTGTTTCTGTGACTTTTTAAATATAAATATGGGACCATGTGTAAAAAAACATTAAAACTTTTCTGCAGGAATTCACTTGTGTCAAAATGTTATTTCAATGCCAAAACCACACACCTGCCATGTGTTTAACTGTTTCACTGTGGTGGTTACATGGTCACAACAGTAATAGAAACTCTACTGATCAAATACGACTTCAAAAGCAGAACAAAAATGAAGGGTGTGCTTTTGATATCTGCTCGCTGTCGTGGGACGTATTCAGTTTAGAAACAAAAACAACAAGAATGAATGTGGGGGAAATCCTGTACCAAGACAACGGTACAGTTGTCTTACTTTTGAAAGGTGTGAAAGTTTACAACTTCCTGTTGGAGAGGCGTTCCTGTCTGCTCGCTCGCATCAGCTTTAGCTGGTGTTTTATTGTAGACAAATGGAAGTGAATTTTGATTTGAAATGAGCATAAAGCAATTCAAAACACCCCCTTGGTGTGAGTTCATTGATGGTCTGATTCTGTTCTCTAAATGTGTTCAGCACCTTCTCATGTGCTCTCACTGTCAGGTGTGATTTAAACTGCCTTTAAGAATAAATGTGTGAATATGACCTTGATTAATGCATTATTTTGATAATTATTTAGTTTAAATCACTAAGAGGCACAAATCAGGCACATAATAGGGTTTAAAATAGTTTGTGTAAGCCACAATGGAGTTTAGGAGTATGTTGTTGGGTACAGGAGTATGAATATATTCATATTTCAGATGTGGGAATGTCCTGAAGTTTTGTGGCTGCATCAACTCAAACTAAATGCTTAAATATTTGTTCTCCTTATACGGTCTCTTCCTTGGGCCTCTAAATAGATGAAAACTAAATGCATAAACCCTCTGTTCTATATTCATGTGTGCTGGATGTTTACAGACAAATCCTCAAAATCCCCTGTAGTTATCAACATCTTATCTGGTGATGTGTGTTCATAAGTGCAAGATGAGTTACGTTGTGAGGGGAATGTTCACTAAATCACAAACTACAGCTCTATGTACAGACGGTATACAAAACACAATCTGAGAATTCCATTAAAATTTCACCAATAAAAGCTCAGAGAGGATCAAACTTGTGCCGAGTTGTGACATCAATCGAATCCATACTCAAGTGCTTTTTCAAAAAGCCTTTTTAAAAAGTGAAATGCTATGTATCATGGAGACAAATTAATCATTCACAACACAGAATTGATACAGTCGTAAGATAAGGCTATTAAGACCCAGTCATCCCAACATGCAAGAATAAGACTCAATAAAATAAGAACAAATAATGGGATGAAACAAAAAGTTAACACAAAATTGAACGCGAGAGGTGAGCCGTTGCAGATGTGTGCGGTTCTGTTACAGTACTCTGTACCCTGTTTGTTCCTCAAATACACGAAACCTGACAAACAGACATAAATGTCTCTGACAGTAACGCCACAATACTGAGGACTATCATTTGATTTGTGTTAGTTTGCTGTAAGTTATGAATATGTTTTAGGTTATAATTGACCTGAGTTTATGCTCTACTGCAAAACATGGATGCTCTTGAACCCCTCTGATATGTTTGCTGAGCACACATTATTTACTCATAAAATAAAAGGGTGCAACATAATTAAAATGAATTATAAAAAGACTAAAAACGATTATAATTACACTCCCCATTCCGGAGAAGGCATTTGGTCACAATCATCTACCAATTCCTAGCAGGAAATAAGAAAATAAGCATTAATAAAGTCAAAACCCAGAGTAAATCCCCTAATTATTCTGAAGTGATAATGACTGGCCAGTCCTTTTCTATCTGTTTGTGCATGTTTCTGTACTGATGGCCTCCAAAAAGCAAAGTGAGCGGGTGAGGCATGTGTTTTATGTAATGGAGGTGTAAAGAGGGGGGTCAAAGGGACAGAGACAAGGCAGGGGACAGGACACGGGCTGAGATGATTATGCCGTCTTTGTTATGTTTTCTGTCTCCTTAGAGGCCCAGAGCTCTTTGTGCTGTTTGCGTCCAAAGCCCTCGTCGTAGTTGCCTTTGCTTTTGAACAGCTGCTGGAAGTGCGGTTTACAGTAGAACTCGCCCTGAAGGGCTGCAAAGGTGCCGAGGCTGCCGGGAGAGAAACAAGGAAAGAGTCAGACTTAAATATTATGAGGTTACGCAGAGGGTAAAGGGGTGTGGAAACATGGACGCCAATCATTCCCAGGTATTTTTGGCATGTTCAAAAACTCAAATACTCTGAAGTACTATCTGTGCAGTGCTGAAAACGATTGTAGGTTATGAAATACCAATTCTGTACTATAGTTTGATTACAGGCATTTTAGTTTTTAAAACGGACCTGCACTTGTGTAATATTCCACTAATTACTAGTAGAAAAAACAAAAAACCAGAAGATGGTACAAATCTGAGCCCTAAATCTGAAGTAGTGAAAGGAAATGATCACAGAAACATACAAAATGGAAGGAAAGAAGCGACCTTTGCTTACAAAAAAAAAAAAGGAGACATCAAGGCCCCGTTTCCACCAAGTGGTCCGGTATGTATCGGCACTGTTTGGCTCAGGTCGAATCAGTAAAGTCTGATCCTGTTTGCGTTTCCACAGCCAACTGAACCCTGCTTGGTAGGCGCCGTCTAAGCCGATAGCATGACGTCATAGCAGTGCGACACATTGTACCCGGCTATTAAATACAACGAAGGAGAAAACGCAACACAGTAAATAAAGAGCAACGATAGAAGCAATTCTTCTTTTTTGTGATCAGCAAGCTTTGTTTCAGAGAAGGCTGTGTGCCGCGAGAGTTATCTTCACAAAGATGAGTGGAGATTTAAACATGACGGGGGCTATGTGTTGTTTCGCTGTCGCACGGGAAGTGATGTTTCCTTCGACCAATCAACAGACTGCAGTGTTTTTATGTAGCTCCACCTTCTGGGGTTGGGTTGGTATGCTTGGCACCCCAACAGAAGGGTCCCAGTAGGACGGTACGGTTCGCTTAAAAGGGGTTCTGTCCCGGTTTTAGGCTACACCACAAAAAGCGAGCCGGACCGAGACGAACGGAACTGAACACTCTGGTTGAAACAGGGCTTAACAGGCTCTGTTTCAAAGGGGGACAACACAGACTTTGTAACTCCAGTACATAATCACACTCACACGCACGGTGCCTCATAGCAAATGTCTGTTTTCGTCTCTGTAATTTTACATTTTATTTGAATGAAAAATAAAAAAAGAAAAGAAAGACCCTTTTAAGTCACCTGAGTTTGGCGTTGCAGTGCTTGCAGCAGAAGCACGAGGAATGGAAGACCATGTTGTTGGCGACCAATCTCTCCATTGGGTAGACTGTCTTCTCACATGATGTACACACTTCTTTTTGGGTTTTAAAGCTGAAGGACTGAGAAAATATATATACAACATGACATCAATAATATATTTAATCAGAAGGCACTGTAATGAGGGAGTTAGGGCTGGGTATTTCCAACAATCTCCTGATATTCCACTACTTCCACTGAACAAATAACAGCAAGAGAAAGGATTATGATATGAGCTAACTGCTCTATAAAGTTCCGCCTTATCTTTTACTAGCAGTGAAGCTACGCTACTACACAGATGAATTTGGATAACAAAGTACCCTGCACCAGATTTACAAGACTATTAAAAAATGCTGCTCCATGTTTATATTCTGTCAATCATCCTCACATGAAGGAACCAAAGCCTCAACTTTTAGAGAGAACAGCCAGCTCTTGCAGAAAGCACAAAATACAGTAAAGACTTCCTCTGTTCTCTTCTGAGATCATAGATGAAAGTGAAGTGGAGCAGAGTAACACACGCACACACACACACACAGCTTATCAGATAACTATGAGGAGGAAGAAAATGAGTGTTTACCTTAGATCGCTGGACGGGTTTCTCTTCAGTGTTCCTGGTGTCCTGGATAAACAAAAGAAAACAAACTTTAAAGAAATGAATTCAAATGTCTCTGAAACACTCAGCGTAACTGAAAAAACAATTTAAAGTCAGCGAGAATTGTCGGTCATACGCGTCTCATGTCCTCGTATTACCTCTGGAGGTGTGTTCCTTTTGTAAATCTGATCCCTGCTTTCCTACCCCTCTTTCTATTTGCTCCATCTGTCTGTTTGCGCCCCTGGGAGAGGATCAGGTGGCTTCTGTCTGGTCATGTGAGCTGAACTGTTGGGCTCTCTGCATGGGGGCTGCCCTCGACGTCGCCTTACACAACCAGCCTTGCAGCCAAGGAACATTACAGGACAGAATTACAGGAGTCTGCCGATAACAGAGGTATTTTGCTTGGTCAAAATATAAGATTCAAACTGGCTGAGAAAGACATATATACTTTTCAATTAAGATTAAAGAAAAGCCAATGTTGTTTGTAGTAACTTGCATTTATTTGTCAAAGGAAAAAACAGTTCTATCTATTGTATTTTTCCTTTTGACATGGTATTGAAGCAGGTATTGATTATCAAATTTCTTTACTAGTACTGTATCGAAGTTTACAAATCTGGTAGTGTCATAGACAAGGAGAGTAAAATGGCTGGATGACTGCGGCAGACTAAAACCCAGAGTCTGCACTGGAAGGTTTGTTGTCCCGCAAAATCAATTTCCTTTGCTTTAGCTTCTTGTTAGATTGGGCTTGGGAGCAGACACCTTTTACTAAACCCTCCAGTAACAAAGAAGTACACTATATCTCTTTAAAGAAAATGCCCCTTAAATGGTGTTTAATACTTCCCCTGGTTTATTCTGTAATAGTGACATAGCCTCCACCTACATGTGTGTGTTCTGCTGTTTACTGAATCCTACTACTTTGAAACTTATGTAAGAGTATTTACAGTTTAACAACCTCGATAAATGTAAAAGTTGTCCAGGTTTATAACCCACAAATGTAATTGTGCATTTTCTCTGTGAATCCCTCGATCTGATGATTATTCTTTGGTTCTCTGGCTGCTTTTTAAGATTTCACCCTTCTCAGTTTGAGTGTTCTCAGTAGGTTATAGTTTGGGTCGAGACTACATTTTAACAGGATTGAAAAGGCTACCCCCGAGGCTTATTAAAGGTTCTTAATACAAGATGAGAATGCATTAATACAAGCTGGAGAAAGTAACAGAGAAGCAAAGACTGTATCTACCATCCATTATGGTCTCAAACAGGAGCTGCACCTTTAACTGACAGGTAGTTCAAGCACATCATTCACATACAGAGAGACATTCAGACCTGCGTGCAGTGACTGCCCAGTGTGCAGGAAAGAAGGGCAGCCTCTGTTTAGGTGAGGGACAAGTCCACTGCAGACTTTGTTAAAACCCTGTTATGTAAGGCCGTTTGGCTGGAGGAAGTAATGGTGGAGGAGGAGGAGGAGGGGAGTCTGAGAGTCCGCATGCAACCAGAGTAGTACAGATACAGCGATCTTTGGCATCAGAGGCAAGTGCTGATCTTCAGTTTTGAGGGCCACATTGCACTGCAACATTTTCTGCTTTGAGTGCAAAAATAGAAATTAATAGCCAGTCAGAGGGATGCATGGCAACCCGAGGTTACCCCTCTGATAAAAAACACAACTATTTAACAAATAGTCATAATTCAAAAAACTTGAGAGAAAACGGGAACCAAATAGTGTTAAGAAACTACTTATCTTTTAGTTCACTGTTTCACTAACTATTGTTGTGTACATTAAGGGGTAATATATATGGCCACAGTTAGCTAAACTTGGCTTATAAATTCAACTTAAAGTCAAAATTATCAAATTATCTGAACTTCCCCTGACTTACTCTTCAAAAGACATTACTGTCATGACCATCAAAAAGTTTTCAACATCCATCAGCCATACCAGAAATAGAAAATCTAAGCCTGGATGTTCAACATGGCTTCTCACAAGACACATTTTTGAGCTATCATGTGATTGTAGTAATAACTTCATGTCAACTTTCTATTACAACAAAAATACAAGTTCTACCTCACAATATTGGGTTATATCTTGCTTTTATAACCAAACTTAAGGTGCTCAGACAGAAAGATCTTCTGCTATGGCATCTGCAACATTGTGGGGTGACTTGTTGTCATAAATGTGGGAAACTGCCAGATCTCAAACTGTCAGCTAATCCTTAAAGGAATTCCTGGATCAGCATCTGGATTTGGATTACCACCAAAATCTAAACACCTCTCTTGTGCCATAATCAAAACTCCCTTAAAATGCCATCCACATCTTCACGAACAATAGGCAGGATAGGACAACAAAAATACACAAAGGAAGTCAGTGTTCGTAATACAGTAGAAAGCGCTGGAGAGCTATGCTATGATTATAGTTTATGTCTTTACTTCAATGAGACATGTAAAAAAATTGTATCAACAGCATCGGCAGAAGAGTTGAGAAGAGCACTGTAGTAAGCAGAAGTGAATATCAAGCATTTTCCCGACTTGTATGACTATTACCCCGGAGAAAGACAGCTGCAGTGTTTTAGCTCCATATCCAACAGTAGCACAAAAAGACTTGTATGCACAAGACACCCGTAAGGTGATTGTTTTAACAGAACTTTGGTTATGTACAGTAAAAACAACACTTTCAAATGTCCAGACACACATTTGTGTAAGTGTTACTCTCCTTCCAGGCAAATAAACTTATCCCACAACATCCCTTGATTTTCTTTCTCCTGTTCATTCTCCTTTTTCTGGTTTTGCGTTGGTCGAACATCCCTCCCACTCACCATCAGTTATTTACCCTGAGAGTTTCCTGCTGCATTCACACTTTTGGCTCACTGAGACTTACTAGAGGGAGTGCATGGAAATTGAAGTTCAGGTGAAAAACTCTGCTTTTTTGTGTGTACACAACCAACTTTTCTGGATAAAGTCTGTAAAATGTCAGGGTTAATTTGTAAGTGTGAATGGGGTTAATCTTTTAAGCCTTTATCAATGGTGCCAAAACAAACATGACAAGGCACAACATCATTTTTTAAAAATTCATAACTCATTAGTAACCCTCTTGGCATCGTTTACATGGAATGAATGGTACCTCAGCGATGAGCTGCTCAATTATGGTAAATATATACAGTAATTATGGTCAACAATTTCATACAAGAAACAAAATAATTTTACATTTTGCATTTTCACATACACTCAATGCACTAAACCCACTAAATAGATCACATTACATTTTCTTAAATAATTACTTCTTTACTATTTAGTTTAGATAATCATATACTGCAAGTGAAACTGAAACTTTATCACCCATCACTACTTTGTTCAGAGATTTGAGTGATATTTTTGAACACATCAAGCAAATGAGTCGGGGGATCACAGAGGGTGTTGTCTGCACTGATGAGAACCGGATGACATGCTTTCAAAATGATTGGCTCATTACGAGTGAAGTTAAGCCACTTCCTGTTGATGAAACCAATTGTGTCAATCCTTCATCTCCTCTCCATCCTTCTCAAACTCAGCTGAAATGTTGCTGCTGTAGTAAGTCGACAGTTTACACATTTTTGGTTATCTTGCAGGCTGCAGGCTACATCACTTCCTGTCACTGCTGTAACACCAGGAGGTTTTTGATCATCTGAACTTTGATGAAGTTCAAGAGCTAAACTTTCCACTGGGTTCTCAAAAAGGGGTTGCTTCTTGTGGAGGCTGTGAGAGCAGGAGAACGAGTTTGAAAGTTCTTTATTTATATGTATGAAATCATAAAATCCAAGTGGCCAAATAAGGATCTGAGTGAAGGCCAAGAATCACCAAAGTCTTCTCTTTTTTTCTTTGGTGAAAGCATGAGAAAAAACTCTGTCGAGGGTAGGCATGCATTCCAAACACACACATTTGCAGACAGCCAGGAAGACTTCAGATTAGTGCCATCTCGTCTTTTTTTGCCTTATATGTACATGAGTCTTCACTGTCACAAAGCAACCTGAAGTGTCAGGAAGCAGTTGTGACACATGTGGCTTCCTCTGTCTAGTAGAGCTGAACCCTTTACTTACTTGCTTACTTTCATCTCAGTAAATGACGGCAAAGAACAACTCTTCCTGTATGAATGCTTTGACCAAACATTAAGAAGAAGCTTAAACACTCTTGAGAAAAACAACGTTCACAAATTAGCCAAGAATCCACCTTGATTTGTACAAAATGCGAGAAACAAAACAGCCCAAAAGAGCACAGGAAAAGGTGTTCACCGTTATCATACAAAGAGGAGGGTTTGTGGTGTAGTTAATTAGCTCTGCTGGTCCCAGCACTATTTTAGCTGTGAACTGATTTGACATAGTGGTGTGTGTGTGTAAGGGGCTTGAGCCAGCTGGAGAGCTGCATCTCACCAAACAAAGGCCACTTTCACACAAGTGGTGAAATCTTTCTTTCAACAGAGGTTCTACTCTTGGTGGCTCACACCAGAGTCCTTGCTTCAGTCTCTAATCACACCTGCACATGTCTGCATCTACAGGAGAGATTTTGTGTGTTTGTGTTGGATAAAGCATGTTTTTTTACAGGAGTAGATTTGGGACTTTGTTTTCTGCTCAAAGGTTGATTCAATCTCCTGTATGATTAGCAAAGTTCAACCTTTTTAAACTTCAATATAAAAGTAAAAATCAGAGGATGCTGATATCTGTTCCTATACAACAGCAGGATGTAACAAACAGCAGGGGTCCGATCTGATGAGCTTAAAGTCGAAGTTGTCCATGTAATGAAGCTGGCTCTGGTCTCACCCATCCAGATCACCATGGTGGTTTACTCTAACTTTATCACCTTGCTGATACCAAACAGTGCTTGTGGTAAACCTGAATTAAAGAAGTCCAATTTTACCGTGATTCAGGTTAAAATAATAATGTCTTATGGCTGCTAGGGTATGCTCACAATTTCTAATGCTAAAAAAACTTAATCGTTTCATTTTTCCACTACCAAGTACCTGGCACAGTCTTTCATGTGACCTCTGCTGAGGTTCCAAGTGAACTGAGCTGAGACTGAATGTGACATGGAGATACTGCTGACCTGTGAATGTGAATGGGAGGAGTATCGCAGAGAGCCAAGAGCACTGAAGCAAAAATTAGATGTCCCCAACTTTCACCTGATGATGTACGACTTTCTAAACGCTCCTCTACTTTATACATATTGTTTTGCTTATTGCAACCATCTTTGGAAAACAAAATAATCTCCTAACTGTAACAACAAGCACAAAAAGCCTCTGTTCATTGTGTGCACACAGTCAGGTGATTGGTTGGCAGGTCTGCTCTGTGGCAGTTGGTTAGTTCAGTACTACTTAGCACCATATTGTCAACAACTCTGCATTCATTCTAATGTCTGTCCTCTGCAATGGCATCATGCGCTTCAACAGACAATGAAACAATGAACACTTTTTTGGGGGGGTATGATACCATGCTCCATTAGTGATGCCCTTTTACTGAACAGCCAAACCAGCAAATTCATTTTTTCAGTAGCAGCAACTCAGGAGCGAAACAAACCACACATTAAGTTTTAGGTGCAGCATAGTTTGAACTTTCAAACTTCAGGATCTTTCTGTGATGATATGCACCAACATGATTTCAGGCCATATCGTCTATCTTTAGAAACAGTTTATGTTCAGATGTACTGCTTTAAGTCAGCTGTTAAGTGTATCTGTGAATATAACTCTTCAGCTTGTTTATTTTATGAAATGTGTATCATTGCCAAAGCTTAAGAGTTGTGTTGTGTGAAGTTTTCACAACAGAATTCTGAAAACTCTCTCTTGTGCAACAGTAGTGCTGCTTCTCTAATACTGCAATAACCATCATCCTCTCATTCCCTCCCCTAACAGCAGCAACAAAAGCTGGTAGTTGCTCTTTTTTGTGTGAGAGTGGCATCAAATTACAATCCCTGAAGTGAGCACACACACAGCCTGAGTAAACGGAAAAGTTCATAACCAGCTTCATGGTACCCACTGTCTGTGACTGAAGCTGTTCTGTTATGCTCATGATGTTTTGATTTCAATATGGATGTCACATTGGATTAAAAACAACATCTGATGTCACAGACTGAGACACTAACACCTGGTTGTAAAATAAATATGAATATGTTAATGTTGGGTAGACTGTTGCACTGTGAAAAAACACCTTTTAGTGACATTTGTAATATACATAAAAAGAGTTAGACTGTGCCATGTCTCACAGTCATGCCTAATAAAGCCGTGGTGTGGTGGAAATTAACAGTTTGTAGCATGTGATCACCCCAACCCTGTTTTTGGGGCTTGTTTCTTCCCACAATTCCTTTACGTAAGCAGAGACTCTGGCACCATGTTCAGCAACGTATGGCATTAGCGTCTGTCCTGCGTTTTACTGAACAGAGAGAGAACTGTGCCGTGACACTGCGGCACATACTCAGGCTCATGCCATGTACCTCACACAACGCCACCTCAAAAAACTTGAACTTTTCCTTTAATAGTCCACTTAGCAACACTTAAAACAGCAAGTTTTGTTGTGTCTCCAAGAATTTCCTTGTCCACACAGAGACACCAAAAATAGTTTTAAAAAGTCTTCACCTTACTTTTCCAAACAATGCATTTCCAGTGACCTAACATGGTGCTTACATGTCAACAGAAGGCCAAAAAGAACAACAAAAGCTGCATTTTATGAGTAAATGCCTGTCTACACAAGGACATTGCTAAAAGATCAGCTGAAAAGACATGGCAAGCTTTGGGACTCATGCATTGTACCATTTTGAAACACCTCTTACAGGAACCTGTCAAAAGATTACAGACTTATTCTTTCTTGCTTAATCAATCAATCAGATCAATTTCTTGCTGTCTGTTTATCATGTATAATTATTTGTCCAGTGGATGAAAAGTAGAAAGAAACCCTGCTCATTTGGGAGTAAAAAAAGATGTAGATCAGAGGAGTTTGTTTCCCTTTTCAGCTCTTACTCACATTCCAGTTTTCATACTAAACCAAGAAGAAAGTGGTATTAATCCTCTACTCCAGCCACTGAATAAGCAAATTAAATGTCTTTCCCCAACTAATCCTTTAACAAAAAAGCAGTAATGGACCAGTTGACATTTTCTTCTGCGCACTAAATGCTCTAAATTTATATCTAAGCCCCTGTGCTGAAGATGTATTACTTACACAAATCCTCCTGCCTGTTGCCCCTGAGGCTACAGACCACCCAAGAGAAAGGGGAGTTAAATGACCCCAGTCTGCTCTTCTGTCTGCAATTTTTGGGTCAGAATCAGGAAAACATGAAGCAGTTAAGAATTTGAGGAGAAGCTTGTAAAATTAAAATAATGAGTGCAAGCCATCTCCTGTGAGAGATGTCAAAGACACGCAAAAGTTATTAACCAGACCCCTCTTGTCTAAATCTGTGTTTACAGGAGCTATCTGTTGACATGACAAAGACATTTGGGAAACTTCCAACCGTTTTAATAAGGGTATACAGTAGGGCTGGGAGATATGAACTACTTTCAACTTTAATTTTTTTAACTGATTCATGATGAAAATCAATATTTTTTTCCTTTCTTTTTCAAACAAATGGTCAACCACAACACCAGAATTCTAAATTCTGATATAACAAAACTAACACCAGTTTCATACTACAGCAATGCTGTGGTCCATTATTGTTCATTTCATTAATCTTGAAACTTGAATGTCACAGTTAGGAAAGACATCACAACAAAGTTGATAATCCTACAAGTTTCCAAGTTGGAATTCCAACTTCAGGGCTATATTCTGGGTCACATGTCCCACTTGCAACTCTGCTGCTTTTCTGGCAAGAGGGCTTAGCAGGAGAGCATGCACAGCTTCACACACATCCAAATACGTCTTTGCAGAATCAGTGCATCATGGTGTAATGATGACAAAGCTTCAGTGTGGTGCTTTCACTTATGAAGTGCTTTTCTTGTCTGACTAACTCACTGATGGTTGACTTTTTAACACATACATGCTCTTTCATACCCATTTACAAACCCCTTAACTCAGACTTAAGTGTCTTGCCCATGGACACATCAACATGGGAAAGCAATCTTCTGATTGTTAGCAAAGAGCTCCACCAGACTGAGCCACCAACACCCCAAAAAGGCACTGCTAAAAGAGCTTTGATTTTAAATGGAATAAACCATATATATAAAAAAAATATTGTCTTACCATTCATCTCACTGATATATCATAAAAACTTGATGCAATGCTCAGCCCTCGTGTAAAGTCAACATGCTCAAAAACAGCCCAAATGGAAAAGCGTATCTGCTCTCATTCCCTCTCTTGCTCTGTAGACTTGGACACAACACTCTTTGATAACCCCCCTCCACACACTCACACTCCATCAAAGCTGAATACCAACGATTCACTGCAACAGCCCCATAGAAGGCAAGGCAGGCGCTATATTAACAAATGTCTTATGTCATTATAACAAGGCTCCCACTCTATCTCGTACCTTATTTTTAGAGATGTGATCACTGCTTAATCATTCAGGACAGCAGAGTGGAAAACAACAGAATGAACGTCATGAACCTCGACTAAACACTTCTGAAAAGACGTAAATCAAGCTAACTTTAATCAGAACAAATAGAATTTTCAAGCCCATGCCCGCTTCATAAACACATCATCAGCTTAATTTCTTTGCAGATAGCATCTCACTCTATATTGCACTTTGTGGCCCTGCAAGCAATGGCACAGATCCAACAACTAGAACAGCTGCTGCAGGGAAGATATATCTGCTCCTCCTGACAGCCAGCTTCCATCAGTAACTCTGAACATGAAGAGACAAAGTGAAATATGTGGACTGAACGCCAGAGAGGGAGAAAAGAAAGCCTAGTATGAGGCTAAAAAAACCCTTCTGTGATGGAAAAGTAGCACACTGTGGGGTTTTGGCACTTGACTTGCTGAGGAAGTGATGAAAATAGGAGGCAACACATCTTCAAGAGTGCACGCGGAGGGTTCACCACATGTCTGCAGACTAATCACATCGGGCAGGGGGGTCTGGTGTTTGGTCAGTCACCACTTCTCCTTCTATTTAGACTTCCTGTGTGCAATGAAAAAGTGACACGGCAATTATCTGTGTGGAGGCATTGGGGTATCAAATGTCTGACTGTACGACACATTTTCTGCTTTTAAAAATTTAAAGAGATAGTTCAGGGGTTTCTCGTCACAGTTAATATAACTGCAGGATGCCAGGTGATACAAAACAGTAAATGATGCCACCAAAGGTCTTTTAATTGCCCTACTTTTGAGGTAAAACTACACAAAAACATTTGCTCAACTAGACACAACAGCAAGATTCCTTCAGGGTTTCACCTTTCCATGACAAAACCCCTGCGTTTGGAATTATTTTGTGATGCAACAAATGAGCTACATATTATTCTGCCAGCAATGTGCTGCTCTTTGCAGTCACAGTACCAACTTCCATCACTTGATATCGGCTTCCGCTGAACTTGTTGTAAATTTGGGCAGAACATCATGTTTGCACTGCCCATTTCCCCGTTAGGTTCAGAAAGGTCCTCTGTGTACTCCAGTTCATTAACTACTACCCTCTTGTACTCATGACTAAAGGCATACTGCGTCACTCGAGTCAAAATCACTATTTGTTTTGTTTAGTTTTAGAGAAGTTAGCGTTGTTTCCCCTGGGGACTGACAAGCTGAACAGCGGAGGAGAGGAATGCTGGTGGAAGGATATGTAGCCGTTATGTTGCATCACAGAAAAGATCCACACACACTATGTTGAGTCAAAGTGCAGTGCAGTTAAGCTTATTGTTTAATCAAGTCAATGTTGCTTTTTGCTTAGTTTAACCTGAATGACCAGTTACAAGGCTTCAGTGGCATCATTAACTGCTATGCACCACCTACAGTGCGGACCCTATCTCCTCCTATTTCATATTTACTAGTGAAACTAAAACACAGAAAGACAAATTAAAAAGGCTTTAATGATCATCACAATCCTTGTCTGAGGCCCCATATCTGTGTGTCTTTCCCCACTGTTTCTCTTTTTGTCCACAGAGCTGTGTTTACTATTACGGCACAAAAAGACCATGGACAAACCTTGAAAAAGTGTCTGGAGCTGCAGCCTCTAGCATTAAATATGTCTGACCATTTACATTATTTCTTGAGTGTCTGTGAATAAAATCAAGGATTAGTGGGTTTCTTTCAGTTGATCTATTTGCTGTTTAATTAACTAATAAGATCAGGTCTAAGGCTCCAATCACAGTTTCCAGTTATGCTGATTTAAGGAAGACCAACAACTTCTCAGATGTGAAAGAAACACTTCTCTTTTACATGAATGATTTGAGGCTGTACCCTTTCAAATAGAGCAGATAACACCATTTCACCTGAAGCTCGTAGTCAGCAGGTTTTATTTACAGATGACTACTTTCTGCTCTGTTATGTCTGCGTTACCTGCCTGAAAGAGTCCTCAGTGGTGTCTTTTGTCTGCTCTTTGAAGAAGCTACCTGCAGACAGTCTGCTTCTGTCAGGACTGTGTAATTAGCTCATCTATTACTGACTATAAACATGGCTGTGGGTTGTTTTGGATTCATAAACTTAAATGGCTGTTCTCAAAGCAAACTGGAGTTCATTTTTGTGCACTGACCTTTAACTTCATAGAGCACAGGTCTGTAATGTTCATTAAAGGTATGCTGCAGCAGCTGGTCTGTTTTCATCCTAAAATGCATAGGAACAAACCAGTGTGGGCCTGTGAAAAATGTGCTGTAGACCTGCTGCCTGTGTTGACTTGACAGAAGAGGGGACTCTGCTTCCTCCAGCTTATTGAGTTGGAGAAGAAGAAACAGCCTCAAGTTCTACGATCAGATATTATCAAGAGCAAGTAGAGAGAGGAACATTTCACAATCAAACTTTGCTTAGGGACAGGAATTCAGGATAGCATGTCCCATCCCATCTTCAAAATATAATCACATGCAAATATCTGCTCTGTGGAGTTTCAATCAAACACTGAGGCAGACTGAGGCAGCTAGAGGAAATAAAATACATAAAAGCTTTAGTGTTTGGTTTGTTTCTACTCTAAGAGGTTGTATGAAATTATTTCACACAGTTAAACTGGAGATCTTTTAAGCTGCACCGAGTCGAAACCCACAAAGTACATCAGACTACAATCTGAGACGACTTGGTGCTGTGGGAAACTCTTCACTAGTGAACAATATGTTTTTAAGTCTGACAAGGATGACCACAACACACTGAAACTTAAATTAACATCAGCTGAATAAGAATTAGAGACACAAAGAA
Source organism: Scarus forsteni (assembly GCA_036419115.1). Taxonomy (NCBI): domain Eukaryota; kingdom Metazoa; phylum Chordata; class Actinopteri; order Labriformes; family Labridae; genus Scarus; species Scarus forsteni. The sequence goes on from JAZDUH010000084.1 coordinate 20,598,115, forward strand.
CATTGACTTTGTACTTAAGCTTAGTGATGAGAGCATAAGAGTAATATTGATGTTTTAGAAAAGCTGAGAGGATGCTGAATTTTTATCTTCTGCACTTAAGAGGATAAAAATCTAATTTCTGAGAACATAAAAAGTTAAATAATCATGAAAAAATGTGTATTTATTAGGAAAATAATAAGTTGCGAGGAGAGATGCCCAATTGCTGATCAAAAACTTTCTATTCTTTTTCTTATTCTTATTCTTTTACCAAAGAATATTAAGAATTTTTTTGAAAATGTCACAGTGTTAAAAAAAAGAGAAAAGCTAAAAAAAAGTCAAATTCTTGAGGTAAAAAGCCTAAAACCAAGAAATAGCAGAACTGTGACCATATTAAAAATGTAAAGAAGAACTTAAAATTCTTGAGAAATGTGTCAAATCGCCCCATTAAAAAAAAAAAACTACTTACTGACAGGGAGGGAAGCAAAATCAAAAACTAATTCCAGTTGAGAATCAATAACATCTCCTTTAAGGAATCAATACAGTTCCCCTGTAAATGTTTTTCACTTTCTTTGCCTAGTTAATGACTCAAGGACATCAAGATCAGAGGCAGTCAGCCAAAAGCTAACAAAGATGAAGAATATCAGAAGTGGTCAAATTTTGTTTTAACCTTTGAAAAGCAGCTGCACAATCTTCTGAAAGCGGAGACACAATCAACTTCCAGCTGCATTTATCCATGCAGCTCAGCACTGAATAACAGCAGTGTCATGTGTTTGACATTTCTGTCCCTGAAAACCTGTTTAGGCTGACTTTTCCCCACACAGAAAATTCAATGAAATCAATAAGGGAATCCGATAAGCAGAGATGATGATGGCATTGATATCAGTAAAGTCTCATCAATGTCGTTCATATTCTGACAATTCTAAACGTTACATTTAAACTTTCCTCTTGACATTTTGTCCATTCTTAGGGTCCATTATGAAAAAACGCATTTCTTCTTACTCATGCTTGATCCTAGTTCTCTCCTTTAATTGGCTGATTTCATGCAGTAAAGCTAGATCAGCTGAGTCGTCATTGTAAACATGATTTTTTTTAGAAGATTTATCAAATCATGTCAGAAACATTGGAGAAATTAAACATATCAAAGTCAAAGGCGTGGAGTTAAATACCAAACCAAAATATCTTTTAAATGCTGGTTTGAAGTCAGATATGCATTCACAAAAGAAAGAAAAACATCAAACTTTTGATCTGTGTCAGTTTTGACACCTTTGTGGACAAAGAAGGGCCTCATGCCTCCATGATTTTTAGTGTACATGTATCTGCAGTTCTATTCTTACCTGCTTTACTGCTTACCGATGACTTTCATGAGAGAAAAAGTGGAAAAAAAACATGTCAACTTTGGCTGACCCATTCTGAGAAAAAGTTAGTACGACCACTAAGACTCTTGTTCACTACTGTAGCTGACAAAGGGGCTTTTTTTGCCTTCTTCAAATTCAATAGTTAAGAAATCTTGGATGCATTTCTTTTCCAATTCTGTCTTCTGTTAAGTTAGAACGTCTGTTGTTTATTCATGCTTCCATTCCCACATTGTTCTCTCTTTGTTTATTGTTCACACCATCAGGATAAGGCCCATTCCTGGTGATTTATAATGTACTTTGGTAATAAATCTGATTCTGCTGACTGAAAATAATCACCATTTGGCTTGCTGAAATGGGAAATTATGATGGTTATACATCATGAAGCTTCTTATTTGTAAGAAATGTAAACATTATCACACACACAATTATAAACTTTGACAGCTTTGGAGCAACTGGGGCTTTGTGGGTTTATTTAATATTTTATTTTTGTTTTATATTACTGAAACTATTATTACATGACCTTGTTTAAACCATTGAAACATGTTTATTGAAATAGTTATACCATCATTTCTTCAGAAAAATGTCTTTAATACGTAATGATTTAAACGTTTTTCCGCGATGCTTTGGTGATGCTGCTCTGATCCATTCATTTCAGGAAAGCTTTCAATTTGATTCTGAATATTGGGGACGAGAGTGGGAGCAGGGAAAGAGAGAAATACAACCAAGGTGGGCTCAGGACTACAAACCCCTCAAATTGCACAAACTCACGTATTTAAAATCTGAAATGCATCTAAACAGAGAATGTAAATTGTCAGATTACAGAAGCACTGTCCTACATGAAGAAAAGTCTTTCTGCAGTACTGACCCAGTGACCACAGACAGGCCACATCTGTAGCATATATGAATGACCCAAAACTGTGCTGCGTACCAGAGCAGCCACCAAACACAGACTCTACTCACATTCATTTAACAATAAAGTCTCCTCTGAACTCAGACATATACTGCTAATCACTGCTCCAGGTCAATCACATCTCTGAAATCACTATGGTGACATAAATTATGCGCTTTGGTCACGCATTGTAAACAATTCAGTCGTACAACATGAGTGCAAATTCCTCCACAACTGCCCGACCTTGGCTTGGAATGGCAGAGTTTATGCTCAGCATTAGACACCTGTGAGTGTTTGTGTCTGTCACCTGCAAGCCAACCTGTGGTTCATTTCAAAAATAACTGGAGGCGTAATCTGTCATTTTGCTGTTAGAGGCATACATAATATTCTAGAGGGCTGATAAGGCACCTGAGTATCTTTGAGACAGGTTGGAAGAGCTTTAAAAGTAAAAAAGGATGTTTACATAATAAAAGAAGAAGATGGGACAGACCTTCCTCAAAATGGGACTGTGCTGATTTTACCCAATTTTGGGATCAAAAAGACCCAAAGCAGTTTGAGTTCACCTGCAGCTGCTAGAATATTCAGCTGAGTCACACCAAATGAATAAGTGAACGGATTAAACCTCTACGTAAACCAACACTAGATTAAAATTCTACCCCAGGTAAAAGAAAACACGCGTTTTCACTCTTCATACATTTTCCTTGTCCATGTTTGTTTTACAGATCAGTTAAACACTGTTCTGTGGTCTGCTTAACTGGTTCTTATCCATCCTGGGTTCCACATTTACACCAGTCTGTCATTATAGCCCTGGCATATGGCGAAAGGGCTTAAGGAAGTATATGGTCAGTTTCATTTCCTGCATCCATCGGGACTGCCTGACTGTAATTCCAGTCAGAGCTGACAGCACAGATTGACACCCTGCTCTGATGAATGATTTACGTCACTGCTCTGCTGGATTTAAGAGCCTAGTGTTGTTACTTAACGTCTTTGTCCAAAAAAAAAAGTACACAAAGAGCTATTTTCAAATTGACAGAACGCGGTACAAAAAGCTGGAATGAGCCCTAATCATGTTTATTTAGTTGGACCATATGCTCCTCTGTCAAACAATTCATTACCGGCACAAAAACCTGGTTTTGTGGGCACGTCTGAAGTGCCATATGCTTGGAGAAGGGGGGGTCCTGCTGTCAGATGTGTACAACAGCAGTAAATGGGTCGTTGAGCTGCAGGAAAAAGGCCACAGTACAAAATTTTAACTCGACAAACCTGACAAAGACTAAAATATCAAATCTTTGAGATATTTAAGTCCAGTTCAAAACTAGATTAGTGATAAGACTATACCTTTTATCTGTACAGTTTTTTTGTTTAAAATGCGTAATCTTGATGACTGTATCATGCTCATGAACATTAAATATAAGAAATCATATGTCTAGTTCTTCTTCTTTATATTGCTCTGGAATGTCTTTGCTACCTGCTGCTGTGAATCCACCCAATTCCAATGACTAAGAATATGGAAAAAACAGTTTTTTGTTGATTACTCTGAACATTATTGCTGGGTTTTAGAACAAAAACAACTAATGTGACTGTTGAACAATTACATATGTGCATAAAATAAGGCTCCATCTGTTTTTTTGTTTTTTAAGTGTTAATGTATTGTTTACCTCCACCAAGGACATGCATGTTTTTGCTGCTGTTTGCTGGTTTGATAGTTTGTTTGTCTGAGAGCAAGACTGCTCAGAAAGTTCTTAAATGATTTTGTTGGCATTTTCAGGGACTGTTGGCCATGGCACCGGGGAAAGTGATAGCGTTTTTGTGGTATTTATTTGTTTTATTCTCTGCCTGTCTGTCTCTGTGCAAGATAACTAAAGAAGTTCTCAACAGTATTTGATGACATTTCCAGGGAGTGTTGGCCATGGCACAAAGACCAAGTGATTAGATTTCGGTGGTCATCGTATCATAGATGTGGATCAAGGAATTTCTTACAATATTCCTTAAAATTGTGCCATAGTGCAGTTTTCTTCAATCAGAAATACCTTGGGGGAGGTTTGTACTCACTGAGAACTAGTTCTGTTTTGTTAAGTGTTCACTTGGGGGGGAAATGGAGTTCCTCTGACAACATTAGCTGGTGATTTGCTAGCAAAGTTTAACAGTGTGCGTAGCTATTATCTAGTCATGCTGCAGCCCCTAACATTCTGTAGCTGTGCTACCCCCTGGGTCTGTGGACTTTACACTGCTGTGTCCCTTCACACCCCCCAAACACTTATACGTTTCCACCAGACAGTTGTTCATCAGTCAGGCTCTGGAAGATCTTCTCTCAGCCTTAACCAGGCAGTCACTCCATGTCAGCGTAGCTTTGCAAATGCTGTGTTCATGGTTGACTAATGTTGAGCCCTTGTAAAATATACAGTCTTCAGTGCATACATGTTTGCTTCTGTAAAGCATTTTGCTGTGACATGTTTTATAAACTGAAGCTACAAAAATAAATATGGATTGTACGGCAGATTTATTTTATCTGGGTTTAGCTTAAATAAGCCCTTATCCTTGTTTTGATAAACTTTGATATGCTATTCTAAGTACATCATAATACCAAGGCATGAAAAGCCCTGATCTAATCACTTTCTACGGCTGCAGAATAAATGCCTCAGACTAATGAACATTAACCTGATACTGTAACATGAGTACAGTGGGGTGTAAATCCAGCTTTCTCATGTTTCTCCATGTTGGTAAATATCCCTAAGACAATTCATACAGCCAGGATATTACTGAACATGTGAACACATTCAAATCTTCACCTTTGTATTTTACAGCACAGCATATCCAACAGGCTTAATGTGGATTTCCTCCTTAAGTCTAAGAGCTCACTTCTTTAACTGTTTGTTTTGTGGTGTGAGGGTTAATTCACTTGAAAATCCCTTTTACAGACAGCTTTGCTGTGTACATGCTTGGTTTAGAAGAGACATTTATGTAACACTTCAAAGGTTGAAGACTATTATGCTACATTCAATACAAAAAGTCACAATTCAGCAAAAAACAAACAAAAAAACATCTAAAATCAGAACAACGGGACTTAAGTTGGATGACATGGAGATGTTTTTGAGCTTGCTTGTTTGACTTGAATATCTCTAAATGTCTCATAAGCCTTGTTTTCACCGAGTGGTCTGGGTTGGTTCAGTACAGGTCAGTATTGTTTGGAGCAGTTAACCATGACAGTTCCTGGGTTTCCACCACCAGCTGAACTCTCGAACGAGGGTGGGGATGTGAGCTGTGAGGTGAGGGTCGCACCATCTGCGTATATGTGTGTTGCCACAGCAGTGCAACACAGTCAAGCAGTCTGCAGAGGGATGTGATTGTAAACAAAAGTAAAAATTGTGGACTTCCAGCACTCCAGTACTCCATGGAACATTGGGCCTCATGCAAGAACATTTTCGTTTTCTCATCCTAAATGTTGTCATGTTGCGTTCGTACAAACATGCTCTGTCAGATTCAACAAACACTTCTATCTTTAGAAAAGTGTCTAAATGACCCGCGGAAACATGATGAATGCCACCTGTGCGTACTCAAGCGCGCATGCATGAGGATAGCATATTTGCATAAGTAACACCCCAAGAATACCAAGGCTACGTTTCCCACACCATAAAACAGGAGTTTTCGTTCATAAAGATGGCGCAGAACACACGCTCTCTTCCAAGTGCCTGGCGTGCCAGGGCATCCAAAAGAAGAAGCTCAGCCATGAAGCAGCTGGTTAATCTCTCATTTAACGTTTTATATAGGCCAGTCTAATAAACCTTCAATTAATAGATTTTAATGCATTCTCTGGTTTGAGATCTTCAGATTTATTTCGTCTTATGCTACATTTTATTAAAAACGCTTGAAATTAGTTTCATGTATAATCAGTATGTAAGGCACTTGATTTGAAAAGAGCAGACTCATTTGTTTTGATTTTAAGACAAGTCTGGACCACTCGTGATTTGTGTTCGTACTTGAAAGAAAATTCTAAATATGAAAAAAATGCTGAATACCACAAATTCCCCTAAATCATTCGTACGCAACACGTACAAACATATTTGTTCATACGAACGGTTCTTGCATGAGGCCCATTGTTTCTTGTGGACATTCCCTACAGCTACAGCAGTGAAGCAATCACTAAACCCACAGCTTATTAGAAAACTGCAAGGTATAAACTTTGATTGTTGCTGCTGTCTCATGGGAATCAATGTTTTTTGGGACCAATCAACAGAACACAGCGCTTCTAGCTCCACCCTAAAAGGACAGCATGATTTGGTTATTTGGGTCCCCTTTCTCCTCATTTGACAATGGAAACACCAGTAACTGTTTACTATACCAGTCCCAACTGAACCGGATTGCTTAGTGGAAGCAGAACAGCTTCAGTCTGCGCACTTACTTGTTTAACAGAGGTAACCATGTAGCACTACGCAGGTTGAAGCCTGCTTCATTATCTTTGATTTAAAAAAACACAGAACAAGACAGTTTACCCATACACACTAGAAAAACCCTGACACTATCCTAGCCATTGTGAATGCAAACAGCAAGGTTTTTCCCACCCTTCACCCTGAAATTTACCAAGCAAAAAGATCTACAGTAAAATTGTCATTCTCTGCAGAGCTGAAACAGAGGGTTTAAAGGCCTGCCAGATTCACTGATTGAGAGGATTTCTAGAGGCCATTTCATAACGCAGAATTTCCTTGTGAAAGTGTGAAGGCAGTGGTTCATGCATACATTTCTGTTTTGCATGTTAGTAGGACAGGGCTTTTAGACTGCCAGCATGCGCTTCAAGTCTCACTCCCATCTCTTGCACCCAAAATCTCAAGAATAGGAAGTTTGTCTATTTTTCGGCAGGCCACGTGCATGCCTCAGCCAAAACAGACAGCGAAATAAAATTAGAGAGCGAAAGTTACTTTAATCAGCATGTATGGACGCCCACAGTTGTAGGATATGTCACGGACATGACAAAAAAACATGTAGTTGCACTTCCTGTATGTGACTTTCAGCTAAAGCTCCGTTTGCCTCCTCTGAGGAGAAACTCAGACACAATGTTTCTATTCTACAGGTTTCCCTGGTCAGTTATTCATCAAATCAAGTCACTGCTTTGGAAGACTTCATTTGGTTCTTCTAGGCTTTTTGTAAAAGCTTATTGTTGAAGTGAAATTAATGGAGAAATGTAGCTTTGACAGCAGGGATATAAAGCCACAATGTAGCGCGCACACACACACACCTGGTATGAAAGCTGTAGTGTCTCAAGCCAGAGTTGAAACGTGCATTAGTCATGCATTCACCATGAGCAAGTACTTTCAAAGGGAAGATCTGGTACTGATGTGAACTTGTTAAAAAAAAAAAATGTTTAACCTTTATGAAATGAGGGCAAACAAGAAAATCTCAATAAAATCTGAAGCTGAAGTTGGTTGGTCATTTCTGCTCAAAACTCAACTTTTTGAAATATAGACAATACTGTAGACCACACCTCTGATTTTGATGCTGGTCCTCTATGCCAGGGCTGTCCAAACTTTTTTTCTCAATGGCTAACATAAGAAAAAAACAAGAGGATGGCCCAGCCACTTACGAAAAAATCCAAATTTTAAGGTTGTAAAAATAGTAAAAGTAATAAAATGTAAAACAGCAAACATCACTGCTTTTTGATCATGGCTTGACAAGACAGGAAAACAATCGGAAGAATTCTGGGCTGTCAGTCATATTTCAGAGGGCCTGCTTGGGCCTGGCTGCCACAGAATCCATCTCTCATTCAAGAGAAATTACACTCCCTGCAGCAGAAGGGGGAGACAATAGATCATTTCTAAATTCAAACAAAAAAATAAATGGCAAAAAGCTGACAAACATGGGAAAGTTACCGCTTAAGGAATGACTGGGCAATATGTTTTAGTATATTGGACTTTGTGACGAAGCAGATAGCTGAGAAAACAAGTACAATTCATGCTGCTATGATCCATTTGTTTTTATTTATCAGGGGCATCAAGATTTTTAGTGAGTTGCCATTGATCTTAGAATTTTGATTTTACGGGTTTCAAATTAGGGGCCTGCTACACCGAGACAAGTTTAGGAGTTTTGCAAATGTCTCAAAACACCACCCTTGTGTTCCAGTGTTCGCAACAAATATGCATATTTTCACAAAATATAATCTCATAGGCCAAACTCTCCCTTAATATAATGACATGTTGAGCCTGAAATACATCCACTATACTTAAGTGTTTTCAGTGTTTTTGTTTGAAATGACACATTTGAAATGATGGTGTTTGTGGAAAACTTAAAAAAAAGAAATAAGCCATTTTTGTCCCTTGTGGACAGGGCCTGAGATTCGTCACTGTGAATGTCACCTTCATACAGCTACCTGACTTTACCAGCTTGTTCAAGGAGCTTGTCAAGTGGGATGTGACGATATGTGGATTCTCATGTCTGTGTTATAAGGTAAAAGGTATCACTGGTTGTTATGGTATTTATAATTATGGATGCGCAATATTCGATTTTTGGCAATATCTAACATGCTGATATTTCTGAAGTCATTACTACTAATATCACCACTTTTTATCAAGAGCATAAATTCTTTTATTTGATGAGATAGCTATCTATGTGACGGTATTTTTGCATAAGGCACAGTTGTAAAACAAGAAAAACAACATGTCACAGTCAAAGTCTTGTAAAGTAATCAAGCTAAAAATACCCATGCAGAGATAAGTTGCATAAATATGATACATTTGTGTATTTTGCTGATGTTACATCCAATATATCAGCAAAAATTCAATCATAGCCAATAATGATACTAACCCTGTATCATACCAATAACACTGTGAATCCCCACTGATCATTGATGATGTCCCTCAGTTTCACCCTTGATGTAACTTAGCAGTAAAGTAACCAGTCAAGCACAGGCTTCATATGGGTCAGGTTTCATTATATTGTAAGTGTTAGCCAAGGGCCACTGAAAACAGATAGAGGGCTGCTGTTGGTCCTTGGGCCGGGGTTTGTACACCCCAAAGAAAGGTCATGTAAGTGCTGGGGGAGGGAACGGCATTATACAATCTAGGAAAAGTAGTGACATAGTGTACAGTGTAGTGGTACAGTGATTAGTCCTAAATGTAGAACTTTGCTGATTAAAGTGTGTAATTAGAATTAAAATATGCTTTGAAATAGAACAGCCTTCACTTGTTGGATGGTGGTATGAATTTTTTTTTTTTTATGGTATCATTTGTATAGCAGAGGGTCTCGACCTTTCTTTCCCCGTCTCTCCTGCTTTACTATTAAATCCCCCCTCTGGATGATTTTAATTAGCCGGTATGCTAGCAGACTAACAGACGTTACCGTTAGCATTTGGAGGAGCGCGACGGTTGGTGTTTAAATCCAACATAAGCCCTTCTTCTAATAACGCACTACCCTCAACACTTAACTCATACCATCATTTATATTAAAGCTTTTACAAGAAAAACAAGCTCCCGGTGAGGTGAGCCTAACCCGAGTGCACAGACATCATCCCTCCTCACCTCCTCTCATGTAAAAGGAGCAGAGGAGGGAGGGGAGGCTGCAGACTGGAACACCGTGCAAACAGACGACAAAAATCACTCACCATCTGCGCTTCTGGTCTGCAACACTCTGGGTGGTAACCGGGGCTCAGTTCACTCTGTGGCTGGAGGCTTCTCTCCGCTCTCTCATTCACTGCTCTCGGAGGCTTTGTTGTAGACCTGGACCCGGTGCCGGTGAGTTTGGAGCCTCCGCTTCGCCTCACGTCTCGTTTCAACACACTGAAGGAGGAGGGGGGGTTCACTCCGGCAGGATGTCGCGCGCTATTGGTTGTCGACTTCTTTTGGTGCGTTCAGGGGTTGTGGGACAAATCATCACCACAAGAGGAAAATCTGTTAGTATTCTGAAGTGGTCTGGTCTTATGCCTTCGTGCCTCAGTGATATGACGGCATTCGGGTGGGCTGAGGGTGACGTGCGGCCCTTCTCATTAAATGTGGCTCGCCGGTCAATTTCAAATCTCTGAAAGTTAAAAAAAAATGAGGGCAAGAACTGCCATGTGTTTCAGTCTGAGTTGCCTCAACAGCACCATGGACAAAGGAAAACTGCATACATGATAAACTGCATTGTTTACATAATTATCCGTAACATCTCGATAAAGTTGTGTTTTTGCAAAACATAACAAGACAGATTTGTTGTAATATTTATGAGATCTTTTATGAAGCATCACTTAGCATATTTTAAACGTCCCTGTCAAACAAGCTTTAATGAGCAGTAGGATCTTAAATTGATTGGCCTTAATTTCATATTATCTAAATGAATTCAGCTAATTCACCATTTCTGATGAACGCTGTATATATTTTATGTTAGACAAAATTACATCAGGAAATGCAAAAATTACTGTAATTTATATATTTGAATTTTTTAAAAACTTGATTTAGAAAAAAAACGGCTCATAACTACGAAGGATGACTTAAAGTAAAAAAATGTCTTTCTGCCCAACTATGATTTTTTTTCAATTTCTATTGGATATTTTGATTGTCTTATTGAGAGTATGCATCAGTTTGACACTCAGGCCTCTGAACATAAGAATAATGTGGACTTATGTGAGCCAAGCTTGCTTACAAAAATTAAAAGCAAGGTATATGGGCCATTCTGATGTAATTTATCTTATGTATGCACCCACAATCTCCTACTAAATAGGTTAAATTTGGAAAAGGCAAAACAAGAAATATTGTCCACAGAAAAGGAACTATTTATGAGAATTGTAGCACCCCCCTCTGGACAAATATGAACCTCCAATGTCTCCACTTCTCTTGGTTTTCTGATAAAAAAAAAGAAGCCTCACGTAGATTTATTTTTTTCCAGAAGGACAAAGCACTCATTTCAATAAATGACTATACTTGTATAACCAGTCTTTCCTCTTAATCCCAGACTCAAGAGAACTGTTTAAAAGTAAAAATTGTTCAACTGTAACAAAACACAGCATTTGTTTATTGCAGCAGCCAGCGGGAGGGAAAGTTTGAAGTAGAAATTGGTTGATCATTAAAACACTGCATCTCTCAATGCCTAACAAATTATGTGCACATGTGAAAAGACGAAGAAACAAAGCGGATGCCAAAGAGTCCTTTTAATCAAAACTTCACATTTTTCCTTTTTGTTGTCAATGAACACATGAAATTCCTCCCTTGAAAAAAAACATCACATCTCTTTGAAAAACATCTCAAAAGCAGAGAGAGACTAAATGCCAATGAAAGGCACTTCACTAGAACTTGAATACGAGACACAAAGAAAGCTATACATAGTTTTCGACTGTTTGTTCAGCTGTCACACTGCGCCTTAGAAAATACACTACCTACAGTTAGCGTTGATAAAATGCAAACACACAAATACAGTAGGCAAAGACTGAAAATAAAGCAACAAGTCTGCAAGCACAAAGGCATGTTTGGAGCTCACTGAGTGGGAAAAACCAACAACAACCATCACAACTGAAGAGCAGGATTCTTTACAGCTCTACTGCTTAACCCTACCGACTTAACAACAACAGCCTTGATGGTGTTTTATGTACAGTGACTGCCTCGTATGTTTCTATGCCGCACAACATATAATGAGCTTCAGTTCACATTTATTCACAGTCCTGTGCTTGTGGCAGCCCTTGATATGCTCGATACACAAGAGACAAACTCCTCATGGAGCATTTGCGTTTTCACCGAGCAGTCTGGTTCAATTCACAACGAAACTCACCAACAATCAGAGAGCCCCTTCAAATGGCAAACAATTTTGGGCTACTTCTAGTTAGAGCTGTTGATCGTTATTGGCCAAATGCATCTTTGGCTTTATTCTTTTAATGAGGTTAAGTGGAGAAATGAATTAAGCCAATTAAATGTAAATATAAGGTAACCAAATTGAAGTGGGAGAGAGCCCAGGAACAAGAGCTCAGAACAGTAACCACAAAAGGAAAGGCTATACTAACAGTCAGTTATGTGTTTCCATTGTGCCACAATGAAGAAACACAACCTTAAGTCCTACTTTTTTGGCATCCTTCTGTTTGGATACCAAGCATACCTACCCAACACAAAAGGCTGGAGCTAGATATAATGCAGTTCGCTGGTTGGTTGAAACTTCCCATGCTACAGAGATTATGATGGACAAACACACAACACAACATGTTTGTATTTCATCTGAATCACAAATAATTCAGAGCATAGATGTCAAGTAAGGGTAAAGATGACTGTAGTAACAAGAATGGGTTTACCAAACCAAACTGTGCTGAACCAAATCAGACTGCTTTGTGGAAATGCACCGTTGGTCTCACATTTATTTCTATTGATGTTTTATTGATTCTTTAGTTATCCCACCTGCTCTTTCTACGTTTTGGAGGTTCAGGAACTGCAAAGCTGTCATCCCCCCCTCTGTCTCTCCCCTCCCCACTCCCCCTGTCTCCTCCATCCCTCTCACTCCTGCGATCCTCTCTGTCCCTCCTGCTCCCGTCTCCATTACGACTATCACTGTGGCGGCTGCTGCTGCTGCTGTAGCGGTCTCTATCCCTGTCCCTGTCCCGATCACTGTGGCGATCCCGATCTCTGTCCCCATGGCGGTCGCGGTCTCCGTAGCGGTCCTCGCCGCTGTGTCTGTCGCTCCTGTCGCTGTGGCGGTGGTAGCTGTCCCGCCCCCGGTCCTCGCTGTGTCTTTCCCTCGCGCTGTCTCTGTGTGACGGAGGAGCCGGCGGTGGGTAACTTTGAGTAGGGCTGGTTTGACTGGGCGGCACAGAACTGAGGGAGCCGGCGCTGGTGAAGCCGGGCATAGATATAGTCAGACCCTGGGACCGGACTGAACCATTGGCGGCCTCTGTCGGCACAGAGCTCAGGCTGCCAGCGCTGGTCCAGCCTGATGAGCTGCTGGACTTGGTGCTGAGCTTTGGAGGGCCACTGGATGCAGCTACAAAGTGACTCTTGTACTGAGCCTTCAAGAGAGGGAGACAGGGATTTGAGATTTTTGAAGCAAAGAGGGTGTAAAAGTACATCATTATCTAATCATTCAAATCTAAATTCACTAACTTCTTGCACAAAATCAACACAGCTGCTGTAACTGCGGGGTGCAGGATGGATTAGATTCAACTCATACTTTACATGCTCTCTCAGCCTGGTGTGAAACCTTTTGTCAGCTACAACAGAGTCTGTTTAAAACTCATTATCTTCATGACTAACAGCACATGTCTAATTACCTCAGGAATCATTTTTACTTCCCCTAAAATTAAAAGCACAACTAGAAAAGCACTCAGAGAGAGCAGACCTCCGCCAGCGCCACAGTGTCACCCATATTGTTGTTTTCACCATAAATATTAGTCCCACATTTATTTCATTTAAATATTTAGATTCGACCATGAACACATACCATTAGCAATTTGATTTATAATATCTATTGTGTTCAGTAGTTATTCACAAAAATATAATTTTTCATCATGGAGGTTTTCGTCTAAATACAACAAATCAGATTGAACACTCCAGGTTCCACAGTATCTTGGCTATATTTTAGCAATTGCTGCAGGTCTATGCCTTTATTTGTTCCCTTACTATGATGAAAATTCCAAGGGTATCTAAATTTTTTTTGTCCTGGATCAGACAACCCGGAATTTTCCTGGGATTCAGATCAGTCTTTGATATCTTGAAGAACCTGTTGGAAACTTGTCCTGTATTTTTTTCCAAATGCCCGACTATTTTTGTTGGAGTAAAATGAACAAATGGCGTAAATGTTCCCATCTCGCAATGTTAAAGAATCCTTTAAAAAAATCCCAGGATCCCTACTACTAAAATCTAATAATTTGTTCCTTGTCCCAATCTGGACATTCCCTGAAAATGTCATCGAAATCTGTCCATAGCTTTTTTAGTTATGTTGCTAACAGAGAAACAAGCAGACGCTGGCAATAACATAGCCTCCTTGGCGGAGGTAACCATGGAAGTGAGAGCGAGTGTCAAAATGCGTCCGAGTTCCACACCCCAGCTTCACGATATTCAAGAATCCAAAGTAAGTTACACTGAACAACAAATAACTAAATAAAACAGTCTTGAAATATTTTAAGCATTTAAAAGTAAAGATGAAGATGTTACCTGAAAAGCTTGTTTCATGGCACTCATCCGATCTCCCATAGCCCCCGTGGTTGTTTTTGTGAAGCCTTCGTAGCCCCCAGAGGAAGACAGTATGCTGCTGCCACTGCCACGTTCCTGCAAAGCCAAAACTAAGTTTTAACAAGTGTAACTATGAACCTACAAATTTCTAATCAGAGTCAAAGGAAGGCTGTTGATATTTAATCATTGTATTAAGTTTAACAGTTTTGACTTACAGAACTTTCAGCCCCCAATCCTGGCCTCTCCCTGTAACCAAGACCACCACCGCCGATGTTCAGCTTCTTTCCTTTCCCACCCTTGAAGCGGGATTTTCTGAACCAGGGATTCTGGGAGGAGACAGTAAAATTGAAATCATTCACTCCAATAAAAAACAACACATTACCCACAGAGCTGTTTCTGTGACTCCTTCTGTTGGGTGTCTAACCTGCATGGCTAAGTCCATCAGTTCTTTGGAGACACTTTGATTGGCTCCCTCTAGATTTCTCACAAGGTCACCAGCAAACGACGTGTCTTTGTTGGTGAGGAGAGTGTAAGCAAGACCCTTCTCTCCAGCACGACCAGTTCGACCGATCCTGTGTGTGTGCGTGTCGATGTCTCGTGCCACATCGTAGTTCACCACTGTGCGAATGGATGGGATATCCAAACCGCGAGCTGGAGAGAGATTCAGACAATGAGGAGCAAACTTGTAATTTCAGATCAAATGTAAGAAACATGTCACAATAACATAAAAAAACTCCTCTCCTGTAATCTATTCTTTAACTTACCAGCTACATCAGTGGCCACCAGTATGGGCAAATTCTTCTTCTTAAAGTCTGTGATGACCTTATTCCTCTCGCTCTGGTCCATATCTCCGTGTAGGAGGCCCAGACTGTAGCCCTCCTGGGTCAAGTTAGTCGCCAGCTCTTCACAGTTTGCCTTTTTGGTGACGAAGATCAGGACTGAGCCGGATGAGGTGAACTCAACAAGACGCTTTGTCAGCCAGGACCATTTGTCTGACCCAACTGGGAGCAACTCCACCATCTGGGTCACATCCTCATTGGCCTGAGGAGAAAAGATGGAGTGTGTAGGCAGAGCATGCATGGTGAAATATGGATTTGTTTAGTGACTATATCTCCTATTGTATTGATCACACATGAAACTGGCAAAGGACAAAAGTGCAGTGCAGCGCAAACACAGTTTCCACAAAAACTACAGTTTAGATTTAAATGTATTCACATACCAGTAAAATAAAAGCTGTCATTGTTCAATAAATATCCATAAATAGCTGATTCCAGAAATTCAGATGATTTGTAGTAGAGTAGATCTAAGGTAACCTTGCAGTACAGCTAGATCTACTTCAACCAATGCCGGTGATCAGGCATCCAGCTTGCAAAACTCAAAAGCAAAATGACAAATCTCTGTCTGCAGAGGCAATGATCCATCAGAGGCCTCTGAAAAGGCGGAGGTGGGAGCCACAGGTGTGACAACAGCGAGGAGCATCTGCAAGCCTGTAAACAAAAGCTGTCCATATTATGATTATGATTAGCATAATGCTGCCTGCTTTAGAAGCATTTTTATCAGGACTGAACAACATTTCTTAAGTAAATGAAGGATAAAAAAACAGCCCTCTTCTAATGGATTTGGCCAAGAGTTTGTTGTATGAACTGGCTTGCGCAGGTACAGCCTGCTTCACTCTGCAGCAGGACACCTTCTGGACATGTTAATGAAAAGTTCTGCAACTATCAGCCTACAATAACTAATGACTGATCATGTCCCAGGTGTACTGTTTGATATACACCTTCAAATTCTGTAACTGGGAAGTAAGTTGTTCTTATAAGTCAGGTAAAACACCCTTTTCAGTTCACAGAATGAGTGAGAGAGGGGAAATTGATACTTTTCTGTGTCCCCATTCATTAGTTTATTTAATTTCACAACTTTAATCTGGTAATTTTCATTTCTTGTTGCTTCATGTATGAAATTCAACCCAGTTTTACAATTTTCCTAGTAATTTTGTCAATAAATATTTCACATGTTGCACAATTTCTGATCAAAGATAATTAGGCATTAGAGGATAAAAAAGAAACTTGCACAGACATAACAGTTAAACACTGTGGTATGACTTGAGGTTTTGACTTGACTCAAGTTGTGCAATTGTCAAAAAAGTTTGAAAAGTACTGGGCCAGTGAGTAAATATCCCATACAGTATGTCATAAACTGTCTATCTGGTGTGTGAGGTTAGACCTAGGGCTCTCCCTCAGAATATTATGAACATGTTACACTACAGTGCCAACAGAAAAACTCCAGAAATCCACCTCCACCAGCTCAGGACGTTGGAGGGAGTTTTGTTGGCGCAATGTAATGAGATATTTTATTACACCTAAAATGAAATGCAAATGGACAAATGAAGCCAAAAGGGGTCTATGCTGGAGGAAATGTGGGGAACAGATGGCAGACCATTTTCACATATTCTGGAACTGTCCAGCAATACAGCCGTATTGGCAGGAAACAACTTAGGCCTTGCAAAGCATTTTTGAAAATAACATTAATTACTCCTTTCTAACAATTTACCTGGGAAATAATTTATCTTGCTTCCCAGCACCAGATAAATACTTAATAAAAGTATTAATGGGTGCCAGCAAAAAAAACAGTTACACAAAAGTGGCTTCATCCCACTCCTCCAACAAAGACAGACTGGATAGAAATGGTCACAGATATACAGAGTATGGAGAGGTTAACTTTCTAACTGGATCTAAGAACAGAAAAGTTTTTGCAACACTGGAAGAAATGGATTGTGTATGTGTCTTTAAGGGAGGACGACTGAACTTTTCCTCTATGAACTGACATGCTCCATTGGTACGACTTTATTGAACTGATGCATGACCTCCGTTTAAATGCCTGCTTATTATATATAGTTGTATCTTTTTTCTGTATTTTGTTCTTTTTTTCATGTGTATATAAATGTTCAAACCTTTTCATAAAAATAAAGTAAAAAAAAAAAAAAGAAAAACTCCAGAAGGCTTATTAAACTTTTTAGAATTAGACACATTTGTGAAGCTGAAGAGTAAGTAGAGGGGAGGTGTTTGTGAAATTTGGAACAGCCACATCTACAGAAGGAGAAGCTTCTGACGCCATTTCCCCATCATAATTTTCTAACTCTCTCCCTTATAAAATCAGCAAACAACACTCAAATAGAAGGTGAAAGTGTAAACCTTTTAGAAAAGAAGTCTCAAAGAACCTCACCCCTTTTTCATACGTTTGTAAAAAAGAGTAACCATACCTCTCCGATGTCTCCCTGAACCACCCGAATTGGATCCACCAGGATGTCTCTTGCCAGCCTCTCTATCTTCTTACGGAAAGTAGCACTGAACAGAAGGGCTGTGAAAGAAATAATGTTCTGATTTTGACAACATTCAAAGGCCTGGCTTCCTTTGACGCAGCATGATGGAAGAAACACACTTACTCTGTCTGTCTGGGCGAACGTGGCTGGCGATAGATCTGACCTGGTATTCTGAAAAGGAAAAGGAAAATAAGCCCAAGGAGCAAAATCCAAGTTCCACATTTTCTTGACAGCATTACTAATTCCAACCAACCAAAGCCCATATCAAACATGCGATCAGCCTCATCAAACACCAGGTACGTCACTCTCTGCAGAGATGTGGCCTTCTTCTTAACATGGTCAATCAGACGACCCTGTGCACACGCAGAAACAGTGAAACAGAGAAGTGCAGCTTATTGTTTTTAAAGTTCTTAAAAAAAGAGAGTAGCTGTGTTTTCTCTTACCGGTGTGCACACCACGATCTCTGCTCCCTCCTGAAGAGCTTTGGCCTGCTCCCACATGCTGCCTCCTCCGTAAACAGCCACAGAGCGCAGTGAGTAGGCTTTACCGAAACGCTTGCATTCTGCATGAATCTGAGGAGCAATAAAAATGAGACATTAACAGGACAAAGGTGGAATATTTTCACATGGAAGTATATAATAAAAGTTTAACTCAGTTGTTTCCAGAACATACCTGCTGACAAAGCTCTCTAGTAGGACACACAATCACAGCGATTGGTCCTTCTCCGGGCTCCAGCTCTTTCTGGTCCATGATGTGAACCAGCATGGGCCAGATAAACGCTGCCGTTTTACCGCTACCAGTTTTTGCTATGCCAATCATGTCTCGTCCTGACAGAGCTATGGGTACACCCTGAAACCAAGGTTAAGAACAAAGTAAGAAAATCTTGTTTCATTCATGACAAAAGAAGTTTGTGCGGCAACATTTCAGACAAACTTGTACTCTACCTGGCACTGAATGGGTGTGGGCTGAGTGTACTCAGACTTGCGGATTTGGTGCATCAGCTGCTCATCAAAACCAAAGTGGGCAAAACTGGTCGCAGGTTTTGGAGGAGCGGCACCAGACACCTGAGACAAACATGGAAATAAATAGAAATAGAATTATACTGAGAACCCTTAACATGAATTGGAGATAGAACATAAATTTCTCTCTGGGTTTGGTGTTCTCCAACACCCTTCTTCACAAAGACCCCTCGTATTGTATTGTATTGATGCCGTCTATTACTGCCTTTTACTGTCCTTTACCGTCTTTTATCTCTATCTTATTTTGGCTTTACTGTTTGTTTTGCTTTACCTTCTTTTACTCCTTTCTGTTAATTTATTAATACTATTATGTGCTATTAATTATGATTTTGTCTTATTAATGATTCACCTTTGTACACTCTTTTATAGATAATTTTTTGACCTTTTTAATTGTCCTATCTCTTGCTCATGTTTGTTACTGTATTTTATCATCGCCACTTTTTTTTTTTATTTTGTAATTTTAGCATCATTGCTCATTTCATCTTTTTATATTTTCTGACCTGATTTGTGCTTTCATCCACTTTTTTATTGTGTTTCCTATTCTTGCTGATTTTATGTTTTTATGTTTGGTCCTTATGGTCTTTTTTTATGCTGCATGCTTCTTGTATTGTCTGGGTTCCTATAAAGAATGAAAAGGGTCTTCAGTAAGAAATCTGGAGTATTAACACAGTATCAACCGTCGCCCCTCTGTCTTTTCACCTGGTGTCTATTTATCTTTGTGTCTTTCTGTTAGTCTTGATTTAAGCTGTGCTTTTTGTTTTTACTTCATTGTGCTCATTGTTTGTTGTGTTTTATTGACCCTACTGACCCTTTTCATCAACATAGGGACAGTGTTAAAAAACACAAGTGTTCGGGGGTGCTGGTTTGGCGGAGTGGTTAGCAACCGGGCCCCCCATGTACTTGCTTCTGCTGGTGCAGGTTCGAATCCCACCTGTGACCAGTTTGCAGAGTGTCTTCCCCTACTCTCTCCACCCCTTTCACAAACCTTTCCACTGTCTCTCTCTATCAACAAAGGCACAAAATGCCCCAAAAATACATAAAAAAAAAAAAAAAAAAAAAACACAAGTGTTCATATGGGTCCATAAAAGTCTATCAGATGGCTGTGGCTCATCCAGACTGCTGCTGCTCGAGTTCTCACCAAGAAAGCAGACAGCATCACACCAGTCTTTGGATCTCGACACTACGTCCTGTGAGTCAAAGTATAACTTTTATAATCTCTCTCCTCATTTAAAAAGGACTCAACAGTCTTGAGTGAAAACACCTTTCAGAGCTTTTAGTTCCTCATTAGGCATCCAGATCCCTCCAGTCCCTTGGGTCAGGTTTACTCAATGTTCATAGAGTCAGAACTAAACAGGGTGAGGCAGGTTTTAGTTCCTATGTTCCTTCACTGCAAACAACCAAGAGTACCTGGCTTTCTACATCTTTAAACTTTTTTAAAACAAGTCTTAAAACAATTTTATTTACTTTTTCCTTCTCATATGTTCAGTTAGTTCTTCTTTTTCCTCCTTTTGTATCTCCTCTTTTTCTTTTAGTAGAATAAATACTTCTCAAAAATGTTTTAAAACACTAATTCAGTCAATTATTTATCTTTAACAATACCGATTGTTGAAGTATTTTATATAATTGGAAAGCCTGATTAGTCACTTTACAATAAGGATTGCGCATTCATTGCCCCAAAAATGTGCCTAAATCCTCTCTTGTTCCTGGACGATGAGATGTATTCATCCACGCAGAGACAAGGGAACTAAAATCACACCTGTCTCCATTGAACACAGACTTAATCAATCAATCTTTATCTACAGTATATAGCATCACATTTGTTGAATATGAATTTGATAAAGGAACGCCCCTTGAGATGTGGCATCTCATCCTCAAGAGGGACCTCATACAGCTGTAAAGATACAAAGTAGGACTGTAAAGTCCAAGTCGACCGGTCGACTAATTGGTCGATGTGTGCTCAGTCGACCAAAATTCTGATTGGTCAACCAAATGTGTCAATTTATTTTTTTCCCCTGCAGTTCATTTCATCAGGAGAAACGTATCAAGTGAAATGGGGGTATTTTCTGAGCACCCCCATCATGTCTCAGAACACCATTTTAATGTATTTATCATTCATTTCAATATTTTCATTTAAGAACATTTCAATATTCTAGTCTAATAATCATTTATTCGTTTTATAACTGCATACGCACATGCCAGCTGCCCGCTGCAACAGCGGCATCCCTCACCCAGTCCGCGCTGGATTTTATGCCACATATAAACACCCAAATGCAAAAACGACATCACAGAAGCAATTGACAATTGTATTTCTGAGGGTATGAGGCCCATTGGTGTCGTGGAAGGCCAAGAAAAACATTGGAACCTGGATATTCAGTGCCAGCGCGCCAGACAATTACACACGCACTAACAGCAAAATACGAGGGAATAAAAAAGAGAAAGTTTCCAAGTTAATAGATAAAGATAACAGATGTGTACGTCTCTTTGAATGGAGTCCTATATGAGAGTGACTGCCCATTTCATTGATGAAGGCT
This sequence comes from Scarus forsteni, assembly GCA_036419115.1. Classification (NCBI taxonomy): domain Eukaryota; kingdom Metazoa; phylum Chordata; class Actinopteri; order Labriformes; family Labridae; genus Scarus; species Scarus forsteni. The sequence continues at coordinate 20,619,308 of JAZDUH010000084.1, forward strand.
GGAAAGGAAAGAGTCTTGTGTTGAGGGAAAAACAGAAGAGGCGCACACATGGGAAAAACATCGCTGCGCGATTATATGAAGTTGCCGATGCCTTTAAAGTTCCAGCAGAAAATAAAGTTTCTGTTGTAGTGAACAACGTGGTTAATATGAAACTCCATGTGGGAACACTAAAAGAGTCCCATGAATATCCAGGTTCCAATGTTTTTCTGGATATTCAGTGCCAGCGCGCCTCACAATTGCACGCATGCACTAACGGCAAAATACGAGGGAGTAAAAAATAGAAAGTTTCCGAGTTAATAGTAAAAGACAACAGATGTGTACGTCTCTTCAAATGGAGTCCTATATGAAAGTGACTGCCCATTTCATCGATGAAGACTGGAAAGCAAAGAGTCTTGTGTTGAGAGAAAAAAAAGGCGCACACAGGGGAGAAACACGGCACGGGGGGGGGGCTTTGGTCGATTTTTGGTCGACAATTGCTGTGTTTTAGTCGACCAACAATTTCTTTGGTTGATTACAGCCCTAATACAAAGTTTATATGGCTGTATAATGAATAAAACCATGGATAGAGAGATCAATCTAACATTAGACCAAATACCTATAAGGAATACAATCCTGATATGCCCATTTATAGTGTTTTTAACTTCGCCAGTCTAATGGAACTTGGTCCTAAGTTTGGAATCGGACCAGGGCAAACACAAAATAATGGTACCACCCTAAATACACTCAATTCTTCAATTCTCAATATTTTATAGTCTTACTTTTGCTCATTTAAAATCCCTAATTCTCTGAGTGTGGTTATGTCTTAGTTTTTAACCATGTAAATCACTTTGTGCTGATGTATGTAGTCATGGCGCTCTACAAATAGAGTTGCCTTGCTGAACAATCCACTTGAACCTTCTATAAAACCTTCTTCTCGACTGGAGTTAAAGAAAATTCAGACTTACCCTTAAGTTTAGTTTCTGCCTCAGCTCCAACATTTGTACTCCTGTCAAGCTGCTGAGCTCCTCGTGCTCATTATAGAAGTTTTTCTCAAAGGGTGGGTAATCAATCTACAAAAAATAAAATTAACATTTCATTCACAATGCATAAGTCCTAGGTACAACAGAAAACACTAAAACAGTGTATTATTACCTCAGTGTGGTCAATGGGGGGGAGTGGTAAGATGATTTTCTTTGTGGTAGAAGGTATAGGATTCCCGTCGCTGTCATAGTCGATGTTTTCCTCCTCTTCCTCTTGAGTCAGACCAGCAGTGGGATTCTCTGCCATGTAGCGAAAGTAGGCTTCCTGCAGAGAGCATAGCCTTACATGTGAGAAACTGAGCAAGTCCCTGTCTTAACTGCATCCAGGTATCAGAAACTAAAAACTACCTGAGGACACATTCAGCTTTACAAAGAAATAATAAGTCACTTTTCATGATATGATCTCTGGCTTATATTAAATAACAGTAACACATGCTTTATAATCTTCAAAAACATCACAATGATGGTAAATACAACCTGCATGGTCAGACAGAGTGATACGAAAGGGCTTAATATGATTAGAAATAGAGATTTTAATGAATGCTTGTTCTGGAGACCTCTGATCAACCATGTAGTGGATGAAGAACTCTGGAAGGTTCACTCACTTGTTCATCTTCCTCTTCAATGTCATCACGTATACCCCTGAAATGACAAGCGGAGAAAAAAAAAACTTCCCTGCGACTCGTTCATATACCCAAGACAGCCTACATCCCTCTCCTACTACTGTTACCTTGCTTACCTGTTTAGTCTATGACAGATATTGCTTATGTGCAGTTCTTTTTGAAGGTACGTAAAAAAACAAGCTACAAAATGCTTGACTGTTTTTTTTTTAATCAATAAATTATACATGAGTAAAACATACATTATGACTGTCCCAAATAACTGGGATTTTACTTTCACTCAGTTGTAGGACATTCTTTTTTTCCTTATAATTGATATTTGCTATTGGTCCTCAGTGTGTAACTCAAAATCAAACATAAAAATATGAGATCATTGGAGTCTTACTTGGTCGACTTTTTCTCCTTCTCCTTCTCCTCAAGTTTCTTCATGTCTTTGGCTGCCTGGCACTGCAGGAAACAGAAATGTTTGTACGGCAAAGCTGCTTTGACATTTAAAAGTGTATATACCTGTCTATCCTACTGTCATGGCCTCTTACCTCAACCTCGGCCATAAAGGCATCCAGGGGATCATCTTCACTATCTGAGCCACCACCAGACTGCATCTGCTGCCGTGTGGGTGAGTTCTCAGCTGGGATATATGGCAGGTCCACGTTGCTACTGGACTCCTCTTCGTCATCTTCAAAGTAACTGGGTGAACGAAAAGACATTTAAGACTTAAATAACGTGTACAGACAATTTCTTAGAGGTTCACAGTTGCTTACAAATATGATCATGCATAAGACACATATACTCACGCATTTTCTTCATCAAAGTTTGCTCTTTTTGTCCCTATCTTGTAGAACGAAGGAAGCTGTTGGTTCTTCCCATAGCCACCAGAACCTGAGGCTCCAAATGAAGTGTGAGATTTTTGAGGAAGTTGAGGTTCATCTTTTTTCCCTGCGAGAGAGAACCCTCCGAATCCAAAACCTCTCTTCACACCTGGACCACCTTTGTTCCAGTTCATGACTGTGCTGTGAAAACAGAAGAGAAAGCCTCCATTAATATAATCTAAATACATTTGTCTCCTTTGGCATTTAACAAAGGTGCTCCAATAAATCCTATTTGAGCCACGGAAAGCTCTCCTCAGGTTGCTATTCTGTCACCTTGCAATTATTGTTTGCTTTGGTGGATGACAGTCTGCAAATTTCTTACAGTATCAAAAGAAAACCTATTGTGACAAGAGGCTTTAATTTTGCGTAATTTTGGATGCTGAAGAGCTTGCATTCTGTTTTAAGGAGCATTTTAATTCACTTTCTTTTTAAATCTAGATAATCAGCATTATGCTTTTAATTAAGTTCAGGTTAACATTGTGCAGATGACTCTTAGATGTTAATTTGACTTAGAATTTAACTTGTCTTTAGTAATCTTTTTGGCAGTGCAATGTAGAAATGCATCCCCATTCAGATAAAAATATATCAACATAAAATTCTTGGTTCATATTTCCAAGTTCTAACTACTTTTCACTCTGCTGGTGATGCCATACTGCTGACATAAAGTTAACATGACCTGAAGTTGCCACAGGTCCCAAGTTAAGCAAAGACCGCTTTATGTCCCATGTCCCCCACATACACATTCACACAAATATTCCCAGAGAAGTGATTCGGTCCATCATGTAAGGGAACAGGGGACAAAACAAATAGGTCCACCACAGCCCAGCCAAATTGGTCCCAAACTGAGCTACCACCACTGGATGCAAGATCACTCCTTCACGACAGGAAGTGGATTTTAGTAGATGATTCTTTTTTTAAATAATAACACCATGATTATTAATGTTCATGACTAAATTATAAAAATAACAGATATGATCAAATTTATGCCAAGAAATGAATGAAAGACCAATCTGATAACAATAATGATAAAACTATGTTGAAAATAGTATCAGTAATTATACTAAAATAGTTCAGTATAAAGATGATAAAATACAAATAGTAAACAATAATAATAATGAGTAACACCACTAAATATAGATTGTTATGATTACACTACTTCAAAGGTGTTTTAATGGTTCTGATAGTCTGATTGTTCATCTGCCACTTTTTATGGTGTCAAAGGTGCACTGATGAAAATCTGATACGTCCTGAGCTCATGCTTTGAATGGTACTGTAATATCTAAGTGACTATTTTGAGATCTGTAATCACCCTTAAGTTTCAGCTTTGTTGATCTTTTCCAGTTTGCGAGCCAACAGAGTCAGGGCCAGTGTATCAGTTTAAGTGGTGACCGTGTAAACTGGAGACTTCTGATCGAATATGCATTTTTTCATGGAATAAATAACAGACAGATTCATTTGAACCGCACAAATGGAGAGACAAAAATGTCGTGGACTTATTAAACATGTACTAAAGGAAGTGAAGGCTAAAAAACGCGCTCGGCTGTGAGACATCGGTCAACACGGTCTCTTGATAACACGTTACACCGGTGTTACGCATGTGAGTGAGCCATAAATACACAGATAAACGTCTATGGAAGAAATAATTTAATGCAAGGTGTGTGTATTAATGAATCAAGAGGATAAATAAAAGTTTTACTTAAATAACTTAAAAATCATCAATGTGACATTGTTAAACTGTCTGAGCAGGATAACGTAACAGGATGTTAATGTGACACAAACGCGTTGATGTGGATCATCACGCGACACACTACATCAACATGTATAACACAGTCCACACTTAGTCACCTTTAAACATATAGCGACTGAATTATTTAACACAATCTCTAAGAGCACAACACAAACTGCAGTATCTGACTACATAATGTTAGCATTAGCACAAGGCCGCAAAGCGAAGCCGACGTGGGGGTGTGTAGCCCACGGTCAACACTTCACCGTGTAGAGAGACATTTACAGGCCCAGCTGGTCTGCAATAAGTTTACTTCCTAACGTAATACAGTGGTTGGTAGCCATCAGTTATAGATCGGGTTTATTTACCTGGCTTAAGTGGAAGTACAGGCTTCACTGTTTTCAGCTCGACCAAGCCGTGCCTACGTCATCAATGTGCAGAGCGTGTCGTCATCGCCGTGCGACTGGACGTTGAGACAGTGAAGCGCAGTGAAGAGCTGCCAAAAACATCCGCAGGACGGGATGGCAAGCTGAATAAGTCACACGTATGTGCAAGATAAGGCAGGGCTGTTCATAAGAGCTCAAAGGTCAGTAATTATACCGCTTATACAATGAAATTTGTTGTTCTTGTTGTCGCTAAATAAGTCCAGGTAGCCGCTTAAGCTAACGGCAATACATCATTGCTAGCCTTTGCCTTACATCACAGCATCAGAGGCAATCCATTAGAAGGTATTGAACCCTCATATAAGTTATCAGCTCAATCTGAGTGGTCTGGTTTTTGATTTCTGGTGAAACGCGTTAGTCAACTATCATTTAATCAGTATCTGCGTATTCACAATCGTACAGCACTGATTAAAGTTGACAGTAGAAGTGCTAAAGATGATGGCTGTATGAACTGGATCAGATTAAGGGGGCAAGTGTAACTGAGCAAACTCACACATTAGGCTATTGTTTAAAGTAATCTACAACAGAAAGATGTTTGCAGTATGCAGGGTTTAAAATGCCTCGTTTTGTATTTTTGTTTGGTATCAGCAGGATTTGCTGTCAGCCACAGTGGCTGGTGATGAGAACACTGTAAAAGAGTAAAATGTGACAGAAACAACCTTAACTAGAAGTGCTCTGAGGACAAAGCACTGCCAAGGCATTTCCAACATTAATTTGTATTCAAATATTTAAAACTGCTAATTCAGCACTGCTATCAAATCCTTATTCAACAGAAATTGTTGAAACGGATCATCAGGCCTTTGTGCTATGATCAGCAATCCCTTAAAACTTCCTTAAATCTGTGAGAACTTCTTGAGTTATAAGTGAATCTGGATCTGGATTCATTACTCCACCAAATTCTAATTGATTGGACCTTATCTTTGTCTGACCTATCCTGAACATTTCCCTCTTAGAGCTGGAAAGATTGATCTTGTGTTCAAACCAATAACGTGCTTGTTCCAGTCCATGATCATTAAAGAATACAGTGGACTGTGGCTGTGGCTTGTAACCAAAGAACAGCTGTATATATTTGCTGTATATACTATATTTGAGCTACTGCTGTTTGTTACTCTATAAAAACCCAGGTAGTTCAGTTATTTCAAAAATCTTACTTGAGAATCAGTGACGAGACGTTTGCCACAATAAAGCACCAAGTTTTTGCTTTTTTTAATTTTGTTTTTATTTGACGATATGTGCATGTTCCTCTTGCAAAGTCAATAAATGGGGAGTTTAATTTGTTGCAAGGTAGCACAACTTAAAATACATGAATACATACAGAGAGAAACAAGTACAAAAAGAATACATTCAGCCATTAATATTATAATAACAGTGTGGCACAGTGTTGCTGGTAATAATTATGTTACTGGTAAAAACATGAATAAATTAAAAAATGAGTGGCTGGTAGATTTTAAATCCAGCTGCTGTGTGGCAGGTTGGCAAAAAAAAAAAAATATTTCCAACTCTGATAAATCACAGTGATCAGACTCGTCACACTGCAGGTCTTGATATTCAAAGTCGGGTTAAGTGGTAGTAATTTTTAGCACTTAATTCTCTGGTGGTCAGATTTTTTTTCAAGAAGGTTTTTTTGGGGGAGCCACCCTATTGTGTTCTGCAAAACAGCTTATACTGGTCTGTAAATTGAAGTAGCTGATGTTTTTTTTTTTACTTTGATGCTTTGCAGCCAGTTCTGACACAGATCTGGAGCAGACAGGTGTTCATTGAATTTTAAGGTAGGAATGTATTGATTTATACCTTTTAATAGCTGATGGATACAGTTTAAACATTTGGATAATTTAAGCACTAGCAAAATGGTAAAAACACAGTGTATAGTGGTATAAGAAGAAAACAACCAACTTACATACTGCCTGACACAAAACTTTCAGGATGATATGACTGTAGATATTGCGTGATAGATATTATCAAGTGTTTTCATCAAAATTTGGGGGGATTTAAATGTTTAAGGAATTTGCTGGTGGGGCATTTGTTCATTGGGGAAGTTAAATACTAATCTTCAAGAATTTTTCAAGGGAGTTTAGATGACTTTTAGTTTTCTGTTGGATTATGTCAGGAAGTTTGAGAGGGTCTTTGTTTTTCCCAAAATAATCAAATACTTTGTGAGGATTAATGCTGAGGCTTTACAGTTTCTCTTGCTGCATCAACAACAGAGTAATAAAAATGTGAAATCCTACTTACTGACTGAAACTAAATCTAAACTACTTTGACACGCCATTTGTTTATCTCCACTGAAAGATATTTTTTGTGAAAATGACTTCCTATTCACGAATAAATAAACTTGCATGCTATGTTACTCAGTGATGGCTTTTACTATTCAATACAGTAAGATAAACTATTGTCCTCATGTGAGGTACTTACTGTTTTGTAACACTTCTTTCTATTCAAAGATAATTCTGCAGTTTTAAACCTATCAGGTCAGTTGGGAGTAATAAAAATGCATTGTAAACAATAGCTCAGGTCTCATGATGTTAAATCCACTAGTCAACTTGAAGCCTTGTAATTTCTGTCCTCTTACAGGATTTGGCCCGACTGACACATCGTCACTTCCATCACCTCTTGCCACACAATCCTTGGATTTTCTGAGCATTTCGTATGTAAAGCAATCAAAAGGATCCATGTCTTTTCTTGTAAGTGTTTGCTAAGGGCCTTCTCTTTTCTTAATCCTTTTTAACTTTATTTTAGTCCAGGAGAAGCCTAAGGTTCTGTTTTATAGTTGTAGAATCACCCTTTGCAGTCCTCATTGCATGCTGTAGAAACTGTTATCATAGATTAGTAATAAGAAGTACCTGTTTTCTTCTTAGACAGCATCTATACACGACTCTGAGTTTTGTTAACCATATTTTTCGGACTGTTTCAAATATCTTCCTGTTCTGCATTTACTTATTTTTGCTGGCATTTTCTCTCTTTCCTCCCTGTCTGTCATTAATCCTCTGTGTCTGTCAGCGTTGGGTATCTGAGAAACTGAGTGTGGAGAGCCTGCGGGATTTGGAGTTATTTGGAGGTGAGGTGTTGGAGATTCAAGACTCCCAATGACACTGCTAGTACATTCAGCCCTTCATCAGCACAGTCAGCAAAGAAAATTACAACAAAAACATGTTACTCAAGTTAAATCTCAGCTCTAAGTGAGTTGGTGCTTTGCTCAGCTTCCCCGATGGCATCCTACAACTCAAGTTTCTGAACTTTTCTATCCCATCAGTCATGTGATTCCTGTTGCAGCTTCTTTTATCAGTCAGTAAGAACAAAAAGAGGATGGCACCAACACAGTCACTCTTTAATTAATGTCCCATTCCAGCTTGTCACATAAAAAAGTCTGTGCAGTTTTATTTAGTGCAGCTTGTGAATGTGTTTTTCTTGCGTGTCAAAGATTGCAGGTTTTATTTTGCAGATAAAGTTTTATTTTGGCTTTTTGCCTGAATTTGGCGCTACTCATTTTGCAGTTATAAATTTTGTGTTTTTTTCTCATTGTTAATTGGCAGCGGCACTTTGCTATAGATAGAGCAAAATGTAGAAGTGAATGTGGTTCAGAGCTCTAAAATTATTGCTTTTTTCAGCATTTGCTAGTTCTAAATGGCGAGATTAGGAGTCAGTTTTGCATATACCATGTACCAGTTTATTTTAAAATCTACCCTCCTATTTAAGGATGATCAATATGGTTTTTCAAGCTCATAGACCAAAGACCAAGGTTATGAAGTTTTGTGATCATCTTTGGCATGTGAATGACAACCTGGGATTTTGTAAGTTGTATGATATCATGAACTGGTTTGTTTTATGAAAAATGTCTTTGCGATAAAACCTATGTTTCAAAAAGTTAGCCAAACACTGCTGCCAGTGTGGATAAAGACCGTCGAAGATAAATGCATGTGTGTAACTGCGAGAGGTTATTAATGATGAAGCTGTGTTACTACTTAAATACTGTCATTGATATTATGTTTAATTAAAATTAGAAAAGAAAAATTAAAATTGACAGATAAAAATATGGCATGATGGAAAAGTGCTGACTTTGTCAAAATGTCAGACAACAAAGGTTACCAGAACTTCTTATTCTATGCACAGTCTCAAATGTTATCATGAAAAGTTCACGGAAAAATCTTTTTTGTTTCCAAAAGTGTGGTTCATCAGACAGACACAAACAATGCAAACATTTTTTTGTTTATTGTTTAAGAGAAAAAATGAACTAAAGTAAAATCCTTGATATTTGCAACACATCAGTTCTCAACATTGTCAGTATCACAGTCAACAAATAACAGAGGATGTGCTAAAAATGAACAAAAAATAAATAAACCATCACATCATCAAATTAATATTTTCTATTCCTGCCATCAGCGTGCAGTAGAGCTCCAATCCTGGCTGGCATGTTCTCCACAAGTATTTCATGCTGTTGAGGGGTAACTTTTCTTCTTGAATAATAGGGATGGGAATCGAAAACCAATTCCAGTTGAGAATCGTTAACAGCTCCATCAAAGAATCGATATCATTAATCTTTTTGCTTATCAATTCCCTTATCAATTCCTTCCACTGACAGGGTTCAGAAGCATCAAAATTGTAGCTTTATTTTCATTGAACCTACTACACGACCTTAAGTGAGTGGAAACGGCAGCAACTTGCAGAAGCAGATATCTATGCTGTGACGTGTTGGACATTGTTGACACTGAAAATCAGACCAACATTTGCCCACTCACAAAATCTGCAGGAATCAATAAGGGAATCGTTAAAGAATTGGATCGATTAGCAGGATCGTTAACAGAATTGGTATTGATAAAATCTTATCAATTCCCATCCCTATTGAATAACTTTATTTAATTCTTTCAAATTCTTTGGTTTATGCTTTAGAACAGATTTCCAATGGAGTTCATGTTTAGGGATAGAGTTGGCCACTCTTGGGCCTGGATATTGCCTTGAAACATCCAGTTTGACCTCGACATTACAATAAAAGAAAGCATGATGAAAGTTAAATGAGCTTTATTTTGTTAGATTGTTCAGGCAAGTTTAACTTATTGATGCTTCATCGGGCGTGTGCTTTGTGGCTCTTGTGCAGCAGTAAATATTGTTACATTTGCATAATGCTAATGGAAAGTAAAGTAGTAAAGTTGCTTCAACTGCAGTCTCATCCAAGTTACATGACCCAGCTTTAAGGCAGCACAAATATATTAAATCATTGGAAACTTATACACTAATATATCAATGAAATTCTCAATATCTATTAAAATAGTTCTAAAGTCTCCTTTTTCCCTAACAGAACAGTGTTAAAGTAGAGCAAAAATGACATTCTTATCACTTAAGTATGTTTATATACAGTTGCAGGAAAAAGTATGTGAACCCTTTGGGATTACTTCGATTTCTGCTTAAATTGGTCATAAAATATGTTCTGATCTTCATCTACGTCACATCACTAAACAAACACAGTCTGCTTAAAATAATACAGCACAAAAAATTGTAAGTTTTCATGCTTTTATTCGACACAATATGTAAACAGTCACAGTGCAGGGTGGAAAAAGTATGTGAACCTTTGGATTTAATAACTGGTTGACCCTCCTTTGGCAGCAATAACCTCAACCAAATGTTTACTGCAGCTGTAGATCAGACCTGCACAACAGCCAGGAGGGATTTTGGACCATTCTTCTGTACGAAACTTGTTCAGTTCTGCAATATTCCTGGGATGTCTGGAATCGCTCTTTTGAGGACATGCCACAGCATCTTAAGCGGGTTGAGGTCAGAACTCTGACTGGGCCACTCCAGAAGCCGTATTTTCTTCAGTTGAAGCCATTCTATTGTTTATTTACTTCTATACTTTGGGTCGTTGTCATGTTGCATCACCCATCCTGTGTTGCACTTCAGTTGGTGGACAGATGGTCTTAAGTTTTTCTGCAAAATGTCTTGATAAACTTGGGAATTCATTTTTTTGTCGATGACAGCAATCCGTCCAGGCCCTGAGGCAGAAAAGCAGCCCCAAACCATAATGCTCCCTCCACCATATTTCACAGTAGGGATGAGGTCTTGATGTTGGTGTGCTGTGCCTTTTTTTCTTCACACATAGCTTTGTGTGTTCCTTCCAAACAACTCAATTTTGGTTGCATCTGTCCACAGAATATTTTGTCAGTAGTGCTGTGGAACATCCAGATGCTCTTTTGCAAACTTCAAACGTTCAGCAATAAAAATTTTTTGGACAGCAATGACTTCCTTGGTGGTGTCCTCCCATGAACTACTTTCTTGTGTGATGTTATACATGTTGTAGATTTGTTAACAATAATGTTGGCATGTGCCAGGGATTTCTGTAAGTCTTCAGCTGACGCTTTAGGACTCTTCTTCACCTCATTTATCATTCTGCGCTGTGCTCTCACAGTCATCTTTACAGGATGACCACATGTTGGCAGAGTAGCAACAGTGCTGAACTTTCTCCATTTGTAGATAGTCTGTCTTTCTGTGGACACATGGACATCAGGGCTAATTAGAGATAATTTTGTAACCCTTTCCAGCTTCATGCAAGTCAACAATTCTTGATCGTAGGTCTTCTGAGAGCTCTTCTGTGCGAGGCATGGTTCACATCAGGCAATGCCTCTTGAGAACAGCAAACTCACAACTACTGTGTGTTTTATAGGGCAGGGCAGCTTTAACCAACACATCCTGTCAAATCACACTGATTGGACTCCAGGTTGGCTGGTCCCTGGCTCCAATTAGCTCTTGGAGAAGTAATTAGCCAAGGGGTTCACATACTTTTTCCACCCTGCACTGTGACTGTTTACATATTGTGTCGAATAAAAGCATGAAAACGTATAATTTTTTGTGCGGTATGACTTAGATGAAAATCAGAACATATTTTATTACCAATTTCAGCAGAAATCAAAGTAATCCCAAAGGGTTCACATACTTTTTCCTGCAACTGTATGTGCCCTGAAAATGAAACAAATCTTCTTTGTGTCTGTTTCAGTGGTTTGTTCATATTTAAAGGCCACTATGTGTTTTTATACGTTAATAACTGGTTTCATTTTGGCTTTTTTATTGATGCTTTTGTCTTTTAAGGAAAAATATCAGGGTGGGTCATCATTTCTTTCTTCTTTTCTTTGCAAGCTTTGCCTCATTTTCATTTTCCTGCTGGCAGGTCATTGCTCGGTGCTGCATGCTGGTTTAAGTTTACCTTTATGTTCTGGCTGGTCTTCTCATGGCTGTATTTATTTATTACATTTAAACACCTGCAGGGTGTAGCTACATTGTTTTTCATTTGCTTTAATACCAAAGTTGAATCATATTCCCATAGATTTTCATGGCAAAGCCTGCTAGAAACCCCCCCATACCAGATGTTTCATCCCCTTCAGTGGAAGAGCTGCTCTAAACACAGATCCTTCTCCTGTTTGTGTGTTGATGTCTTTATGTTATTGATGTGGTTTTTCTACCCCAGAGCAAGCTCAGGGACTCTCTCACAGGAAAGTAAGTGTGGCTCTCATGTCACTGCATCATCATCCCGCTCATGTGCCTTTTGTAGATGTGCGTGCATGCATGAGTATGTGCGCGCTCTGATTTATACGTAGAGTGCACACACACCCCTCCCCTCTGGAGCTTTTGCACATTCACGTTGCATGAGTTTGTAGTTCACCAAACACGCTTTACTGTAAGTGCTTGTAGCTGAGAGATCATCTCACGCTGCTCACCTGGGCTTCTGTTGAGGAGAAAAGGAAGATGATAGAGTCTTAAAACAAGCTTCTTTTTCTTTTCTACAGCATATTTTGAGTATGGTCCCGTCCGACTGTCAGTGCTGTTAACATGCTGTGCTCGGATTGTGGCGTCTCTGAGTCACCTCACTAAGAGTCTAATTCTGTGTTGTGAGTGTTTGGCACTTCCTGTCTGTGCTGACGGCCTGTTGTTGACTTGATGGTGAATCAAAAGTGTCACACTTGTAGTTCCACTTTGTTGTCAGACGCTGTGTGTTTCTGCAGGCTGTAGACTGAAGGAGTTCCAGCTTTAGCAAAGCATGGCAACCCCGTCTGAATCTGATCATGATGGTGCTCAGTGCCCTCTGATTAGATCAACAGTTTCAGATGTTAGCTTAACATGTGGCTGCTAAAGCATGTATGAGGCGAGTGTTACTGATGGTAGGGCTGCACAATGAAAGGTTAACAGACTTGAGCTTTTAAAGTGCTTTTCTAATGGACTGATTTTTCATAGTGTTTATACACGTCAGGTCACACTTATCAATTCACTCCACATTCATGCACTGACGGTGAAGACTCCAAATTATTAGAAGAATCAGTCACATTTTCTCACGTAAGGAATAATTCGGGGTTGTGTCCCTTGCCCAGGGTTACATGGACATGTGGATGCAGGAGCTGGGATTTAAACCTGACCTTTTGGTTGAGAAATGATCTACTCCACACTGATCCATGGTAGTCCCAATAGCAATATAGAACTTCCTGAAGATTCAAAATTGAGGCAACTGGACTATGTTGAGTTTTGGGAAGACGTTTAACTTCTCATCCAAGAAGCTTCTTCAGCTTGAGGATTTTGAATCTTTAAGATAACCATAAACTGGATGAATGAGAATCTACACAGATGTAAAACATAGAACTTCTGTTTTACGCATGGCCTGGGCCCTGGGCCATATATCGACTAAATTGATTGATTGGAGTTAAACGTTAAAAAATATATATTTTTTTTTTGGCAGACCCAAAAAAGATTTTTGTGACATGTGGTATTTTAATCAATTTTAAAAAAACTTGATAATTTTATTTGCAGCTTAAACATTAAAGGAGTAAAAGTGAAAAATATTTCCTGTGAAAAAAAAGATTTTACACTTGCGCAATATTGAAAAGCCTTATATGACTCTTAATCAGATTGGATGGTAAAATTAGCTGTTACAAATATTACTACACAAATTTAATGCAAGAGGAGAAAACAACATTTTATGGAAACAAGGTCTCTGCCTCAGTATATTAATATTTTTTTGCATTTTCACTCATTATTACGCAGTTAATTAAAGCTAAAGCTAGCAAACAGGCACTCCCAGAGCAAATTTAGATTTAAAAATACTGAAGCAACAGCTTACACAAATAATTTGATGCAAGCTTTAAAGGTTATCTATAACACATCATATTATCACAATGTTAATGAGGTGTTTTTAACCACATTTCTCCAAATGTACTTGAGGCCTAATTGACTTAAAACTCAACACTCCGAAACATTTAATTACTGTTGTAAGATCTGCATGTTTTTTGCTTGTGTTTACGCCTATAACAACTCACTTTATATGAAATATGTTTAATACATTATAGACTATATTGCTAAATTCCTTATTGTCATGGTACTTTTTCCCCTCAATATCGTTCAACACATTTGTTCTTAATCTTCAGATCCAATAAAGGGCTAATGCTAAAAAATGATCTCTGTGGATATTTTTCTGCTGATGTGTCTCTTTTATCTCAAACTCAGAATTACCCATGAGCAGCAGGATAGAATTATGCTAAGTAAAATGCATAATTTTAATTGTAAATGTGCATCTTTAGTCTTGTATAAAGACATCGTCCTGATTTGCCTCCACAGCTGGCCTCTGTAAGATGTACTGCTTCATCATCTACACAAGTATCCACAAATTAAACTCAAATAAAAATTTGCTGCCAAGCACATCAACCTGAATCATCCAGTGCTACTTGTATTATATGTTTGATTATCACTATAAAACTATAAACCACTAATACACAAACTTTTGTTTTATTTTATGCCCTGTTGTAAAACAGTACTTTATATTTAAAGGTTTATCTACCACACCTGACCTTTTTGCAGTTGCAGTTGCTGTGGGACATGGCATGACTGAGCTCTTGATACACACTCAGACTGCTCTTGTCTCCCCCTACTCCCCTCTCTCCAATATTATGCCTCTGATACTACCTCTGGAGGCGGAGCAAATGAGGGCTCAACTCGTTTTTGCAGTTTGCACAGATGAAGCATCACAGGGCACAAAAATCTTAAAACAGCAGCATGAATGGGGCTACTGATGTATTCAAAATGTCCTAGGCCAATCAAATTTACTTATTTGGATTTAGCAGGCATAGTTTGTAACAGCTGTTTATATGACCCTTTATTTTATTATTTAAATCTCATGGAGAGTAGACACAGTACAGCATTCAGAGCCTCAGCTAATGTTATTATTTGTCCCTAAATGGGACTTAATAATGTGTATAACTTCAAGAAATACACAAACTGCTGCATAGACAAAACTCAATAAATCAGATGGATGAGATCTAAACATGATGATCACTTTTTTTTCCTTCAATAAATTATTTTCTGATGGTTGCTCAGGGACCAGTTTTGGTTCTAATATGTTTTAAGTCAGGTGTTCCTCTGTCTCTAGTATCAACAATCCTGATAACACCTTTAGATAACATAGTTCACCTTATTTGTACAATATCTTTGAACACATGTCTACATATGACAGTCCCTCTAACACCACTCAAAGAAACTTGAACAAACTTCTGCACTGTAAAAGCTGATATTAGTGCCTCAGAACATCTCCATTTACGTTGTCTCCTCCTCTTTCCGACTCCAGGCCCATGAGGACAGCCAGGAGAGTCTGACCTCCCTCCCTCGCCGGGACACCATGGGCAGCTTCCTCCCTGACAGCAGCTCCTACGAGGTCCTCACTGTAATCGGTATGTAAAGGAAAATATACACCTTACACTTAAAAACACAAATAAATATAAACATTTTTTTCTTTATGTGGTAATTTATATGAAGCATTCTTTACTCATTTAAAGCTTAAGATGCTAAATTCAAAATACGGGTACGCAAGTAGTCAAATATAACTTCTTGTTTTTTTCTGGATTAGTTGTTCTCAGCTCAGTGCTTGGACTGCTTATTTGTGTGTTGCTAAAGACCTCAAACACATTTTAGTATTAGCCTCCTCCCATCATTAGCTTTGTGACTTTGTGGAGGTAAAGCTAAACCCTTTCTGACTCAGTAGTGCCTTATTTAGTGTCATGATGACAGAGTGTTGTTCCAAGATCACTTCTGATGAAGAACCAATAGATTTCTAAAACAAAGGTAATACCGTTATGCCCAAAAAGAGCTGTGTATTGTCTCTTGATTTGATTGCCCAACCCTGTTTCAGCTCTTGTCTATTGCTCTTTCTCAAAGGTGCTTGTCAGTGAAACAACGTGGAGAGAATGGTGTAGATGGGGAGGGAGGGGACAAAGGGGGTGTGTCCAAAGAAGACATTGTCTTTGGTTAAAATCTGCACTGAAAGTTCAACAATAGCCTTAATTAAGCTGGCAAGTTAATATCTTCAATGCATTATGTTAAATATTTCAGAGTATAAAATTCAGTCTTTTATAATAGTAGGTACACAGGACTATGCAAATCTTTGCATTTAGTTGGTAATGTTAAAATCTGTACCACCCTCTGGATCTTAATGATGTCTGTGTTTCAGGACGGGGCCTGGACGAGCTGATGACAGTGAACCTGGCCCGGTACAGACCCACAGGGGAGCACGTGGCCATCCGACGGATTGACTTGGAGTCGTGCACTAATGACATGGTTACATATCTGCAGGTTTGTTTTAGCACCTAATTACATCACTCTTCTTAAAACTTAGCTCCTCTATGGACAATGTTGCCCCCTCTTAGGTCACAAACTTTTTCATAATTAATATGTTTGACTCCTTTTCTCTGAGCTGTAATTGAGATTCTCAGGCTGTGTGCTCATGTAGGCAGGTGTTTTCAAAAATTCAGGTTTTCCTTTTCTGTTTTCAGATGTAATCCCATTTACATACATGTAGATTTAAATGATGACTGTGTCCGTGTGAAAAAGCTTAAAGGTGTAGTGTGTAGAAGTTGGCAGCATTTCACCAAACAGAAACAGTGAATATAGAATATAATGTTTCTATTTGTATGTTAAAACTGTTGCGATAGGTGTTCAATCATACCCATGAAACTTTAGTTTTCTTTTTATAACGTTTGAAAAAGCTAGTTATATTTATGTACCACGGGTCCCCCTTTGTTGAGGCTGACAAAAGAAATTGTCCATGTTGTCTACAGGTGGGTTTTGGGGACAAAAAGAGCAAAAGGCAATTTTTGAATACAAGTCTGGCCGCTGGTCCTGAAATCTACCTGGATGGCATGTGGCATCTTAACTGACCTATAATCTATAAAAATAATAGTTACAAATATGAATGAAAAAACCCTCACCTTGTAAATGATGCCCTGTTCACAATCCTTTTTTGTTCTTCACCAGCTCTTGTCACTTAGTGATGTGATGTTTTAATAATGGATTGGCTCATTCCAAAATCTGAACGCTAGATATCGCTTAAATGCCAATTTCTACACACTGCACCTTTAAACACACTGTTTATTACCATGTCACTCGTCCATAATTCCAGATGGATGAAAAGGTCTTCCTAAATGCTGTTTTCTAAAATGTCCATTTTCAGCGTAAAACACACTGTTTACATGTGGACAGAGGACAAAGACGCACAGAAAAGCTGCATTTTTAAAAATACCAGACCACATGTGAACATGGCCTCAGTCTTATCTGCTTACCCTCCAGTTGTGTTATGTTTTGAATTTTCTAATAATAATTATAAATGTCTTTATTATATTTCTATTTCAGGGTGAACTGCATGTGTCAAAGCTGTTTCATCACTCCAGTATCCTACCTTATAAAAGTGTCTTCATAGCTGAAAATGAGCTATGGGTCATCACCCCGTTCATGGCTTATGGTAAAAAGTATTAATAAATTCACATACTTCATAGGCATACTTTATCATAACCTTTACTAACAAATGATAGTTTCTGTTAATAATCAGTTGTTGGTTGAACTTGCAGGGTCAGCCAGAGATCTGATTTGCACACACTTCACTGACGGTATGCCTGAGCTGACCATAGCGTACATTTTACTGGGTATGCTCAAAGCTCTGGAGTACATCCACCACATGGGATACGTGCACCGGTGAGATACATTTGGTTTGTGTTATTCAAAGGAAATTATTTTCTACTGATTTTTTTTATTATTACTTTCTGTGTGTGTGTTGGGAGGGTGCTTTACTGCCAACTGCATGTTGTCATGGCAGTGCAACACCCACTAGCCAAACATATATCTAAACAAATTATTTAGAGCCCTCCCTGCTGCTGACTATCGTAAAGGTTATAAACTTCACTTCCTCTAGGTTTATATAGCCAAGATACATTTGACTGACCTTGACGCAACTTGATGTTTCCCTTTATGTTGGCTAAAATGTCACTGTGTGAATTGGCCTTTAACAATATCAGTCATACATTATGGTGCAGGGGTGTTTTGACTTCACTTTTGTTCAACTAAAGAAGATAGAGGCATGTTGTCCACATTAATATACAATAAATTTCCTTCCCTTTCTTTGGGTGTAGTAGCTGTAGAATAAGCATAAATAAGTGATAGGATGAGATGTTTGAATGGAGGATTCTTAATACCAGACTGTGGATTATCATGGTTTATTGCATGGTTGCTACAAATAGACATAGATGCAACTGGATGCTGACATAGTATGTGTTAGTCTGAGTGAGGGTCTTTATGCTCACTGCAGGAGAGTGTCATCAATGATTCTTATACATGTTTGGCATTCCCAACATGGCTAAGATACTGTGTTGGTATCTACTCTCTACATGGTTAGATTTGGTTGAGTGCCAAGCTGTCTGTGCGAGGTTTATCTGTACTCAGCATAGATTCATCTGTATTGATTAATATGTACATAAAAGATGTAGATGCATGGGCACCAAAAGATATATTTGATAGAATGAGTCCATAACTCAAATAATGATACATGAATAGGTCCATAACTTAAATTAATGCTATCACAAAGTTTGGTATTTCTTGTCAAGGCATGGTGGATTCAGTGCTCTAACTCTCTTTTCTAATATTCAGGAGTGTGAAGGCCAGCCATGTGCTGATCTCAGCAGACGGACAGGTTTGCATGTCAGGTCTAAGGAGCATCTTCAGTCTCATTCGTCATGGACAGAGGGCCAGAGTTGTCCACGACTTTCCTCAGTACAGCGTCAAGGTGCTGCCCTGGCTGAGCCCTGAGGTTCTGCAGCAGGTACAGGACTATATTCTTCCTAAATGAAGCACTACTCAGTACTTTGACATTGCTGTATGCATCCCTGGTTTGGAGATATTGTTTCTGCAGATCAATCCAAGCACTTTTCTATGCTGGATAAAGCCCCAAATATAGGAGGAGTTTAACAAGAATTATGTGAATGTTTTGTCATCCTCTTCTTTTTCTGTTTAGAACCTGCATGGTTATGACTCTCGATCAGACATCTATAGCCTCGGTATCACTGCCTGCGAGCTGGCCAATGGACACGTGCCCTTCAAAGACATGCCAGCAACACAGGTCACATATTTACATCTTCCTTCTTCAATAAAAAAGTTGCAAATTATTGTTGTTAAGAGAATTCTGTGTATTCACCCATTTTTAAACACTGTAGTACAATTTTGCTTGTCTGAATTTGTTTAAAAGGCACGAAAATACAAAGTAACAACATAAAGCAATAGCTGCTGTCCTGAAATTAAAGTGTTTTGTTCCTGTATCCTTTCTGTTTCTCCTCCTTAGATGCTGCTTGAGAAGCTAAATGGGACGGTGCCTTGTTTACTGGACACCACCACCATCCCACCAGAGGAGCTGTCACTGAAACCGTCTCGCTCGGGTGCTGACTCCGGTATCTGCGAGGGCCCCGGAGCCGGCAGTGTTCGACAGTCCAACGGGGAGCCCTCCTCCTCATCAGGACACCCCTACAACCGTACCTTCTCCCCACACTTCCACGCCTTTGTTGAACTGTGTTTACAGCGAGACCCAGAAAAGAGGTTGGTCTTTATTTGACTGCTGCGAGCTTTAATTTTCAGGATATTTTATCAGGTTTGAAGTTCTGGGTTTAAATTGCTTTCTTCTTTTGTTTTCCAGACCGTCTGCCAGCACTCTCATAAGTCACCCCTTTTTTAAACAGGTGTGTATGACTTGTTACGATAATTCACTCCGAAACCTACTCAGACCAAACTAACTGGCTTATGTGTTGATTGTTAGCATGAACTTCATTCAGCCCCTCTTCTAAAACACTATATTGTCCCTCTAAACCCCCATGTTTGTATTCATTTTGACACCTCCCTGTGGACAAAGGTAACTCTCCAATTTGTTCCTTTAAGTACACTACCAGTCAAAGTTCAGACGTATTTTCATTCAGTAGTTTTTCTTTATTTTCTTAATGTTCTGCATTGTAGATTAATTCTGAAGACATCCAAAATACTGTTTGTAGGTGGAGTTTAAAACATCTCATCCTGACGTCCTGACAGTAACATGCATGGTTCCTTTTTTTAACCATAAAAAATGTCTGCTTCAACAGCAGGCAGTTCATTACTTTGCCTGACACCTACCCTGTTGACTCAGATTTCGGCATCAGGTAAAAATATTTTATATGAAGGCCTCATGCCCTGGTGTTTGACCTTTAATGTCATGTCTTGGGTGTCTGTTAAGCAAAGATTTGATTTAAGTTGTATAAACAAATGAAAAGTTTTGTCTCTGAAGAGGATCAGATGCCGCTCTGTCCCCCTGGCCTCTAAAAACACTTGAATCTGAGCTAGCAGAGAGGCTATGGTTATGAACTCTCCACTAGGGCTGAACGATTATTTGCAAATTAGATTAAATCACAATATGGCTTGTCGCAATTTTCAAATCGCAGACAGTGCAATATTTTTAACCCAAAATGTGTTGAACATTTTGGCATTGTGATGTAGTTTCTTGCAATTTCATGCCTATTTTAACCTTTTTTAACCCAGTTTTTACAACTTCATGCCTACTTTGCTCCCAATCATCTTTGTTTTTGGCCACTGTCAGACCATGTTTGGAATTTTTACATAGTTTTTGAAATTTAACCCCAATTTTGCTGCTAGAATCAATTTTCCTTAGTCCTTAGTTTTGAATTTTTTTGCCATTTTTTTGCAATTTCATACCTATTTTGCACCCATTACCTTTTTTCCACTTTCGTATATTTTTTTTTTTACCCAGTTTTTACAATTTCACACCTATTTTGCTTCTGTTCTTCACTTCTCCACTTTTTCTCAAATCTTTTATCCTTAGATTGATTTAATGTCATATTGGTTATACTATAAATCTACTGCTTATGTTTGTTTAAGAATACATATGATGAGGAACATTAAAACAATCGCAGAGTAAATCGCAATTGCAATATTGGGGAAAAATATGGCAATTAGATTATTTTCTCAAATCGTTCAGCCCTACTCTCCACTTACCGGCTGCTTAAACACTGTCTGATGGGGGTCGGTGTCAGGGTCACAGGCCGCAGAGCAGACTTTCAAACAGCCATAGCCTATACTGTTGATGAAAATGAAAACTTGAGTCTTTCTTGAGGACCAGATGCAGCTCTTTTCCCCTCCTCTTCGGAAATCACCTGATCTGAGGCGGTGGTGAGGCTTTGGGAGGCTATGTTAATGTGTTGAGCTGAGAACACACGTTTAGGTAGAGCCTGTATAGCTATGACAGAAACCCAACAAAGTACAAAACAGTTTTTGGGTGCATTTTCCTAAAGAAGCACTGAACTGAGAGGTTATTAAAAGGTGTGATGTTCTTCTACTCCTCAAGCTCTTTCTAGTAACATAAAAAGCAAACAAAACTGATTTTGCTTGCCATGGGACCTTTAAAATGTACTAAAGTTCTGAGCATTTGGTTTTCAGATATGTAATGAGGGACAATTTATTCCAACAGAAATTACTCAAGGTAAAAGTACAGGGGTAAAAAAATAAAAATGCTAAAAAAAATGTGTAAATGCACACCAAAGGCACTTTTAACTTGAGAATGTGTAATTACTTGTTTCCACTCCTGATCAGTTTTTTGGGGAAGCATTCAACAAAATTAGCACGACTAAAGCTTTCGCCTTCAACTGCACCCTCTCCTCAGATTAAACGTCGGCCCTCAGAGGCGTTGCCCGAGCTGTTACGCCCCGTGTCGCCCATCACGAACTACGACACCTCCCAGCAGCAGGACTCTCCCTCTGGACTGGCCAGCCTGGAGTCTGGCCTCAGCCACTTGGAAGTGGACGACTGGGACTTCTGACAGTGGAGGACTCGGAGGGGGGACACTTGTTGGAATCAGATGGAAAACTGTTGGAGCGAACAGGAGACGTGTTTTTGTGAAGCTCCTCGTGTAAATAATCCAGATGTGAAAGTGAACAGAGTCGCGGTTAACAGACAGAGGTTAAAAGCCAGCAGCCGTCTTGCCTCGTTTTGATGTCTCTCACAAGCTTTGGTTCTTTAGATATGCACAGACTCTTGCACTGCACTGATGGCCTCTCTCTCCTCACACACACACCTGTTTACTGATTGTACACACACACGCACACACACACACACATTGACCCCCACACGGAGCCAAAAAACGCAACAGGACTCCTCTCTGCCTCACGCTGTGTCTAAGACTTCGGAGGATGGTCTGTGGATGTCGGTGTAGCCTGAAGCTGCTCTTTATTCAGAGGGGACGTTCTACCTCCTGTTTGAACATGGCTGCCTGATGGTGCCCGTCTGCTCAGTGAGACCACCACGAGGGTGAACACCGGTCCACACAGATGACTTAAGTTGCCCTCTGTGCACCAGATGGAAGCTTTGACCGAATGGCATGTATTTGCATTTCATCACTCTCTGCCTGTGTTCAGCATCACTTCGTTACACAGAGGTTCAGCCCATCTGTTCAGTTAACCCTTCAAGCATAGACACGTGTTTCCTTGACCTTGCTCTGAGCGTGACGTTACTAAGCCTGAATGTTACATTGGTGCTCGTTTTGTCTGCTTGTAAGTCTGAAAGTGAGGGCAAAGCAAAAGTGTTGAATATGTTTAACTTGACTTTTAACAATAAACATTGTTCACTATGTTTGTGCTTGATGGAACAACAAGGTGACACTTCCAAATATGTAGAAAAAGAGGTTTTAATTGAGAATACACTTGGACAACACATAAAGGGAGAGGGTTAAGGTGCTAGTCATCTTCCTCTGACGGTGGCTGGTCCAGTGCAGCCTGATGTTTCTCCAACTTGGCCATTAATTCTGGAAACAAGACAAAAAGAAAGAACATCAAGAGAAGTTTTAGAATATGGTCTTTTTGATTGTGCCTCAAACATAAATTAAATTTTCTCAAGACTAGAAAAACACTTGGAGAGCGCAGACCTCTGCCAGCACCACAGTCCTTACCCATTTTGTGATTTTCTCCATAAATATTAGTCCTGCCTTTATTTCACCTAAATATTTAGAGTCCTTGACCATGAAAACTTGCAAATATGCACAAATGCCACCTCACATGCATGCGTATATACTCAAGCTCCTGTCGAGACTAACTAAGAGACATGATAGATCCCATCAGAACATGCCGTGTCGGATACTCTTTCACATCTTCACCACATCCTGTGATGCATGCCACTTCATCTCTCACCCATGTCGGCCCACACTCCACCTACTATCAAGACCCCACATTTCTGGTGTCCTTGGTTTCTTACAGCCTTTACTTCCTGTATGGACTTAAATTAGCACAGCACTTGAACTGTTATCTCAAATCAATAACAGTAGACGTTTGTCCTCCCTTCCGTTTGTCTTGTCTCGTCCTGTCTGTCACTATTTCCCCTTCTTTCACACTGTGGTGTGGCACGGCCCTCCCCTTCAGCTCACATCAGGGGTTAAATAAAGTTTAAAATGATGGAGTAGCCTACAGGGAGGGCTGGTGATGGTCACTATAGCAGTTAATCAAATGCACATATCTCTGACTGCTAGAAAAAAAAAATGCATTGGTCTTTTCACCGCTGTCATCTGACACAGTGCTCAGCAGAAAAGATAATGCAGACAAGGGGAATAAGAGAAAAAAAAATGCCGAAACTGGTCCTATCTCGCAATGTTAAAGAATCCTTTTAAAAAAGTCCTGGATCCAGACGGTGATCCGGATCACTCCCAAAATTGAATGATTTATTCATTGTCCCAATCCAGACATTTCCTGAAAATTTCATTGAAATCTGTCCATAACTTTTTGAGGTACAGTACAGGCCAACAGTTTCGACACACCTTCTCATTCAATGTGTTTTCTTTATTTTTATCACTATTTACATTGTAGATTCTCACTGAAGGTATCAAAACTATGAATGAACACGTGTAGAAGTATATACTTAACAAAAAAAGTGTGAAATAAATGAAAACGTCTTTTATTCTAGTTTCTTCAAAGTAATCACCCTTTGTTCCGATTACTGCTTTGCACACTATTGGCATTCTCTTTATGAGCGTTAAGAGGTGGTCATCTGAAATGGTTTTCACTTCTCAGGTGTGCCTTGCCAGGGTTAATTAATGAAATTTCTTGCCTTTTTAATGGGGTTGGGACCATCATGTGTGACGTTCTGAAGTCAGGCTGATGCACAGCCGACAGCCCTATTAGGCACTTTTAAAATTAATATTATGGCAAGAACCAATCAGCCAAGTTAAGCGAAACAAGTGGCCATCATTACTTCAGTGAGAATCTACGACGTAATTAGTGATAAAAATAAAGAAAACACATTGAATGAGAAGGTGTGTCCAAACTTTTGGCCTGTACTGTATGTTGCTAACAGAGAAACAAACGCAGGCAGTAACATAACCTCCTTGGCGGAGGTAATCCAAAGAGTGCAGGAAAAGAGCGTGATGGACTAAAGTCTGAAAACAAAATTTAAATCTTGGTTTAAAAAAAAAAATGAATTACTTTAATTTGGTGCCACAGGGGGGCGCCAAATAACTTTTTTTAAATATGTGAATTAAATCCAGACTTGATCATAAATCCCCACTAAGTGGCACAGAAATGAGTCAGAAAATGCAGGAGTGAGTTAGAACCTTAAAAAGTCTGGTTCCTTTATCAGAAAGTCTAGGATTTTACACCAGCCCGTCAGATAAAAGTCTGAAATAAGGTTCATGGTGAACTCAAGCAAATAGACTTGAATGTTTCTCTATGCAACATAAAATGGACCCGATATTACCCTGCTATTGAATTTTGCAGCATTACTGTGTTTTAAATTACGGTTGCAAGCCAAATGCTAACAAGGGCTACAAAAATGGCTGGGGACCCAAATACATTACTCGTGACTGTTTCCACAAACAATTATAAGAACACCATCAGCACAGCTATGGGCAACAACTTGCTCAGGTCTTTGATTAAGAGGAGACACTCCAAAAAGTTTACAACATGGTGTTAAACGTCAGAGTTGTGGAAGCTCCTAGTAAGTTGAATGATGTTGTAGTTACATAATAGCTTAATCACAGTTTTTAATCTTGAAGCCTAAACGTGTGAAAGTATGGTTTGTTCATCAAAATTATTAAGGTAAACAAAATCTAGAGTTTTAGAATATTTTGTTCACCACAGATCTTATCATCAGCAGTTATCCAAGAGTCCAGTGAATAATCCCATAGGCTTTTAGCCGAGGGAACCAGCACCATGCTAGCATCCTGGTTGGGCTACAACAGCATGTCATCTCTGCAGCACTCTACTGCATACAGTTCTGGAGTATTATATAACTTCTAATTTCCTTCGCCTAACAGTTGGACTAACTTTGGCACGCCTCTCTCAAGTGCAGTTCAGAAGTAAAAAAACAAGTTAACTCTTTCTTGGTGTGGTATCCAAAAGAGTATACTTTTATTTACTGTTATCATACTGATATTTAACATTCTGGTGTCTTGACAAATCTTCGGTGAATCAGTTCACTCCCTCTCCTCAAACAACCTTGAATCAAAGTCAGACTCTGAGTCCCCGTACCTTTGGCAGGGTTGAAGACGCCGTTTGTTTGCGTGTTGCACACGTAGCATCGCTTTGACTTGCGGTAATGCTGAAGAGCACAGCCCTCACAGAAGTAGTGCTTGCACCTGAGAAAAAGAAAAGGCTAGTTAATAAAAAAGAAGCGACTCTACGCACTATTCTGTTTTTAGACATGAACAGACAAAATTCACATGAAACCTTCATACAGCAGATTCAAGATTTTTATTACTTCCTCCGTGCTTAGAAAATAATTTAGGTAACAAGAGCCTGTTGGAGGAACAACATACAACCATCTGACCATAATTTACAGCATTTTTAATGGAAATATTTTGCAAGATATCCTAGCATGACCAGTTAACGCTTAATAAAAACACAAAAATTAATCAGATTTCATTAGATTAATCAGACTTGCTGTCTTGC
The DNA here is from genome assembly GCA_036419115.1 of Scarus forsteni. Taxonomy (NCBI): domain Eukaryota; kingdom Metazoa; phylum Chordata; class Actinopteri; order Labriformes; family Labridae; genus Scarus; species Scarus forsteni. The sequence goes on from JAZDUH010000084.1 coordinate 20,645,224, forward strand.
TCTACAAACAGTTTCATCATGAAGCCCAGTCCCTCAACCAATGAACCTCCTGAATCGGACCCTCTGCAACAAGATTACTTTTGTTCAGTTTTCTTTTAACATTTGATTTGCAATTTAAACGCAGTTCCTTTGACCAGAACATTGTGAAATCTAATTATAATATATTGTTTTGTAAATACAGGTGTAGAATCAATATGACTACATAATAACACTGAGTAATAAAGATAAAAATACATCAATATATTCAGTTGAATGTCACAGACCAACACACATCGAAAACACTTTTGTTCCTGTGCAGACAGTCTGTTATGAGTCAAGCCCATGTGAGCAAAACCTAAATATAACAAAAGCACTTTTATTAGCAGCCAGCTGCTGTATCAAAACCTAGTAGTGAGCACAAACCACCACCACAGAGTTTCTGTCAATGTTAGCTGAGTTATGTTTGAACACCCCTTGAAAAAAAATCTTGCATATGCATTTGTACTCATTAGATCAAGTTCTTCTTTGTGCCATGACTAACTAACTTCCTTAAGAAGTTGATCAAAGTCCCCTGAGAACTTTTTGAGTCACCATACTGAAGACTAAAAAACAAGCAAACCAATAAGTGAATAAATGCCAGGAAAAACAATATCCTGAGTGAAGATTATTACATAAAAAAATCATCAGTCTGTAAAAAAAGGATGAAATTAAACCTTATAACTTGAACAAAACTGTGATACAAAATGTTCAACTTTATACTTGTTTTTTTCTCCTGCACACATCATATATTCTGTTTCCAACACGTAATTTATATTGAATGCACCAATGGCCCGATGAAGTCAGAGGAAATATAAAATATTCACCACACTCAACATTAAGCATACTGATGTAAACCACCGTATGTTATGCCATAACTCTTCTGAAAATTAATCAATATCTCTCAAAAGCTACGTATATCCCAAGCCCCATTTGTTATCCTTAAGCACCAACCCTGATCATAACCTTATAGAGTCTTACTTTGTGACAATAGGATTCTTGAAGGACTCCCTGCAGATGAAGCACTTGAAGGGAAAATCCTCGTCGTCACTGCTCACCTCATAGTTTTCATCATCTGTGTAAAAAAGCTTTTGTTACAGAAGGCAGCGGCAGGTTAAGACACATTCATGTAAAATTAGTCCAAATATCCCACCATTCGCTCCATATCTGCCCTCCTCCAGCTCCCTCTCAATCTGCCAGCCATGTTTGTAGTCCGATCTGTCGTGGAGGAATTTGCAGCTGTCTGAAGCACAGAGAGAAACAGTTAATGGCAGTTTATGCTCTTTCTTAGCAGTGCTAATTTTTTTGACTAAACGTCATAGTTTCCGTCACCAACCTTTTTTTTCCCTGACAAAAACTTGACCATAACTAAAACAAAACAAGTTTACACTGACAAAGAACTCAAACAAAATTAACTACATTTTCATCAACACATAAAACTAGACTAAAATGTTTGACAGAGACTAAATCCAATCAGACATTATTTCCTCATGTAGAAAGTAGAGACAAGTTAGGAAATCAGAGCAAGAGGGACATCATACCACAACTCCCTTAGCTTCATGGTGGTGGGATCCAAGAGTAACACATGACTTCAGAAGTTCAAAGAAACATAAAAAAAATGCCTACACTTGCCACTTCATATTTAAGTTGACAAAATCTACAGGAGATTTCGTCAACTTAAATGTTGTGAAATTTCATCAAGGAAAACTAGTATACAATCAAAATAATTCTGATGACTAAACTATGAGTAAGACTGAAAGACATTATCGGCAAAAGACTAAAACTAAATTAAAAAGAGTTGTCAAAATTAATACTGCTCCTTAGTTTTAGCCATTCATCAGATAACCACTAGGGGTTCAGATTATTGCTAAATTGATATCACAAGATTGTATCTTGAAAAGCCAAATATCTGAATCACAGATGATATTGATATTATCTGCTGATATTTCAGCCTTAAATATGTGCATAAAGTTTGTAGGGTTTATGCATACTAATTTTAATTTGTAAGTATATGCTGGGGAAAAGCATCAGATTTTTTTTTACCTACAGAAAGGAAGATCAGTGTTTGAGGCTCTTTCAAAAGCAGATATGGCTTGATTTAAATGTTACTGATAAAATACATCATGTCAAATGAAAAATGTAGTCTCAGTTATTTCCATATACCAGTATTGGCCAAAAAACAGTACCTAAAACATTAGACCACCCCTCAATTTAAGGTTCATACCACAGCTGCCCTACATTTCCGGCATTAGAAATGACCAAAGTAATTGTTTTTGTTTCTGTTATGGTTAATATACCAGTATGTAGAAGCTCTTTAACTGAAATATTTTTTTTAAATGATAAATTTTAATAATTATTATCATCCATGAATTTTCAATTTGACGATTTCCCAAAAAATAGAGAAAAAGAAAAGGCACATTAGCATTTCTTGATACAGATGCCATAGTAGAGTTGTTCACTCACATTACTGAACAGAAACAAAGTTTTAATGGTTGACTGCTCTGCTTGGCAAGAAGTCCGTTAGCCAGCTCAAAGTTTGGAATAAAAGGGTAAATTGAGTTCCGATTCCTCATTTCTGTTCAATGAGTACGTCCAGTAACATTAATATTTCAAGTTAAAGTCTAGTTTTTGAAAGATTCTGAAAACATTTTTTTCTTGTTTATATGACAGGTAGTCTCATAAATTTGCTTAGCACAGCAAGTTCTGAAATAACTTCACAGATAGCATCTAGAATTTCTCTGTCCTTCATTCCTTGATGGCAGGTGGACAGATACTCACCTCCAAAACCACAGAAACCAGTTTCTTTGTAGTCTTTGCAGATGTCTGGTTGGTAGTCCCACCTCACTGTGGCTCTCAGGTGCTCTGGAGCTCTGATCGGGCCTTTTCTGTTTGAAAGGTTGAGGGGAAATGAACTTTATGAATAGATGAACAATACAAGGTCAAATTGCAGAGAACTAGTACATAAGTCTGGCACTACATCTCTTTAAAGATCCCATCATGAATTGGTGAATTCCTGTTCATGTACAGGTGCAAGAAAGAGTATGTGAACCCTTTGGGATTACTTGGATTTCTGTGTAAATTGGTCATAAAATATGTTCTGATCTTCATCGAAGTCACATCACTAGAGAAACACAGTCTACTCAATCTAATACTGCACAAAAAATTATAAGTTTTCATGTTTTTATTCGACACAATATGTAAACAGTCACAGTGCAGGGTGGAAAAAGTATGTGAAGCCCTAGGCACATCCAATGGTAGGTCTATTTGTAAAGACAGAGGAAACAGTTGTTTCATGCAGCTGCTGGCACTGCAAACAGAGGACATATAAAACTTAAGAATGGCTTCTTCAGTTATTATAAAAATCAGTCATTCTAATGAACTATTATGATTGCCTTGAAATTCATCGTTTTATTAAAAAAAACATACCAAAAATGCAGAAAGCAGAAGTCTGGTTAATGATGATAATTCAAAGGAAATATTTAATTTTTATTGATTCATTTTGCCTATTAATAGCAACATCAGCACATCAGATTTGGTATGTATTTATTGGCTCCATCTTACATACAGGTTTTAAATAAAAAATAATCATCATGAATTGCCACTTTGGCTGCTCATTGTCTTTTTGTTGTTGTTTTCCTGCATGGTATTGAAACAGAAATTTTATTTTTGCTTGTGTGGTTTAAAAAATTTGAAATCTACTATCATGACAACTGTATTAGTGTCATTAAAGCAACAGTATGCAGCTCTTTTCATTTTAATCAAAATTTTAAGATAGTATATTACAAAAACTTTGATATGGTAGAAAAGTGTCCGTCATATTTCCATACATCACCCTGATTGTCTGCTTCAGCAGCATGTCACTTAGCAGCTGGCTGTGGTGTTTTTTTAGCAAAAGGTGTGTTCTGCTTTATGGCACTATTTCACACACCAGCCTTCAGTTTAAAGGGGCCATTCAGTAAAAAGACCAAGTGATGAAAAAGGAACAAGACCGACCAAAGTGCTGAACAAATAGGAGGAGCATTCTAAGATGAAAGCTACAGTACCTCTAATAAACTGTGTACTGCTATTCCAAAGTGTAAATGTTACAAATTGATGCTTGAAAGGCCTTGGGCACCAACACAGGTATTAATGTGATGAAGTTTGTTTGACTGACAGCTCAACAACCCTGTGAACTGTGTAGAACCTGTATTAGTAGGAGGGCTTGTTGACCCGTTATCATTTCAGTTGGTCCTTATAGTCATTTGTGGGAATGTCCAGGGCCTTAACAGTAAACAAGTATATCATATTGCCTCATGTTCAGTATAATCTGTTCTGTCATGTAGAGGTAAGTCATTTGAATGTGTCTTGATCTTGTACTCACCTGACCATGCCAGACGAGGCATTGCCCATGGTGGTATCTTTTGGCTTAATGAATTTCTGGTAGTTGTTGATGCCACGGTAGATTTTATCATCCTCTTTACCCGTCAACTCCTGTTTTGTGAGATAAAGGATTCATACATTACTTTAATTAGAAAAGAAAGATCAACTGTGAGTCTTATACCTTTGCGTCAAGTTTTTAGTAATGAGCATTGCGGAAATGAGAGGCTTTGAGAATAAAATAATGCTGTATTGTACCTCCTGGATTTTCTGACTTCTCTCAAAAATTGCTTGAGCATCCTTGTCTCTTTCGGTGTCCAGTTCATATGTAGCAGTTGCACCCATGTCCTCGGGTCCCTCTGGTTTCTGTTTTGCAGTAGAAATGAGAAAAATATCAACTTAGGGGGGAAAAGTCTCTACTAGGCTTGGATGATAGATGAAAATAAAATATTTCAGTCTTGACCTGCTCTTTCTTGAATGAACTTATTAATTCTGACCCTTGAATTAAATCAAATAAAAATGTATTCTCAACTCACTGCTGACCGTGTTGACTTGTAAGCGACAGTGATTTTCTTGTCTTCTTTGTCATCTTCACTCTCACTGGAAGAAACAGCTTCTCTTTCCACCTTCTTTGTCTGAACAGGGACAAGACCAGGAGTAAGCTCAGCTGTTAAATAAATCAGTTTTTATGATTATTTTGATGTAGACATTGGTGATAGAAGGTGGTACCTTCTGAATCATGGGGTTGACTCGAGAGTCCCTCTTCTCTCTCCTGACCACAGAGCTCTGATCTTCATCACTTTTGCCATCTGAAAAGAAAACATTTGAATAATTTAGAACTTTAAAATTAGACAACAAAAGAAAGTATAGATTTTTACTGTTATATCCACATTCAGTTCAAAGCTAGGTTTGCCAATTTCTTTGACATTCGAATATAATCAATATCAGGATTTGTTTTGAATTGTCCTGAAGTGCAGCACAAAAAGCATTTTTACCTGCAACCAGTACACAGCTATTTGGATTTAAGTCCTGTTGATATTTTGCATTTAACCCTAAAAAGGGACTGAGAATTTTCCATCATAAAATGCTAGACTGTAATCAGAGGGTAAGATTTGTTTGCCTGTCCCTCTGAGAAATACTAATTACCGTAAAATACCAAATAATAGCCGGGGCGTTTATTTGCTTCAATCGCTGAGCAGACCAGGCGTTTATTTGGGACCAGGCGACTATTTGGGACAGGCTTTAAATTCCTTCTGCACAAAAATTTTACTTAGCAAAAAATGAAATATATGGTAAATATAATCAAATTGTTTATTTAAACTAGTATGAATAACACCTGTACATTTTCAAGGTAAGATTGCAGTACCGTCGTTACACTCTTGTCTGGTCATACTGGTAAGGAACGACAGGTAGTTAAGTTAAGGTCTTACTCCTTTTTTTTTTTTCACTGCACCAGGGACATGGAGATAAGCAGCAACGTACCGCTAACTGATGTGACCGGCCTCCTGACGTTAGTCAAGGGCAAAAAACAAACAGCGGCAGAGGCAACGTCTCCGTTGAATTTTCAGAGCCCTACTTTGGAAGATTCAGGCTTTCTGCTCTCTAGTGCCCTCTGTGGACGTAGAGTGTAGCTGCACTGTTGTGAAACAGAGCGCCTCGCACCAACATGCATTTGTTGACATACAGAGGGAGGAGAAGCGAGCTGACAGGATGTCCAGAGAGACAAATAACTGTAAAGGTCCAGTCTGATCATGTTTATTTTCAAGTGTCGGCTGTCAGTTGTGAGCTCAGCAATTGCATGTGTGTTTTGTAAACTCTGACCGTAGCTCGTACGCTGTGCTGAAGAAATTACACCAGGCGTTTATTTGGAACGGGCGTCTATTTCTCAAAATGTACCGCTACACCGGGCGTTTATTTGGGACTGGGCATTTATTTGGGACCGGGCGTTTATTTGGTATTTTACGGTATACTAAAATATTTCAGAGATAGGTCACCACAACCCCAGCTGTTTTACTGTATTGGTCTAAATTTTATGGCAATTTGAAATAAAATAATGTTTGGCATCATCTTCCATATTGATATAGTCAGGAAAGAATCTTTTAAGATAAACAGGTATTATCCCGCTCAGTAGTATCATCTTCAAGTTTGGAAAAGAATGTAAGCTTTACTTTGAGTGTTTTCCAGAAACAGTGGTGAGGAAGAACTGATTTGATTTTGGTGATGAAATCCAGACGCAGGAATTTTTTATATAATTTGTTAACACTGCACAACCAGGCAGTTTATCACATTTACCATAATGACTTGGCTAACAACATCAGAAATGCATTGCCAGAGGTTATAGAACTTGTAGTTGGTAACTAAACACATAGAGCTATCTGCTAATATTTACTTCAAATATAGATGATATCAGTATTGAACATACATACTGCCAGTATTAGCCAGAATATAAGCAAAACATAAAAATATCACCGACACTTCACATTTACATCCATCTAAAATAAAACAACTAAACACAACAACAAAGAATGGCGTTTACTGATTCAAACAAGATAAGTTAAGCAAGAAACCTTAAGTTTATCTCTGATAGCCTAAATGATACTAAGACAGAGAGGAATAACTGACACCTGCAGTATTTACAATCCTATCTTCTTTAAAACATATCATACATAATCGTTTTGTTAAAAACTGAAACAGGATATCGAGTTGTCGTAATTTGGATGTGTTTGGCCCTGTTGGTTCAAAATTTGTTTTTATCATAAAGGTAATTTTCCAATAAACACAACAACACTTTCTGAGCTGGTTCCTGCATGACGTATCCTCACCGCTACGACTCCGCGACGTTTCCAACATTTTAAGACATTATATTAAATAAAAATACAATTAAAATAGAAAACATATGAATCAACAGTACCGTTGTCGCTGTCGCTTGCCTTTCGTTTTCGTCCAGAGAATTTCTTTGTGGATTTTTTGAACAAAAAAGTGCAAGAGCCCTTCCTCGGCTCCTCAGACTCCGCCATCTTGCCTCCTTCAGTTTAAAGAGCTCAGTGGAGAGACTGCAGCGCCCCCAGTGTCCCGGGGTCGTTACAGCACAAGGCCGAGGGGAAATCCTCTGCTGGTCTGCAAGAGAACCACAACAGTCCACATTCAATAAAAATATTAAAATACTAAAGCTCGGTCCAAAAATGAGCCAACATTATACTGACGGCGTAGACTAGTTGGACTGTGGAAGGTCTAAATTAATTTCAGCCATTATCAATGCCATTCATACTTTATTCATATGCCCATCAATTATGTTGTAATAATCACATGACTTTTGAACCAAATACATTAAAAATACTTCATATCACAGGTTAATTAAAATGATACTTGCTCCAAAGGATTTTCTCTTGATTATGAAGGGATAAATAAATAAAATTAGTAATACTAATACATGTCATGTAAAAATTGCTCCTACTTCCTCTATTTAATTTTGCTCCTTACAGTTGTTTTATATTACAGCAGAAATATCTAATGACTGCTGTCACCATTTGCAGCCACTGGCTGTCAACTAATAACCAGGCTCTTATGGTGGATTTATCCTGATCAAATGTTGAGTGAAGAAAAGCTTCATTATTATTAATGGTGACAAAAAAATCACATGTATTGTTTGTCAGTGTATTTTTCACGCAAGTCTTATGTTTATGCAAATGATTTATGATTAAAAACATTTTTAAAAATGAAGAAAAATAAAACTAACTTTAAACATAATTTGAAAAAGGAAGAGTATGACATTGATTCACTCTTTGGCCAAGTGTCTTAGGACACTTTTTTATGATTTGGCTATACAAGTAAAGGGTATTTGATTTTTACAAATACAATAATGACAATATACTGTATATCGATTTCCTGAAAAAGTCAACCAGTTAGATTTTCATCAGCACATATGTTTTAATTCATTCGTATTATTATTGCCTTGCTGTTAATATCTGGTAGGCTATTTTATTGCAAATTTGCCTCCAAGCAGTCATAAGGTAGGTCATCCTATTAAATCAATACAATATTTTGTCCCCTAACAAAAAGAGCCTACATAAATGTACTCAGGTTAATATTTAGCCATTATCATGAGAGTCGGTGTTTTCTCAAAAATTGCATCACCACTAAATAAAAAATATGTTTTCATGTTTTTTTGGTTATATGTACATTTAAACCAAGAAATCCCTCTCTTTGAAATCTGTTTGATTAACTTTGAACATTTTAAGAAAAAATGGGAAAAGAGAAAGAGAGAAAAGTCTAAAATTCACTGATAATGATAGAAATATATTTTCTTAATTTTCAATATATGTATCTATTTTTTAAAATGTAGCCTCGATCCAAAATAAATTATTTTTTAAAAAACTTTTTTTTTTCTCTTTAAAATCATTTTTGATAGTTGTAACATTTGGGAAAGTAAAATTATTCAGAAACTTTGAAAAACAAATGAATCATAATAAATCCAGAAAGTCTTGCCTTACACTCTGTGTGATTCCACTGAATGACTTAGTTTTTTTTAATAAGGTTCAAAACTCTTTTGCACCGACTTCACACGACGACCAATCGAAGTATTAAATTTACATATTTTTGTCGACGCTGCACATTTCCCTGAAGGCACCTTTGCCTCAGCTTTGCCCAGAGATGAACCCTCAAAGCAGGAAATAAAGCCAAAATAAAAATAACATAGACTTTAATTTAAACGTTTATGAAGCTTTTATTCTGAAAGGTCCAACAGGAACCCGTCGGCGTAGCCATTTTGAACTTGACGCTTGTCTCCTCTTCCTGCCGTCCTCATCGTCTTCCCCCAGCAGCAGCAGCAGCGGCAGCAGGAGCATCCGTGGCTCCCCACAGAGGACAGCGGGTGTTTGTAGGACACAGGGCCCGCGAAGGGAGGGGTCCTGGCCTGGGCACGGACTCCGAAGAGGCCCCGGGGCCGCCGCTGGATGGAGTCGGGCTGCATACAGACAGCAATGGCTATGGGTTTGACATCGAAAAAGGCGTCTGCACGGAGCGTCGGCGTGGAGCGAAAAAACCTCATCACGGTGTGCAGGTATACATCACGACACCTTCGACAGCCTGTTTCATCGGCTGTTACCTGTCCATCCTTGTTACTTAGTCATTGTGTTAGGGATTTTACCACAGAGAGGGACATCTCTCTCCTTTTTTGATGTCTGTTAGGAAACAGATAAATAATGCAGTTATTGCAGAAATACCTGCACTCAGGTTTGTGTTCACCTTCACTTTTGTTACCCTCTACCATCACATCCATCCTTCAGTAATATATCAGGAGTAGTTATTCTGTCCTCAGGTAGCTTTTCTCTGATAGTTAAATGAACATTTATATTTCCTTACATGTTACACTCTGTATATCATATGTCTGATAAGGTTGCAAGTACATTGATTGATTCTTTTAAATCCTTTCATGAAAATCTACTTTGTTTTTAAAGAGGTCAAAACAGCTCCTCATCCCTTTCCTCATCAATGAATGTAGCTGAAATCATAGTTTAATATACCTGGAGGGCTGAGATTGTCAGACCAAGGATGGATCTGGAGAGAAAAAAAACAACAGCAGGTCTCCTCCTCCTGCCTCACAGTCAGTCTGAATAGTCTGTATGGGACAAGGACATTTGGAGCAGTGAAAGGACTCCTCCCCCCATCTCTGGCCCTCAGCCCTGCACAGCACAGTGAGAGCTGATCAAATGGGATGTCAAGTCTGATAGAGAAATATGACCCCGATAAATCAGCTCCTTCAACAGTTTTAAGAGGATCTGGGGCTGTAAATGCCTTTGTGTCAGGGACTTCATCATGTCCAGTCTGTCGTCTCTACCGTCTTTTTAAATGCCACCCCAGCATTAAGACTTTTTACAGATAAGTCACATTAATATATCTCCTCACATGACTGCTATTTTATTCATTTGCTGTGTTTTTGCTTATTTAACTCGCTTTGCAGGCTTGTCAGAAGATCAGAAATTCAAACTTCGATTCATCAATAGGAAAATTGCTTGTTTTGCTAACAACCAAGGCATTTAATTTTGGATCATTTATAGGAGTGCATGAGCTTATCTTTACAATGTCCGTATTGGCAGATATCAAACTTCATGCTGATATTTACAGACGATACATTGACCATACATATCAGCTCTATATATCCCTTATATCAGCTGTAATATTAGCTAAATTGACCATATTGCTTCACCTTATCACTGCATGTGTGTATTTTAAATAAGTCATTTTAATTATTTCATCACCGAAATGTTGTTTTCCATGTTTTACATCTGGACCTTAAATATAAAATACTCATATCTAAAGCAGCAAGTCAACTTTAGTTAAGTACAGACTTGGTGCTCGTGATGAAAAATATCAGTGCTGACTGAAATTAGTCCAGATATCTTAAGTTGAATATTAAATCTTTTATTAAGCTATATCTAATGTCTTAAACTTCAGACTTCAGATAGGTATCAGGGAAAGGACATCTGCAAATCAGTGGTAATATATTTTTTCTACATTCACTGAGTTAGAGAGCTAGAGAGCGAATGTGACAATTTAATTGTTTAAAGTCTGCAATTTAGGTTTTTGAGGAAGAATTGAATACTTAAAGGTGCTATGAGGAGAACCTATTTCCGGCGACATAAAGACTCTGCTACCCATGAGCACGAGCGGCGACTGTCGTAAAGACGTGACCCAAGCCAAAGTGTGTGTTTGTTGTGATGTAAATGAATGAAGCTCGGACCTTCCTCAGAACTCTGCATTGCTTTAAAACTTCTTTTTTCAACAACTTACAGGATGCAAAGCGACGAGGTAATGTGTGTAATGTAATGTGTAAATGTAATGTACAACAAGCAATTTTTGGAAAACTTAGTATCGTAGTTTTGTAGCCGGCTATATATCGTTACTTACAGCCCGGTGCTCTAAGACGTGTCCGAATAATATAAATATGCTCTAGTTTTAATTGTCTTGTTCCTTAAGTTGAGTATCCAGGCCAGTCCAGACCTGTCCGACCCGACCACTTAGCTAAGGAATAGCATTTATAGATAACCTATTTAGATGCTGTAAAACTCATCTTAAAGTGTGTATTTCGATCAGGCATATATCTAAAAGTGAGACTTTTGTAATTACTTAGAAACTCCTCACAGTCCCTTTAATGAAAAAAAAGATTTATTTTCTTTCTTTTAATTTGAATTTCTATCAGATGGCCTTGGAACATTTTTCAGAAGTTTATGCAGATACATTTTTTGTGAAAAGAAAACAAACATTAAAGGCGAATTTTCCCTGATATGCGAACTTAAATACTTTTTCATGATTCATTAGTGGAGAAGTTAATTTTTAACCCTTTAATGGTGCCTCTAGAAGTTTTTTTTCGACATTTGGGTCCTGAATTTGCATTATCTACATTCTTTTAGGCCCAAAGTACTCCCACGATTAAACCAAAATCTTAAATCTCACCATTCATATCCCATCATAAAAATGTTTCACTGCACATTTTCAAGATTAGCATATTTCTTGTTTCTACTCATGTCAAAGAAATTGCAAAAATAATGGTCTTACTGTTGGCATTATTACAACTGTATTTAAGTTTTTCACCCAAAGTGTTTCCCCCATAAATTTCATTTGTGAACATCATGATCACATTTTGATTTGCCCAGTACTACTCACTTCATGAGCTTACCATGACCATAGAAGGATGTAATCGACATAACTGTGCATTTTCACTAGTCTTACGATTTAATAATGATTATTTAGTTGAACAATTCAGTGCAGTTCCGCATAATCATACATCACGTTGCAATGCAGTGAGTAGTATCCTTGATTGTCTTTATCATTGTACCTGGATATATTTTTAGATAAAATACCTTCAGTCAGATAAATATGAACTCCATTTATTAATTAGAACTTCCTATTTTTGATCAACTGAAGCAGAAAAAGTGTTTTTCATTGTGAAGCAAAATAAATTAATTTCATAGCTTCATCTTCTGATACTTGCTTTTATTCTTCCTCAGACACAAAAGTGATACTGCAGTCTAAAAAGCAGCCTCTGCAAGATTAAACTGCCCGTCTTTGCAATTATGCATCTTTATCTACGTCTGCATCATAATGCATCGAGTAAATTATTTCTAACACCCTTAGTAATCATATGTTAGCACGTTTAGTCATTGGAACAATGTTTTAATTAATAAGACTAAAAGGTGTCAGAGCTCTTTTTCAAGCCAACAGTCCACATAAATCACATTTTGATTTGATTCGATCAACGATGACTGTTTACTGCAGAATTAAATTCAAAACTCATTCAGTTGTCAGGAACGATTATACAAATTAACAAGGCACACCTAGACTTGCCTCAAGGTCGCCTGCTACACCATCAGAAAACCACTGATCTGAAGTGATAAGTGACACAAAAAGGCAGAGACATGATTTATGAATTAACTGGTGTTTATATGTTTTCTGCAAAGTGACGTCACCCACCCCATTAAAACGAAACACCTGCCACAAAAGATGAAGTCCACATCCCAAATGATGCACTCAATCAAGCCTTTTATTCCAGTACCTTTCTGTCCAAGGTTCTGTCTGCATTATAGTGATGAATTACAGGTAAAGCAAAACACACAACATAACACACAGCATGCCTGCAAAGAAAGAAAAGTTTTCACAGCGACTTAACACAGACAGATTAACATAAACACAAAGAGACTTTTGTTTTCAGTTTGTTTCCGACTGTGCTGAAAACCACTTTAATCATTTAAGCATTTTTAAGACACGCACACAGGACGAGACTGAAATAAATCTCAAAAAGCTCTCTGCCAGTTATGCTTACTACACAGTTTTCTTTCCTTTTCCCGAGGAACAACATGGCGTTGATTAGGTTCAGTCGGAGGGCGACTTCTTCTGGGCGTGGCGGTGTTGTGGTTTGATCTGCGTCTCTTCATTGAGGATGTTTTTGGCCTTCTCTTTGACGCCACGCTGCTTATAGTTCATTCAAGCAGTCGAGGTCTGTTGTTGTTTGTGCCGGCTTATTGAAGAGAGAGATCCTGAATCAGCAGCAGAAGTCTGGCTGTGCATGAAAGCAGGCTGGGCGATGTGTTGGTGCAGGCTGATCCAGGCTCCTTTCTGCTGCTGACACACGCCTGCCTACTGGAGCTTAGCTTACATTAGTGCCCGTATTAGTACACATTGCCAAGCCTTTATTTCCATTTAACGTGTGTATACATCAGTTCTGACCTTTCTTCCCTCACAGATTCAAAATACTACCTGCACACATAGAGATCAACCTTTTCTATTTCCAACAACTTGCTGGATGAATTTACATTTTGTTGGACTCAAAGTAGCTATCTGGTCAGTTTATGGGTAAAAAAATACATGATCTGGCTTTGTGGGTCACCAGAATCAGGCTCAAAAACTTACAGATGTTCATTCAATGTTTCATTGGCTTAAAGACCTAATATAATTTTAATTAGAAACATATATGTACAGCAATAGACATTTTTGAACAATAAGGAAAACATCTTCAATAACAGATCTGAATCAGGGGCTTAAAGGTGTTACAAAAATAATAAAAAGGTGTTTCATTATGGAGCAAAACCAAGACTTAAATGTAGGATAATAATGGAAAAGGTAATTTGATCAGAGAGCTGCTGCCAGGTCAAAAAAATGCAACAAAATCTCATAGAGAAAGGGAACTTTTAAGCTATTAAATGCTAATAATTTGTAACATTTACTTATCTATATGTCTTTAGTGTAATGTATGAAAATACCACTATTTGAGCTGCAGCTTCATGAACTAACAGAGTCAAAAAACCCAAATGAACTATCTAATAATAGCCTCTGAGGGACGGGGTGTTACTTATCACGTCCAGGGTGGCAGCAGTGTCATTGTGATCAACTGTTTCTCTGCACTGTTGCCACTAGCAACAGGTTTCATCTTGTCACAGCAGGGCTGAGACTTTCTACACTGGGATTATTCCCCTGCATCTCCAGTTTGTTTAGCTGAATTTGACAAAAATATTTCCAGATCATTAGTCAAAACTTCTTTACAGGCCACCTGCTGTGTCTAAATCGACTCTCAGGCTATGAGCTCTCACGTCGTTGGTGATTGGAGGAGCAGTGTTGTTGCTGTGGACATGGCAGACCTAAGAAAACAAATAGATGAATGAGAGTTAAAATATCTGTTCTCTTTCTGCAGATTCTACCAGAAAACAAAGGAAAAGGGGGGTGATAAGGGGTGAAGAAGCAAGGATATGGTGCTTGTTAGTGAAGATTTGACCTCTTTATGGGCGTGTCTTGAGAGCAGGGAGTGTTTTCATGGACATGCTTCTGTGAGTTGGAGACTGTTTGTGCATTTTCTCCAGCTATTTCTTAATTTCTGAGGGTCCACCTAGAATCTTCCAAGATCAGAAAAGACAGTAATAATTTCTATCCATGTATGAATCTCACATCTACGCTCTTGTGAACATTTTCCTGATGAAACCCTGTGATTCCTCACTTCCCCCCCTACTGGCTTCAAACACCTGATTTACTCTCTCATTGCCTCTCAGTCCAACACCTTTAGTATCCATTTTGCACCTTCATCCCTCCACACCTCCTCTGACCACGATACACTTTGCCTGGACACCTCACAGTGGGGGCCTGAGAGCAGAAGATGCACACCATGCTGCAGTTCAGCCTTTTTTAGTCTACTTGAATTTAACCCAAATGATCATTCTGATCCTAATATCCATCATAGCGCATGACATTTTATTCTCTTGGCTGTTAGCGCTGATCCAAAACTTCTCCAACAGTCCAGGATGAAAAGCACAGCACTGGCTGGTGTTACACAACGCTGCAGCCAGCGAGGAGCCCGCCTGTGTCATCTGATCCTTCTGCTTATGCCAGGACTACGGAGACAGAGACAGGAAGACAGAAAGATGGA
Source organism: Scarus forsteni (assembly GCA_036419115.1). Taxonomy (NCBI): domain Eukaryota; kingdom Metazoa; phylum Chordata; class Actinopteri; order Labriformes; family Labridae; genus Scarus; species Scarus forsteni. The sequence continues at coordinate 20,660,504 of JAZDUH010000084.1, forward strand.
GAGGAGTCAGGGAAATGATTATGGAGGGATAAGACGAAAAATGAAAGCTGAGGAAGTTACAGTGAAGCTTTATATGCTTAGGTAAGACACTAAAGCCGCCACATGGTCACATAGGTGATGCTGTGGATCAAACACACTCATGTGAGTACAGTAGAAGGCCAATAAAGGAGAGAAAACAAGTGAGCATTACAGAGAGAGAGTGGGCCTGGCAGTGATCCAGGCTGAGTGAGAGGGGGCACAAAAGAAGCTTGTCAGAGAGGACCTGCGGTTGTTTTTCAGTGTCAAATCGTACCAAGAGCACGTTGCCTTTCCACTCCATGCATTTGCATTTGAGGAATGCCAGCAATCCCCTTTTAGATCAAAGACCTTCAGCTAAATGTCAGAAAGATCTACTTTATGTTCATTTCCAGATACGACAACTACTTCACGCTGCCCCAGAGGCCTATTTAAGACTAACTTTTGATTACATTGTTGTTTAGCAATAAGAAATAGATAGTTTTGCTATTAATCAGTGTAGGCCTGGGAACCACAGCAGGGACTTTGTAGTTATCTAAGGTCTCAGTTCTCTGGGTTTGAAGGAATTCCTCAGTGCTATGTATATAATACAGCTATTTTTTAAATATGAAGTAGGGATACACAATATTATCAATATGTTATCAATAATCTGGCAGATATGAACATTTCTGTCTCTTTCTTTCAGATGTCAAAGGATTATAAATTAGGTTATAAATTAGATTTGTGCACTTTTGCAAGCCTGTTGTGAAATCATTGACTTTTTTTTAAGTAAGTTTTCTGTAAGCAAACTATTACATTACTTTTTCAGCTGTTAAAATGGCAAATGGAGCTTCTTACTCTTACTTTTACTTATAAAAAGAAATATTGCAAGCAATGCAGAGTTTCTGGCAGCACTTTTCAGTTAAGGTGGCCACTTTAACAACACAACCTCCACCTTAACTACATTGCTTCAAAATATGCACGGATTAAAATGTTCAGAGATGTCACTTCATAAACACAACCTTCTGCCCACTCTGCACCTCCTGCTTGAGTTCCCTGTGCCAACAGACATTCACACAGGCACACATAAAGTCCTCACTCACTTTTCTTGTGCCCCTCCACCATTCTTTTGCTAAAACATAAGTCTTGATCTGTTTGATGCGTCAAATTATAAACACCAAACTTGCTCAATGCCCAACTAAGCTCATGCATGACAATTGATCTGTTTTGGGTGGGTGCTTTTCTAGCTAGTTTCCTGCAAGAAACACTGATATAGGTAGTATTTGAAAAAAATTCTTGTCATTTATTGCATTGATTAAAATAGGTTTGAAAATATATATTTGCAAGGACTTCAGACTTGTGCATCTCTAATTTAGGGTGTGGACAAATGAAATGCAAGACTACTTTTAACCAAGCTCTTGCACCACAATCTCCTCATAAATTTCAGATTCAGAAGTACAGCTTTCCTTAAACTTAAATATATATTCTGACAGCACAAACTATGTTAAAAGGTTTGAACATTTTTTAATTTGTGCCAGACCTATTCTTTCAGCCTTATACCGACATTGCATCATCTGCATAAAGCATGACTTTGCTAAGAAAGTAGTTTGTGGGCCACTGTGAAGTTCAGCTATTGAACCTTACCCAAGATACTTTAACTCCTTTAAACCTTGAAATCTGATCAACAGCCCGGCCATTGCCAATAACATAAGACAGAATTAAAGCAATTGATGCTCTACTGACCTGTTTTCTTGATAAATCCGAAATAAGCGAACAAGTCAAAGATCCCAAAGTAATTTTAATCCAGTTTTGGCTCTCTGGTGGAACAGACCTCCTGGAGATGCAGTAGTGCTGTCCTTATGTTCCCTGTGATGGTGCCTTTTTCTTGTAGCATTTTGTATCAGTCCCCCCACCCCACTATGAGGCTCCCCCTCATCTAAAGCGTCTTGCGTTTGGGGAAAAGAGATTTCCGAAAAGAGGTGCTGGTGGAGCCCCTGCTGAAGGAGGCACCACCCAGGGAGATCTTGGTCTTCCCACTGGTGATGGTGGAGGAGCCCAGAGATGTGGTGCTCCTGCCTCTGGAGATAGAGGAGTTCCCCATGGCCAGCTTGCTCTTGCCCCTCTTGATGGTGGTGTTGCCCACGGTCAAGGCCGTCTTCCCCTCGGTGAAGCTGGTGTTGCCCATTGGGGAGAAGCTCTTCTTCCTGACCCAGATTTGATGGCAGGGTTTCGGAGCTCAATTGACAGAAAGCATCACACACTCATGCAGCACACCCTGCTCAGCCCCACGGGGGAGAATAGTAACATCAGCTTCTGTCCAGAGCAGACCAGAATGCTCAGCGTGGATAGCACGACCCCCGTGTCACATAATGCCTTCGTTGAGCTGATCGACGTGGGCTCTGGAAGGCCACATACCACCCATGTGTCCCCGTGAATAGACAGAGGCAGCCGTAGGTGGCCACAGCCTATCTGGGCGGACTAGGACAGTGGAGTGATTGTCCCATCACAACGACGACACCGGACGGTTGAAGGACACATTGTTGCACGGTGGGGCTATCTGCGGTGACATCACTTTCTTCTCGGCCATTGTTCCCTATAGCCTCTGATTGTAAGACATTGCCTATGTGTATGACCGTACACAACATATGTTCAATGAATCCCTCAGTGTCAGATTTGATAAAAGAAAGGATAAATGTGTCCACGCTGTCCACATGGAGTTAAGGTTTTAATTGCACATTTCCCTGACTTGTGTTGTCAGTCCACTAGAGATATGGGTGTGGTTTCCTTCAGTTGGTGTTGAAGACTATTAAAGTGGTTTCAAGCCATTTAAGTCCTGCATTTTCATTATTTATGTTAGTCATATAATATAAGGCAAACTGAGCTCTATATACAAACCAATCAAGCCAAGTATTGTTTTGACAAGTTACTTTTATAGGCATTGTTACATCATTGAACTTTCAAGTTTTCCGGTTCAGAACTAGACAACATGGCAGTATAGTTATAGGTATTCAGGCAGGTATCACAACCATTTTAATGAACTTAATTAACATAAAGAAAATAAATCTACATATATACCAAAGATGTAGACATGTCGATGGTTGGACATGCGCAGGACAATGGTGGACAGTGGTGCCGATGGAAAACACACGGTCTCTTGTGTCTCCACAAATATCTCACATGGTTGTATCATAGATTCCCTCCCCGTCACGTACACACACGATAAAGCATCCTCTCGTCACTGTCTCTTTGCATAAGAGCCTCAGCATTGCTTCAGAAGATCTCTCTCTCTATTGAAAACCGATTAAACCCACATCATGATTAGCATTTCTCAACCGGGAATCCCATTTTACCTTTTGCAAGCAGGTGACAGCTGATGCCACAATGACCTGTTACTCTAGAAACACATGAATCATAAACACGGCAGCGGTTTTTAAACTTAAACTACTGACCTGCTTAAACTGACCAGAAAGAAAAATCCTTGGGTTTTTAAGTGTGTGCAGGAATCAAGTATGAAAATCCCAGTAGATGTTGCTATGCGTTTCGTTGCCCCTGGTGAGGGTAGTTTTGAATATAGACACAGACTTGGTCCCATGGGTCAAGGTCAGGGTGGTGAGGGCGCTTGTAGTCTCCCCTCGTGTCACTGAGGTCTTGCCCACCGCTAAGCTGCTGTTGCCCAAAGTTATGGTTGTTCTGCTCCAGTAAATCGAGTATTTGCCCCAGGAGATGGCGTACTTAGTCCTCAGGATCGAAACCCTGCCTTTAGTGAAGGAGGTCTTGCTTGACGAAAATGTGGTTTTCCACTCATTGTTAGAGTCTTTTTTGGACTGCTGGGCTGGCTTTGGTGTCTTAGCCCGCGCTTCAGGGGTCCTTTCCATTTAGGTGTTCCTGCGCTTGGACATCAAGGCTTTCCGGAAGGAGGTTGTCGTGGTTCCCCGGCTGAAGCTGGCCCGTCCCAGAGCCACAGTAGTCTTTTGCCTTTGGATGGTGGAATCTCCCATGGAGGTGGTGGTCACTCCCCTGAAGATGGAGGAGTTGCCTAAGGAGACTGTAGTTTTTCCCCTGGCTATGGAGGTTCTTCCGACTGCCAGGGCAGTCTTGCCCTCTGTAATACTCGTGTTACCCATCGAAGCAGTGGCAGTCAGCCCGAGCCTGTGCCTTGATGCCCAGCTCCTACCATGCAAGCTGCATATCTGCCCCTAGAGCAGTAGGGAGATCGTGTGGGGTCAAAAACCAAACTGAAAAAGTGACAGCGGCTTCCCTAAATAGATCAGACCACAATGTATAGATAAGGGGGTGGGAGTTATTTGATCATCCTTTGATGCTGGCCGGTCCCTCAGAGACGAGACCCAAAGGGACCTGGATGCACAGCATGCACAAAGGCTGAGAAAGACAGGGGGTTAATTGTATTACTTTCACGAGAACACTGCCAAAGCACTGAAGGGGTACATTGTGCAGTACACAAGACAATTGGGGTGACCTCAGTGTGCTTAGATGGCGTGGTTCCCAAAAAAGAAAAAAGCCTCCTCCCTGCTATTGTTGTAGGGTTCAAATACAGTACTACATTTGTCTGCACAGCTACAGTGCACGGTTGCATTTCATCGGCCTCAGCAGCACACAACCAAGGGGACTTAAAGGATTCCTCAGAAATGCAAATGAGATTTTTACCCTTTGCAGTGTCTTGTTCTGTTGTTTGAATCCCTCTGTTCCTCTGTTCTTCTGTTTCAGATTCTCTGTAAAGACTCTCCTGGAAAAGTACACAACAGAGCCGATAGATGACTCATCAGAGGAGTTCATTAACTTTGCTGCCATTTTAGAGCACATCCTTAGTCACCGCTTCAAAGGTAACACTGCAGGTAACATATGGCTCAGGGGCAGATAGACTAAAAGCTTACTTTAGATTTAAGGCAGTAAAGCTTAGACATGCATATTTGTCTATGATTTTTTATGTAATAACAACACAATGGTTAAAAAGACTTACAGCCGTACCATTTGATGTAACATAAATTATACAACAATGTGTGTTTTTCTTTGGACCAGGTTCAGGGAGCTGGTTCAGCTCAGATGGACAGCGCAGTTTTTGGGACTATATTCGACTGGCATGCAGCAAAGTGCAGAATAACTGCATCTCCAGCATTGAAAACATAGAGAACATCAGCACATCAGGAGCCAAGGCAAGTATTTTTTTGTGAGCTGAAATGTGTGCATGACTGAGTTTGCATTTGTGTGGGATTTTACAAGCCAGAGCAGCAAAAGAGGTCCTCTGTTCCTACTCACTTTGTACGCTCTCTTGCAGGGGAGAGCATGGATTCGAGTAGCACTGATGGAGAAGCGCCTGTCTGAATATGTGTCCACTGCTCTGAGGGACACAAGAACAACAAGGTCAAACATACACTGAAAACAAGAACCTGCAAATGTGACAGTGCTCCATTCTGCCTTGTTCCTGATTCAGAGAGTTGTTGCTCAATATGCTGTCACGCCATATCAGCCTTTTTATTTTAGATCAGCAACATATCTCATAGGGTGTCGGATGTCACCATAATCACAGCGTCTGGGTTTGGAAATTAATAAGGTGGAGCTATTGGAGAAGAGACTAACAGAGAACTGACTTAAGAAATAATGCCCGGTGACAAATACCAGTTTAGGAAAAAAGTAAATAAACACTGAATTGCTTTCCACTTCAAGAAAGGTTCATCAGCTTTGGATTAAATTCCATTTGTTTTGCCTGATAGTATAATCCTCTATAGTTTCTGTTTATTGGTACAATATTTGAACTGTATATTTAAATATCTAAAAAAAATCAAATTATCTGCAGTCTTACAGGAATAAGCCATAAGATAGTGCTTATTATCAGTCATCTGTATAGACTTTAAAGTGGTCCAATTTTTGCATCCCTTATTCTAAATAGCTTCTGCTGCTGAAGTGCTGTGATGTGAAAATTCAGTGTTTTTTAAGTAAGGAAAATGTAAAACATCACGGTTAACCTAAGAGACTGTTTTCAAGAAAATCCAGTCCCCTCTTATAGTAGTGTTGTATTTAAGGAATGTATAACACAGACAGTATGATGTGATACTGTACCCTATGGTGGCGTAATGTCACACAAAATAAAATATGTAACAGTCTCATGCATGCAATAAGAAAAAATACAATATGATGCAATAGAGTGGTGCACAATCAGGAAGTTAGCATCACGCTTGCTCCCTTGACTAAAAGCCTGTCCAATTCTTCACTTTGCTCTGGGATCACTAATGTGCAGAAGAACTGTGGGAAATTAAAATTTAATGAAGCAAATAGGTTTTGTTCATGATGATAATCTTAACAAACCTAATTTACATGAGTATGTAGGTTTTAACATAATCAACATGAGTAGAAAACTACAATCAAGTTATTGTGGAACTAGAACATGAAAGTTTGATCAGAAGCAGATGTCACACTTCAACATAGAACACCACACTGTAACCTCTGGTTGAGAAGTTCATCTTAATACCTGATCAAGTTGTGTCTGTTGCTGTAGCTATTGACTGTGTATTGTACTATCGTTATCAAAGAAAAATATTGTTTGCATATGTTCACCACAGACTTTATTTTAGGCATTTATCTGATAAGCCATTCTAAAATCTCATATACTTTCAGCAATGGGAACCATTAGTGCTAAAATTCTAATACTGGATGGTACCATGTGGTTCATTGACATGTGATATTTAATGTGACAGTACAATATGGTATAGCATGGTACATCACTGTTATATCATTGTCCCATCTAGGAAAATATATAATACAATTCAATATGATTTAACTTAATGCAATACAGTATTATACGGTACAGTATAATACTTTATGGTAGGATGCAATGTGATGAGATAAAGCACTATATTATGACAATATACAGTTGTAGTCCATGCCATGCCTTTGGACACAACATGAGAAGATATACTATGAAATGCAGTCTTTTTTAATACAATATAATTCTCTTTAATACTGTGCAGTACCAAATCAAAGATATGATTCAATACAGTGTGATGCAGTACTTTAAAACATAGTATGTTACTGTAAAATACAAACCATACAATTCTGTAAAAAAAATACTTAAATGTGATCACATAAAAAACTCTAATTTTTGTCCCCCACCTTTTGACCCTACAGGAGGTTTTATGATGATGGAGCCATCATGCTTAGAGAGGAGGCCACTGTGCTGACCGGTATGCTGATCGGCCTGAGTGCCATTGACTTCAGGTAAATCATAAAAGATCCAGTAAACTTTGATGGGCAGGCTGCTTTTTAACTCATAACTCACCAGTACAGCCTTTGCATTTTTAATCAACACATCAGTCCAGTATAAAGAGGTGCACTTACTTATTTGAAGCTGACCAAGACCTTTTCCTGGCTGTATCTTGATCCTGTATTTATAAAACCAAAACTGAAGGAAAATACAAGGCTATTTAAACAGACTATGCTTGAACAGTCAGTCATTTCAAAAGTTTTTTAATAATTTGTCATGAAAAAACATGGATTATTGGTGTCAATAAAGCATGTTTACACCTCAATGCCATGTTAAATAATGTATCCTTTAATAGCTAGGGGATTCTTCAATGAGTCTACAAGGGGAATGTTATTTCCTAACATGTCCTCCTAAAGAGCAATCCTCTTTTTTGTCTTTGTTTCTGTGCAGTTTTTGCTTGAAAGGGGAGACTCTCGATGGTAAATCTCCCGCTGTGATCGACTACACACCCTACCTGAAGTTCACCCAGAGGTCAGATTATCCATCTGATCATGTCGCTCAAGTTTTTGTATCACGTTTATGTATGACTGTAAGGAGTTGTTGCCTCTCTGCTTTGTAGCTATGACTACTTGAGTGACGAGGAGGATCGCCGCAGTGTGGACAGCAGCAACAGCGAGGAGAGCATCCCAGAGCATCCCTACATCCCTCTGGTGACCGACGAGGAGAGCTGGAGTAATAAGTGTCGCAAGATGGAGCAGAGATTCAAGATTGTCTATGCCCAGAAGGTGATTCATGACTGCAGCGACTAGAATAAATGCAGCTTGAACTCTTGCTCAATTTGAACCTTGTCTCCTCACTTTTTGTCACAGGGTTACCTGGAGGAGCTTGTTCGCCTGCGAGAGTCGCAGCTGAAAAATGTTGAGACAGAAAACAAGTGTCTGAGAGCCAAGGTGGAGGAACTAGCAGTACAGAGCCAACAGGAGAAGAAAGATCTGGAAGCCATAGTGCTTGAGCTGCAGGCACAACTGTGAGAAAACAAAAAACACACAATTTTGAATCCAAGCATTGGATTATAAAACTCAAATCCATTTTCCTGAATGAACTAAACTTTTGTTCTGAGGAGCTAAAGTGCACATCTGTTAATTAATGGCACATCTGTATACACTTACTTGTATAATCCTAAATTTACATGTTGTCAGTTGCAAATAAAGGATCTTAAACTGAACTTAATTGAACCATAATCAGTTATGATTGACAGCATTAACTTTCATTGTGCAAAAAGACTAAGTCAAATCAAAAGTGCATAAAAACAGTTCAACTAAAGGCAATCCTTGATGTTACAGCAAACCCAAATAGTGAACAGTTAAAACACAAATGTGAACTGTGTTCATTAAGAGACTATGTTTTTAACAGAATGAAGGGATGTTACTGAGCACTTTAACTACACAACAGAATCTTAACATTGGTGAAAATGATTGAAAGAAATATCTACATTTATCTTGCCTGTGGTTGAGAACTATTATTTAAAAATAATTTCTAACTTTGTATGAAATAGTCCTTTATCATTTTTGGCATAACCACAGTCTGCAACAGCTGTAACAGTAAACATATTTCTTGGTGATTGTGGTTTTTAATGTACAATTGTTCATGCATTCAGGAAGCATTCTGGATTTTTATCAAAGATGGGAAACTTACCAAAGCCACATTAGTTTGATGTTTGTTGCCAGGGGGGGCAAATTGTGGCACCTGTAGAAGCTCTCATTCACATTTACAGTTACTCAGTATTAACAAGAAGAAAAATTCTATTACTGTATTATATAAAAACGTATATAATGTGACTCAAAGACAAGTAATACTTTATTTAGACACAGAATCAAGGCCAGATTTTGTTTAGCTTTTGTGCAAGTTACAGCGTGTTACCAGTTTTACAGTTAATAAAGTTAACTTTCCTTTAAAAATTTATTTTCTCATACATGTAGCAATGTTCAGGGAGAAATTTTCAGCTTATTACAGCTTTCTTTCTTGAAAGTATAGCTATATAATTATTTTCTAAGCAGATGCCATGTTTCCTTGTGGATATTTTCGTTCATTTCATTTTTATAATTGACTGGTAAGCTGGGCTGAAGGAGTAGGGAGCTGTGGCCTCCAGGCCCTCTCCTGATCTAAAGCATCATGTATCAAAATAAAAAAATATGACATGGGATGCTTTTTAAAAATTTTACTTTGTTCCATCCAGTGTTGCAAAACTCTGTGAATTTTCATATTGGAAACTTTCCATTGAAACTAATGCGAATTAAAGGAACTACGAGGGATACACCTGGAATTTGAAAAATTGAAGGCTGGTCTTTAGCAGAGATTTTACATTTAGTGTATAGTATTACTTATAGAATTTGACAAACACAACTCAATTTCATGCACCTATGCTTGGGAATATCTTTGCTATTCCTCAGTCACATGCACATAACTCACTGCTCACTGCAGACGTGCTGAGGCCTCAGCCCCTACATGCTCTGAGCAGTCCTCCATCACATGCACAGATTATTCTTGAACCCTGGACTTTTGAGCCTGAGGACTAAATGAAGTGAATTTGATTTTCCAGTAGAATGATTCAAACTTAATAAAGTTCTACTAACAAATAAATCTGTTGAAATGTATTTTTTTTAATTAAATTTAGTTACGTAGAATTTCAGATTATTTACCATTAAGTCCCATAATTCTTGTGGGAAGTTTCCAATTTGGAATATTAACAAAGTTCCCCAGTTTAATTTCCCATCAAATTTTTCTGGAGAGTTTATTTAATCCTTTTGTGCTGTTTATGCAGCTCTGCCCTCATGCCCTGTGATTCCTCCCATCTGGTCAAAGATTTCTCCATACCATTGGTCAACCAGTGGTCCACCATCACGAACAATCAGGGGGATGTCAAGCTTTTCCGCAGGTAACCTGTTACGTTTTTGCAAGTTATGAAAATACTGATAGATGCTGCAAATGCACAAATCGCAACTTAAAATATCTGTTTGATCTTTTTTTCCATCCAGGAGGAGTTTTCAGAGTTTGGAGCAGCTCTCGGACGATGCTTGTATGAACTCGGACTGTCAGAAGATTGATGGGAGACAGAATGGAGATGTAGCCTGGACTGCAACAGGTAGAAGTTACATGTCAGCAGGTTCTGCGTTAGGAGTCTCAAAGGGTAGCTAAAACCCAGAGTGTTAGTTAAAGTGTCGCTAGCTTGAAATTAAAATCTGCTGTTGAACATCTTATCAACATGGACAGCGTCGGGAGGGGAAATGGAGCATGAAGCTCGTACACAGAGCGATGCTGTTTTAAAAACTGAGGCTCTGGATCAGTTTTCCTCTCACAAGGCGAAACACTGATGTTCTGTTCAGCCTCTCGTGGAGTGACTTTTTACTGAGTGGTGTCTTAAATTTAATGAATAATTAGCAGTAAAGTCTTTTTGGGTGAGTGGGTCACTACATCTTGACTCAATGTCAGCTGTTTTGTTTACTTGAGAGCCCTGTGGTGGTCTGGTTTTTACACCCTGTGCCTTTAATAACAGAAATCAAGCCTTTAAAATATATTAACAGGAGGAAGACAGCAATGCAACTCTCTTTTAATGGTTTTGCCAATAGCTGCTCAAATGAGAAACTACATTTTAGAGTCCACTCCTCTGATCTGTAAGGGTTAGTTCAGGTTTCTATAGGCCTATGGCACTAGTTGAGTGCCAGTAAAGGAACTTGCAAGCGTTGTACCCAGAGGAAGATATCTGGGAGCGGACAGTATCTGGTGCTTGACAAAGAAAGCCTCTCAGTTAACCCACTTGTAGGTAAAAATTACCCAAAAACCAATATTTGCTCAGCAATACACTACAGTACAGTGGGGTAAATTTTATCCCTGTGTTGCTCTCTGTTGTGCCAGCTGTGAGTGTGTGTCATGTTGTCTGGATGGGTGATGTAAGCATGCTTTAACGCAATGCAGACAGGGACAATGTGAGTGCAGGCCAAAGGGGCTTGAGGAGAGTGGGTGGAATCATGCTTTAACACAAATTCACCCTAGTGTGAGTTCACCCTATGTCTTAATAGCAGGAGAAACTGTGCTACCCCAGTTAACCCTAAAGGATTTGAGTGCACTGTGGTGCTGCTGTATCCTGCCTTGTTATGCTGTGGGAAGGATGATGAATTTTAATTTAGTGGCTTTTAATTTTTTGAATTCCAGCACAGAGGCAAAAAAAAAGATGAAGCCACAATAATTCTGTATGTGTAGGAATACATTTGTTCCCATTCCACTGCTGTGCAAAGCCATTCAGAGTGAGCCACCCATGCACATGAACATACATCCTCATACAAAGACAGGCTTCAATCCACTTTATGGTGTTTCGTGTGGGCAGCGTAAACTATGCATGATCAGCAGCCCGGTTTCACCGTCCCTCTTTCCCCTCATTTGTGTCCCAGCAGGAAAAGAAGACACTCCCTCCATGCTAGGTCTGTGCGGCTCTTTGGCCTCTTTGCCAAGCTCCAAGTCCCTGGCAAGCCTCAAGTCCAGTGAGTGTTTGGTCAGCATCAGCACCGAGCCCAGCCCTGCGCTGTCTCCCAGCTAGAAGCTCTAGAGATTTAACCCGCCCCAGCCTGTCTGCCTGGTGATGCTGCGTCGACCATAACCCTGTTCCCACAATCCACCCTCAACAGCTCCGAGAGAACACAACAGGAAAGACACCATCTCTGGATTTTGTTTACACGTGGAAGGAAGTCCTGGTGATGAAGAGGAAGATCCATCTCTTTTGGTTCTTTCCTTTCTGCTCAAACTCTCCCACAAACATGTTGTATTATCCATAAATCACTCTACCTGAGATCATGTAACTCTTCTATTCTCCAAAGCGTCTATCTTTCCCTTAAATTATCATTGCTTCTTTTTCAGTACCAGAATGTGGTGGCCAAGAAGTGCAAAATAGGAGGACAATAAGAAGACAAAACATCAACAAAAATCACAAAGCACAACTCAGAATAAGAACAAACAACAACAAATAAAAATACAACAAAGAGAAAACATTTTTTTAAGCTTCATTTTGTATTCTTTGTTTATTTGCTCTCATGTTTTCTGTTTTACTTGTATTTTTTTCTTTTTTGTTGTTTTGTTTTTTCAATATGCTGTGGCATTTTGATTTGTAGCCTTTTATGCTTTCATTTCATTTTGTTTTTTTTCCTTCTCTGTTTTTTATCTCTTTATGTGTTCTGCTTTCCCAATTTTTTTAATGTCATTTTTTATTTTTTGTTTAATGCTTTGTGTATCTTTCTTTGTCAGTTTTGGTGTGTTGTATTTATTTGTCAGTTATGCTTTTTTAATTTGTTTTAATTTTTGGTTTCTTGTTTTATTTGTTTGTTGTGTTATTTTTTTAGTTTGTTGTCTGTTTTGTTTTGTTTTGTTATTAATTTGTTGTTGTATTTTCATTGTATTTTGTTGTTGTCACATATTGCACTTCAGGGCCACCGTACAGGTACTTTTCCTATCATTAGTGTTTGTGTGGCCTGTTTGACTTTCTTTTATTCCTATTTTCCATCCAAAACGTCTCTTTAAGTGCAGCCACTCATTTTAAGAGATTCAGTCAGTCCATGTGAGTTTGAGGATGGTTTCTACACTCTGTTTTTATTGTGTTAAAGCACGTCAGGATGTTTTATGATTGTTAAAGAATGGTATCAGAGGACTCAAAACCCTGGTGTTCATATCATTTCTGCTTGAATAATCAAAAACTGTTTCAGTATGTTTAAATCTGTGCAGCTATTTATTGATTCTATCAAATCTTAAGCTATCATGTATGATTATTTTATCTCTTTTGACTCAAGACTGCAGTATGTTCTCTTTACTGGCATTTGTTTGTTTATTTTTGTTTATGTTGTGCAATAAACTGCCTTTTTCCATTATGTGTGTCTGTTTGATTGTATACAAAGTTGTAGTTACCTATTCGCAGAATTCTTTCTGTAGTTACTGTCCCAGAGAAACATTATACCATCATGGACCTTGAGTGTTCATAAAATGGTTCCAGCACTGGTAGTTAGAATGGATTTTGGGTAACTGGAGCATGTACAATGCCTCCATCTTGTGGTGCATCATTGGTAAGATTTAAAGCTGGGGTGGAAAGTAAATATTACATTTAAAGTTACTACATTTGACTTCTTTTTATGTGCTTGTACTTTTAATAATATCCTTAAAATATTTACTTTTGCAGGAGTATCTTTTTGTATATATATTTTGTTGTATTAGCAGTGTTAGTAAGACTTTTAAATGAGTTTAATCAGTGAAAGTATTCATTTAAACTTGTGTTGTCACAATAACATTTAGCTTCAGTACTAAGTCCAAGTTTATTATTGCTATGACAAAAAATATAGATTGTTTAGTTTGTTGTTTGTTGATGTGGACGGTTTGCTGCTGTCTACATCACTTAAACTACAACTGCTGATATTTTGCCCTTCTTTTTGCCCCATTTCACTTTCATTACAGTTCATAAATCAGCCTCAGAGTCAATGCAGTACATGATAGTTCCTGCAAATATCAAATCATTGTGCCCTGATTATAAACATGGACAGCCTGCTACTGTGGACACACCTGACACCAACTGCTTTTTCCAACGTCTACTATTAACATCATTCAACATAAATTCTCAATTATAAATCTATTAAACTCAGTTTAATTGCAGATCAATTAAATTCTGCTGTATTAATCAACACTCTACTTCATAATCATTAAATGTTTGTTAAGACATGGGCCATCTTAGTTTTAAACCTTAATTTGCTGTTATTTTGGATACAACTACTTGCTATTTATCACTTAGTAAAGTGTAGACTTTCCCCTTCCAAAATAGTACAATCTTTGTTTTTGTGGTTTTAGCATTGTAAATGAAACCCTTTAATTAATCATTTAGCACAAAAGTTAAGTGTGGTCGGCTAAGCTATAACCTGCAACACTTTTTTTGCCAGCTCCAAAGCTTCCCAGAATGTGAATGCAAAAAACTCTAATTTTATACATGCACATATTAATACTATTATTACCCTTTATTTGGAGTTGCAATTATTTTAGCTTTGGACTTTTTTCCCTTTATTTGAGTGACAGGAAAGTGGACCGCAACTGTGTGCTTCTATCACAGTATCCACCCTTAAACCGGACCAGCCACTTCCAGGGACCGCCGGGGTGTGCTCTGACATTCCCTAAACTTTAATATTATTCTGTCACACCTGAGGAGGGCCCATACCTGACAGGTCCTTACATGGACCCAGACATTTTAGTGGGACGGCCTGAGCTCAGGGAGGTTTGAGCACAATTCCTCCTATCTGTAAAGGGTAAGTAAAAGAAAAAACTGTTTCATTGACGAAGCTCTCGTGCTTAACCTCGATTCTCGCTTGACCTCCGAGGCCACGCCCCGGACAGGTCGAGAGACCCGCGAGTCTGTTATTCCTGCAGAAGAGTTTTGGGATGAGGTGGCCAAAGGACGCCCAGCGGACCCTGTGTACCAGGCGATGGTAGCTATTTTCTGTAATAAACGGTATTAGACATGTTTTGCATCGTCAGTGTTGCTCACGAGAGTCAGTCAAACGTGTTCGACTTGCTTATCTGGTGGTTTGCTAAAGATTCGAGGATCATTCTTTCTAACTAGAAGTTAAAACGCTTTAAAAATGGCGTGTGACCTAAAAGACGTAATTAACTATTGAGGGAAGGAAACATTTTGGAGAACAGTAGAAAAACACGAACGACCGAAATCGCTAAGCACACTGATGAAAGGCCATCCAGTGTTTAACTGCTTAGCCGTTTTAAGGGTTGAAGCAGAAGGGGGTATAGCTCAGTGGTAGAGCATTTGACTGCAGATCACGAGGTCCCCGGTTCAAATCCGGGTGCCCCCTCATTTTGTCTTTTGGAAAATTTATGATTTGAATTACACAATTATCATTAACTCTGTTCTTTCGACGGAGCGATCTGCTATCAAGCTCCGCCCTGCTACCAACGCCCTCTGAGTCTGTCAGCTTTGGGTATAAATATCACTGAGTGTGCAGAATGAGGATTTGGATGTTTTTGGAGGGGAAGTGTTGGAGATCCGACACAGATATACTACACTGAGGCTTTCATCAGCACAGTCAACAGCAATAAAGAAATCTGAAAACAGAAAACATTTTACTCATGTTAAATCTAGGCTCTTAATGAGTTGGTGCTTTGCTCATCTTCCCTGATGACATCCTACAATCCAAGTTTTTGAACTTTTCTTTCTCATCAGTAATGTGATTCCTGATCATATCTTCATTTATCAGTCAGAATAACTGAAGATACATCTTTTCTGCTTCCACCTGGAGATCTCCTGTGCAGCCTGTTTACATCCTGAAGATCCCATGACTGCATCTCCCTTTTGGAGGCATGCACTTTGCCCCTCTCCCTCAGTTCATTGGAGGGCCCCTGTGATGTGAAGGGATCAGAGACTCATCTGTAGGTCTAGCTTCTCTGCTTTTTAAAAATCATGGCTTTTCCTCTGCGTGATGATCTCCTGCCCTGTTTGAAGCTGGATGTTGACTTTTTCAGTGGTCAGCTGCCAGATAGTTGCCTGGTTGTCTCTTGCTCTCTATACTGGCTCTCAGCTCTCTGGAGACTTTGGTTTAGCTCAGCATTGAACAAATTAAGCACCTCCAGTTCATCTTTGAGTGACTTGATGGTTTTTTATTTCATCCTGGAGCTCGGCAGTGAATTTATCTTGTTTTAAAGCCAGTCTCAGCCCCCTATACTTCCCGCTGGCTGATCTGAGATTACAGTTCCTCCAGGTCAAAAAAATATATAATCTTTTCAAAAGTAGCCTGCTGAATACCAGCGATCTCTTGTGGTCTTCATACACAAACCACCAATTTTAGCTCATTCTAGTGCTGATCAAAATTCAGTGACACACCTGGGAATTTGATAAAGGATTTGTTAACATTATGGGTCTAGGCAGTTTTCCACATATTCTATAGTTAGTCAGCTCAGAAATGCCTCGGTGGAGGTTTCTGAGCAATGTAGCTAAAAAGGTCCCTCAAGATTTGGAGGAAAATTTCAGGAATATTGTTCATGGCACAGGAAGGAAGTGATTCCTTAGTGGTGATCCGAGCATGGAGGCACATCTAGAAGTGTCTGAAAGGATTTGTTAACATTATGAAGGAGGCCATTTTCTTGAGAAATGCCTTGGTAGGTTTGTTCTCTAAGATCAATTTTGGTTGTTTTTTTCTGCATGAAAAGCAAATAAAACATGATTTGTGAAAACTGTGCATATTCAAAGTCTACCCCTGCCATGAGTTTTTCCTGCATTGCAGCTAGGTGTGTAGTTTTCAGTTCAGCACACATTTTACTTCCACATATTTTCCATTACCACTTTATAATCACAAACCAGGATAGCAAACTTTGCCGTCCAGAGTGGAAGGAAGTGTAAAAAAGTCAAACTTGTTTCCAGTTTTGATCAAAATATAAGATTCCAGCTACCTCATGATGCACAAAGTATCCCAATACAGTGCACTGAAATCACTTTAGCAAAAAACATAACACCAAGGACAGTTATGTAATAATTTACTGATAATGTAATAATGCCTGATAGCGTAACAAAATTTGCACTTAATCAAAAACGTAATAAAACCTGATAATCTAATAACTTAACCAATAATGTAATAAGAATATCCTGACTGATATTGTATTAACATTTAAACTGGTATTGTAATACCTGATGACATTTTTTGGAATTTATCTCTAAACTTCCTGTCAAAGAGCTGATTGTCTTTTACAGGTTAATTTCATAATATACCCAAAAAATCCAAATAATGCCATAAGGTATTACGGTACCAGTCAGGATATTTTATTACATTATTGGTTAGGTTATTACATTAACAAGTTTTATTATATTTTTGATTAAGTGCAAATTTTTTACACTATCAAGCATTATTACATGATCAGTAAATTATTACATTATAGGGTGCTACAGTCCTGCTTGTTTAGACACTTACATTTTAGGTCCTCAAAGATCTAAAAAGTAGTTTAAATTTGGATCGTGAGCTGCATCGTATGGTTTTGCTTCAAGTGCCATGTGTATGGCTGTATATTACTGTACTGATTTTTTTAGCACAGGCTTTAAAAAATGTTCTTAATTTGTGTAAAACAGAATATTCATGTACACTGATCAGTTTAAAATGTCGTGAAAGAAATCAGATCTGAGTAGACAAATCAAAGGCTGTATTTTTACCTTGAGATTTAAGTTCATTATCATCTCAAAACAAGCTGCCTTTAACAAATTAAAAAAAACCACTGACAATTTGTTCCTAGGACATGGAGGAATACAATTTATTAGAGCAAATTCAATAATAAACTTTATGAAAAAGCTACAACATGAACACTTGGCTTACCAACATCTGAGGTTGATATATTTATATGTATGTACAGTTTGCCTTGTAATGGCATGCTACAAGGACATGACCCTTTAATAATTGAGAATAACAAAGAAAAAAAGAGGCAGACACAGTTAGAGAGTTGTTTCATTCTACTCCCGTTTCACAACTCGCTCTAACACAAGAGCTTTCTGAGCACAATGATCTACAAAAGAAGAAGAAGAAGAAGAAGAAGAGTAAGTCTGAGCTAAAAGGCTTAATGACATAGCTCTGGTAGAGTGTTGCTGTACATGGCTGCCTCACTGAAGCACCAGCCGGACTATAAAACACGCCTACAGGTGGCCGACACTGCAGTGACGTTATGAATCTCTCTCAGGTTAATGCACGGGGCACGAGTTTGAGCCTTTACGTCATCAAACTGGATGCAAACCATTTGAGGAAATCTGGGTTACCTCAAGAGTCAGTAATCAAGACTGTGCATTAGAGAGGTCATCTTCTGCCACCTGCAGGCATTTGTATCAACCTTTAAAAACCAAACAGATGAAACACACAACTTCTAAACGCATCAGGATAATCTCACAGCTGGCTCAAATCACACCAAGTATAAAAATCGCATTTTCATAGATAACTGCTCGAAGCTTCATACAGCTGTGTGCAGATGCAGACAAACACTACCTTGTGAGCAAAAATAAATAAGAGCTCTAACACGTTGAAGAAAGAACAATAGAGGGAAAAGATGATGTAAACCAGGCTATGGTGGAGCAGGTGGTGGTGTCATACTCCAAACATGTTCAGGAAGTTCACTTGTGGCCTCATCCTTTTCTCCGCCAAGCATAAAGGATGAAGTGTGAAAAAAAATCAAGTCCAGATCTGAAACAACCCTCCTTCTCTTCTTTGTGAAATGTCTGTGGGGTTCTTTTTAGACACGCAGGATTTCCAGGCAGTTGTTGTAGCAGATGGCGATCCAGTCAGGCTGCGTGGACGCCCACTGCACATTGTTGATCTCCCCTTCGGCGGTGTAGGCCAGGATGGGGTCCTCTATCGCCCGCGGCATCTGCTGGATGTCCCAGATCAAGGCCTGGTGGTCGTCAGCTGGATGGAAGACACAGTGAGGGATGTTAAATAAAGATATATTCAAACCTCAGTTCAAATAAAACTGAAATTAAATCAGACAGTTCAAACTGATGACAGAATATGAAATGCAGTACTCATGTTATCCAGTAGGAGGGCACTGTGGTTCATAAAATGACTTTCAATATATAGAACTGACATTTAAAGTAGGGGTGGGAGGGGGGTCCAAAATCTTTTTTTTTTTTTTGTTCAAAAATCTATTTCTTTTTTAACCTACTTTAAAAGCTTTATTATAGTCTGTGTTAATAAGCCACTTTTTTTTTTTTTTGTATTTTTTTGGCATTTTGTGCCTTTATTGATAGGAGAGAGACAGTGGATAGGCTTGTGAAAGGGGGTGAAAGAGTAGGGGAAGATACTCTGCAAACTGGTCACAGGCGGGATTCGAACCTGGACTGGCAGAAGCATGTACATGGGGTGCTAACCACTCCGCCAAACCAGCACCCCAATAAGCCACTTTTAAATGCAATGCAGGCTTTTGAAGAAAGAGTATAAACAACTGGTTAAAATATACTGCTGAATAAATCCTAAAAATGGACCCACATGTGATGTGTATTTTTCCTGATGTAGTCTGTAGGCATCATCATTGTTCATTTTTTTCGCTGGTGTTAAAAAAGCTAACGAAAGGTTGCAAAAATCTGCAATATGGTAGAATCGCAATTTCAATCAAATCAGCCCTAATTAAAAGCTTTGTTAGAAAAGGTCACTACACAGCTGTAGATAAATATGCTTGGATAAGTAGGTTAAAGCTTATCATGTGTACATTTGTATTTTTTTTGTTCTGGCATATGTGTCTATTGAGTTACATGCTGGACGGCATCATTTTTGTAGCCCAGCTGAAATGAAAGGGAGTGTGACCTCACATGAAAATGATCATTACCATTCATTGTTAATCAAACAACATAGACTGTTATCTTTTGAGGGGTGGTACTGACCAATGCTGATACATATATGTCACATTAACTGTCACACAACATTTCAGCCTTACAGATTAATGGTGCGTTCCATTTACCTTGTAACTTGAATGTGAGAAGCAGGAATTATTTCAAATCCTCGTTATGCGCGTTCCACTTACTAGCTGGAAAAGTCAAGATAGGTGGAGAATGTCTGGCTTCTTGGTAGAAAAATTATGCCTAAAGGGGTCGGCTCTGAGAATCTTGCTTACGAGATCAAATGGAACGCACCATTTCACTAACCTGACACAACAGATGGACCGTTCAATATATTTTACTAGTCCATCTGGGAAAGAGCCCACAGAAAGTATTTGGGAATGGGCAAAACCGTACAATAGCATATCCTGCAGGTGATTGGACAACCATTCTATCAATCATATTCATTACAGGCCAATCAGATAATGTAGTAGGTGGGCGCTACTGCCGCGACATTAAGGACAGAACCACTTCATAAAAGCAACTCACAGCAAAACATGTTCACGTTTTCCATGAAGTGAAGAAATGCTTTTCAAGATCTGATAAAATTGCTACTAAAGCTGTTAGCATCTATGCTAATGTCTGAACAAGCAGTCACTTTCTGCTGTCGTCAAACTCACAGCAAAACTCTGAATGGACTTTGCCACTTTGCTTTGCCACTATAGATTGCAGTTTGGGAAGCTGGATCTGCCTGATTACAGACATTAAATCATGCTGATTCAACTGCACTCTTCTTCATGTGTCTTTACCTGCAGTACAGATGTGACAGGAGGAGTGAGGGGCCCAGGCGATGCCATTGACACAGGCTCGATGGTTGTTCAGCCGAGCCACAGGAGTGCAAGGCACACGTACATCTAGGATGACCACCTATGACACAAAAAGATCATTGCCATTACAAACCCAAGTTTTAATGCTGAAGAAGAAAACAAGTTCTGGGGTCAGCTGGCCAAAAGACCCTCTCACCTCCATGCCATCCATGGCCATTGTAGCTAAGTAGTTGGGGTCCTGTTTGTTCCAGCAGAGGCGGAGCAGTGGGTGGTGCTGTGGGTCTTCATAAATGATGGTGCTGTGCTCCAGGTGCCTCAGGTCAAACATTCGGACTGATCCATCAGCTCCCACAGAGGCAAACATATCTCTTCCCCCTCCTGCGCGGCTGAAGGCGATATCATACACCTGCACAGACACACACATACATTAATATTAATAATCTTTGAGTTTAACACACACCATCATTTATCATTCACACACAGACCTCTTTGTCATGAGCAATCAGCTGAGTCTTCACATGCCCGGACACCAGGTTGACCCGTCCTAACACCTGACCGGTCTCCAGGCCCCAGATGGTGCAGGTGGTGTCGATGCTGGAGGTGCCTGAGGAGAAGTGAAGCAAAAGGATTGAATAAACAGACATCAAATTCCACGTGCACCTCTTTTATTTTCTTGTTTATTTTTCTTACCAAGCAAATTGGGGTCGACTTCATTCCAATCAAAGGAGGTGAGAGGAGCACAGAAATCGGAGTTCTTGTTGTTATTCAGCAAACATTCAAGACGTGTTTCTGTGTCACTGACCTGCATGAGAAAGGTAAAGAAATGATCCAGTGAGAACAGAAAATACATTTCAGGTTACAGGTGTAATGCATATTTACCATGCTTGTTTCATGTTACACAATCTTAAAGGATAAGTTCGGTTCCTACAGTTTTCACATTGTTTATAGAATAAAGTAGAACAATATACTCACCCAGAAGGCTTTCCTGATCCGAACAGTGCTTCGGGAGGTATTTAGATCCAAAATCGAGCGGCGGACATCCGTATAATGGTAGCACATAGGGCATGTATAACGCCACTCCTAAAACTGCATTAATCGTCCAAAAACTAATTCGTTTCACCAATATTTCATCATGGTCCGCTCGGGCTACTCCTCCATTACAGTCTGTGTCACTCCAGACATTTCTTTGTGGCTGTGCTGAACTCTGAACTGAAGAAGAAGAATGTTTGCCTCTGCGCATGCGCAGTACGGCTCATTGTTTCGGGGCAACCGCCGGCTACACGACTTTCTTCTTCCAGTTTTGTACAAAATGGACGAATATCTATCGGATGAAGATGTTGTGGACGAGAACTTTGAATATGATGGGTGTCCTTACAGTTTCGAGCCAGAGTTTATAGATGAGGAGCTCATCGAAAGGAGGACGAGGAGGCAAAGAGAAGAACGGCTCTCCAGAGAGTACTGCGCATGCGCAGAGGCAAACCTTCTTCTTCTTCTTTAGTTCAGAGGTCAGCACAGCCACAAAACATGTCTGGAGCAACACAGACTGTAATGGAGGAGTATCCCGAGCGGACCATGATGGAAAATTGGGGAAACGAATGAGTTTTTGGACGATTAATGCAGTTTTAGCAGCGGCGCTGTATGCCCTATGTGCTACCATTATACGGAGGTCCGCCGCTCGATTTTGGATCTAAAATCTCCCGAAGCACTGTTTGGATCAGGAAAGCCTTCTGGGTGAGTATATTGTTCTACTTCTATAAACAATGTGAAAGCTGTAGAAACCGAGCTTATCCTTTCAGCAACTATCAGACTTATTTTACCAAAACTCACTCTCTTGTATGTGCTCCGGCCACATTTGAATGTGATTAATTGCTGTTGGACACAAATATTGCTTTTAAATATGGGGATTTAGAGGAAAGACTAATTCAACTCCATTTTACTGTTAGATACAAGTCCATGAAACAGATTTTTTAGAATCATTTTTAACTCTTCAGTCCTTTAACCATTTTCAACCCTGCACATGGCACTTAGCTCCAGTACCAATACCTAATAACACCATGAAATTAATATTTGCAAATAGGGCTGCTTGCTTACAAAATTATAACCAATATTACTCCAATACCAAGATTCCATCATCACCCTCTGGTTTTATATTTGGGCAATACAAGCATTGGCAGTAATTAAACATGAACAATGGAAACACTTTGAGAGTAAAGTACAAACACACAAAAATCAAATCTGCCTATGTAAAATTTAAGAGGGTTGCATAATATTGCATTTATTTTATTGTCAGATATGCCGATAAATCCAAGGTCTATTTTACTGATACAGATATTATGTGTCAAGAACACAAATACTCTACTTTACTGCAACTGATCTGTTCCTGTCATGATTACAGTCTTTTTGTGTCAGAAAAGGCAATAAAACATATTTTTGTTGAAAAAATGATATTGTTGGTTTAAAAAAGTGGACATTGAATGATGATGAGGTCAACCTGCATTTTACATTGTAAGAATGCTACAGCCAATATATGGGATATTTAAGGCCAATATTTAGGGTCAGAACATCAGCTGTAGAAATCAGCAGAATTGTTCATAACTGCTGATCGTGACTTTGAGCTGATAAAATTGCGCATTCCTATCTAATTGTAAACAACATTAACAGTAACTGAAAACTAAACTTGATTAACTGCCGAGCCCTAGTTGTAAAAGTTAATTATTTATCACAAAGACACCGTTTCATATTTCATCATGATACAATGGATGAAACAGCAAACATTTAGCAAATGAGCAAATTATTTCTTTTAATAGTTTCTCCACATTAAAATGTCATATAAATACATTTTTATAATCAGAGTATTGATATCAAAACTTTACACTGGAACTGTAAAGCTAATTCTGTCTCTCCTTTCTTGGCAGGAATAATGAGGCGTAACTTAGTATTATTTTTGGTACAACTTTCACATCATCATTTACATTATACTGCGCTGTGATTGGTAACATATGTGCACTACTGTCTTATTTTATATTCTACAGCTTTGTACAATTGAAGTTAACCCAGTGTTCTATGCTTACTACCATGTTTTTATGTCTTACCACTTTAAACTTATAGGGGATATTTCAGGATTTTGAAGTTGGGCTGTAATTCAACATCAACATGATATCAACCACTGACATCAAATTGTCATAATTTGGTCAAAAACGTAAATCAACATGACATCAGTCCTTTGACAGACATCCAATCAACATCAATTTGATGTCAAGTTTTGTGCTGCAACTTTGCTTAGATGTCAAATATAGTGATTAACGATGCATGATGCAGTAATTGGATGTGAGATTGATCCTTTGGTGGGACCTTTTTAGAATTGTAGGCTATTTATCATGGTAGTCAAAATCTTGACCAATCTTCAACAACAAATTGATGTCACAGCGCTGGGGAGACAGTGAAGTGGCTGAAAGGGCTCCCAGCATCACTGCACCTTTAAGGAGAGTGAGCTCAGACTACCTGTGAGGCACACTGTTGTCGGTGGGTATAGTTGTTTCGTGTTGTTGTGTGAGCAGTTGGTAGGTATAGTTTTTTATTGTTGTTGTGTGATCATCAGGTATAGAAGAGCCACAAACCCTCCAGATGCGCAGGTAGTCCCCGCTGGTGGCCAGCAGGTCCGGGTACACCCCCTTGGTGTCTGGGATCCACATGATCTTGGTGGTGGGGTAGGGATGGTCAAACGTGTTTCTGCAGACAAACTCTGAGCTTTCCTCTTCCAGACCCACCAGCTGGACCTGAACAGCATCAAAAAAACACGAGGATAAACTCATTTGTGACAGAATTCATACCTGATACCTCTGATTAGCCACAGGAGCGCTCAGGGGGCAGAGAGGGTCAGAAATAGCTTTGGCTACGTGTAGTGTTACTACGGGAAAATACTATAAATGGCCCGAAGGCAGGATGGATGCTTATCAATGAATGGGGCGTCCGCACTGTCAAAATGTTGATTAATAATATTAAAACATGTAGAATGTGCACACACAGCGCTGCGCAGGACGGTTAGCATTAGCACGGGCTGGCTAGCGTTTCCATCTTAAGCCTTGCGTTAGCTGATGAATGGCTGTGAAAACACACTGCGCACCTTGTTGTTGTATTCCTCCACGAAGCTCCCCAGCGCCAGCCGAAAGCGTTTGTCCGGGCGGACGCTCCAGTTCATGGCATACACCGTCCATGGCGCCTCGTATTTGTAGATCTCTTTTCTCTTTCCGTGGAGCGACATCCTCTCGGACTGCAGCTGTTGTCTCCGCAGCTAACACGCTAGCGTTAGCTAACTCCGAAATAAGTGGTCTTCCAGGTAAACTGTCGCCAGGTGCTTATGACGCAGGTGGAAATGGCATCAGCCGAGGCGACGCTGGCCCACTATCTCTACCGATCTGGTTTTAGAGAAGGATATCTCTCCACTTTACTTAACAAAGAGTAGCATTGCTCGTTACGACCAAAAGCGCTGCCAAATGACAAACAGTCAAGTGACATCCGGTCATACTTTTCAAAATAAAAGAGGCTGGTTTCTTTTGGATGTGTTTTTGTTGGCTTTGGTTTGTTTGTTTGTTTGTGAACCGGTTAACTCAAAAGTGAAGAAAACATTTATTCATATTCTACACTGCTTATCTTTTTCTCGGGATGGCGGGGGGACTGGAGCCTATCCCAGCTGTCATCAGGTGAGGAGCCGGGTTCACCCTAAAGAGGTCACCAGGTCAGCACCGGGCCGTAGAGACGGATAACCATTCACACTCACATTTAAATTTATATTACATTTATATCTAAGGGCCATTTGGAGTCACCAGTCAACCCAATGAGTATGTTTTTGTTCTGTGGGAGGAAGTGGAGTGCCCAGAGAGAACCCACGCATGCACAGGAAGAACATGCCAACTTCACACAGAAAGGCCCTGTCCAAGCAGGGGGTTGAACCTCCTTGCTGTGAGCCACGTGCACTACCTGCTGCGCCACATTGGTGCCTGTGAAGACTTAAATTAAACCTTCGGGGAATGCTTGACATGGTGAACTGGTTCTAAACTGATGGTCCTCTGAATACAAACGCAGATCCAGTCACTTTGGATTTTTAAAGATTTCAAGATTGGGCAGATTTCCACATTTAAAAAGAAAAAACTCAATAAGTTCTTTGCAGATTTTTTGTCAGATGTTTGAATGTTGATCTTGGCACAAGGAGGAAGCGATAGGATTTTGGCGGTATCCGAAACCTGATGCGGATTCAGGATTTTTTTTAAGGATTTATTTAAATTGCAAGATCGAGCAGTCTTCCACATTTTTGATAAATAGAAGTGCCCAGATCGCACAAGCCTCCGCAAGGCATCTGTCATTGCTGAACGAGTTACTAGTAATAGTTTTTTTTATTTCCAAAAAGTCAAACCGGAAGTCAACATTAGTAATTTTTCATACTTGACAAGTTTTTGTTGTTAATGTAATGACCACTAGAGCACAGTGTTGGTTACTGTAATAAAAACAGCCATTTTCTTATGATTTCTTTGAATACACATACACAAGTATGAAGCTGATATTATATGTCCTATGAAATTTAGATCTGATAGAACTGTATCTTGTTGATATAGTTAAGCTGGTCAATACTGTCATCAGGTAGTTTTTACTGAGGTTGTTTTGTTCAAAACCAATCCACACCTGTCCTCACTTCACGTGAAAGCCCAACATTTCATACTCAGTTAAATAAAATTAATAAAAATGACATTAATTCTCCTTCTTTCAAGTAAAACTCTCATGTTTTCTTTTTCACTCCTGCAGGAGTAATACTATGAAATCCTCTGTCTTGCCAAATGTAGCCAATGAAATCAGAGTATAACTTTGCCTTCTGATGCATTTATTGCAACCTACTGATTAATGCTTGGAGATTGTTTTAATTAAATCAGCTGACCAGAAATACACTAACAAATCAGAGAAAGTCTTCTGATTTCTTTTCCTGCTTATTTTCACAATATGAATATCTTTAGGATTACGGTAACTTTAAACTGGTTTACTTTGCTACTTAAGTTTGGACTAGATGATGTGATACATTTAGATAAAGATGAGAACAATGGACATTGAAATTTTGAATAAAAGCAGAGGTAAAAGGAGGACATGTACAAGCTAACATTAAGTGATGTTGAGACCTAACAGTTTTCCTCCTGAATAGAAACCAATGCAGTGGTGAGGAGAAGAATGATGCAGTAATATTATTAGATATGACAATATGGACAGGAGTGCTTCATATGAGGTAGGCAGAACAAACTATTTTTTGACCGAAAATATGCAACTATGGGATAGTAGGATAAAATAGACATGCCTAAGGAGTGACTCTTAACTCAACAATTGAAAAATCTCAACTTTGTATGAATTGATTTGCTTTTAAAATTGTTATTCAAAATGTATACATTACAATGTTGTTTGAAGGGCTGATAGTGCATTAATGTCTTCGTTATTTATCTTATCAGTTTTAATTATGTTTTCTTTAACTCATCAAATTATTTTGCTTTTTTCTTTAAAGAGAATCATAATAAACTTAAGTATTAACTGTTTTTAGTGGGGTTCTTTTTCCATTTTTTCTAAACTTAATGATATTACACCTGCGGCATTTTAAGACTTTTTAGTGTTTCTAAACTTTTACAGTTTTTTGAGCGTTTTTAATATTTTTGGCTATTTTTACGACCAGTTTGGCTATGATAAATTATTTTTATATTTTAAAACCACTGTGTAGATGAGTTGGAAGGGCGCCTGCGTCATGGCACAAGTCACCCCTCATTCATTCATTCTTCTTCGCTGGCTTTACACGGCATACACAAAGTATCGCGATACTTCAGCCGAAAGGTCGCCCCCGTGTTGTGAAGTGAGCAGTTCTCACCGTCACACCTCTACAAGGACAGTTCAGGCCACCAGAGCTCACCAACAGTTACACATTTTGTCTCCACTCTGCTCGAGGTATGTACCTTACTGTCTCCGTTTATCTAAGACACAGTTCCTCAGTTGTTATTCACCGGTGAAGTCTGTTCTTTTGGTCTCGTGTTCAGCTAAGCTGCGCGTAACATGGTGCAATGCTAGCAGGCTAATAGCAGATTTGCTAACAGCTAATGAAACAGTGACAGGGTGCTGGGGGATGGGTCTGCTGGCACTCAGATATGTTTACGGCTTATGTCTAAATCCTACATGTGCTTCTGGTTTGGCTCGTAGTTTTACTTTTAATGCCACTTTATATGTCACGTTCAGCTTGTTTGTGCTCATTTACAAGCCTGTAGCTGTGATGACATCGATAGACGAGGTTATGAGGGCTACACACAGCTCAGGCTGAGTCTGATCTTTTCTGGTACCCACTAATTGCTCTTATTCTGTTCTTATTCTGTCAGTGTGGTTCCCGTTCACTCCTTTTATTGCTAGATAAAAGTTTAGTCCCCTCAGTGATAAAACAAATGATGGCAGATGGAGCATAATGGCAGTAAATATGGTAGCAAGTAAAAGTCAGGAAAACCTAGTAAGCCCCCCCAAAGACTTCAGACTTAACTTAAATCTTAACTTAAGTATGTGATTACAACGCAGAAATCAACGTATTCACCCAAAGGACAGCTAATGAATTTGCTAACATATAAAGAAAGACAAAATCTTATTCAGTGTCATGTGAGAGAATTTAAATCCGTAATTTAGCAGCTGTCACAGATTTTGATTGTTTCCATTTATTCATTTGGGACAAGAAATTAGGGCCTGTCCTTAGCAATGTCTGTTTTAACTGACACAATTAATATTGAATAACTTCTTTGTTTAGATCACAAGTTTTTCATGTTTGAAGTTCAGTAGAAAAACTATGTGTATTATTAACACTTTCAAAGTTTCAGAAAACACTATACAGAGCAAAATCTGGATTGGCAGATTACTGTCTAAATGTTCAATTGTCCTTTTGAGAGGTATAGCACTTTTGTCAGTTTTTATGTCCAATGCGTTGCGGGTTTAAATTGACCATGGATATCCTAAATATTTGCTAATGTATGGGAAAAAGTGCAAATATGTCAAATTGGTTTGCTCATTATTAACGAATGTTCACTTTTGTAAATCAAAACTGTCAATAATTACAGAAAAAAAAATGTTTTCCTTATTTCACCTCATTTTGACATAAATGGATTGCAATGTAAAAAGATAAGGTCAATTATGGTAAAGTGGAAGTCTTGTTAGCTTGTCAAAAAATGAAGATACTGACTTTGGTGATGATCTTGGGAATATTGGATATCTACAGAAATCTGTGCTCCCCTACTGAACTTTGTTGATTGTGAGACAGCCCTTTTTTTAGGTCTTATTCTATTGTGTATATATGCTGTCAGAAGGTTTAACCTCTGTCTCGCTTTCAGTAGTGATGGTGTGCCTCAGGGGTCAGTCTTTGAGCCTCTCCTTTTCATGTTTTCTATTAATGTCATTGATCAAAAAATATGTCTAATAATAGATTTTGTTCATATGCTAATGAATCTTCACAATTTGCTCATCATACACACCCAATAAAACTTCCATTGCCTTCAGGCCAAACCCTCTTAAATCTGTTACGTTATCATACATTTTTTTAATTAAGCAGTACTATTGGTCACCTTTACATTGGAGAGTGTTTTTTTCATAATTTAAACCAAGAAAAAAATACCCAAACTTTGTCTTAGCAGGGCAATACTGTTTATTAATGTGGTACTAAAACATGTATTTTTATTCTACTTTTTGTTCTTAATACATGTCAACAAAATCGTGTTGATTCATAGAATGTTTTATGATATAGGAATCATAAGCTGCAATCATCAACTGCAAAGATAGTGCTGAATCATGATTGTATTTACACGTGTCACATCTCAACATTTGCGTACTCTGGATACTTTCAATCTCGGACTTTGCCAGTTTCCCTTGCTTCAGATTCCTCATTAATCGTCTTTTTTTGTTTGGTTGTTTTGTTTTGTTTTTCTACACAGATTAAATTGTTTAAAATCAAATCAAACCTCTTTATGGTACCAGGATCTTTTAAATTGATGGATGAGAAAACATTAAAGTCAGCCTTGTTGGTCACACAAAACGGCAAAAACATAAAATCCTTGCATGTTGCAGCACATCTAATAGTTTTCTAGTCCCTTCCTTCAAGTCCTTTATTTTCTCTATTCCACACGCTGCAGGTCTAACCATGCGGGGAGCCTATATCCTCCTGATCCCCGCTCTGCTGCTCCTGCTGGCCTTCCCCATCTCCAGAGGACGTTACAATGATGACTTTGACGATGGGGAGGACCTGGCAGACTTTGATGACAATGACTTTGCCGAATTCGAGGACATGAATGACGACATGGCAGCTGAGACGGAAACTGCTCCTCCACCCCGTGTCTCTCTGCCTGAAGAAGATGAGGATGAAGATGAAGCCACAGTGGAGCTGGAGGATGGCCAGGACGGTTTTGATGACTCAGAAACGCAGGTAAGTTTCCCGCTGCTTGGTTACTGTCAGTGGATTTTACAAATGATATGCTGCGAAGTTAAATCAGCCTCTTGTTGCTTAGGATCAAGACATCAAGTATGACGTGGACGAGTTTGAGGGGATCGGAGACATGGATAAGCCCAGCCACCCCATGAAGGACCCCCTCATAATCACATCAGTAAGTCGAGCTTAATGCAGAAATCTTCTTACATGCTGTCTTCTGCTGATTTGCACCTGCCCTGGCTCTGCACACATTACTGCACTACAGTTCCTACTTAAAAGTGAGCAGAGGAATTACTGTTGTATAGCTGCTAGCTATAAAACTTATTTGGCCCTTTGAGATTCAGGTTAACTTCTGAATGCATAAGGTCCGAAGCTGAACCCAGCAGAGGGACTTGTGTTCTTTGCGTCAGGCAGGTGATCCAAAAAATTGAGGAATTACTTTTAAGATAAGACCACATCCTGTCCTCCAAGGTCTGGGTTTTATACCTCCTGTCAGGGAAACTAACCTTTATTCTAAATCCTTCACTTTGACTACCATCAGGCAGTGAAGCCTTGATAAAAGTCACTTAAAATGAGAAACTTGTGTTGTATCGCTTTGTCTGTGTTCATGCATTTTATACCACGGTTGTGTATCTTCTTATTCTTTTGTCAATGGCTTGTTTATATTTACTTCAAGTAGACTAATCCGAGAACCTGAACCCAAGCTCAGTAACATTATCACGGCATGTTAGAATAAATCAAGTTGACAAGAAGTGTGGTTCCAGAGCAAACAATGCAAAGCAACTCAGAGAACAGGGCTGCACCTTTGCAGTCTTTGTTGCTTTTTTTTTTTAACATTGTTTTTGCTCTCTGCCATTGAGCTTTTCCAAAAGCGACTGTGCCGTGCTGAAGCACAACTGTTCCGTCTTTGCCGGGGCCAAATAAGGCGGGTATTTAAAAAAAAAAATGCAGCTTTTTCTGTGAATTTTTAGTCTTCTGCCCACATAGTCATATGTGTTAGGTCACTGAAAATGCACCTTTTGAACAACTCCTGCCAAGGCGAAGATTTTGGCTGCGCTTACAGGGACACTCCTGACTTAAAAAATGCAACGATTTTTCCTTAGTGTTTTTCAAAGTTGATCTGCGTTCAGATGGAGACGCTGGAGATGAATGAATCCGCTGTAGTATGCATACCGGTTCAGTAGATGGCGGTGTAGGTTTGCAGAGAGGTAGTGTTGCTGCAATACAGCAAAAACTGATGAAGAAAAACTTTTCACAAACAACAATGGCAAGTGGATGCACAGAGATGCAGGAGTTTCTTTTCTGGACAGCAAATCTGTCTAAATAGTTTTGTCTGGTTAACAAACCGAGCCCGGTATGCAGCTCACACATTACTCGGCAGACGGCCAAAGCTGTTGTTGTTCCTGGTATGTGTGTGAAGGCTTCATGTGAAAAGTACTGTGCATGCGGTGACGTCAGCGTTTCACCCTGAAACGCTCTGATTCAGGTGTACACGACGCTGCGTGGAGAGCGTATTCAAAACTTTCCACTCTGGAGCCTGTTCTCAAAAGTTACCATTTTCAGACAAAACGCAAAGAGTTTTTATTAAAACGCAAGGCCAAAACGCAATGAAAACTTATTGGATCTGCCCCTATTCGGCTCCGTATAAAAGCAGCCTTTGAATAACTGTTTTGGAGACCTTCTCATGGAGATGTCACACTATGACATTATGTCTGGAGTTGACACTTCAGTAAAGAAATATTAACTTGGTGTGCCTGCTGACACCATTAACAAACTGAAGTTAAACTGTAGCACCAGTCAGACTTGTGGTTGGAACAGATACAAACAGCTTTGTCATAAAAAGTTTCATATCACAAACATCACTACACGGTAATACATACTTAACGGTTTGTTAATGGTTTTTATCTTTTTGTGTGGACAAGAATGTTTAAAAATTTCACAAAGGTTTAAGTGGACCATGATTGAGCATGAAAATGACTTAAAATGTGCTCATGTCTGCCCAGTGTGAGTGCACCCTTAAGTACAAATGCTACATTAACCCTGACTAGAATGAGATAAGTATAAAAGATTAGCTATTTGAACCACTGATCCTGACAAAAGAGATACACAAGCCAATTGGTGAGGTTATAAAGAAATGTGACTGTTTTTCAATCTTAAAATCTGTGATGTTTTGGCTTTGATACACTGGAAGATAAAATATATTTATAATACTTAAATAAGGAATATGTTCATGTCCTATGTCCTTTAAAAAATTGAGACTGGTCTAAGTTTTTTACTTCACCAGTGACCACTCTGTGTGCCTCTGCAGGTCCCTCCACATCTGCAGAACAGCTGGGAGAGTTACTACATGGAGATCCTGATGGTGACCGGCCTGTTGGCCTACATCATGAACTACATCATTGGCAAAAACAAGAATAGCCGCCTTGCTCAGGCCTGGTTCAACTCACACAGAGAACTGTTAGAGAGCAACTTTGCACTAGTGGGTGAGTTCAGCCAGGATGCATCAGCCTGTTTGAACTCCATTTCTGTTATGAAAAAGGATCATGTTTAAAATCTGTGTTGATTGTATCCGTAGGTGATGACGGCACAAGCAAAGAAGCAGTGAGCACAGGGAAGCTGAACCAAGAAAATGAACACATCTACAACCTGTGGTGCTCCGGGCGTGTGTGCTGTGAAGGGATGCTGATCCAGCTCAAGGTAGGACGTTGTGTTTCAGAGACAGGTTTTTGACCAGAATACTGTGTGCAGTCCTGTAATGCATGCTTTGGTCTATTG
Source organism: Scarus forsteni (assembly GCA_036419115.1). Taxonomy (NCBI): domain Eukaryota; kingdom Metazoa; phylum Chordata; class Actinopteri; order Labriformes; family Labridae; genus Scarus; species Scarus forsteni. Next base: position 20,693,143 of record JAZDUH010000084.1, read on the forward strand.
TAGTTCCTGAAGAGGCAGGACCTCCTCAATGTTCTGGCCAGGATGATGAGGCCAGCCTGTGATCAAGTGGTATGTGTCAACCAATCACAGCTTTATTATTTTGTGTGAAGTGGAAGACGGATTCAGAAGACTGTGCATCTTAAAGTTGTCTCAGAGCCAAAGTCACCTTCTCACTTTGTTCTGTTTGTTTTGATCTTCCAGCAAATCAAAGTGACTCTGAATGATGAGGACATGGACACTTTTGTGTTTGCAGTTGGCACCAAGAAAGCCATGGCCAGGCTTCAGAAGGAGATGCAGGACCTGGTAAACGTCCCCTTCAGCTGTTTCACATCAGTTTTGATGTTATTAGCCAAATGGTCTAGTGCATTTGTAGTCCAAGGTGTGGACAACACATACCAGGTTTTCTTATGTCACTTTTACAAAAACAACTCTCCTTTCTCCACAGAGTGAGTTCTGCGGAGACAAGCCGAAGTCAGGGGCCAAGTATGGGCTCCCAGACTCCCTGGCTGTTCTTAGCGAGATGGGCGAGGTCACAGATGGGGTGATGGACAACAAGGTACAGCCTTTATAGTCTTTTTGTTTTCTATTTATATTATTAGTAGAGTCCATAGAGCTGTGATAATCTGTTAGCCATTTTACATTTAGACTTAAGACAGAAATGTTAATCATGACTTTCGTGTTTTCAGAAACTAAGTAATTTTTCCACTTTAAAGTAAGTTTATTTGTTCAGTTGACAAAGGTGGCACAAATCTGGATTAAACTGGCCAACTGGCTTTGACTTAACACAAGGGAGCATTGCCTCCCCTACTCTCCCTTCTCTTTTTCAGTCCATCCACTGACAAATGAACACTGTCAATGAAGGCCATAAAATATCCTGAAAAATAGAGATAATGGGGTGCTGGTTTGGCGGAGTGGTTAGCAACCACCTTGTACCTTCATGGCACCCCACTACTTGCTTCTTCTGGTCCAGGTTCGAATCCCACCTGTGATGAGTTTGCAGAGTGTCTTCCCCTACTCTTCCCCCCCCTTTCACAAGCCTATCCACTGTCTCTCTTTTATCAATTAAGGCATAAAAATGCCCAAAAAATAATAAAAAAATAAAGATGATGCCATTTTCTTCCAAAAACCATGGAAGAACGAGAATAGAATGAATAGAAAGACACATTTTTGCATTAATGTGGGAGGACATTGAACCTACAAGTTCTCCTTAGACACATAATAATACAACCATAAGTCACCTTGTGCAATTGGTGTTTTACTGCTAATATGAACAAACAATATGTCTGTGTAGATTCTCATTAATCTAGGTCATGGTTATCTTGAAGACTCAAAAATGAGGCACCTGGTCTTTGTTGAGTTTTGGGAAGACATTCACTTCTCATTCACTGAAGAAGCTTCTTGGATGAGAAGTGAAACGTCTTTCCAAAACTCACCACAGTCCAACATGACATAATATGTTAAACTAACAAAGCTCACTAAAAACTTGAAGATCTTGCCCCAGCTGCTTTGAGAGAACAAGGAGGATCAGTGTCCCTGAATCTTAAATGCTGATTGTTTACCACACTGGTGTTTGCATTGTGTTGTCATCCAAAACTAAACATTCAGTTTGTCCGGGTTTTGTGATCAAAGATGTATTTTCAGTCTGCTATCATCTTGCTATCTTCATGGAATAAGCTTGTTATGACAGATATTTCTCAACAAACTTTCTATAAAGTCCCATTTTGTCAACAAAGTCCTCCTCTATTTAATGGATTGTATCTGTAATAAGTCTCTGTGCCTCTCCTGGTATTTCAGATGGTACACTATATCACCAACCATGCTGACAAGATTGAGTCCATCCATTTCTCGGACCAATTTTCTGGTCCAAAAGTTATGCAAGAGTAAGTGTCTACCTCTGAAATTACTGAAATGTAACCTCTGCATTAGGGGAATAAACTAACTTTCTGTTATTGCTCCTCAGGGAGGGTCAGCCTTTGAAGCTGCCTGAGACCAAGAAGACGCTGCTGTTTACATTTAATGGTGAAAACTATCTCAGCTTGTAGTACGTCAGAATGAGACAATTGGGTTAAAGTTTCATGTATTTTAATGTTTTTGGTTTCTTTGTAGTGCCTGGCATGGGCAACACCTCTCCCAAAGACATGGACACTCTGCTTCCTCTCATGAACATGGTGATCTACAGCATCGACAAGGTCAAGAAGCTGCGTCTCAACAGAGAGGTGAGCAGAGAGGCACTCAGTGCTGCACTCCCTAAGTCATGTGCCTTCAAGTTTGGATATGAAGTTTTAAAGTGTGGCTATGAGTCCTTCATCCCCCTCCCTCTTGTGCTTTAAGGGTAAAATGAAAGCGGACAGAAACCGGGCAAGAGTGGAGGAGAACTTCCTGAAGCAGACGCACGCTCAGCGCCAAGAAGCCGCACAGACAAGACGCGAGGAGAAGAAGAGAGCAGAGAAGGAGAGAATCATGAATGAGGAGGATCCTGAGAGACAGCGTCGTCTGGAGGTGGGAAATCAGAAAAAAGGAATGCAAATACAGCAAAAAACTAATGGGAATTAATGAGAAATTGGCCTCTTGTGGTCAGAATAGCAAAAATGTACATTCTTGACATCTGTTAGAAATATGCAACCAGAGCCAACAACCAAGTACCTTTACTCATTGAAACCTAAATTTAGAAGAAATAAGTGACTTTGTGCTATTTTGTGTCTTTAAAAGCTCTTCAGTCTTTTAGTGGTTGGCTACAAGTTCAGTGCAAAACAAGGAATTGGTGCTCCCTTTTGCATCACCAGCCCCAGTAGTCAACATTTTCAATAATCCTTGATTTGATAGCTGAACTTTCAAACTTTAAACAACTACTTATACTTGATAAAACAGGCAAATAAGAAGAAAATTAGTGCTTGAAAATGAGAGAACCTCTGCCCAGCGTCGGCATAGAGCCAGTGTTTATGGGCAAATCATCTACTGTTGTCCTCCTTCATTTTTTGGTAATTAGTAACAAAAAATGGCAAGGCATTTTACGCCTCAGGCCTCTGTTTTATTTTCCACTGTGTTAAAAAAGGCATTGGTTTGCCAACAATCTAGCACACTACAATACGTCTGGTACCTGGTCTTGCCTTGGATTAGGTGACCCTGTTTTAATTCTGGTCCAAGGCCTTTTTTCTACGTCTTCCTCTCCTTTTACACCACTTTCCAACGCCATCCACACAAATATATTCCCTGTTTTTTGCCACACTCATCTATTGAAGTTTGAAGGGCTCATATCATGCTTTTTGAGTTTATGTGTCCTTTATTGTGTCTTCCTCACGTGATAAAGGCCCCGGTATTTTGTGTGAGAAATATAATACTGCAAATAAAATATAAACTGTACAGCTTAAGTGAATCTTTGTTATGGAAAAAAGGAAACTTACTCCTCAAAATAAGTTTGGAGGCATAATTCTGGCCTGTTTCTTCTCTTTCATAACTCCACCAAGTGCGGTATTTTATATTGTGGAAAGTCTCATTAATCCCCTTTACGAGGTAAAACTTGTAAGGATCGTGCATTCATGTAATGAGGAACGCAGCTAAATGTTGTTTAGCACCCACCCCTAAAGAATGTGCCAACATCCCCTCATCCCCTAAGAAGAAGCCTACAGTTCCTCAGTGAAGCAAGAGCGAGGAACCAGTCCTCTCATACCCCTTTTCCCCCGAGCTAGTTCCAGGGCTGGTTCGGAGCTAGAGCCAGACTTAGCACCAGTTCTTTGGTTTTCCACAGACTAAGCACCGGTTGCTGGCTCTCAAAACCGGTGCTTGGCAAGCACCAACTCTTTGCTGGGCCAGCAGAAAGAACCACGTTACGTCGGGGGCTATGCGCTTATGTCAGGGGGTGGGGGCGGGATTATTGACCAACCAAAGCAGAGTAAAAACACGGAAGAGAGCCATTTTTAAAAAGACTGGTTCGGGGTAAGCAGTAAAAATATAAGTTGGAAGATAACAATGGATAGTAAAACGAAACAGCGGTGGTCAGTGGAGGAGATGACCTTGCATAATCGTCAAACAGCATTAACTTGCTGGATCGCCAAATTTTGCTCTCCAAGGAAGGCTTGAAAAGGCAGCAGCAACACTTGAACCGCAACGTTGTCCTCCATCTTTGTTGTGGCGATAAAATTTGGCGCTAGTTGTTATGAGAAACTGTCATGAGGTATACAGACGTATACATTGACGTGATGACGTAGCTCTCTGGCCAGCACCCGTTTGTGGAAAAGCAAACGATTCTTAACTGGTTCTCACTTGAACCAACTGCGAACCGGCTCTAGCACCAGCACGAGTACCAGCCCTGGAACCAGCTTGGGTGAAACGGGGTATTAGAGCTTCATCTTCCTGGAACTCCAACTTCAACGTCTGTCTTTGACTTAACTAGTCTCACAGAAATGGTCCTAAATATGGAAATGGCACCAGGGCTGTCATTGAACCTTGTTGTAAAGGTGACTAATCAGGCTTTCCAACAGTATAAAATCTATTACCAATTAGTTCTATTAGGAGCATGTTTTGAGTATAGCTTGCATGCTGTTAAATGTGTTAGTCATACTGTCTAACCCTACCTCATGACAGGGTTAAAGACATTTAAAATAGCCAGTCAAAATGATGATCCCATCTTTAATAGTCATTTTTGCTTTCTAGGTCTTAAAGATGCAACAGCATTAATTGAATTCTGTTTCATTTCTTGCTAAAAATTACTCAAAGGAGCTTAAGTCTTCATTTTAAACCAAAACAAGCCAGCTTCTTAACATATCTTCAGCAAACTTTAAAGCCACAAGAATTTTGCACATTTTCATTCCCTGAGCCTGGCAATAAATTTATTTTTCAAATGTTGAGTTTTATGTTGTCTATTCAAGCACTTATTCTTTTCTTCTTCTTTGTATCTCAGGAGGCCGCTCAGCGCCGCGAGCAAAAGAAAATCGAGAAGAAGCAGATGAAGATGAAGCAAATCAAAGTGAAAGCCATGTGAAAAGTTAACACAGGGACAGTGACACAAGCACATATGAAAGCAGTGCTCCATTTAAAACATCTTCTTTGTCCAGCTTTTCTCACTACAGCCTGCAGCTCCAATCAGACTTCAGTCCGCAGCTCCAATCAGACTTCCTGTGCCTCTGTCAAGCTTAGCTCTCTGTTACCGACGCTCCTTTTGGCTTAACCCTAATGAGTGAGGCTAACCTGTCTGTATCAAGTGAAAGGGAGTTTCACCATCAAGTCTGTCCACAAAATTGAAGCCTTTTTTTGTCTTTCTTATCAAAATCTATTGAAGCTGAGCTTTTTTAACTGAATCTTCCAGGAAGAGACACGGTGCAGGACGGTGTTCAGGCACATTTTAATGGGATTTCAAGCATTGATGTGATTTCTGTGGATATTTATGAGCATTATTATCTTTTTTTTATTTATATCTGCTTTGGTTTCTTGCTGGCTGTTTCTTATGAATATCTGAACGAACATAATAAAATGCACTGGAATCTGTCATAAACAATCTGTAGTTTGTTTTTTAATGTTCAAAAATTGATGACTTCAGTTCAAAGGGCGCTAAATACTGACTCAGACATCTTGACGGTAAGCTTTAAAGGAGTGAGGGTCGATCAGCGAGACCAGGGTGGGCAAGGCTTCACTTTAAATTTAGCTCTTGGACCGTCAGCAGTCTGCAGGAGATTTGGTTACATCAGTGTGGATACCAGGCCAAATTAAGTTTCAGCCGTTTTGTTTATTCAGATGTATGTCTTGGTGAAATCAAATCAAAACAATTAATGAAGACCCATGACCACCGTGTGTGCATGTAACTTGTTGACTTAATCCACAATGAGAAATACTTGATTAATTCCAAAGGGAGAATTTGGTTGTTAAGTTGAATTATACTTGGCATGGAAATAAGAAATCAAGGTGTGACATTAATATAACTCTGGAATAAGAAAATGAGATCATAGCTTACTTTCCTCACTAAGACATGCATATTTTTATCTCGAAGAGACAACTAAAATGTTCATTTCAAACCAGTAAATGTGTAGTTTTTGGAGTCTGGTTCATCAATTTCCAGAGTAGTAGGTTTTTTAACCATAAAGGCAAATTCAACCACATGTTTAATTCGCTTTTGCATTTAGTAAGTCTTGTTTCTATTTAAAAAAAAATCTTTCTGGGTCTTAAATTGGCTGCTTGATTAACTGAAAAACTTTTTTAAATACTATATAAAGGCCTTGGTATTAACAGCCAAGATCCACACCCTGATATTTTTATCTGAATGTCTTAACACAATATTTATTTTTCTGAAAATAAAAATGAAATCCATGAGCTACAAATATAAAATAACAGCTGGGTGCAAAATTTCCACTTATAAATGATACATAACCACCTGCTTTTGAAAATTAATCATTGAAAATGCCTTCTACATCCATTATCTAAACTCCTTATTCCTTTTGGGGTTTTAGGGCCTGGAGCCTACCAGCTGACATTTGATGAGAGGCAGGGCACACCCTGGACTGGTCAATAGCTGATGGCAGGGCCACATGGAGAGACAGACAACCATTCAAATTTACATTCAAACCTCAGGGCAATTTAGAGTCACTGATTAGCCGGCATGTATTTTTGATCTATATGAGGAATCCTGAGTGTCTGGAGGGAACCCAAGATGTCAGGCACATGCTCTATGGAAGCGAAGAAGAACCAGAATCCAAATTAAATTGGATCAACTGAAATGCATTTTCATTTTCAGAATAAAGCTGTTTTTGACTCATAAATAAAATAAATAATACATTTTCCAAACTGAATTTTCAATTTCTTGTTCAAGACTGCTCATTCTGTGACTTAATTAAAATGAAAAAGAAAAAGATATTAAGATTTAATTTTCAAACAATGCCCCAGCAAATAGTTTAAAATTTGACAGCAAATTGTCACATTTTCAAAAATAAAAAGCATTACTGCTAATTCTTTTTAATTTTTAAATTTGAAAATTCAGATTGAATTTTGGTAGCTTTTGCTGGGGCATCGTTTGAAAATTAAATCCTAAATATATTTTTCTTTTTCCTTTTATTAGGTCACAAAATGAGCAGTCTTGAACAAGAAAATGAAAAAGCAGTTTGGATTAATTATCAATAATTTTATTTATGAGTCAGAAATTCTGGCCAATACCTTGAAATGAAAAAGCATGAGCACTAATGCTTTTTAATTTTCAAATCTGACAATTCAGATTGGATTTTGGGAGCTATTTGCTGGGGCATTGTTTGAAAATTAAATCTTAAATATATTTTTCTTTTTAATTTTAATTAAGTCATATAATGAGCAGTCTTGAACAAGAAAATAAAAATTCAGTTTGGAAAATGTATTTGTTTTATTTATGAGTCAAAAAACCAGCTTTATTCTGAAAATGAAAATGCATTTCAGTCATTCCATTTTAATTTGGATTCTTTGCTTCCATACATGCTCTACCTGCTACACCACCATGTTGCCCATCATTAACATGCTCATTGAAAAAAAATTAGGTACCAGACGGTTAATTTCAAGTAGACACTGACATTTCTAATAGAATCACAGGAAAAGTATTTCGTGTATTTTTTTCTGAGAGCTAAGGCCTCACTGGTGACATTCTTTTAAGCTTTTGGGAATCAACACAAACATAGACTACCAGGGTCAACATTTCACTAGCAAACTACAGCAGGAGGGAGGAAGGGTTTGATTCTTTTGTAGCAGTTCTATTGGCAACATTTTACTCCCCAACATTCATTTGATATCTGACACAATATAAGATTGAATGCACAAATCCGGCAATAAACATTTGAATAACCATGAAGTAGCGGTATGTTTTATCCTTTGTACGGTGGTAAAATGTTCCTTTGCATTCATGTCTTTCAGCTGCTTAGTTTTACTGCTGCTCTTGTCAATAATTCAGAAATGTCCCTGGTACAAAAATATGAAAAAAATTCAGTACTTGTAATCAGTGTCAGAATTAGGTGAGTTATTTACCTATGTTTAAAACATCCTCAAATATCACAGAAAGGTTATCCACTGTGGGAAAGGCCATAAAGTTTAAAGCATATTTTAATCTTATACCTAAAAAAGCTGAAATATTACAAAATCCAGAAGCAGCCAAGAAGCAGTAAATGGGATTATAATAAAATGAGATTGTCAGCAAAAACATTTATGATGAATAGAATCCCTATTTAGACAAGCATATATACATAAAACTTTTTAAAACTAGCATTAACTGTCATAACAGAAAATAAATAGATCAAATATGGATGAATGACCCCCAGCATGTTAAAATGTTGACTATTTTATTTGAGTTTGTGTTGTGTTTATTCACCAAACTGCAACATTTTTCAATTTATTAATTTTTGTGGTTCATAATTTCTGGAAATTTGGATCACAGTTTTTTTTCCGAAAGGAGGGGTCCCTCAGACAGAGCCGCAGACCTCTACTGTCCTCAACACATAACATGAAAAATGCACCATAGCACTGACAATATAAAAGAGACTGTCCAACTGTCTGATTGTCCAACTGTCCAAATTTGGTGAGCCATTGTGAATTGTAGCCTTAGTTTCACGTTCTTAGGTAAGAGGAGTGGCACCTGGTTTAGTCTTCTACTCCTTTAGCCCATCTGCTACAAGATTCAAGTTTTGATAAAAAAGGAACATTAATTATGTTTCTTATTATTGGTACTCAAAATCTGTTCTTATAACCATTGAAGAGAATGAAGTATTTTGCAATCTTTTTGAAATTTTTGGTATTTTTTGTGTCCATTTGGTGTTTACTATGTAGTAAAAATTTAAGTAATATTTTTTTATTTTAATGGCACCATTTGAAATTCTTATTGTTTTAAATATATTCACCTTTTCAACTATTGTAAAGCTGAATCAAGAGGCAAGTAGAAAAAATATCCAATATACCTGTACTGAATGGTATATGTGTATGTAGACGTATACTGTATATATACATATTCTGACAACTAATTTTTTTCTGATTTTGTTATTTTCTTTTCCATTTTGCACCTGACTTTAAAAATTATTTTTTTCCATCATATTTGAATGTAAAAAGAAAATTTCTTGAATGCTTAAATATTTGGCGTAAAAAAAATAAACGTAAAAAATGTGTCTAAAAATCTAAAAAGATATTTTTCCTCTTATTTTTCACATTGATTTTTTTTTTTACAGAGATATTTTATTTTAAATTTCTGAAGTTTCTGTCTTGGGTTTTGCTTCTTGTTTTTGCATACATAATATACAATTTTGTTACTGAAATTTTAAAAGCTGAAATTCATATGCAGAACAATTCAGATGCTCAATTTCATCGCAACAGTATTTTATGCTTAAGAGTCAATGGACTTTTGAAATAAAATCTGATGACACTGTGTTACCTCTGTACCTTTACAAACGTCAGTAAACATAACTCTATTCTATTTTATTCTATTCTATTTTGTTCTATTCTATTCTATTCTATTCTATTCTATTCTATTCTATTCTATTCTATTCTAGCTGGTATGTCACCTTTCAGCCTTTAGGGGGCACAATCGTCCCCCCGCTCAGTCCTATTCCCTATCAGCAGATTCAAACATAATTTAACTTTATTATTTTAAAATAGATAAAATAAATAACCATTTTAAATTGACCGGGTATTAATATTGTTTGAGTTTCCATGAACTTATTTCGAAATAACTGTTTTGGTATTTATTTTTTCAGTATTCAGTTTTGACGAAAGTGCCGGTCCGTGCGCACAGGCTGCATTCGCAAACACTGATGGAGAACAGGCGAGGCTTTCAGGTTGGTTACGCGATGGCGGCTCCCTCAATAATATCAGAATATTGAAGTCTAAATGGTGAATATCCCACTCGGAGAAGCATGTTGTTGTCTTGACTAGCACCCGGAATGACAGCGGCCTTTGTTCGGCTCGTAAGTTGCGCCTAAGCTGGGGGTCGGGGATGTCCCCTCTCTGTGTGTTTTTCTTGTTCGTCTCCCGGGCCTGCTGTTGCTGCCTACACCGGAGCGGCGGGAGCGGGCAGTGGGTCTCGGAGAGGTGGGGTCTGTATTTAGGCGAACTTGAGGCCAACCAGAGACTCTAGAAAATGCATAACATGCCGGTGGCTGATAAAATGTTATCGCTGTGGGCAGAGGGCTGGTTTAGTCAGAATTTGTCTCCTAACTTGGTGCTCTTGCTAGTTAGCATTAACATTAGCCAACGGCAGAATTAACTTGCAACAGCTAAAGCGAGAAGGCACAAGTGATTTATCTCATATGAGCGGAATGTTAAGCATCATTATCTCCGATATTACGCCCACGGAATAGTTCCGAAACGTCCCTGTTGAATTTCTAACGGTGAATCTTTTTTCGTGTCGGCAGACGCTTTATTTGCATTTTGTTGGTGCAGCTAGCAGGTTGCTAGCTAAAGTAACTGGTCAGTGACGTAACGCTGCTCATTGTTTTGACAGCGTGCATCATCGTGGCTGACGCTCCAGATGTCCTCAATACCGTCCCACTTATTGTCTAACTCCTCTGCAATGCCTGTAAGTGTCTTTACACAGCGACGAATTTAGCATCAGACTATCAGGGATGCTAATTGTGGGTTGTGGGGTTCTTGCAGCAACTCAGTCTCCATGCTGATCCATTGGTTACAATGAGCAGAAAACTGTGCTCTGCGGATATGGTTATTATTAACATTAATAACATTCTGTCAACTGAGTTATCACCAGACCTTATTTTAGAGATCAGTTGGAATTGATGATCTTACAAAACAACTTACACAAATGTTAGAGGTTGTTTTTATTTATAGGTCCCATGCCCTGCAAACTGTCTTTTTTGCTTTTAATGGTGGTCGAATGGAAACTCTCAGTTAATAGAGAAATGTGCTAATCTTCCTTAAAGAAAATGTCACTTAAAACACAGTTTTTTGACTTTCAGAGGTTTATTATGTAATAACTATACAGCCTCCACCTACATGTGTTTCTGTTATCGCAGGCTGATGCTATGATTGTTTTTAAGTCCTGTGTGCATAGCTCATTATTATAGCCTTAACACTCCTCAGATTGGAGAGTTTACCAAGGTAAGGGAAAAGGAGATGCATCTGTCCTCGACACAGAAAAAAAAAAATCAATATTTTGATTCAACTTAAATCAAATAATTGCCTGACAGACACCCAGGATGTTATGTATATGGTCAAACACTGCAGGACATGGGACCTTTAAATTATTTGTGAGTCACATAGCTTTGTAAAATAATTTACTTACTGTGTAACTGCTTTTAATTGAAAATAATAAAATTAATCAAGATTTGAGTTGGGGATTACAGATATATTTGCACATGATAATGAAATACACACAGTGTTTCTGCAAAATATACGTATTGGGAGATAATAGCTTTATAAACTATTAATCTGTATTGGCAGAAATGAAGACCCATAGTGATATTTATAGGTGATAAATTGGTTGTATTTATAGGCCATGGGTTGCCCACTTTTAGTTGGCCAGCAGTAAATTCTAAAATAAAAATGAAATTCGTCCCACACTAGAACATTTAGCTTTTTTTTAACTAGTGATTATGACAGATGAATTTGGGCAGTATATAGCGGCACCCATTATCCAGTTTGTCATTAAAAGGGGCAACTGGACTTGCTAGTTTCCTCGCAATTCCACTTGCCCCTTTAAATGAAGACTTGGATAACCATGACCTGGATGAACGAAAACCCACACAGACAGCAGCACTCATTTGCCCTGATTGTCCATCTCAAGTTCCAAGAATGAGAGCTCCCACAGTATTAAGCAATTTGTTCTTGTTTTGTGTCTAAATTTGAAAATTAGCTGTTATCGTCTCCCCTCTTCATGGCATGAAACATGGGTCTCATAATGTGAGGCACACGTGGTGGTCACCTTGGCCAATCATGGCCCTCTGAAGTCAAGTTTCTGCCCAAAAAGTCTTGATGCTGATCGCTGTTTGCCTCCCCAAGACCATTAGTAACATGCTGTTGTTTTCTTGAGGTATAAGAAGTCGTATGTTAACCTCAGGTTAGGCTGCTTCTTTAGACTTTACTACACTGTGGGTGTGTCCTAATATTTTTGTATGTGGCCCTCTGTGAAAAAGATGTGGACATCTGTTACAAGCCACCTTTGTTCTGTGTTTGCCATCAAGTTGGCAGAAAGTACAAATACTGAAGTAGGAATAAATATCAGTATGACAGTATGTTCTAATCCTTGCATTTGCAGTGAGATTATCGAGTCCCACCATCAGTGTTGACTATGCAAAGAGATGGAGCTATGTTTACAGGTTTGATGGTGTCTATCAAACACTTCTGTTTTCATAAATGCCTGAATTGTAAGAGGTATGTCTTAACACCGATTTGCTCTTAAAGTTGTGTAATTTTGTTCATGTATTTCAAAAAATGAAAACGTGAGGACTGATTGCTCAGCTTTTGTCAAATGTTGGTAATATAGCACTTAAGTACTGAGCTGATGTATTAATCCCACAGTTAATCGTATAAGAGCCATTCAACACTTTTGGAATATACTGATCTTTGCAGGGATCAGTATATTCACAGCTTTTTTTCTCAGAATCAATTTTCCCCATGTTGCATCTTTTTCTTAAAAGAACAGACTCACATAGTCAGGAACAGGTGAATTGTGTCCGTTGGGTATCCCTCGAAGGAGTGGGGGCATACCAATACAGATTGATGGTTACAAGTTATCTGAAGAGTTCTCGCAAAGAAAAAGGTGGTCATTACATTTTGAATTTCATCTGAATTAGCAGAGACAATCTCACATCTGGACTATTAACTCATTTGGTATGTGGAGTTTTAATTTCAGAACCTGGGTGCTCATAAATTACACAGATATGATGTCGATTTGCCTTTATCTTAGAGTGAGGGGAGAATGCCTTGGAATAGTGGGCCACCACTCTAAATGTAAGGTGGTCAAGTAAAGACTTGGTGCTCTTCTCAAAAATGTCAGTTTAAATTTACATCTGTGTTGACTGAAATTAGTTTGGAAGGAGAAGTATTTAAGACACAGAAAAAAATCCAATGTGATGCATCCCATGAAATAACATCTTTTTCCAGTAGATTTTCTGGGTCATTATCCCCACACTAAACTCCTATTTCTACCAAGGAATTTGTTTATAGCTATTTTTCATCTCGTCAAACAGCTTTTCTTTCCCGTCATTACCAATTCTTTTTTTTTTGCCTAGCATTCTGATAAGGGAGTATCATATAGAGTTTGGTGTTTTCCTGCTCCTTATCAGTGGTTACATTTTTGTCAGCTCATTCACGTCCTCAGTGTGATGAACACATAAGTCTGACCTCTAATTAATAATGAACAATATGCACATTCTGACATGCTGTACTATTTAAAGTTTGTCTACTTGTTACAGAAGAGATAAATTATTATTATTATTATATATATAAGGACCTGTGAAACAGATCGTTTCTGTTTTATAAGCTTTTGGAAGCGTAAGCTCATCAAATTTGAACAGCCATTTCAGTTTTTGCTCATGAGTCAATACATGTCAGGTGTCCAGTTAAGGGAAGTCCCGATCCAATATCAGCAGAAAACAAATATTAGATTATATCGGCCTGCATCTAAAATATCCAAAATGAACACTTTGATACAAGCAGTCCTTTCTAATTTATTTTTTTTTTCTATAGTTGTAGAATATTCTGATGTTTTAGTTAAACACAGCGGTTATTTTGCTGTATAATTTTTTTTAACTGGATTTTTCATGGTCTTCTAATTTATTTTTTATGTATTTTACTTAATTATTTGTACTATATTCTTATGTTTAAGGTTAGAATTTATCGAACCCATTGATTAACAACAAATCAGTTTTTCTCAGACCTACTATTGCTGACTACTGTTCTCTGAGTAATCTCACTTGATCAAGCCTTTTCTTACAGTCCATTCGACAAAATAAGTAATAAAAGTATTTATATTTCCTGCTGATATCATATGTGATTGATATCGGTATCGGCCAATACACAAAGCTGCTATATCAGTGTCGTATCGGAGGTGAGAAAGTTGTATTGGGACACCTCAAGTCCAGTTACAGCTGGACATCTTATGGTTTATGCAGTGTTAAAAAAACTGGACTTGTTCCTTGCAAAGTCTGTTTTCTTTTGGAATGGCCAGTGGAATAATAGCATATTCTTACTGTTAAACCAATGATCTTTAGCTTCAAGATAAAAATACAAGTCTTCATAAGTCAGGTATTAAATTCTGTTTGTCCTTCGCTTCTGTTGACAGAATATTTTCAACCCCAGCCCATGTATTTTGCAGCTTCTTTATTTAAAGGATAAGTTCGGTTTCTACAGCTTTCACATTGTTTATAGAATGAAGTAGAACAATATACTCACCCAGAAGGCTTTCCTGATCCAAACAGTGCTTCGGGAGATATTTAGATCCAAAATCGAGCAGCGGACATTCGTATAATGGTAGCACATAGGGCATGTATAGCGCCGCTTCTAAAACTGCATTAATCGTCCAAAAACTCATTGGTTTCACCAATATTTCATCATGGTCCGCTCACGCTACTCCTCCATTACAGTCTGTGTTGCTCCAGACATGTTTTAAGTTCTCCTGTTGTTTTGCCCCCCAATAGAGCAGCTTCAGCACTGACTTGTATCATTTTTTTTTCCTTTGACTCGTAGTTGTAGGATGGATCCAGACGGTGGGGCAGAAACACAAAAAGCTGTCAGTTTGCAGTGGAAGAGCTACAAGCTCGTCCAGGACCCAACCATCCGGCGTGTCTCACAGAAAATCTACAGATATGATGGAGTACATTTCAGTGTGCCAGTGAGTTCACTTCTTGTCTTTTTCAACTCCATGATATGTGTACATGTAAGATCTAACCGTTGTACTATTGATTTTTTTTGCAGGACTCTGGGTTTCCTCCCGTGGGTGAACTGCGGGACCCTAGACCTCGGAGACTGTGGTCCAGATATACAGAGCTTTCCTTGCCAGTCCCAAAGTTCAAGGTGAGGACATCTTTAAACAATCAAATTCGCACAGTCAGCTTTATCACCAAAAGAGACAGGCTGTAGTCCTCTTATTGTGTCATTTGTCTTCTCAGCTCGATGAGTTCTACGTGGGTCCGATTCCGCTCAAAGAGGTGACCTTTGCCAGACTCAATGACAACATTAAGGAGCCCTTCTTGGCAGAAATGTGTGCCAAGTTTGGTGAGGTGGAGGAGATGGAAATTCTGTTTCACCCAAAGACCAGGAAGCACTTGGGCCTGGCAAGAGTGTTATTTACCAGCACCAGAGGGGCGAAAGACACAGTGAAACATCTGCACAACACCTCTGTCATGGGCAACATCATTCATGCTCAACTGGATATTAAAGGTAAGATCATTGAGACATAGTGATCCATAGACTCTTCTAGTGTTTATATTAGGAGTGACTAAACAATATTTACTTGAGGCAAATCCAAGCAAAACTGGAAGCAAACATGAATCACCCCCACAAGCAAATAGGGAGCTCAGAGATCTAAGAGTGCACTGACATTAGACTATTGTCATGCCCATGTGTGTTTCCACTCAAATGTCCAGCTTGTTTGTATGGTGTGAGTGATCTGTGCTTTGGTGCGGTTAGGCCTGTTCCCTGGCCTGCTTGGTGGAGTTGGACTTCAGCAAGGCACACGTATGGTGAATCCCAGTTCTTCCTCTGAGCACTCTGTTCTGAGGGCCAAGGGGAAGTGGTGAAAATACACTGTTGAGAAACGAGACACCACTCGATTCCCACTACATCATCACCCAGAGCCGCTCGCTGACTGTGACATAGGCAGATGCGGTGATGGCCGTAGCTACAGCTGCAAAGCTAGCTTGTTTTATAAAGTGAAATTGTAAAATATGACCAACAATTTAAAACACGACTAGTATTTACTGTATGATTTAATTAGTTCGTATAAGTATGTGCTTCCTTCGGTCTCCACTCTGCCTCATGTTGGCGGGCGCGTTGTATTATGGGAAATTCTCATACGTCTTTTGGCCCTTTTCCACAAGCACGCCTTGGCCCTACTCTACTCGGCCCCACTCAATTTACAGCGTGTTTCCACTAGCCTGGTACCTCCTAAAACAAGCAAGTTTAAGTACCTACTCTGCTCTGGTTCCAAGTGAGCTGAGTCAATACTAAAAGATGACGTCACCGACTGCCGGCTACTGATTGATCAGACAATGTCATCATCGATGAGTCATGAGCGCGACGACCTAGCATGCTAGCGGTAGCTACCATTAGCTTACCCTCATACGTCTCTTCTTTGCAGCTCGATTGCTCTCGTCCTCGGCTTCATTCTGTTGTATAGCTTCCAAAACTCTCCTGTGCTTCTTAAGGGGTATTTCTTCTTGCCACCTGCAGCCTTCTTCTGCTTTCCTTTTTTACTCGGTTTGTGACAAAAAGCCACAGATTGTTGTGAGCGCTCAAAATGACGTCACCGCAGTGGCGGTCAGCTGTTTACAGCAACACTGCACCCCGTTGGGCAGGCAGCTAGGGCTAATGGAAAAGCAGCACAAGGCGAGTAGAGTAGAGTAGGGCTAATGGTAAAGGGCCATTAGTTTTAAGTGAGGTCTCAGTCTGTCTTCATTTCAAGGCCTGTGTAGCCCTTTATCTAAGCCCTATGGAGAGTAAATGCACAAAATCAAGGGGTAAGGGGCAAGACAAGGAGTAGAATTGGGATTCACCCTTACTCACACTCCTCACTTGTAGACCTCTAATGATTTGCCACAGGAGATGTTGATGTTTTTAAAGATAAGTCAGTCTGTGATATTTTAAGTAAAGTAAAATCTGGGACATGCCTTTTTTATTGAAATTGCACCTGGACAGAGAGACAGACAAAATCATTTGATTAAAATAATCCAGTCCTAAAGGTGTCTGTTTTTTTAATCAGAAATGTTTTGACAGTCAGTGCAAACTTTAGTTTTCCTGTTTAATGAGTTAATGCTACTATCTTATCTGGCTCTTAATATGAGGGGCTTCTTAGTAAGGACTTGCAGTATAAAAATATTGCTTGTATGTGTGTTGCTACTGAATTGTATTAATGTTTTTTTGCTTTTATTTTCACTCTTAGGTCAACAGAGGCAGAAATATTATGACCTGATAGTGAATGGGTCCTACACCCCGCAGACTGTGCCCCTTGGAGGGAAGGCTTTGACAGACAGGGTCCAGCCACCAACACCAACACAGCCACAGCCTGATACGGTATGTCGCAGCATGATTTTTACCAAGCTTGTCAGTAGTGATGTGAAAGAAGTGGGCGAGAAATTGTCTTCAAATGTAGTTTTATTTTATTCTATTGCAGTAACACGTTTATTCTGGCAGCATTTTTCTTGAGGATGATTGTGTGGCTCGAAATACTTCCCTCGTGTCTAAGAAGAGATCCATGTATTTTTCTCTGCACAGTCATCAGAAATCAGGCGAAGGCTCTCCAGCGAGCTTGCTGTTTTGGCTGCAGGGGTCCAGGCCCTCACATCAGGAAACATCACCCCTTGCTCTGCAGACACTGGTTACAGCGAATCGCGGCTGGACACGCCCCCCTCTTCTGGCCCTTTCACCCCGGGCTCCTCTGCCTCCTCTCAGGGAGGGACGCCTCACAGCTCAAGATCTGGGACTCCTTTCTCACAAGATATAAGCTTCAGTGGTGGCAGGTTGGTCGTGCTCCCATTTGTATTGTGCTACTGTCAATCAGCTGCAAGTTCTTCCTTATCAGTGGTGTGGGTGCAAGGATATATTAATATCCTAGTATTGTGTGGGGCAATACTACTTAAATATTATGAGTGTAATGTAACAATTTATGGAAATTTGGCACATTTTTCTGTATGTCAGTTGACATTCAGCCATTTCTTTCCTTCTCTCTGCTCCATTTATTTTTATTATTGCTGTTGCTGGAACCTCAAATTAAGTTAATAAATGTTGCAGAGACTATATTCCATATGATTAACAGACAAACTTTGTTTTTATTGCATGTTGTGCATTCTTGATGCGAAGAAAATGGGGGTCAGTGAATAAATTGTCAAGTGAAGCCCTAGGTATTGTTTTGTGATATATTTTATTGTCACCCATCTATCTCAGTACTTAATTTATGCCAATTCTTGCCAGTACACACAATAATTTGTTTGCTTGGTTGGGCCTTCGTCCCAAGCTCCTGTAGTCGAGTGGGGTTGTAGGGCTACGTGGAGATGACTCTAGCAGCAAGACGCTGAATCTCAAACTGCTTCCTAGTGGCTCTGCCAGCAGTGTGAAAGTATAAATGAAATGAAGTTAATTCTCTTGTACTTTTCCCTCTACGTTGCCAACAGTGTGTGATTGTGATGTAGATGGTTAAATGTGAGACACAGTGTGAAAAGGCTCTGAGTAATAAGGACATGAGAAGTCTTATCTTTTCTTTTATTCCTGTGTTTCAGGCATACTGGCTTCAACACTGGCACTTTGAGCAGCGGTTACCCTCCCCAGGACATGCTCCCTTCCTCCTCCTCCTCGTCTGCAGTCTCATCAACGGTCGGAGGATTTAAAGTGTCCCGATATTCTGAGGATGCACAGGAACCTGCAGCGCACCACCGAGGTCGCCCTATCTACCCTCCAACCCCATCATACCGCTCCAACGAGCCGCCATGCTACCCATCATACCCTGGAGTCGGAGGGCCTGGGCCACACATGGGGCACCACTCCTCCATGCCTCCACCACCCTTTGCCACCCAGTATGATCAGCCCCTGATGTCAGACAGGGAGCGCGACAGAGACTCAGGGGGCCGTTACGGGGCCGGGTCGGTTGGCTCCAGAAGGTCATCGTACCACCACCAGCAGGAGACGAACTCTTCCTCTAAGTACCATTCCCATCACTCCCATCACCACTCAGACCGCAGGGATGAGAGGGGGTACCGACGGGACAGCCTGGGCTCTCGATCGGGCGACCACAGCCACCAGAGACACCGCAACCACCACCATTCACACAACCACCACAGCAGCAGCCGCAGGAGGAGCAGCCATGACCGGGACAGAGACAGAGATCGGGACAGAGAGCGGGACAGAGACAGTGACTACTCCAACAGCTCTGACCCAAGATACAACTCAAACTCTTACCGCTCCTCCTCCAACAGCATGTCTCCCCCTCCATCCTCGTACTCTTCATACTCCTCCTCCTCCAAAGAGCCCACCGCAGCCCCTCCTCAGGGATTGGATGTTTCCTCCCGTCTGGCCGAGAGAACCTCCCAATCTTCTGTAGGTGCTGATAAAGACTTCCACACTGGACACCACAGCGCACTGCCTCCGCCTCCCCCACCACCGCCTCCACTCCCACCAGCTTCTGTCATTGCTGCAGCTGTAGCCGAGACACTCGGAACTCTAGACTTCAACCAGGACAGTCCCGCCCATGAAGAGCAGTGGACGAAACCCAAACGCCGTCCCAGCACGCCACCCGCACCACCGAAGACTCCTCCACCTCCCCCTTCGTCCCCTCCCCTCCCGTCTATTCCCTCTTCCTCTACCTCCCCTTCCTCCACCTCCTTACCCCAACAGCTTCCCTCATCCTCCAGCTCACCACCACCCCCGCAACGAGACTCTTCCTCCCCAGAGCCGGACTCCACAAACGAGAGTTTACCGTTCGCCTACCACAGCAGCAGCCTCGACTCGAGAATCGAGATGCTCCTGAAGGAGCAGAAGGCCAAATTTTCCTTCCTCGCTTCTGATGAGGAAGAGGAAGAGGACAGGAAAGAGGAGAAGCAGAGGGGTGTTGGTGGGGCTAGAGGAGAGCGGAAAGATGGGGTAGGTGATGCATTAGTGGAGCGCCCAGGAGACAATGAGGTGGGAGACAATGGAGAGAGGGACCACCGTAGGAAAGGGGAGAGAGACAGCCATAGGGGAAGGAAACATGGGAAAAGTGGAGAAGGTCGAAGAAGTCCAGCCGTTCTCACAGCAGCAACACCTTCTTCAACCTTCTCTGCCCACATTCTGCCCCCAGTGGAGCCCCTGTCTCAGGCTGGCCTCACTGGGACTGGAGCTCTGCAGGAGGAATCGTCACAGTCTGGACCTGCTGATACACTGAGCAGGACAGGAGCACACACACCACCTTACAACGGACAAAGCCAGGTAACTGAGCAAGTGATAAAAACTCAGTCTGTGTGTCATTGAAAAGAGCAATGAACTACTCCACCTATAATACCTAGAGCAGTAATCACCAACTGGAAACCCATGGGCTACATCAGCCCCCCAAAGCTCCCTATCCAGCCCCACAGAATATCATAATATTCAGAAAATTTGCATGGTTTTGTACAGCTGTTGAAGTACACCCATAACATAAAGTATTTCATCAGGAATTACACCATGCTAGTTTTACAACCAAACTCCACAGCTGTCTCAACATGGCTGGAAGCAATATGGTTGATGCTGTTTTAATGAAATACAAACACAAAATACTGTGGATTACTTTAATAATATTTGGCATTCTACAAGACAGAAATTCTGTGTACGTTTTCTAAGAGTTAGAATTTACTGTCAAGAGATGAGAATGTTTTTAAACTTAGGGATGAGAATTTCCTTCAATCATAGAAAAAAATTGGACACACTTCTATGTATGTTAGTTGTTTAATGTGTAATTTAGTTTGCTAGTATGATACCCCCCTTAAAAATTTAAGCATGCTTAAAGGACTTCTTTTCAGATTAAGGAAGCAGAACATGTAGTGAGGGACAGCAGAAGGGGTTGCAAGATGCCTTTCACACAGAACAGTTTTTAATGAGTTGAATTTAGATAATTTACCTATATTTGCAAAATTGTATACTAAAAATGTGTTAAATCTAGTATCAGTTCAGTAAAATGTGTGATGAAATAAAGTAAAATACGAAAAATAAAAGGAAGTCTTTTACATGCTTTAACCCAATGTGAGCCACATTGCACGTCCTGCAGCTTGACTTCAGCATGTACACGTACTGCAAATCTGTTGTTCAGCTCTAGTAAGATGTGTCCCAGCAGACTGATGTAGCGTACCCGATAGGCAACATGTAAGATAAACAGATTCTGGGAGATGGATTGGCCCTTTGGGATGCCTCATGAAAGGGTTGCAGAAGAGGACGTGTGGTTGTTGAGTACACATTTAAGTTTTTCTGTGAAAGTTATAAAGGAAACTTTCTATGCAGTACCTGAGAGGAAAATCCAGTTTGATAAAGGATCAACTAATATTTCATGATCAGTGGCACTGAAGGTCTGATAAAATAGTTTCCCTGTCTATATGCACCAGAATTCATTTATATCATTGGGAAGATCTACTCTAGCATTGTTTGACTGAAACCGCATTGAAATTGATTAGAAATATAACATCTGTCAAAGTAAAGACGAGAAAACTTGAGGGCACAAACCTGTCCAAAGGCATGTCTGACATTTTTGTCTCCAGTTATTGGTCAAAATGTGGCCAATGTTATCAGATCCTTTCAAAAATTTCTGGATCCTCATTCATATTTGGATCATCGCCAAAATCAAATCACATCTTCCTTTGCCTTGACCAACATTCCCATAGATTTTCCTGAAAATCTGTTGAAAACTTTGATTTATACTGCGCACAGACAGACAAACAAACCAACAAAAACAGGTGAAAACCACCTCCAGGTGTAAAGAAGACATGTTTGCTGCTCATGCTGGAGAAACATTCAGTTTTTTTATTTGAAGAGGGTTTGACATTTATTGTTAAAGACAACAAGAGAGTGATATTTGAGAGTGCTTGCTTACCAAATAGAACAGAGGCACTGCTTTGTCCACAGGGGGGCACAAAAATGTAAAAATCGAATGTGGCTTTAATGAATGCCAACAGTCCAAACACAGACCTGTTCTGCTGCAGCTGTGTGTGTGTGTGTGTGTGTGTGTGTGTGTGTGTGTGTGTGTGTGTGTGTGTGTGTGTGAATTTTCTTATTTGAAATGAATCTTGTAACTCTGTGCTCACATGTTTCCGGGCTAACATATGTAACCTCTGCTTCCTTTCAGTCCTCCCCTAATTCCTCAGGTGAAGACATGGAGATCTCAGATGAGGAGGAGGTGGAGACCACCATCACGACGGTGGACACCCACCAGCCCTCAGTCACCTCAGGGTCCTCCCCCTCTTCATCCCAGGCTGTCATGCCATCTCAAAAAACAGACCCCTCATCCTCACCCCCTCCCATTACTGACTCAACACAGCACTTTGGCACCTCCATGCACCCTCCCATACCTTCCTACCCTCCCCATTTGCCCCCTCCGCCTCCACCTGGTTACTCCCTTCAGCCGCCACCCCCTCCAGGAATCCCCCCTCTTTCCCACATGGAGCTACACCCCGAGTACCCCCCTCCCATTCCCCACCACATGTATGACTATGCCACCTCCATGGAGCTGATGAATCAGTACAGCGGCGGCGCCCCCATGTCCTTTCAAATGCAGACTCACATGCTGAGTCGGCTACACCAGCTGCGCATGGCGTCGGCAAACGGCACCCCGGGTCCTGGTGAAGCAGCCACAGCAGACTATTCATCCTACCATCTCCACTCGATGCCCCCTCCTCACACTCACCACCCTTACATGGACCAAGAGGGTAGGGGGGCAGCATCTCATTATGACCAGGACCACCGCTACATGCCTCCCCATATGCCCTACCCCTATGCTGACCCCCACAGCACTCAGATACCACCACCTCCGCATCATGGAATGCCCCCTCCTCATACTGGTTGGCCACCACATGTCTTACCCCCCCACTTCCCCTCTTACCCACCGCCTGGCTACGGCACCATGCTGCCCAGGGATGGAGGAGAGTACAGTGCTCCAGGGGAGGAGATGCCCCTTCCTGTCGAGAATCCGCATGAGGCCACGGTGCAGAGTGTTCTGGCAAATCTCATCCAGGAAATGAAAAACATCATGCAGAGGGATCTGAACCGCAAGATGGTGGAGAATGTTGCCTTTGCGACTTTTGACGAGTGGTGGGACAGGAAAGAGACAAAAGCCAAGGTAAGCATGATCAGTCACATCTATAAAACTACTGTTAATGTAGGCATGTGTCCAACACTGTTTTGCTACCCATAACCAATAAAGTTTAGCATTTACAGTGCTGACAGGGCTTTTCTGCCATGTGGTATCAGCTCCACTAGAATCAACTCTACTCAGCTGGGTTTGCTGTTGATCATAACCAGTGTGCCACAATTCTTCGAAGCATTAGCTTCTCAAATTGCTTAAATTTGACCAACTTTCTGTGATATTCTTAAAGTGACTGTGAGGAGTTTCTAAGTAATTGCAAAAAAGTCTCACTTTTAGATATATGCCTGATCGAAATACACACTTTAAGATGAGTTTTACAGCATCAGTATATGTTATCTATAAATGCTATTCCTTAGCTTCTTGGTCGGGTCGGACAGGACAGGGCTGGACTGGATTGGCCTGGTTACTCAACTTCAGGAACAAGACAATTAAAACTAGAGCAAATTTATATTATTCGGACATGTCTTAGAGCACCGGGCTGTTAGTAACGATATATAGCCGGCTCCAAAACTACAATACTAAGTTTTTCAAAACTTGCTTGTTGTCACACATCAAAAACTAACGCTACGTAACTAGAAAGAGATACATTACCTCGTCGCTTTGCATCCTGTAAGTTGTTGAAAAAAGAAGTTGTAAATCAATGCAGAGTTCTGATGAAGGTCCGGGCTACAACACAACAAACACACGCTTTGGCTTCAGTAATGTGTTGTGGTGCGTTCCAGTTGTAGTGAGAAGTAGGAATTTCCAAGTTCTGAGTAGGAAACTGCAGCTGGAACGACCCCTGAAGTCTGAATTTCCTACTGGGAACTCGGTGAAACCTCGCCACCCCCGAGTTGACAATCAAAGATGGTTGCCCCCAGTGTGAACAGTTATTTAGCTCCTGTAATAATCATTTTATTTGCACTTCTGACTGGGGTGTGTCGCTCTAGATCAGCTGTATACATAGTATTGTTAGACTTCTGTTTACAAAAATGCTGCCATAGTGATAATCACATTCTTCATGTGATATATTTGTGAACAACAATGCAGGCATGCTAACAACAGCTAACAATAGCCTGGTAGATTGGCATGTTTTTTTCCAACTTCAACTGGAACGCTGATAAGTCAGAGATGATGTCACTCCCAGTTCCGAGGTTACTGGAACACAGCATTACCACAGTCGCCACGCATGCTCATGGGTAGCAGAGTCTTTGTGTCGCTGGTAATGGATTGTCCTCACAGTCCCTTTAATTGATTCCCTTTCACTAAGGTAACATGGTTAAGTATATGAAGACATTGATAAAATGCTATTAGAAATAAATATTTGAAATCTTGACATAATGAGTGTTTTTACTCTTTGAGCGTCTTTGAGTAGACGCTGGCACGACTGGTTGCCGCTGCTTTCTGGTGCTTTTGTTGTTTTAAACGTTAACAGTGTCCTTGGGTGTCATGAAAGTGCTATAAAATAAAATGTTTTTCTTTTTTGTTATAATTACTCCTCAAGCCTTTCCAGACGATGGTCAGAGGGGTCTCTGCCTTGCGGGATGATGAGAAAAAAGAGGAGAAGGTCAACCGTCCTCGAGAGCCTCTCACATCTTTGGTAGATTGGGCGAAGAGTGGCGGCATGGAGGGATTTTCTCTGCGAGGAGCCTTAAGACTGCCTTCCTTCAAGGTCAGAAAAATAATAAGATAAAAAGATTACATATGTCTCGTAAGCCTTTACAAGTTAAACATCTGCATTTATTCTGAGGATGATAGATTTTTTTCAAGATGACACTTTCTGTTACTCTAACAATTGATAGTAATAAAAGTATTTATAAAAACTGAAGATCTCAAGTCATGTTTAATGTTAAAACTGCTACTAACAAAGAGATTAAGGACACATTTTTTGGAATGAGGACATGTGCAGCAGTTATCTTGCATTTTTTTCTTCTGAAATTTAGGAATAGCTCAAAGTAGGGGCTCATCTGGACCTCTGCTTTTGTTGCTCTTATATCAAAACAAGTATTAAAAAAATCTAAATGTTCTTGCATTATAGAAGTCAACATTCACATCCCTTTTATTTATCAGGAAAAGTGAAAATATTCCATTAACAGAAATAATGAAAATACTATGATCTTAGTTTAAAACCATTTCATTGTAATTTGACTTCATAAAAGTCTTACCACATTACTGACCAATATTGGTCCCTGATTAGACTCAAAAATATATGATTAAGCACAATTTCTAGTGCCGTAGTAAATTATCTGTATAAAAACAATGATGTGCTGATTTTTCATAATGCTATTTTTGTCACTGATGCAGGTGAAAAGGAAAGAACCACAAGAACTTGAAGAGGGAGACATGAAAAGGCCACGTCCGTCAACACCACCAGACGAGGACGATGAAGGTCTGCTGAGCTGGTGTTTTAGAATTTAAAAGAAACTAAAACTGGGAGACCTGCTGCAGTAAATCTCTCGTCTTGTTTGCAGTTACAGAAGGAAGAATACCAGAGGCAGACCGACGGGCAGCTGAACGAGACAACAAGAGAAGGAAGAAGAAGCCAAGGAGTCGTAAACCATGGGAGCTCGGCAGTGAGGGCGAAGAAACATCTGATGGGTCTTCATCAGAGAAGGTACAATTCAAAATTTCATTAATTATGTATTTCAAAAAACTCACAGCTTTCCTGACCTTCACCCACAAAAAAGTGCAGGTGCATCAATGAGTTTAGGCAGTGGTCTCCAACCTGTAGATGTTGATCTACTTGTAGATCTTTAAGACAGTTCAAGTCGATCTTAAAGATGAGATGCTTCACCCTTTGTCAGACACACAGGATAGACCCTTTTCCTTATCCGTGAAAAACCTGGTGAATCCAGCTGCTATGCAAGATAAACTGGGTCTGACTGGTTTCTCTCCAACTCATGACTTTTTAAGAAAGATATTAAAATAAACTTGTGTTTCACGCGAACATTGTTCCAGTCCTTAGTGGCAAGTTTTGTTTTGTTAGGCTGCATACATTGTAAAGTGCTAATGTGAGTTTAAATCTCCAGAATCTTCATTTGAATTTCTGCCCTTGATCACATTTATGGATTGAAGATTACATCTTTAATTGTGAAGTTAGATGATGATCATTAAATTTTTGATGTTTTTTTTTTTTTTTTAACTTCTTTTTATTGGGGTTTTTCTTTCCAAATACAAACAGAAAGACAGCAAATCCAGTACATTAATAAAACATAAATAATGTACATGTAAGTGGACACAAATAATCACAAATGTAAATAAGATCTTTTTCCCATACTGATCCTATTCACCATCTGGATCCGCCATGATGAAAAATATGATCTTTATGAATAACTACTGAACTAAAATAGATATCATTATGAAACCAACTGCTAATGGTATGTTTTCATGGTCAAGGAACCTAAATATTTAGATGAAATAAAGGTAGGACTAATATTTATGGTAAAAATCACAATATGGGAAAGGACTGTGGCGCTGGCGGAGGTCTGCGCTCTCCGAGTGCTTTTCTAGTTTTGAATGTTTTTGTCATTTCTCATGCAATCAGTCAAATCTAACTGTTAGTTGTCTTGGTGCTTATTCATAAGAAAATTGTCCTTGTGCAGACTTGTCAGTAGATGGCAGCATTTCTCTGCTAACTAGTTGTACTCTGACTTACACCTTTTCCATTATGCAGGATGAAGAAGAAGAGAGTGAAAAAGAATCTGATGGTGAGTTCATACCAATCACATATTTTTCTTTAGTCTCTTTTAATTATTATTTTAGGTAAAAGTTATCTCACCTGTCCTCCCTCCCTTTTCTCAGATGATGCCCTCAGTGCTGACAGTGATGATGAGAGCCTCTCCTCATCATCTGAGGGCTCTTCCTCTTCAGCATCCTCTTCTTCCTCTTCCTCTGAAGATGAAGGGGATGAAGGAGAGAGGGTGGAGAGTGATGGGCCAGACACCATGGACGACTCGACAATGGACAGTGCCACAGAGAAAGAGGAGGGCAGGTATGGTGGAGCACTGGAGATCCATTGAGTGCCAGTGGCTTAGTCTGGTAGCCTTGGCAGAATGCAGCTTTGTCTCTCACATGTTAATGTGTCATTGGGCAAGACACTTAACCCCAAGCTGCTCTAACTGCTGCATCAGGGATGTGTTACTGGGTGTGAAAGTGTGTGTTAGCAAATGCTGGTGGACAACTTGCCCTAAAACTTGAGCCATCCGTAAGTGGATGGAAGAGTGAATGAGCGTGAACGGGTAGATCTGACCTGGCATGTAAATGTGCTTTGAGAGATCAGAAAGATCAGCAAAGTATTATAGAAGCTCAAGCCCATGTTTTAATTCAAGAATTTCAAGAATGCAGTGCTTCAAACTGGCTTTTCTCTGTAACATATATTTACTGAATATTTTTTTTGTCCTGTGCTTTTTGTTTCAGGGAAATGACCGCAGCTGCTGTTCCAAAGACTGAAGTCAAACCAGGTCAGCCTGAAATTCACAACATCAACAAAAAAAAATCAATATAAAAGGAAATTGAATTACAATGCCAAATTTAACCCTATTCAGACATAGTGCAGCATATTTGATACCCTAGTGTGTAATGATGTTATCTATTGATTGGCCAGCAATGCTGATAAAATTGTTTATTTTGAAAAGGTCAAATTTCCCAAAAGATTGTGAAATATTTTCCTTTGCCAGAAATCACTACTGAGACAAACTGTCTTCTGTCAGTCACTGCCCTCCTCTAGGGCATAACACAGAGCCACTCAGTGTGTGCTTCTTCCACAGAAATGTGCCACACTTGGCACAACATAGAGAACTCTGTGCTGCTTGCACTTGCTTGAATTAATAAAATCCCATGAGAAAAGCCGGATACCTGTTTCCCACGTGCATGAGTATGAACTATTTTAATAACATAGGTCGGGGATCGCCAGCTTTGGGAAAAGTGGGTCACGTGAATACAATTCTTACTGCCAAAAGGCCAAATTTTGAAAATTGTAAGAAAGATTCAAAGTAACATATAAAATTGTTCATAGCTTAAAAATCAGTAGTGCTCCTCAGATAGAGAGCGTTAATTTTGGCTAGTTTTGAGCTCAAATGCAAACAATAATTGTCACTTTCACTAACTGAACACTGAAATAGAGCCAGCTAAAGCTTATGTTCAGTGCAGTGAATGAGCTATTTTTGAGTAATTGACTGTGACTGAGTGAAAATTTCCAGTTCAAAAGCATATTTAACTTATTTTAAAATAGAAACAATTTCAGTTGATTCTATTCTTGTTTTTGCAAAAGAAAATAAATCTTTTGAATACTAATTAAATGTATGAGTAGTGGGAATGGATAGAAACATAGGACATAGATATTAATCATCTTCCAGTGGTTTGGTCTTTGTGCATGGTACAGCTCTGAAAACTCTGCCAACATCCTATATTGCAGGTTCTACATTGTACCTTCATGTTTACTTTTGGATTATCATTAACAGTTATTTGGAGCTGCACTGAATGATGAAGAGGGCCGCATGTGGGCTGAAAGTGCCATAGGAAATTGTCACATTTAGAGAACCTTATTTGTAGAGCACTTTGAAAATAGCCAACTTCAAAGTACTTCATGTAATTAGATAAAAAAAATATATATATATATGAAAATAAATGATCATACTTTGTAAATTATTAAAACATAAATAAACTCAGAAGTAAGGCTGGACAAAATTACCTAATCTCAGTATCATGATTAATTGAAGCTCTTGCCTCGATTACGATTAATGAACGATTATTTTATGCCATGCTGGAAGAAATTGGCGGTGTTACCGACGGTCGTCGAAGCAGTCTTCCTGCAGTATTTACACTTCACATCTTTCTGCTCGATGTCCTCTGCACAGAATCCAAAATGTGCCAAAACAACAGAGACAGCATTTATCTTGGCTACAAGGTCCTGTGATAGATTGGCGCTTGTCTCCATGTTGGCAGCGCATCCTTCGCTCTTGGCCGCGCTTAAAGTGAACGCTGACAGCATGAAGGGGCGCGGTCATGCCACTTACACAGAGAAATAATCAAAATAATCTACATCAGTAAAATTGCTTTGATTAGAGGGTCTAAATGTTGGTTTCGATTGTTTTTTGATTAAGTGCCCAGCGCTACTCAGAAGGAGAAAGTCCGAGTAAAATAGTAGTAAAAACTGCACCACATGAACAGATCAGAGATTTCCTCTCATTAGCATTTAATTTATAAGAAATAAAAGTAATTGTTTTAGCGGAGGGCAAACTGCCAAGTTTTGGCCTCAGGAGATTTAACGCTGTCTCTTCTATCATGTTGTTAAAATATGTGGTAGTCACATTTCATTCGAAATCCAAACTTGTAAAAAACTGTCCAGCTCAACTTCTTAGGGGAGTTATCACAGACCAAACAGATGCTGAAGATAAAGCTTTAATGACCAGAATGGTGGAAGAGGAGATTGGTTGAACTTCCTTTTTCATGGTGTTCAGCCCAGTTGTTTTGTTCTTTGGTGTTGATAGTTCTGAAGGAAAGACTTACAGACATGTGACTAATGGTGTGCTTTCACTCAGTGGTCTGGTTTGGAATCTGGATTTCCGAGAATAAAATTAGCAGAGGGTGCCAAAATAATCAATCCTTGTGTTCTTTTGTTTGCAAGCGTGCTTCTTTAACCCTTACCGGGGAACGAGACACACTAGTTTGCATATTGGACTTTTGATGAACCAATAGGAATCCGAAGTCCCTCTTGTGTACCAGCTTTATAATTATTTTAGAGTTTACTCTAAGCTTATCTCAAACCTTTTTCATGTTATTTTCAAGCAACCTCCTAAACTCTGGTTTCCTTACAGGTGAAATCAAGGACTCCAAGGCAGATACAACAACAGCACCCACCAAACGACCTCCATCGCCCCCCCACCCACGACCCTCATCCCCTGTTGTCCTTGTCCCCCCTCTGAAGAAACGCAGGAAGACTGTCTCTTTCTCCACTGGTGAAAACGAGAGCAAACCCTCACTGCTGACTGCACCTCTATCTCCATCTCCTTCACCCTCTCAAGCGGCGGGTGAATCTCCTCTCGTCTCTCCCAGCAAGCCTCCGGACTCCCCCATCACTGCTCCCACAACACCTCCAGCTCGTGCCACTCAGGGCATCCAACTGCTCCCCTTTGCCTCCAAACCAGGCGAAGGCAACGCCCTCATCGTACCCTCACCTGGACGTATCCAAGATCCTGACGAGTACAAAAAGGGACCACCTGTATCTCCTCAGACCACCCCTGTCAAATCTCCCGGAAAACGAGGCGCAAGCAAAGAGTCGCCCAAATCACCTGCCCCCCCTCCTGTCATGGTGTGCCGCACCGTGCAAAACCTGCCCCTCGACCACGCATCAATGTGCAGGATGGCTTTCGAGGAGGCCCCCCCTCCTCCTTCAGTCAACAAACGGTCGAGAGGCCGGCCTCGGACAGCCAGCATCAGAGAGGATGAGGAGGATGAGAGTGAGCAGAGGTTGAGGCTCAGAGAGCAGCTCGGAGCATCGAGTCTCCTCCAGCTGGCCTCCGCCTCTGCTGACCTGTCTGTGCTGGCTGACGTTGCTTTGAAAATGGACCCTGAGGGTGGGGACTCAGAGGAGACAGAGACATCTGATGAGGCCGAGGAACAGAAAATGGAGGATTCCAGTGTCTCATCGGGATCCTTGTCTCTGCTCATAACCCCAGAGGGTCTCATTGTTCTAATGGAGCACAACTACTGCAAACCACCGCCTCTCACAGCACCAGCCGGTACCAAAAGGACTTCCTCCAAAACGGACTCCATCCTGCTCCCAACAGACCTTAATGCTATGTCCGGGGTGCTTGAAGCTCCAGAAGAGGTCATTGGAGATGCACTACCACCCAGGGGGGATACAGGGGAATGCTTGCCTTCAGCAGGGGTGCTCTCTGAGTCTGAGGATGCAGGTCAAGCTGCAATCCTTTCTCCTTCTAAGAAGATCAGGGCTGGTAAAGGGTTTGAACTTGAAAATGATAAGAGCAAAGTGAAAAGGAGAAAAGACAAAGAGAACCTGGAGGTTGATCACGCTAAAAAGCAGAAGGAGCTGCCGAGCAAGAAACAAAGGAAGAGGAAACTAGAGGTGTGTGAATTCTGGTTTGTTCCTGTAAATGTCTGGATGTCATGCGTGTCATCGGTAACACTGTGTGTGACACAACAGATATATGACTCATAAGCACGTTTCGTAGTTGCAAAATTATGTACGTTTTTTTGGTTTCAGAATATGAAATGATTTATATTTTAAGTAGATGCAGACCAAAATGATCAAGAAACTCCACATAGTTTGTTTTTGATACCACACATTAAATCCCTCATGGTCTTTTATATTTTTTGTTGTGAACATGGTTATGCATTGAAGACAATTTATTTATATAGAAGCTGCCCTTATAAAAGCTGATATATAAATTGCAGGAGGAAAAATACAACAATATAATTTTTCCTCAGTATCATTTAGTCCTGTCTACAGCGTTTGTTATTGAAGTAAAACTGATCAGTACAGGGTTGTTACAACACCAGATTTGTACCCATATAAATCTTTCAAAGAAAAAAGAAATCTTTCAGAAAAATATATCAATATGCTTTGGTCCTTAGTCCTAGGCACCCTATCTTTGGTTCATTTCTGTTTTTAATCCTCACATAACTGAAGATAAACTCCTGTGCTGTGTACATTGCACAAATAGACAGGCAAAGTTTTTGTACACCAACACATTTTTTTGCTGTTCAGAAAATGTGCTCTCTCTCTTACTCAGTAATAGCAATTTTGTTTAAAGAACTAAAGATCTCGAGACTTTTAAAGGCTTGATACTTTGAATAACCATGGTCATTAAAATAATCGACACAGTGCCATGGAGATGTGTTTTGAAAAGGGTAAAAAAAATTGCACATTTTATGACCTTGTGCCTTTGTAAAACACAAAGCTAACAAAAGCCATTTGCCTGAATTCATTGTTTTAGATGAAACTGTTTTTCATGTGCGTGTGGAAGCATTTCGCATGCACCCTTAAGAAATTATAAACTGGCTCATTCTCAGTGGGATTTGGAGACAAGATACTTTTGTCTTTGTGATGTTTGCACTATGCTGCACTGGAAACATAACTTTTTTGGCCTCAAAATGTTATTTAGTCATTAATTGAAGTTCTATCAGCTCAAAATCTACATTTCCTTTGATGAACATGATCAGAAATTGAACCCAATGAAAAGTAGGTCTTATTAGGAGAAGTAGATTTGTCGAAGTAGAAGTGTAGGATGTGAATGGGTAATTCCTAATTTAAAGAGATAAAATGCAGGACATTTCATTTTTTGACAAGCCTGTCGAATCCATAAAAGAAATTAAGTAGTTGTACATAGCTGAGAAGCTGTCTGACTTTTAACGTGGTTCAAGATGAGTCCCTGTCCCTCTTGTCTCTTTCTCTTTGTACCACTAACAGAACCATCTGGTGTCCTGCTGCCCTCAATGAGCATGCGATGCTCATCGTTGTGTCGCCTTAACAAGCAGGCTGGATCAGACTTTTTTAAACAGGGATGTCTATCTAGAGCCCTAACTTGTATGAGGGCAACACAATTATGCTGACTTCTTTAGTTTTATCAAATAAGCAAGTAAAGCTGTTAGTGAAGTTACCTTGTTTCATTGAACTCAAGTACCCCCCCCCACACACACACACACACACAAGTGTATGTAAAAATGCACTGATAAAGGCTTTAATAGAAGCTCTTAATTTGTTTTTAGCTGTCTGAATTTTTGGCTCATTGGTAATATCTGTGTTTTTTTCCATGTGAAGGACTCGGAGGAAGACGTAGATGTGGAGGAGCTTGAGTCTGGTGAGCTGTCCAGCTCAGACACAGAGGACGAGGTGGTGGAAGAGGTGAGGAAGAGCGAGCGCCTCTTCCTGCAGGAGGCCGGGGTGACTTCATCACAGCGCTGGCCGAAGCCTCTACCTGCACCAGAGACTTTGCTCAAGAAGTTCGACAACCGCAGCGAGTTTGAACAGATGACCATCCTGTACGACATCTGGAACTCCGGTCTGGACGGGGAAGACTTGACGTTGCTGAAGAAGACGTATGAGAAGCTGCTTCAGGAAGACCACGGCTCTGACTGGCTCAATGATACTCACTGGGTCACCCACACAAATATCCTTTTCAATGGCTGCCTTCTTTGTGTGTAGTAAACATCCTGTTTGTTTATTTAAAACACGTTTGATCTTCATATTATCATCTGTTTTGGCCTTGACCTTTGAGCTGCACTAACCAACTTGCCAAACCCTCGGAGGAAGAAGAAAAACGCGGATGGACAGCTTCGAGAGCATGTGACAGGTTGTGCCAGAAGTGAGGGCTACTACGCCATCAGTCGCAAAGAGAAGGACGTTTATCTTGACCTGGACCTTCCTGAGCAGGTCATACGGGAAGTGGAGAATGTCGACACCTCGGTAAGCAAACAACAGATTTTATTCTTGTGGTCTTTTGCTCTTCTTCTTCTCAGTAACCTCAAGAACTTTTTGATTTTACAACCTTTTCTTTTTTTCCCCAAGAACTCAACAAATCAAACGTGTTCGTGTTTTTTAGCATTTTGTGTGGAGATTAATAAAAAAAGGGCACCTTGAAAAGAAAAAAAAAAAAAAAAGAATGAACCGTCCAGTACTAAATGTAAGCTACACCATCATCTGGTATTCCCGCTTTGGACCATAGTTAAAAAAGACCCAATTATCTGGTGGTCCTTAAGATTATGCTGTTTGTCAGATGTGTTAAGAGTCATTACCTAAGCATTCTTACTTGTATTGATATTAAATGTGAATAATTTACAATCAGATCACCTGATCTTTGAGGTTGGTTGAGCTCTTCCTCCGTTTTTGTCACAAGCAATTGAACAATAAGCAATGAGGGAGCAAGCTGGCTGAGGCAGAAGGCACAACAGATGTTTCCATGATTACAATCATAAATAAAGCATAATGTGAGATGACAAGGAAAAGGTCGACCAATCTGTTGATTTGTGGCAAAACAAGCCTCTGTCTAGTGTGACGTGTAAATTATGTTACAACCAAATTCACAAGGAGAGAAGTTAGACCGAAATTACTGCCAGTGGGGATGTCCTAGGAGGCTAGCTGCTAGCCACATTTAGCTTCACTTCCTCTTGTCTGTCTGGAACAGGAATTCCCAAACATTTTGTTGGCTTGGGACCCGAGTAAGAAGTTTGCTCTTTCTCTGGAACACAGACTTTTAGAATGGTATTATATAATCTTAACCAAAAGTTATAATATTAATTAAAATTGTATGAATAATTATTGTCTGTAGCAAAAAAGTTAGACCTGGGTATTGCAAGGAAGGGTAGAAACAGAGTAAAGATTGTCTTCTATGATTTTTATTTTAATTTGTGTTTTTATGTGAAATTGATGCAAATGAAATGGATCATAAATACTAATTAATCTCCTCCTGTAGTTTAGTCCCGTATGACCACGAAAGATCACAGGCGGCAAGAGTTGAGACCCTGGTTGTTGATGAATGACTCTGCTAATGTGTTGCATGCTATATGAAACTTCTTACTGCACACCACCCACTAACAGAGCAAAAACTTGCCCGAGTTTGTTTGTTTGTTCATGTGGTGTCTCTCTCACTGTTCCAAAGTTATTCAAGGTTTAAGATTTTTAGGGTGTGTTTCAGGCTTGTAGTAGAGTTCAGGCGGTGTGTAAACTGTAAATTCAGGGTTGATATATTTTGTTTGTGTTCAGCCCATCCATCCTTGGAGGAAGTTAATTTAGTTTCATCCCTTTGAGTTAATGTCCACCATTAATCTTGATAATGGTGAACTTCTGAGAGGTCTGCTGTGCTGTGACTTATTTTTGTTTTTGCTTTTTATCAAACATGACAAGTTGAGAGGAAGGAATAGGAAATGATTAGTCGATAAATGAATTGAAAACATATTTCCAGTATAAAGTTCAGGGGTTGGAACATGCATAACTTTGACTGTTTTGTCTGAAAGTTGTAAAAAATAATCTAAATATATGATGTGTTATAGAAAAATCATGTAATTTTGAAGTAATTTCATCACCAGTTAAGCTGCTTGGAGAAAATGAAAACTTGTGGCACCAGTTATAAGGGAGAGATACTCATAAAGAGGGCTAGTCCATGATCCAGTGGATCAGGGTTTAATTCCAGCCTGTTGCTCTTTTTCCTCCTCATTTTACCTGTTGCTCTTCATAACCCCCGCTGTTGGTAAAACTAGAAAGCCTCCACGTGACTAGAAACCTGATGACTTCTTTGATTTTGGTGTTTGAAGGTGAAAGCTGAGAGGCAGAAGTGAGTCAGTTTTTGGAAAGATTACAAGGCTATCATAAAATGCTTCACAACAACGATGTGGAAAGAGTGATATCATTCATCTTTCTTCTAAAATCAAACTTCGGGGGGTATGCTCTTTGCTGAATGTTTTTTTAAGAGATTGTTGCGGGTTAATATGATGCTTCAAATGCCCACCGGGAACTACATTGTTTGTAATGTGCTGAGTACAGCTGGCCTGCAGTCATCTGGCTCACGCTAGCAGGGGGTTTGTATAATATGAGAGGATTTCCAAAGAGAAAAGAGGGAGGGTGACGGATTTACTGACCGTTGATGTAGCTTTTCCAAAAAGCTGATGAGCTACGGCCTGGAAACTTCAACACTTTGTTTTTTCAGGTTAAAGGTTTTAAATACGTCATTGCCCTGATATACGTCTATCCATTACTCAGCACAAATGAAACGTAAGCACAAGAGCACGTCTGTCAGTAACTTTGATGTTTGAGCTCTGTAGTGACAACAGTGTCCTGCAGCAGGTACTCGCTGATGTTTTGATGTAGACGTGGTGGTCTGACTGTGAATCAGTAAACAGTGGAAATATGTTAAAGGAAAAGTTCAGTTCCTGCAGCTTTCACATTGTTTATAGAATGAAGAACAACAATATACTCACCCAGAAGGCTTTCCTGATGCAAACGGTGCTTCGGGAGATATTTAGATCCAAAATCGAGCAGCGGACACCGATATAATGGTAACCTGTAGGGCATGGATCGCCGCTCCTAAAAACTGCATTAATCGTCCAAAAACTCATGTTTTTCACCAATATTCCATCGTGATTCGCTCCGAATGGTCCGCCATTGCAGCCTGTGTCTCTCCACACAGCGCTGTGTGCCTGTACTAACCTCTGAACTGACGAGTTTGTTTACGTGCCCTTCGCGCATGCGCAGTACTCTCTGGAGCGTTGCGATCGCCTCCTCCTTTCTATGAGCTCCTTATCTGTATAATCTGGCTCCAAACTGTAAGGACGTCCATCATATTCAAAGTCCTCCTCCACAACATCTTCATCCCATAGATATTCGTCCATTTTGCACAAAACTGGAAGAAGAAAGTCGATTTGTAGCTGCCGGTCTTCCCCTGAAACAATGAGCCGCACTGCGCATGCGCGAAGGGCACGTAAACAAACTCGTCAGTTCAGCCACACAGTGCTGTGTGGAGAGACACAGACTGCAATGGTGGATCATCCAGAATGTATCATGATGGAATATTGGTGAAAAACATGAGTTTTTGGACGATTAATGCAGTTTTTAGGAGCGGCGATCCATGCCCTACAGGCTACCATTATATCGGTGTCCGCTGCTCGATTTTGGATCTAAATATCTCCCGAAGCACTGTTTGGATCAGGAAAGCCTTCTTGGTGAGTATATTGTTGTTCTTCATTCTGTAAACAATGTAAAAGCTGCAGGAACCGAAGTTATCCTTTAAAGCAAAACCTTGCCGTGTTCTTCAAACACAGTGAACACGATATGATGGTGGTTGGTAGGCCCAGGCTGGGAAATCTAGACAAAAATTATTATCTCAGTAATTTTTAGCTGAATAGTGATTTTCTTCGTATATCTCATTTTTCTGAACAGACTAAGAAAAAAAAATTCAAAACAGGCTAATGAATCTCAAAGCAGGGATTGTTTTTGGCTTAGAAGGCTCAAGAGTTGAAGTTTGGGGCTGCAGCAGGGGCTTGCTGTCAAACTTACATAGTGCTATATGCAGGTGAACTGACTGCCAGTCCTTCCATAGAAAGTCTTATTACTAATAAATTAACTTTGCACTTTGTGTTGCTGTTGTAAAAGATGTTAAAGATTTATCATGTTTACATTTTTTTTACCATCTGTTTGACAAAAAATATCATTCTGCTGCTCATTTGAGATGTTGAACACAAATCACTGAGACAACAATTTTCATTTTATCATCCAGCCTCCTCTGCAGTCGTCTTACTCCAGTTTTGCTTAGCCAACACGTTGGCACTGCTGACAGGTCTGTGGTTGTGAGTGGACAGGGGGTGGGCTGTTGAGTGTTTTAAATATAGCTTTGTGGAGAGGAAGAAAGTTGAGCAGAGCCAAAGAGAAACACACAGTCAAGAAGACCACCTAAAATGGTGGCTCACTTAATGGGCAACAACTATATCAATATTAACAAGTCTGTTAAAACATATGTCTTATTTTTGTGTAAAAATATATCAGTATTTTAAAAAACAACTTGAAATGTCACTCCTTCTGGCCCGTTCTTGTGAAGTTATGAGTCAGCGTTTGACAGCACAAAGGTGCAGTAGATTACAAGTAAGCATGCACAATATTACTGGTACAGTATTGGTATTGACAAATAAAAACATTTTTGGCAATATTGGTCAGACACTTTGGGGTATACATCCCTTATCCCTGTTGTAATATTGGCAGAAAGTAAAATGTTTGATTCACCATGTAAAGCGTGATAAGCAGTTCAATTTTAGTATGTAGTGGCCAGTTTCTGAAACAGCAGCTTTAACCACAACTTTAGCAGTTTAATGACATGATTTAGATTAACACATTGTAAAACATGAATTTCCAAACATATTATTACCAAGATCTGCATAAATGTGTAAAGATCACAGGGCCTATTTCAACTCTTTCCCTTAAGCATGTTAGAGTTCATAAAAAAAAAAAAAATTAAGCTTCAGTTGTACTTTATTATTGAAAATGGTTAAAGGAAATACACCTTACACTGAAGCTGGGTGATTAATCAAGTTTCAGTTTAATAACAATCACTGCCTCAACCAGGTAAGACAACTTAATAATCTACAATTAAAGATCACTGTGCCACTTTGTTTAGTCTTTTTCCTTCTGTTTTTATTTTTCTTTTATGTATATTTAATGTATTGCCCTTTAATGTTTAACATGGGAAGTTAAATAACTGCAGGCGGTGCTTGTTGCAAAATCAGTGCGTTATCGAGTTTTATAATCATGGCTCAATGTTCCTCAAAATAATGGTGACTAAGCATCACTGTCTTACGCTAAAGCTTTCCATTAATGGCTCAACAATGCAGTTTATCAGTCATGTCGGGGTGTACAGTGAGATTTCAAGGGGTCTGGATCAATTCTTGACCACAGTGGGGTGAAGATTAAAATGATCCACCAGGTAGCTGAGAGGAGATGCTGATGGATCATCTCCACTTTAAGACCCAAAACCAGAACTCTTAAGTAGTGTTGGTGTTGAAGGACAATACTTTTTGGTAGACCTGTCACGATAACAAATTTTGCTGGACTTTGGTTCATTCCGCTATAGAACCAACGTGCCCAAGTGTTGAGAAAGGTGGATGGAGTGAGCCATCTTCTCATCCAGCCTGTTTGGTAGAACGATGGGAGGAAAACAAACATGCATGCGCGGGTCAATTTATCGAGGCCAGCAAACTTACCGAGGATGTTTTTATTTATTGCCGGTAATTGATTTATTGATTATCGTGACAGGCCGACTTTTTGGAAATCAAAACTTGTGCTAGAGAAGATTGAACAACAAATGAGGGCAGTTCATGCTGCAGTTAAACACTGTGATCTGTTGTCTTCTATTCATTAGCCATCAGTGAGCTTTAAACTGTGATGTGGGCCAAATTTGTATTCATTTCAGGAACTTTCTGAAGGTCAAACAAAAGTGGACCATGTGCTGCAGTCTAGGGCTGGACAATTATTGTAAAAATAAGAATCCCGATTATTTCAAGTGATGTTGAAATCACAATTAATATACACAATTGTTCATTTATTTAAAAACGTCAGTATTGATTTAAACACAACTTTGAAGAACCAGCGAGCAGTATAATTGATCCACATAAGTCACACACACTTGCTGTGGCTGCACGTGGAACACAGAAGCGCTATTAAGCACAGGAACTTGCTTACACAGCACTCCACACTGTGTGACCGTTTTTCTTAGATTATAATGTTTTTAGGGTTGTCAGATGGCAAAATTGAAATCATGATCAAAATCCGATTAATTGTCCAGCCCTACTGCAGTCTGCCCGAGGATCGTAGTTGGAAACCCCTGTTTTATTGTGTGTTAAAGAGGACTCTATGTCTTAATGCTTCTTTTATTTTTTATTAAATGTTATAGATATGAAGGAAAAACTCGCCTCCACCCTTTTATCTCCTCACAGTCTTATCTGCTGTCACACACTCTGACATAATGGCTGTGAAGTGTCACCCTGGTTCAGTCTTCTTCGTGTCAAGGTCGTCTGATAAAGTTATTATGACCCTCCAAAGTAAAGGTCTGTTCCCTACCTTTTGTTTTTCTCAGGGAGCAAACCGGTTACTATCAGAGAGACGCTCAGAGCAGCGCCGCCTCCTCACTGTCATCGGCGCCACGGCCGTCATGGACTCTGACCTGCTCAAACTCAACCAGCTCAAGGTACAGGCCGTCCTCCCACGCACCACTCACCTAGAACATATTATCATTTCAACCTGCTATTGTTTTTTTTTAGTTTTTATTCTTTATCAATTTTAAAATTTTTCATTGATGAGTACAATTCACTTGTGCCAACATGTGCACTGGTTTATCATTGTTTTTCTTTTAAGAAACATTTTCCCATCGGATCAAAACAACAAAGGATAAAAGGGAACAAACCTTTAAGAACCTTAGGGAGTGAACAACACATTGATTCAATATGTTCTAACTTGAAATTAAATCAGGCTTCTTATTTTTTATAAATACAGCCCATTTTTCCCAACGTGCTAGAAACTGGTCTTGTTTTTGATTTATAAGTGCCGTCATCTGTTCCATTTTATAAATCTCAAGAGTTGTATTCCACCACTCTGATATGGTGGGTGAGTCCTGTGATAACCATCTTTTAGTTATAGATTTATTACTTGCTACTAACAAAATGCTTAGCAGATAATTATCCTTTCTTTTCCATTCTTGTGGTAAACATCCAAAATAAACAGTTTTCATACCAAAAGGAATGACACATTTAAAAATATCTTGCAGTGATACATGAATGTCTCTCCAATACTGTCTAATAATTGGGCAGTCCCAGAGAATATGGAAATGGTTTGCCCATTGTTCTCCTCTCTTTCTCCAGCAGTTAAGAGGCATTCCATCGTAGTGAGTTTTCTGACATGGAGTGATAAAGTATCTTATCATGGTTTTCCATCCATATTCCTTCCATCTCTGCGAGTTTGTGCGTTCAACCTGCTATTGTTTGGACATGTTTTTCTTCCCACTGAAAGACTTGGAAGAACGTGCCAGTTAATTAATTATTTAATTGGTTTATTATATTTCAAATACAATCAGAGGATAGAATTGGATTTCAGGTTAAAGCAAGTTCAAGCTTGTGTGAATAGCCAAGAGGCTGCAGATTTGTCTCTGTGATTTATCCTGGTGCATGTCAGCCTGTCAGTGTAAGTTCTCTAAGCAGGGGAGCATATCAGTGCTAACCTTGTTATGCAGTGGTGGTTTGTTTTCTCCCTTTGGTGCAGTTGACTTAAGCACTAAAAGAGTGAATGAAATTGACCAAAACCATTTTTTTTTCTGTATCTTCTTAACAAGTGTAAGTCTGATGGAGAGACATAAGTGTTGCCAACAGGAACTCAGACTCTTTTGTAATTAAAACTGAAAAGACTTTTGACTCACAGCCTCAAAGTAGCACTCTTGTTTCAGCCTCTTATTCTGTGGCTTATCCATAAAAAGCCCCTGGTATGCAAAGTGCTGGGGGGAGAAGAAAAGAACCACCTTTACACAGCTGATGAGTTAGAAGCTCTCTGTTGTGGGACTTTTACAAGTGCAGGCAGAAATGTCAAACAGGACATGACTGCTTAAAGACCTTATATTCTCTCCACCAACAAAGGCTGCAGCTGGAGCCTACGGCCTTTTGGGGATTCTAATCCTCTGACTCACAGTTCTGCCTGCTTTCTTTGTCCAGGATAAGACTCCATTCAAGGGACTGCATATGTTTGTTTGGGTTTTTTTTACATTTTTTAATATGTTTTTCTGCTTTATCACAGTTCCGTAAGAAGAAACTCCGATTTGGACGGAGCAGAATCCACGAGTGGGGTCTGTTTGCAATGGAGGCCATCGCTGCTGATGAAATGGTCATTGAGTATGTGGGTCAGAACATCAGACAGGTAAGTTCTGCAGTTGTGTATTTATTCATTAATAGTTGAAACGATGCTCATCCTAATGGAAATATTCTCAATGTCCTAAAGGTTCACAGAGTTGTTAAAAAAAAACATGATATAGCCTCGGTAGTGCTTGTAAGTGTGATGTTTTTGAGTGAACAGGGCTTAGCTGGAGGCAAATCAAGCC
Source organism: Scarus forsteni (assembly GCA_036419115.1). Classification (NCBI taxonomy): domain Eukaryota; kingdom Metazoa; phylum Chordata; class Actinopteri; order Labriformes; family Labridae; genus Scarus; species Scarus forsteni. The sequence goes on from JAZDUH010000084.1 coordinate 20,734,651, forward strand.
TCCATACACACTAGCCAATGCTGGTTAGAAGGCTGTGTTTGGCTTTCTGGGTCTGACTGAATTTGTGACCCTTCAGCACTTAGGGTTACTTGAAAGAGTCTACACTGGAGAGCAGGAGCAGACAGAATATTTTAATCTTTAAGCCAGTGCCTCCTTTATTTAGGAACCCTGCAAGACATTAAAATATTTTTAAACAAGCTTTTTGGGATTGTGTTCACCTCCAGTTTTACTTTGTTTTGCTACAGCTAATGGTAAAGAAAGGCATCTGCAGTGAATGTGTGTAATATCAGTTTAGTTAAAAAATGATTGATATTTTCATTAACTAAAGTCACCATTAGGGAGGATGCAGTAAATATATCTGCACTATATAAGTGATATATGTGATGAATTCTGATGAACAGTCAATACATTTGTCTCTACATCTCAGCTAAATGTACGGCCGAGTTTGTGGATTAAATAGTACCATCACCACAAAAGTTTTTCATCTTTTATTTTCAGACAGATAAGTTTTTTATGTGCACTTGAAGAGAATTTTAAGAAATTATTTTAAGCACTTTGTCAGGATTGTTTCAGGGAAACAGGCTTCAAAATCCCCTTTACTTCACATTACTAGAGGTTTTCAGTGCAGTAGCACAAACTTATAAATAATCTTGTTTTCTTATTCAGAGGATACATTTTAATCCGGATATATAAGCACCATAAAAAATGGGAACTTTTTTTATTCTGTGCTCCACATAGCTCACTGTCTTGTCAGCGGGTTGTTTTAGTGCTGTTCTAAGCTTCAAAAAGACAAATGAAGATATTCTCACTGTTAAAAATGTATCTTTTTGTGTGTTGTTAATGAAGTAAATACAGATTATTTTTCAGTTTCTCATGAATGTCTGTATCTCTCATATGTTTGATTGAAATGCTGATGCACTGGCAAAATAAGTATAATGGTAACATCCGTCATAGGACAGTCTTTTTTATCCAATAAAGCAGAATGTGATCTTTCAAAATGTCACTCACTCAGTTTGCCTGATGAAGGTCTGAGGTCGAAAGTTGCAAATAAATGAATTTCTTGCAAGTTAGACAGTATGCGGGAGCCCATTTTCATGTTTGAAGTGTTTGTTTTTTTTCCCGACACACTTGTCTCCTAAATTAGACGTAGAAAGGACTCTTCTAAATTGTCATTCACTAAAATGAGTCCAGAAATTTTTGCATGTGTGGTATTTTGCAAAATTTTGTGTTGTGATTAAAACAATTTATGTATAACTGAAAGCTAGTGTTTTGGGGATTTTTTTTCAACATTTTTGTTGTTTGTGTGCAGATGGTTGCAGACAATCGAGAGAAGCGGTACGCTCAGCAGGGCATCGGGAGCAGCTACTTGTTCCGAGTGGATCACGACACCATTATTGATGCGACAAAGTGTGGCAACCTGGCCCGATTCATCAACCACTGCTGCACTGTGAGTACCTGCTCAAATCTTTCCTACTTCTTTGTGTTTGCCTGTTTTCTATCAGCCCTCGGTAACCTCCAAAAGTACAGTTTATGATGGCTGCATTAGAACATGAAACTTTAGCTGAACTAATGAATCAAAAAAAAAGAGCACTAATCAGCAGGTAGCACCAATCAAGCTCATCAAGCTTTTAAAATCATACTGCACCAATTGTTAAAATTATCTTTGATTTTCTGAATGTGGAGACGAGTTATCCACCCCGTCAACTGCATCATTAGCCCAGTTCACAGCACCGATTCAAGGTGCAGTATTTACGCCTCCGTGGCTTTTCACCTCCACTGTAATCGCCATGGACACAGAAACGAGTGATCTTCTCATTTGTTCTGTTTCCAGAGGAAGTAACAGAGGCATGATACTGGAGAGAGGGGGCATGCAGCGCAACACACATATTGAAGCTTTATTGCAGCATGCATCTGCACAACTGTAGCAATATCTCATGTGTGTTTCAAGGTGTTAATATTGTGGAGCCTCTTTGATGTAGGCAAATGATGGCCTTTAGATTTTCAGTGTCAACAATGTCAAACACATGTCAGCATAGATAACTGCTTCTGCAAGTTGCTAGTGTTGCCGCTCACTTAAGGTTGTGCAGTAGGAACCTTGTGTAAAAAATTAAGCCACAGTTCTGAAGCTTCTGAGCCCTGTCAGTGGAAGAATTGATAAGGGAATTGATTGGCAAAAAGACTCAGGATATCGATTCTTTGATGGAGCTGTTAACGATTCTTAACAGGAATTGGTTTTTGATTCCCATCCCGACTGTGGATTGGGTTGGCTGTCTGGACCAGTAATCGTGTAAGAAAGGGCTAATCAGGGACCACTGAAATTTAATTAGCCATCCCAAATCCCAGATCTGGTGTTAAGGTGAGCTACATCAGTGTGGGCTCTTTATCCATGGATTTTTTGTCCCTCACACTTGATGGAAATAGTTTGGCAACTTCAGATATACAACATCTCTGATTACCTTTTCAAGTCCACACTGCTGTGAGAGTTAAAGCAGCATTTACAGCAGAGCAAGAACTGCTAATGACAGGGAATTAAATGAAAAGAATAGAATGGTGAAAAATTATTATGGGCTCAAACTGAATTAGGAGAATCTAAGCCACCGAGTTTCAAATCAGATTACGGAAGTGCAATGCTAAGTGTTGTACATAAGGATCTTTTCTTTGTTTAAACATTTTAAAACCGTGGTACCCTGTAAACACAGCTAATGTTAAATGAACAATCTCTGCAGCTCTTTCTAATCTTTATTTTGTGATCGTTGCCCTCTCCAGCCAAACTGCTACGCCAAGGTCATCACCATCGAGTCGCAGAAGAAGATCGTCATTTACTCGAAGCAGCCCATTGCTGTCAACGAGGAGATCACCTACGATTACAAATTCCCCTTAGAGGAAAACAAGATCCCCTGCTTGTGTGGAACAGAGAACTGTCGTGGGACTCTAAACTAGTGGACAAGCTTCTCTCTCTCTCTCTTTTTCACTCGCCAAACCCCGTTGGTTCCCCCCCTTGTAGTTTACCACCCTCTGATACCCCCCTCCCACTCCCCCAGATGGCCTCACAGTGTCCTCACAATACCCAGGAAGCCACACACTTGCACTTTTCATTCTCCAAGCCAGTGTTCAAGGGGTTTCGTGTTACCTGGCATGCAAAAGCTTCAAGGGGGGCTTCTGTTTTATCACACTGTGGCAGTATTGTTTGACTCTACTGGGCGATACGTCCCAGCGGAGACACTCTGTGCAGCCCGGCATCAAAGGTCTTCTATATCCTCGCCAATATCCGTTTAAAGGAACATGATGTAGACCAACAAAGCAACACGCAGTTCTTTTTTCAGTTAATAAGCAATCCACAGCCTCCAACGTCGAATCCCCCTACCCTTCCAGCATAGATCCGCACACTGACGCACAGGAATACCAGACGAATTCAGGGTTTTTAAAATCGCTTGTTAAGGGCGCACTTTTAAGATTTAAAAATTAAATTTGGTCTTCAGTTATGCAAGATTTCCAAGTGTGAAGATTGTTTTTGAGCGTTTCTTTTCCTTTCATTTCATAGTATTATATATTAATATTAATATTGCTGTTATTAATGGTATTTAGTTGCATTAGCTGTAAGTATCTAAACAGTGAAATGAGCTTCACTGGACCCACCCACTGCCTTCAGTGGCTTGTGAATCACCAGCCCTATAAGACTTTTTCTCCCTTCTTCACTGTGCGTTTATTCTCCTGGTTTGCCACAGCCGTTCGTCTGGATAAGATAAAGTCCCTGAAAATGTTGTTTTTAACCCCAATGTGAAAATATTCAGTTAATTTGTAGCTAAACATGTGTTTTGCTTTTACATGGCTCCTGAAACTAGTCTGAAGGAGTGTCACTTTTTTTAATTTTCCCCCTCGTTTAAGCTGTTGACACAAAACTCCATACGCAGATTTCTTGTTTGTTTGTAGGATCTTTTCGTCTGTTTGTCAGTGTTTACTTGTTCCTCCCCTGTTATTTACTTACTTGATTTCAACAGCGAATGTCAGATAAGTATTTTCATAGTTTGCAATTTCCCCACTTCTTTTTTTCCTAACTCCTGCAGGATCACTAAAACCAACGCGAATGATATTAAGCTTTGTCTGTGCGCGACAGATGTTTTTAAAAGGCATTTTTTTATTAGATCTGGTCTCTCAGAGGTTAAGTTTAGTTTCCCCCCTCTGTTTCCAGGCCTCCCAGGATGAATTAGTTTGCATTTTATTTGATTTTGGAGTCATTCACCTCACACAAAGCATCCCTACTTGAAAAATGCATCCGTTTCAGGCAAACAAATGTCCCAGTCTTGAGTTCTGTTTTCATTTAAGATTGGTCGGAAGGTACTTTTGGAGAAGAGTCAGCAGGGTTATGAAAGAGGGATGCGCATGTTCCTTATGTCTCTTGTTTTTTTTATTTGGCCATGGCCGTCCAAAGTTGAATCCTTCATCTTGACTTACAGAAGACTTTATTTTGTTCCCTCCCAAACAGGAAAATGTGTAAAATATTTTTTTGTTGCAATGAAGCCTTTCAGTACAAACCAACCCTTATAAACTACAACATAAAAAAGAAAGGAAAAAAAAATCAGAAGTTCATGTAAATATTGTAGAGGTGTTTGTTTCTCGTAGAAACACACTGATTTCAAGCTGTAAATATGTCGTTCCTCTTTCCTCTCTCCATGAGGGGAAACGTGTACATACCTTCCATTCATTTATTTTTTATTGTTTTTTTTTTCCTTTTAATTTGATGATTTATTTTAATATTATTTGCAATATTTCTCTTGTATTAATGCGTTGGACCCTTTATTAATGGTGCATTAAAATATTTTTTAAATAAATGAAAGCCTTGTGTCTTTACTCCAACTCTGCCAACAACATAATATGATGTACATATTTTTTATTTTAATAATGATATGAAAACATCCTCAAGTTCAAGAAGCTGAGATGAAGCAGTGGTTATTGTGGGTGGGAGTATGAGTCAGGAACAACTGCTCCGGTGTCATTGACATTCTTTACATTTCATGAAGTGAACAAGCCCTCACCAGTCGAACATGCTGATGCAGTGCTCTTTTACAACAGAACAGATTTGAGTCATTCTGCCAAAAGGGTGCAATTTGCTTGTCGTAACTTCAAAATTAAACTTCATTTTTTATTCAATTTCAATATGGAATTTAGTAATATACACATTTACTCATTCAGAATTAGTACTCGTCAATCTCAGGCTACTCTATTTAATTTATTTCAACTTTCAACAGTTTATTATCATTGCAATTTTTTGTCTGCTGTTACCAAAACTCAAATGCCATTTTAAAACCATGAATAAGCATGATAATAATAAGAATACTAGAAAAGCACTTGGAGAGCGCAGACCTCCGCCAGTGCCACAGTCCTCAGCCATATTGTTATTTTGACCATAAATATTAGTCCTACCTTTATTTCATCGAAATATTTAGATTCCTTGACCATGAAAACCATGGTCAAGCAGCTGGATTCAAAATGATATCTATTTTAGTTCAGTAGTTATTCACAGAAATCACATTTTTCGCCATGGCAGCCAGACGCTGATCTGGATCAACACCAAAATTGAATCAGTTCTTCCTTTTCCCATGCTGAACATTTCCTGAAAATTTCATCAAAATCCATCCATTACTTTTTGAGTTATTTTGTTCACAGACGGACAGACAAACAAACTCTCCCGAAAACATAACCTCCTCGGCGGAGGTAATCAACCACATACAATGTTTTCCCTTAGAAAAAGAATTAATTTAGAAGAAATGGTTGGTTGCATGATGAAAACACTTATATTTATGACAAAAAATGACTTTTTTTTGCTGTTACTCTTTATTTGTGTAACAGCAATGAGGGTAACATCAATGAGTTTTTAGCATAAAATTAGCACTTGTGTGAAATCTAGCCACTTAGCATCCATGCTAGTAGCTTGAGCATATGGAGCACATTCTTAAGATTTAACTGAATATTTTTCTTTTGATATCAATAAATGTTGTCTTAGAGATAACTTAGGTAACAGGACTGAGTTTTTAGATTGACCATTTCTAAAACAGCTAACATATCATTTAATTTAAGGAAAAATAAAGGAGATAACTTACTTTTGGTCCCCCCATGACTTGTAGAAGACCGAAATGATGTCACTTCCTGCAGAACATGTCACTGGTGGAATGTTCCAAAATTTTAAAGATGGGAATGTGTTTGGGTAACAGCAATGAGTGAAAACCTGGGGACAGCACTAAAATGTGAATTTCAACCAAAATATAATGACTTTTTTGTAAAACTTTTGTTTTAAAAGTGTAGATAGAATATGGAGTCACACTTAAATGCAAAAGAAAATGTGCTTTGGAAAGATTTTGTTCATGATGCATTGTAGTAAAGTGTAGCGTTTGGCTGTGGGGACGGGCAAGAAATGCTATGTATAAGTTTTGGATACCATTTTAAAATATAAAAATATATATGTAATTTGTACAAATATTAGTGTGTATGGTGTTTAGTATAATTATAAAATATAATTTGTAATATATTATTACTGGTGTTCATACATTTAATATACAATAATATGCTGGGGAGAGAAATTTCACTCTTGGCGGAATTGCCCATTTATAAGTCATGTTACTGTAAAAAGCTGATAGTTGTAAAGCTCCTGTTGAGTTTATTTATTTTGATGAAGAAAAACAGGTGTGAAACATTTGTGCAGTTAATACTGATGCCACTTGCTTACGAACGAAAACAAGACCATCACAAAGATTAGCAATGCAACACCCAAGTGAAGATGTTGGGCAAAAAATAGAATCGTGTGACTGATAGACAACAGGCTTCAATAGAAAAGCTCCTTACAGGGACTTTAATTTGTTACATCAGTAGTAACGCTAACATGGAGATGTTTCATCACAATCACATTTAATTGAGCCGACAGTTTACAGCATAAACATATTTGTCTCCTCTCAATTTGATGTATTCTACCATCAAAAGCGCAGATCTTAAATCATCTGTCAAGTTTTCCTTTGGTGACTGGCCAGAAACCTCTTTATTAACAACAGTGAGACTGTCTGCAACAAGCATCATTATCTCTGTTTTTCATTGTAAATGCAAGTGTCAAACTGTGGGTAACGGGTAGGTGTCATGCTAACAAACACTTTTATTCCATAATTAGGAGAAACTGTTGAGCAAAGCATTTCGTGTGCACTGTTTCTTTTACACCACCAGCTCGCAGGGCCTGTCGTGGCAACCCTTGCTGTTACACTAGGGATTGGCGGAAACTGCTAATTAGTACCTTCCTGGTGTCATATGCCCCCAAAGGTTACAGGTCTCCCATGCACCAGACCCAGGCTGACATCAGGTTGGAACAAGCTACTACACCTTGACAAGGTTACACAGTTCCTTGTTCTGGTGGGATGCAGGCCCCCAGAACCGTAACAGTTGAGCAAAGCCACCAATCTGCAGTCCACCATGGGAAAAAGGTGCCTCAATGAACTTAAAGGGCTGATTTAAGGTGGGACTTAAAGTCATATACAACGAAAAATGCATTTTTGTACTTTTATCTAAAATTGTGTGTCTTTAGCAAGTGAGCAAACCACCCAATATGGAAAAAAACCCTGTTCTCCTTCTGCTGCCCTCCTCACCTCTCAGGAAATGTGTGCTCAAACATCTGCCACTTCCTGCAGATGGGAGACCCTCCCTGATCCTGGTGTTTGTTCAGCTCTCAGCCATTTCCAGTGGAAGGAACTTGTCTTGGTATGTCTTTGCAGCCACAGTAAACATTAGAGCACAGAGCAAGAGGAACAAAAAAGGGAAACACATAAAATAGAATAGATTTTTAGACATTTTAAAATAGATTTTTAAGTTCTTTTATTGGTATTTAAATCTCTTAATGGTCTTGGCTCTTCCTATTTAACTGATTTGCTTTTACCATATGAGCTCAACTGAGCCCTCAGGTCTTCAGGTAGGGGTCTTTTCACTTTTTCCAAAATAAAAAAACAAAACATATGGTGAAGCATCGTTTCAGTAGTTTGGCCTTCATCTGTTTAAAAGTCCACCTGCAGACCTGACAGCAGCAACTACTGCTCATATATTTAATCCCAAACTCAAGACCTACCTTATTAGTCTGGCTTTTGGTTAAACTTTGTTTCACTCTCTTAATCTGCATTGTTTGTGTTGTACTGTGTTTTAGTGTCAGAAGTTACTATCTTGTGTTTTAACACTTCTAATTTATTTTCTTTTATTGTTTGGCTTTTAAACAGTTTTATTATTAACTTTACGACATCTTATCATGGTTTTATCAGTTTATTTTTAGCTCCTGTTTCCTCATGTTTAATTCAGGATAGCATTTCCACAGCCTGTGGCTGTTGGTTAGTCCTGACTTAGTGCCCCTGTGTTTGTGTGCGTGTGTGCGTGTGTGCGTGTGCGTGTTTGTGCGCGTGTGAGTGGCTGTCTGTGTTAAATGTGGGCTGGGAGGGTGGATGGGGGTTTGTATCATATTCTGTTTCCCCCGACTCTTATCTGCTTGTGTTCTCGATTGTAAAACACTGTGCTACATTTTTTGTGTGAAACGTGCTTTATAAATAAAGTTTGATAGATTGATAGACAAAAAGTGTTTGTGGTGGATGTCTGGCACCACTTTTGCTGAAAAGGAGCACAATATATGACCTCAATGTACACTGCCACCTGTAACACTTCTATAGATCAATAACACTTTTTTCAAAACTAAAATTTACATATTTTGCTAAAAAAAAAAAAAGCCCATTTGGACACTGAGAGAAGGTTTAGTTCACATCCCCTCAACATGAACAAATACAGCTGATGCTGACAAAAGGAAAAATAAATGAGTACTAATGTAAACATTTCAAAGAATGTTTTATTTAGACATTTGCTCCAGCATTTACCATTATTTCAACTGTGACCATTTTTTTAAAGAATAAACTTCTGTAAGTTATAACAAGTTTAAAAAGCCAACCAACAGTAATACTGAAGCCCTTTATTACCCACAGAAGCAAACAAGATCATCAGCGAGAAAATAAATCCATGTTTTAACTGTTACTTTTATGTCTGTTTAAGCCATCCAGGGTTAGATATAAGACAAAGTCAACAATGACAGTATGTTGCAGAAACATAATATTATTTCATACAGATAGCCAATATATATATTTTCTTACAAATCAAGTCAATTTACATTTCCAGCATATTTGAAAACAGCATAAACTCACTGAAGCAATGGTTTTCTTGGTCTGTCTTTGGGACCCACTATCACCCCTTTATGTCAGGCTGCGACCCAAACAAGGAAAATGTTAAACTTCTGAAATCTGAGACATATAACAGTAACACAGAGAAGGTTAATTAGAAACCTGAATGACCTGCATGTGGTGATGCCAGAATGGAAATATTCCATTTATACTCAACTAGGTGAAACCAAAAAGAACATCTGAGGGACACAAGGCTTCAAGACTACAAATCTAACTGTGGCAGTGATAACCCTGCATTAGTGGATACATAATGAACAGCCCTGTATTCAAAGTATTAAATCAGTAGCACATAATAAGCCATGACTTCTACAACACAACACACTTCAGTAACTTCAGCCTTTTTTAGCAGAGTTAACAGAGCATTCATGCTCAAATATGAAATAAAAAACTCCTGCTACTGAGAAGTTGTTTACATGTCTTTAAAAACATGTAGCTTCAGCTGAGTGCCTGCTCACTGAACACATAACAAGCACCCTACTATAAAAACAGGTGTTAATCGGCATTAAATTAGCATCACCTATTGATAAGGAGTGTTAAGCTCAATGCAAAATAAAAGCACTATTTTTTTTCCCATTTTTGCCCAGTCAAGGCTCAAGACCCACTGAAAGACCCACATTTGGGTCAGGGGCCACCATCTTAGAATTACTGCACTAAAGTACGTCACAGAGGCAGGATATACATGTGTAAATGTCCAAAAATCTACACAGATGAGAAAATATACGGACACGTAAATGTGTTTATACCCGAGGTTACAAGTGTGACACTAGTAAGACAGTAAAGAAGCAAAAAGGATTAATGCAGATCATTACAGAACAGAAAGAATTGTTTTAATGTAGTTTTCAAAGGCCAGAGAAAAGAGGTGTATCTTGTGCTGTGATTTACATTAAAGAGGACATATCATGCTTGTTTCTCCTTTTCACTATGCCAGACTAGGATGCCTGTAAAGCATTTCTGCCCTCAGTACAAGTCATTTAGTTCCTTCATTGCCCCCAATTGCATTCTCAAAATCCTAATTTTAAGCCATTATCAAGCTCTCGTTTAAACACGAGGATCTCAGGATGACCTACAGTAACCTTGCAACGTCACAGCCCTTTGTGCTCTGATTGGTCAGTTCTATTGGGGGCTGAGCCAGCCTGTCCTTCTTCTTCTACTGTATTTTCCAGCAGGCTCAAAGCAGTGACCGCGTATTGAGTCCCCCTACAGGCCAGAGCTGGTAATGAGTGAGTGTAAGCTAGGGATCTATATACTGCTGCTTGGTGGATGTGTTCCTCGGTGACGGTTTTGTGGCTAACGGACATCACAGAGGAGGAAGTGTTTTATCAGATTACTCCAATAAAAAGAAAGGTACCTCGTGTCGTCACGACGATTTAAATCTCGCGGACATCTCGCAATGACCTATTTTCAGAGGCCTCAAATCTTGTTCTAGGATATCAGAAAAAATACAATATCTAATTTTTTGAAAATTAAGGGGGTGTAAGGTCTTGTTTTCAAATTTATTATATTATATGTAAGTATTAAATCATGCATCAGCATGATATGTCTCCTTTAATGAAAAACACTCCCCCATGGATCAGAGAGTTTGCTTCTCTCACCTGTGGAGGTGTTGATGCCACAGAAGGGTCCCTGAATACAGAACATGGTCGACTCAGATTATCTGTGCTCAGGAAACAACCAGGGTGGACTGCTGAGAAGATTCCAGAGATCATGCTGGGGAGTCAGGGGTTAATATGTCAGGTGAACCAGGGAGAGTCAGTCCAGGGAGTGACTTGAAAACAAGTCAAAATATTTTAAAATGAATTCAAAAACAACCGATGACCAGTGAAGAGAAGGGAGTACAGGGGTGAAGTGCTCACACCTTCTTTCCAAGTGTTTACAGATTTACAGATAAGCCAATGTGAAACAGATCACCCAAAAAGAGAAAAAAAATCTTCAAAACAAGCACAACTGAAACAATCCTGAAGAAACCTGAACACTGAAATAAACTGAACTAAATCATGAAGCCTGCATCGCCCAGCTCAAATCCACACTTCCAGTTTTCTGTTGCCCAATAGTTTAGGCTGAAATTAGAGATCTGAAGGTACAATCCTAATAAATGAATATTATCAATTTTATATGCATTTAGCAAGGTAGACGTGATTATCAAAATATCAAGAACAATCTTAAGTGAAAAAAGTAGATATCACCAAATTCTGAACACAGCCCATATATGATAGGGCTAGGTATTCAAGTCCTATTAACTAAGTAGAGATACTCCCAAGGCACAATCCTCCCCGAGGCATTTCCAGCACTTTATCAAAAATGTGGATTCTTCCACATCTGGGTTTGGATCAAATCCAAATCTTATCATTTCTCCTTTGAGCCATGACCATCAGTCCCTGAAAACGTCATCCAAATACTCTGAGAACTTATTAAGTTATTAGCAAAAATGTTAAAAACTACTCTATCTCACACACTGTAAAAAAGGCTAATTGTTTTAACTTAAAAAAGTTAGTGTCAGGGCTGCCTTAAATTTTTAAGTTATCTGAATTTAGAAATTTAAGTTCAGTTGAATGAAGAACGGTTCAGATCAAGGGAACTTCTTAAGTTCAATAAACTTCTAATAAGTCAGCTCTACTTGAATTGTTTAGTTTAACAAACTTCTAACTGCAATCCAATTCCAATAGTATTTTTTTATGCCAACACAGGAATTAAACTTCTTTAAACTACAGTTTTAAAGGTAAAAAAACTTGATCTGAAGTTCAGGTCACTGATCCTCATCCACAAACGTGAAAAAAGAAATAAAACAGTCAAAGATGTGAGCTATAAGCTCGTTTTCCACCAAACGAGCCGTCATGCAAGCCAGACGAATTTTAGTAATAGTTAAAGAACATTTGTGGATGAGGATGCATTTTTCCAAGCAAGCACTTTTTAGTGGCAAATGTATCTTGAATCTGTTCAGAGCTGTTTTGCTATCCACATTGAACATGTGATAAAAATGGCCAGTTGTGTTATTAAAGCATGAAGAACAGAAGTTGTTTTGGTTTGTCTGGCAATAACACCCTTTAAATACTAAACCTTTTTTTCTGCTTTTAAGATTGGTTTTCTTAAAGCAAATATTAACTTTATTTTATAAACTTGTGCCAAAGCAGAACAAAATGAGTAAAAGTTAAAGAGAAATATTAAGGTAAATCCAAATGCAATAAGTCAATTTAGCTCAAAATTATTAGTGACCTGAACTTCAGATCAAGTTGTTTTACCTTTAAAACTGTAGTTTAAAGAAGTTTAATTACCGTGTTGGCATAAAAAATACTATTAAAATTGGATTGCTTTTAGAAGTTTGTTCAACTAAACAATTCAAGTAGATCTGACTTAAAAGCACGTTTATTGAACTTAAGAAGGTCACTTGATCTGAACCTTTCTTAATTCAACTGAACTTAAATTTCTAAATTCAGAAAACTTAAAATTTTAAGGCAGCCCTGACACTAACTTTTTTTAAGTTAAAACAACTAGCCTTTTTTACAGTGCACTTTTAACAAATCCTTTGGAGACCTCCTGGATCCACATCTGGATTCAGATCGCCACCAAAATCACATCTCCCTTGTGCCAAGACCAATTAAAATAAAACATCCAAATCTGCTCATGATAAACAGACAAGGCAGGCAAAAAACAAAACCTCCTTGGTGGAGGCATAATAATTTCTCACTGTTGGTCACAAACCTCTTATCTCTAATTTAACTCTATTTTAGTAAATTCAAAAGATTACTGATTTATGAGTGAATGAAAGAATATTGTGATTAAAACTTGTTTTTTTATTTTTTGAAACTTGGTTAAAAGTTTCTTTAAAAAAAATCATCAACATTAAGATGACCAATAACTCTGTTTCATGAAAAAAAAAGAGTAAAAAGTGGAGATAGTAGATTTGTGCTCGATAGCACAAATTATTTGCATGTGAGGGAGAAATATTACATTATAAAAGCTGATTAAAAATTTAAAAACAGATTCAAATCCAATCCTTCACAGCAGCTTTGATTAAAGTTCATAAAACGCTGATAGTCCGCTTGTGTTTCGGTGTTCTTTATTTTCATACCATTAAATCACCTATTTAGTGTTTATGTTTGTTTCCGCTTAAAAAAATGAAGCCAATAAAAGATTTAACCAGAGGAAACATGTAAAGACCGATCTGCTGAATGTGTTTCCTCAGGAAGTTGATGCTTAGTGGAAAATACAGAGTCCTATTTCCTTCTTGTTGAGCTGAAATCAGACGCCACAACGCACCTGCGACATTTCCTGTCAGAGAAAAAAAACAAGAGAGGAAGTTCCAAAATCTGTCCGAGAAAGAAGAGATTTCAGCCTGATGACGACAGTAGAGGTGGTGTAGGTGGAGTGGATGGCATTAGACTGAAAAGGAATGTTTCTCCACATCAAATCTGCCAAGTCATTGGTCTGGACAAGTCGCTTTTGAAGGTGCTAAGCCTCATAAGGGAAATGTAATTTATCATTTCTGTGAGTCATGAGAAGGCCGGCTTTAACTGGAAGTAACAGGATATTTTTTGTTGCCCGATGAGGATGAACCTTCATTTTGACACGTTTTGTCCTGTTGCTGGGATGTGGGTCTTCCCCCTTAAAAGACAATGGTTTTATTTGTTTTTTTTTCTTATCATTAAACCCTGTCAATCCTTTGTAACAATGCAAGATAAAATACAGGGGGGAATCACAGGAAGTTTAACAGCAAAGCCTGTGTGATCACTTCATTATAAAACAGTCTGTTTGACTTAAAATGAGATGAATTGTTGCACCAGAGCAGCATAAAGAAAAGTTAAAATAAACATAGATGCACATTTGACTACATTACAGCATGTACTTTAAGGGTTGGAGGGAAACTCAGATTAGTGATGTGATATATTTTCATAAAGACTTGTTTTATGTTATTTCTGTCAGTTGTTTTTTTCCCATAAGAGGCAAAAATTAAATAAATTAGGATTTTTTGAGGAAAATCTGGGATTTATTTTTTAGGCTATCCCGCCCAGCCAGTATATTAATTTCTGAGATGTAGGACTTACCCTACACTTGTAATCCTCTTGTAAAGCTGGTCTTTGGTAGACTTCTTCAAATTTCATGTGCTTCAAACTAAATACACATCAGCCTAAGCATCAGTTTGTGAATTGTGCACACATGCTTCAACAAAACAAGCCCAAAAACCTGTCAAACATCATGTTGGAGTGCTTATGAGCAATCAGCTTGAGGCATTTTGTGCAACACAAGTTGGAGCTTTGTGAGCCTCTGGGGCTTCAGGATCGTGGCTTAGTTGAATCTGTGCAGGGACATGAACACATTCAATCCACTTAGGCAACCACAGAAGCTATTACAGCCGACTGCCACTCTGAATCATCATGTTGCCCTCCTCTCTTTAAGACTTCTCCACTTATCATGGCTGTAATGCTTAGGGATGGGAATTGATAAGATTTTATCAATACCAATGCTGTTAACGATCCTGCTAATCAATCCAATTCTTTAACGACTCCCTTATCGATTCCTGCAGATTTTGCGAGTGGTCTGATTTTCAGTGTCAACAATGTCAAACACGTCACAGCATAGATATCTGCTACTGTAAGTTGCTGGTGTTTCCACTCACTTAAGGTTGTGTAGTAGGTGCAATGAAAATTAAGCTACAATTCTGATGCTTCTGCTTCTGAAAAATATTAATGATATCGATTCTTTGATGGAGCTGTTAATGATTCTCAACTGGAATTTCGATTCCCATCCCTAGTAATACTTCTAAAGTGTTTGGTGTCCAAAGGTCTTCAAAGTGAATTTGGCACAAAGTAACAAATATGGGTTGATTCTGACACTGATGGGCTGGAGTTGATTCCCTTAAGAAACAGAACTCTAATTCATGAATAAATACAAGCTTATTAATATTTTTGGTCAGTCTCTTATATCAGTGCATGCTTGATCAGACCTAAAGAACATCTACATTAGAAACATTTCTTTACGTACAGTAGCTTAGACCGAAGACACACAATATTCACATCAGTACTGACACTCTAATCGTCATATCATTGAAAATCCAACTCACATTTCAACCTCATAAACAGACTTTAAACACCAAGAAATGATCTGCGTATTATTTTAAACAATGGCCCTTAAAACATGTTTGATGCATACTTTTATGATACCTCCATCAAATAAATATAACCAACAAATTACTAAACAAAATCTGAATACAGTCAGATACATGATAAAAATGTCCTTAGATGGATTATCAGTTGCCAAAAACACCAAGCATATCATATAAGATTCAAAAATGTATGTTTTCAGGCTTTAAAGGGTCATTTTAATTTAAAATATATTTTTAAATCTACTTTAGTATGTGGACACAACCATATATACTTTAAAAGCCTTCCAAATTAACTTCACATCAACCCACTGAGGCAGATACTTGAGATCATCTGACCAACACCAACACATCACGGCTTTTATCAGTCATGTTCCAACCCAAAACCACAACTGGACATCCACAGTAAAACAGCACAGTGAGAGCTTTTATATAAATTAAATATTTAGAAAAAAAACAGTCAATCAACAAAGAGGCAAAAACCATCTATGATCATGTCGCTTTATGGTTTCCTACAGTCAGACTCATGCGCTGATGGCTTTCAAAGTTAAACTGCCATGTTGTAGTTGTAGTTCAACAGCAAAAAGGAGAAATTTTGTCCTTGTACAGGATCAGTCGAAGCTTTTTTCCTTAGAAACGTTTGATTCTGAGGTGATTTGGGAGTGGTAACAGGAAGTGAGCTCAACTTTCAAACAGTCATGGTGTCTGCATGTGATGAGCTGAATACCAATGTGGGTGGAGGTTTATATTATTACGACATGATAAAATGCAGGGAGTAAAGAATTGAACAGTTTAAGGGGGCACAGAGCTATTTTCTGTTAACTGTGAGTTTAGTTAACCCTTTAACTCCCAGCTCAACCGCTTGGTAGACCAAACTTGGAGTAACTGTGTCTTGTTCATAAATGCTTCAAACTTCTTAAACCTGATTAGGCCGTCTATCGTTGGGGTTGAACATAAGAAAAAAGCATTATCTTATCAAAGAGGGGAATTTCTCAGATAGGTAAACACAGTGTCATAAAAACTGTCAGAAAAGGAAAAAATGGCTCGTATGAATTGAATCTGACATCCATAAAGTTATAAGCATTTTTCAAAAATGACATTTTACCTGATTTTTGATCTCTTTTCACTTCTACAACGAAAACATTTCTTCGACTCTAAACTTCCACTTCAACCATTTGGCAGAGGTTAATGATTTGTAAATATTTAGAACATAGAAAAACGTTGCATTAGTGTCCCCATATGTCAAAAAAACACATTTTCCCTAGCTATTCCTGGGGGAGTTAAAGGGTTAAAGGTGTCACATTCTGCTGCCCCCCAAGACCCTCCCCTTAACATCAAAAACAAAGAAAATAGAGTTTTCAGGACATTTAGTAATATCTATTAATAAACATGCATGAAAAAAATCAGACGATATCATGAAAAGGAACAAACTGTGTTCTTTCCTACATGCTTAATTATATTTTTCCAGTAGTAATGGGATTTTCTGTGTATCAGTGTTATATTTAAACTCTCTGTGTTATTAGGAAAGCATTCCTCTCCCAGAGTCTCTCCTTGTGTTTGGAGAATGACTGAGCAGAATTGAAAGAAATCTGAGCCAGAGAGCAAGCTGACATTTTGAGAAGAAACAGAAAATCTAAGCAGAAGATTTGAGGCAGGTCTGAGGAGAGGGAATCAGCCAAAAAATGGACTTCAGCGTGAATATGCTCTAATGAATAAAGTGAGATTACACTTTCATATTTCAGTGTAAATTCACTTCTAGAACAAAGCTGTAACACGGACACTTAATGCTGTCGGCAAACATAAATGAATGAGTGGATTTAAAATGGATAAAGTTTATTTTTCATCTCATGTTAGTTTACACTTGAAAAATCTGTTTAATTTTCGTATCTGTTTTTATTCTACTCTTGTAATTACACTCCTCTTTAAGCATTTATAACAAAAAAATGAAAATACTTGCCGCAACTGTTAACTTTTATTTTTTGTGAAAAGAGGTGAAAAATGGATCAAAAAGGACATTTCCTGACACATTTATAGACAAAAAATAGACAGAAAAGACCAGACAGTCTGTTATATTTATGATATTAATAGGGTTACGTCCGTTCAATCCAAGTAGCTCGATTGGCCTGAATGTGGGGCATCACTGCCAAATAATTTCTTAAAAAACGATAATAATAGCTTTGGTAATAATAACAGTTAAAATATAAAAAATAGGGGGGATCTTATCAAGTGTTATGATAAAGATGAGTAATATTGTGACATGAAGAAAAAAAAAGGTTCATGTTTTAATATGTATAAAAAGAAATCTGGTGTCACAGTGTGGGCAGAGTCCATCCTCCTCTGGGAGCCAGCTCTTTTTGTTCTAACCCATCTTATATATATTTTACAGAGCTCAAATAATCTTATTGTCTGTTGTTTTCTGATTAGGTTAAAACAATAATAATTTGTTTTGTTTTTGAGTTGCTTCTTCTCGGTCCTCCACATACATTTCTCTCTGTTAGTGAGAGCAGAGGTTCTCAAACAGTGTGCCAGGACACACTGGTGCTTTAGTCTCAGTGTGCCTCTAGAATCTGTATATTCATGAATTCCTACTCACTATTAAGATAAACATATTTTCATTAAGCTGAAACATTTTAGTTGATCAGACATTATTTGAATAAACTTACATTGAATCATAAGAAATTGTAGTATATATTGGAGCAGGGGTGTGCAAGTGGCGGCCCGGGGGCCAAATGCGGCCCTCCACATCACTAAATGTGACCCGCCATTCATTACCCAAATCCAGCAGCTGTAAATATGAAGATAACTCAGATATCCAATAGAGATAATTCTATATAATCTTATGTAAGTTATTTACAACCTTACTTTGCTATTATAGTGTCTCTTAATCTCTTTCATGCAGCCGTTAACATTATATCAAGCATTACTCAATACTATATTTAAAAAATGCCAGCAGCAAAATATTTAAGCTTTAAAAAATTTGAAAAACACATCATTTTATTGATTTAAAAATAGCTTAATTTGATTTAATTCCATGTATATTAGCTAAATTTGATTACATTTTGTATCAAGTTCATTTGATTATGGATAATAACTTGTATTCATGTTGTAATATATGAATATTGGTGTTCTAATTTTAATGAAAAACTTATATTGTCATTTGTTGTTTATCCAACATTTTTTTTCATTATCGAGAGTTTCTGAAAATTTGTAGCAATGTGGCCCTCAGGCTGGAAAATGTTTTTATGTGGCCCTCTTTGGAATTAAAGGATAAGTTCGGTTTCTGCAGCTTTCACATTGTTTATAGAATGAAGTAGAACAATATCCTCACCCAGAAGGCTTTC
Organism: Scarus forsteni; assembly: GCA_036419115.1. Classification (NCBI taxonomy): domain Eukaryota; kingdom Metazoa; phylum Chordata; class Actinopteri; order Labriformes; family Labridae; genus Scarus; species Scarus forsteni. The sequence continues at coordinate 20,753,325 of JAZDUH010000084.1, forward strand.
CTGATCCAAACAGTGCTTCAGGAGATATTTAGATCCAAAATTGAGCAGCGGACATCCATATAATGGTAGCACATAGGGCATACAGCGCCGCTCCTAAAACTGCATTAATCGTCTAAAAACTCATTAGTTTCACCAATATTTCATCATGGTCTGCTCGGGCTATTCCTCCAAGACAGTCCAGGGTCGCTCCACCCATGTTTTGGTGACTGTGCTGACCTCTGAACTGGAAACTTTCTTCACGGCTGCCGCACATGCGCAGTACGGCTTCCTCCTTTCGATGAGCTCCTCATCTGTATACTCTGGCTCAAAACTGTAAGGACACCCATCATATTCAAAGTTCTCGTCCACAACATCTTCATCCGATAGATATTCGTCCATTTTGCACAAAACTGGAAGAAGAAAGTTGTTGAGTAGCCGGCGGTCTTCACCTGAAACAATGAGCCGTACTGCGCATGCACAGCAGCCGTGAAGAAAGTTTCCAGTTCAGAGGTCAGAACAGTCACAAAAACATGGGTGGAGCGACCCCAGACTGTCTTGGAGGAGTAGGCTGAGCAGACCATGATGAAATATTGGTGAAACAAATGAGATTTTGGACGATTAATGCAGTTTTAGGAGCGGCGCTGTATCATTCTATAAACAATGTGAAAGCTGTAGAAACCGAACTTTTCCTTTAAAGTTGCCCACCCCTGTAGAGGGACTCTTTTTGTTTGTTTAGTTTACCTGAGATCTGGCTCGATATTAGGCGTGTCTTGAGGGAAAAAGTTTGAAACCCACTGGATTAGGGCTCTTAAATGGTGTGCTGGGACACAATAGTGTGCATTGAGGCAATCTTAGGTGTGCCTGAGTAATTTTCCCAAACCACAAGTTACTTCATCCAAAAAGCTACAAACTCTGTAACACTGAATAATAAACATCAAGATCTTTAAGGGAACACCAAATTTTACACTTGGATTTGATAATCTTTATTTTGAACATATAATAATAAAATGTTAAAGTTAAAAAAACAAACAAAAACAGCAAAAGTGAAAACATCATTTACAGAAATTCTTTAAATATTAACGCTGTTCAGTGTTTGAAATGAGGAGTGGGAAGCTTATCTTGTCCTGTGTTACTTATTAATCAATCAGCAGAACAGTTGGAAAAAATCTGTTTTTCATTCAAAAAAGAAGAATAAAACAGCAGAGCAGAGAAAGACATAATTTACAGTCAGCCAAATTCACCTATACCCTTCTATTGTACATTAACACTTTTCTTAGAAACAAGGTTTGGATACATCTTTTTGAATTGTTATATATTTTTGCTCAGCTTGATGTTGTCTTCAATAATATTCCTCAAACCAACCCACAATGCAAAATGCACATGCACTTTAGAGCATGAAAACACAGATTATGGCCAGAAAATTATAACTTTTTGAAGCTGAAATGTTTATTCCACTTACTATAAGATACTACATGTTCAATATGCACCAGAATAAGATGGCGTGCCTCGGAATTTTGGCTTGATAGGCTAATAGGTTTGTCTTGGGAAAATTTGATTTGTGAATTTTATTGTAGTGGATATGCTCTCGAAAGTTTGAGAGGGGAATGTTTACCTTCTGTTTCCATCACGTACTAAAAGTTGCGATGTGCAGAGAGGAGCGTCGGTCACACGCCCACGCGCCTGTTCCTGTTCACAGTGTGGCTGATAAAGGTTTAAAAAAAAAAAAAAAACCCTCTCTCTCTCTCTCTCTCTCTCTCTCTCTCTCTCTCTCTCTCTCTCTCTCTCTCTCTCTCTCTCTCTCTCTCTCTCTCTCTCTCTCTCTCTCTCTCTCTCTCTCTCTCTCTCTCTCTCTCTCTCTCTCTCTCTCTCTCTCTCTCACTGCAGGCTCAGGGTTCAGAGTTTATAAAAGACCTGCTGACAGGTCTCCGGCCCACACAGCTTCTCTCTGCCGTCTCGGTCTCTCAGCATGTCGGAAACCCGGTCTCTGGTCTACCTGATCACCGGGGGATGTGGCTTCCTCGGCAGACACTTGGTGCGGCTTCTCCTGGAGAAAGAGGACAAAGTGAAGGAGATCCGAGTGTTTGACAAGCACATAGACTCCAGCTTGAATGAACTCAGCACAGGTAAGAGGTCGAGCGGTCCGTGCGTTGTTTATTTTTAATTTAGTGTATGAGGTCACCAAGAGCCAGTGGTTAAAGTCCCTCTGAAGTTCACTGGCTTAATTTTGTGAGCCTGTGCTTTAAATGAATGCCAGCCTTTCTAAGTGTTTCACTATAACAGCAGTATTTTGTCTAATTGAGTGAATTTCTGTGCATTTTGACTGTTTTGTGGTGCTTTGCCAAATGTCTCCTTTAGTCCTGAAACATTTTGCATTAAACTTGAGTCAGGAATGTGACTTCATAGTTATTATCAGCATCAGAGGGGCAAATAATCAGACATTTTAGGATATAGTTAAACTGTCAGAATTATGAACTAATGTTAAAGCTGTTTGTCATTTTACACTCAACCACAAATAGTAATGCCTAATTCAATAAGCTTAATAGTTGCTGCTACTTGTTAAAACTACTTTTTTTCAGTAGATTTACAGTTTTTCACAGTTCTTAACACACGTTTCTCGGATTCCTTCAAATTGTACACACAAACCTGAAGACCTCACACACACACAAAATGCTAAACCCGACACTCCCTTTTCAAGATGAGTCTTTGCCATCAAATCTCTTAACTGTTCACAAAATGGAACTCGTGTTCTCCTTTGGTACACACAGTCACATTCTCCAATGATACACACATACCAGTCAATTGATACACACAGATCAGCATTTGCTGCACACTGCCAAGCATTCACAGCACACTGAAGTGCAAAACTGAAAACCAGATTATAGAAATGTAACACACAATGTGAATGGCAATGACTCATGAGAGTTACCCATTTTTCCTTTTGGAAAATGTCTGTGTAGGTCCACTTGTTCAAACATAAAATATCACACAAGAATGCAGTAAATCATTGTTTTATTTACAGTGTTTCAGTGCACAGGCATTTCTAAAGAAAATGTATGTAAAGTACAAAAAAAAAGTCAAAAGATCCTCCCACTTCTACCTCTCTCCTTCTCTGGTTGTCGCTGTCCATTGTTCAATGCTCACCAAACAAGGCAGAGACTCAAGGCCATTTTATGCTGCAGTTCTCCTGATTAAAAATTGCTCACCAGACCTGGGTGTTTAGAGGTTTGCATAGTTGTGTGTTGTGGGCTGATGCTTTGAGATTTCAGTTGGGGTGTGTGTGCAACAACTGACCATTGTGTGTACAGCTTTGACAGCAAGGTGATGTGTAATTGACATCAGCATGTAAAGAAGGAAAGTCAGAGTCTAATGCAGATGAGGGAGTGTTTAGATGTGGCACATTGGGCTGAGCAATTGGTACTTGAAGTGAGGCTTTTGCAAACTGTGCCAAATTATCGATTATTGTGTGTTAAGAACCGTGAAAAACTGTAATGAATGCTTACATATGAAAATGACCCAGCTCTTCTCTATTTTCAGAAATAAACATAATGTTTCAGAAAAAAAGAACAAATCAAAGCCAATGAGGCTCACATTTCTAGGAAAGGACACAGAAATCAATGGTTCATGTGAAAATGTTTAGGTTTTTGATAGGTTTAAAGGCACATTAGTGTATGTCATGTCTAGGTGTTAGGGCTGGATGGTGTGGCCTTAAATAAAATAGAAACATTTCCATGCAATACTTGATTGATTTAAGATTTTTCTATGTTATCCCCTCTCAAAGAAAACAAAACATATACAAATGAAATATAGATTGCATAAACGAGTCTTGCCTTAATTTATTCAAAACATAACACAAAATTTATTAACTTAAAAGCAGAAAAAGGTGGCAGGAGCTATGTAGCTCCCACCTACCTTTTCCTGCTTTTAAGTGAATTCTTGACCACATTTCTTGAGTAACTGAAGAACAAATAACTCTACAGAACAATCTTCTCTTTAGTAAAGATATTTTCACTCCACTTCTGACATGCTTTGATGAGAATTTGTTCTACAAAGTTGCTCAGGATCTTTAGCCCATTGGTAGCATTGGTGGCACAGTCTGATCATGCGCTTGGTTATAATTGTAAGATTGCAGGACAGGTTTGAGCCCAGCTTCGGCTGTCACATGGTGATGCGTCCTTGGCAAAAACATTTAACCCCAAGTTGCTCCCACTGCTGCATCAGCGGTGTGTACGTGGACCTGAAAGGCTGCAAATGCGTTAGTTGATACTGATGAACTGCTAACAGAGAAACTCTACCCATCAGTGGATTTGCAGTAAACAGCTACTTCAAATAGTCAAAAACTGGACAGGAGCCCAAGTCCATTTGCCATTTTGTCTTTTTAGTAGCCCCTAATACAATATTTGATTGGCCTGTGATGAATGTGATGGGTGGATTGATTGTCCAATCACCTGGAGGATATATCTTTGAGCGGTTCTGCCCAAATACTTTCTATGTGCTCTTTCCCAGATGGACTAGTCCAAATTTACTGAACAGTCAGCTTATGTTATTCATGCTTGGACTGAAAAGTGCGTTCATGTAAAGACTAGAAAGAAATAACTAGTACAGCTGCAACACGGTTTGCAAGCGATGAGACTAAACTAACGGAAACATCAGCCGATCGCTGTGCTACGCTGCTTTATATGAAATTTAGCTTCATTCTAATGTGGTATGTTTATTTCAGTACCTCTCATGGATGGCATTAATGCACCTGAGTGATCTGCCTCAGTACAGTGAATGTGTTAAAACACTGAAATCAATGAATAACAAGATTATAAGTATAAATCATAGACTTTCTATAGATAGGGAAACGTATTGAGATTTTTGCATGTTGTTTGATATTTAGAAGTCCCTAAACAGGACGTTGTTTCTTGAGGCTTTTGTCACATGGGTAGCTTGGCAAAATTGGTAACCCTGTTTTAAAGTGGGAACAGACCTCTTAAAACACATTGAATTGTTAGAGCTGTATCTATGTGTAACAAAGACTTTGAAACAAGAGTCATGTCTGTTTATTGGCAGAGCTCTAACACAGCTTGGCATTCATTTCCCCTCCATGCCACTGGGTCAGTCTGCAGTAATGACAGCTGGATGTGACTCCAGGAAAGTTAACTCCCAAACATATCCTGTTTGAAGCCACATATGTTGGCACCTGTCAGTGTGCAGTATATTCTGCCCGTAGTGTGTACAGTCACCATTTCCAACATGAAAACTTGATATGTGTGTGTTGTGACCTGAGGGGAGGTCGCTTGCTCTTTCAGCCTGATGCTGGAAAACTTCATTATTTGGATGAAATTCCAGAAAGAAGGCATTTTTCAGAAGAGATGATGATTAATGATTAAACAACAGCTGACCTTCTTCTTCAGTCTGATCAGGAAAGCATCCAACCCTGAATGGCGCCTCAATCCCATGGTGGAAAAGTCTTTGTTCGGTTTTCATCATTTATTGTTGAGCAGGACTGAAGCCGGCTATTCATGCAGGGATAAGCGTGGGCCCTGACAGATCAGTTAACAGTAACATGAGGCCTCAGTGTTGGTGAAACCAACCATGGGCCTCTCCACTCAGACAAAATGAGACGCACAGTTATTTTAGACTGGTTTGAAATGAAAGAGGACATGAATTAGTGTTACAGCAGACCTGTAATCAGACGTCTGAGTACTTGGTGAAGTAAAAAATGAGAATGTGACTCCAGTGTTTGAATTGCAACAGGATCTGAACTCAACGTTCAAAAGTCCAGTTCAATTCCACATCAGCTACATGCATGCTTAGTCTGTTGTTATCAGTCTGTCAAGGACAGTGCATTAAACGTCAGATAAACCACAGGGTCACGGCCTTCATAAACGACTAAGACACTACAAGGTTGCTAGTTGGTTTTAAACTGTTCAGTCTGTTATTTTATTAAATGATGTATGGAATAGTAGCAAAACTGTTTAAAACTTTTTTTTTGCAAAAGAAACTGGGAGGGGAGGAAAATATCAATACAGAAGTATGTGGCAATATTTTCTGCATCATAATTTTATAGCACAAAACTAATGCTTTACTCTGTATTTTATCAAAATGCAGAACTTTTGTCATGTATCTGCATTTCTCTTTTACAGTTTCTTTCCAATCAGACTTACTGATTAGACCTAGGGCAATCATTGAGCTTTCCTGCTCTAAGCACTGAAGTTTAACCTCAGAATAATCAATGAATGAAAATAAATTTGAAAAACAAACACTAAAAGTATGGTTGAAAAGTCAAAAGAAGTGCAATAGGTCATGTAGCACTGTAATCTATAAATCTGGATTACTCAGCTTTCATAATTGTGAGAGACAGTAATTGTAATTAAGATCAAAATACATAAAATAAATATCACATTGACAGATTCATATCCACTGCATGGCCTCTGAGCTCATCAGAATAAAAGCCTCCTGTTGTTAAAAAACACCTCGGTTTTGGAATCTATTCCTTTTGTGTTACGCTGCTTTGAGTCTACAGATGATTTTATGAAACAGCTGTGATACAATAATTTAGACAGGTCAAATAGTGAATGATTTTCTTTTGAATTAAATGGGAGAGAGGCCAGCAACAATAGATTTTGTTTAACCCAGTAACAGTAACTATGGAGGGTGGGGCTTGACAGATGATCACTTCCTGGAAAGGGCGGAGCAAGACAAATGTTCAGTTGTCTAAAAAGTTTATCATCAGTATCGGCAGATGTGAAAATTTTGACAATATTACGGCAAATATATTGGCCATACAATTTGACTGCATATCCCATACATTGACTATTATATTGGTAGAATGAACAAATTAAACGTAAAGTTTTGCTCTCTTATCACTGAATGTCCACTTTTATGAATCAAAAACCTCATTGATGAAAGAATAAAATGTTGCTTTTCTTGTTTAATATCTGTTTCTAACAAAAATAGACTGTCAGCATGAAAGGATTAGATCATGTAATGTAAGTAACGTGAAGGCTCTTGATAAAAAACATTGGTATAAGTTAGGGCTGGGCGATATGGCCTAGAAATAAAATCCCCAATTTTTATCCACAACACTCGATTTAAGATTTTAATCCATTTTTCCCTCCCTAAAAGGAAACAAAACTCCAAGTGACATAAAAATGAAACAAATCAAGTTTTGCCTTTATGTTGTCTAAATGTTTCCCTCTTAAAGTCAAAGTCTGGGTCATAAAAGGTTGATTATGTAGTATAAGGTTAGGCAGGTTTGACTACATAAACACTAAGAGGCTGAGGTATTTTTACAGTATTAGCATGAAACTCTTTAATCAATATTTAATCTACTTAAATAACAAATACAAGCCTATAAAAGTGCTTGTGCAAACCCTACAAAGCCGACCATCATGAAAATTGTAATTTTTTTCAAAAAATGAAACTACTTACAATTGGACTAAGGCAAGAAAAAAAATCTCGATTTTTTATTTTTTAAATCTTCTGCAGAAAATAATTCGAATTCATCAATTTAATCAATTTTTTTCCCAGCTCTCGTATAAGTATCTGCAATAATAAGTTTGGGATTATCTACATACCTTATACTGACTCCTGTGTATTACAAAGCAACAACATTTTCAGTATAGAAACCCAAATTGTAACCTGACGAGCCAGACAAACAGTTTCACATATTTAGAAGATACATTCATGGTTGTCCTGGGCAAAAACCTCCGGATGATATTTGGGAAGATCAAAACTTAAATATGAAAGAAGGAAAAAAATATTAAACATCTCTTCTGTCTGTTTTCTGAGGAGTGAAGTCCATAAAGCGAATAAGAATATAAATCAAAGTCTTGCTTGAATTGGATGTTAAGAGTGAGAACATTCCCCTCATAAATTCTTTGAGTGTTTGCGTGACTCCTCCAATGTGAAGAAATGTCGTCCAATTATTTTTTTAAAGAAATATTTCAAACACACATTTACAGTCAAGCGGCCCACACACTGTTGTAGTATCCATGTCAGAGCACTTCTTCACAGCCTGATGATACAGTTCTTATTCCTTTTTTTGTCTCAGAAATGCAACCAAAAGACTTAAAAGAGTTCCACCATCTGGGAGTAATGTTTAACTGTCCAACCCAAACAGGAAACACAGAATATATACACAAAACAAAACCAATACAGACCTTATATGGCGCAAACATCATCACTCCTTTAATCCATTAATGGGACGATGAAAGGGCCCACACTGTGAAAACATCCCCTTCTCCAGATGCTCTACAGATCACCAGCTCATAGCTCTCCATTTCACTTTATACCTCAATCTATTATTAAAGATACAGTGCCGTGAAAAAGTATTCCCCCCTTCCTGATTTCTGTATTTTTTGCATATTTATCACTCGTAAAGGTTCCAGATCATCAAACCAATTTTAATATCACACAGAGACAACCCTAGGAAATACAAAATGCAGTTTGTAAATGATGATTTTATTTACCAAGGGGAAAAAAAACCAAACCTATCTGACCCTATGTGAAAAAGTAATTCTTACATCTGGCGTAAAAAATAGCACAGCATTTGATAAAAAGAACATGATGCCAACAGTAAAGCATGGTGGTGGCAGTGTGATGGTCTGGGGCTGCTTTGCTGCCTCAGGACCAGGACAACTTGCTGTGATTGACAGAAAAATGAATCTGCTATCTACCAGAAGATCCTGAAGGAGAACATCCGGCCATTAGTTTGAGATAAAAACCCTCCAATATGGCAGAGTTGAAGCAATTCTGCAAAGAAGAGTGGGCAAAAAATCCTCCACAGGGGTGTGAAAGATTCACATAGGACCAGATAGGTTTGGATTTTTTTGTCTTAATAAATTAAATCATCATTTAGAAACTGCATTTTGTATTTCCTAGGGTTGTCTCTGTGTGATATTAAAATTGGTTTGATGATCTGAAACCTTTGCGAGTGATAAACATGCAAAAAACACAGAAATCAAGAAGGGGGCAAATACTTTTTCACAGCACTGTAATTCTCTGCTCTTCTTTCCCCCTTTTTTTGTCTGTATTTTTAAGCCTGTTAATAGTCACAATCTTTTTTTTCACATCTTTAAAAAACAGTAAACACTTCATTGTTGTCATTCCATGTCATTCACTAAAGCAGATGTTTTCCAGTTCTGACAATGCTCCACTAAAGCTGCATTAAGAGCCAATTTCCTCCCAGACAGCAATTGTTCATAGGCATGCGGTCACATTTTTCTCCCTGCAAACTAACATAGCACACGCAGGTATGGTCTTTCCTCAGAAGACACTTTTAGGTCTGGTCATTTTTGTAAATGTGTTTTAGCTTGAAGCTTTGGGGGATGGATCTAACATGGAATTTGGTAAATCCAGATGCTTTGGAGGGTAATGAGAGCAGCTATTTTTGCTTAACATTATCAAAAGTTGCTGGAAAATACATTCCTACTGTCTAAATCAACCATTCCCAAACATTTTGAACCCTGAAATTACTTAGAGTCCACCAATACCCACATACAACCATAATTTGAGAATCAAAGTGTTTATCTCTCCCTTTATATTTACAGACAAATGCCTAATAAGAGATTAGTTTTTCTGCTATATTTTCTTTAAATTGTCTTCTTTAGACAGATTGTATGACTTTACAAACTTTACTGGTATCTTACATGCAATTTAAAGTGTGGATGAATTCTGAAATTCAATAACCAAACTGCATTGTAAGATATTTAGCAAATAATTCAGCACCACTAAAACTGTGACACAGACTCAAATAATGTAGATATTAAAAATTTGCCATCTAAGTTAAAATGCGATTTAGCATTTTGTTATTCTTTAAAGGTGGTTTGTACCAAGCTCTTGGTGTTTGATTGTTATGAGTGACCTGTTGAAGCCCACTTGTGGTGCCTCTTCCACCTATAGTTTTGAAAGCACTGGCCTAAACTGTGCAAAAACATTATCAATTTTTCCTTATATTTAAGTTACAAAATGTTTCTTCCATCCATTATCCATACAGTTTAATCCCTTTTAGGTCCAAGTGGGCTGGAGCAAGAGGAGGGGGACACTCTGGACTAGTCACTGTCAATCACAGGGTTGATAAGTAAAGACAGACAAATATTCATACACGGTGCACAATGGGCAGTTAGAGTCATCTATTAGCTTAAAAAGTCTAAATTTGGTCTGTGGATAGGAACTGAAATACCTAGAGAAAACCCATATGCACATGGATGCAGAAAGGCCCTGTCCAACCGGAGTGTTGATCCATCAACCAAAATAAAGCATATCAGTACTAGTGGTCATTTATTTTTCTTAAAAATAATTGAATAGTTTATATGAACAAAATGGAAACTCCAACAAAGTCAAAAACATCATGAAACCTGATATGGAGATGGGGCATTACAATGACTGGACAACCTGTTGGTTTGCATTTCTCTGAAAGCATGCTTTCTTTCCAAAACCTTTATACCTTTCATTTTTAAAAGGATCACTGTTTCCAAATCAGCCACCTGTGCATGTATGAAGGTGGAGATGAACACAGGCTGATATTAAAGGGTGATGCAGAGCCTCAAAAGACAAGGCAGCAGTGTTTTCCTCTCAATGAATCCCAAAGACAGGACTTTCTGTAACCTTCACAATAAGAAAGAAGTAAATCAATCCCAGCTTTGTTCTGTTTATTTGCCTGCCTTTGTTGACTTCCTATGAAAGCCTCCTGTGTTTAAGGATCTCCCACAGTACATCACATTTGTGACAGGGTTTTCTCTTTCTTCCCCCAGAGTCAACAAAGGTGGTGGTCATTCAGGGAGATATCACAGACTACAGCAGCGTCTTGGAGGCCTCTCAGGGTGTGGATGTTGTTATCCACGCTGCAAGCTTGGTTGATGTTTGGCACAGAGTCCCGGAGACAGTCATTTACTCTGTCAACGTTACAGGTAAGAACTCAAGGGTGGGATGATGAAGTGTTTCCACAAGAGAATGTATGAGTGCAAACCTGCACGGAGACCATTACATCTGTTTTCAACAACACACCAATCTGCAATTGAAGATGGCCTTTTTTTCACACTCGTTACACCCTTTTGACATGTTGTGTGACAAACAGCAGTGAAACCAAGCCCTTTTGGTGGAGTTCACAGGAAACGGGATGTGGAGGAAACTTCTGACGCAGTTTAATGGATGCTGTATTTTTGGGAAACCACTAAGCAGTGGCAACCCGCGCCTGCTCCTGCTTAGGAGGAATTTCTGTGAGTTTATGGTCCAACAAAGTTGACCATTGTGCCCTCTGGTCTCCTTCTGAAACTGTGACCTGTGACATGCAGGGGTAGTTTTTCCTGCAGGTTTTGTGATTAATACTGGTCACATATTATTTTTTGGTTGCTGATGGCTCATTTTAAACACTGCAGAGCTTGCCCCTCTTCTTTTATCTCTTATATTGGACTTTTCTATTTGAGGGATCTGCTCAACTCGGCCTGACCTTTCAGGTTTGGATACTGCCTGCTTCATTTTCCATTACAGTCTAGACTTTAATAGTACCTCCTTAAGATGTTGTCATAGCTTGGCTGTGCGAAGCTGCTGTGGGACCCTCACAATAATAGATGAACAGAGGCGATAGAGCCGCCAGCTCTTGTACAGCATTTTTCCACATTAAGGAGATAAATTTGTTCTGGAGACATAGCAGCACCCTACCACAGCAGAGGACAGTTTGGGTGGTCGCACAGCACCCCAGGGGTTAATACCAAAGAGGTAATACCAAAAACTGAGCAAGGTATGAGGCACTATCCCTAATAAAAACCAAAAGAATCGAGTAAAGTCGAACTGATACCATGTGGTTGCAAATCCTCATTAGTTTAGGTTTAAGTCAGCTTGTGCACAGCGTGTTTCAAATGACTGTTTTCCTCAATTGTAAAGGTATAATAACAATGATGATCCCCACTCTGTGCCAGCTCTCTGTGCAAGTGGCATACGGCTCTGGCAGGGAATACAGCATCCTGTGTTATTTTGACTGTATTTGTTGAAGTCATGCTGTGCTCTTGTGTGCCAGCTAGGCCATGGTTTTGATGCCAAAATGGTCGGACATACTTGTTCCTACTTTCATTCACCAAAGCTAGCTGTGACTATGAAGTCAACTAAATGACATGTCAGCTAAACCTCACTGAAACCTGTTTCTTTAAATGGTGTTTGTCTTGAACCGTAGGGTGGTGTATTTGTTGCTAAATTGAAAAGAAAGAATGAGTAGAGCACAGGTTGTTTTGAAATGTGTTATGTAACTGAGGTGTAACTACTTCTGCTTCATTCCTCTGGTGCAGGATGACTTAATGGAAGACAACCCAATGAAAAAGTGTTTAACATGCCACCAAAATTCCCTGGTTTTTAAAATGTTTGAAATTAATGATATTTTTTATTTAACTCACTACATGGATGTTTGACACCTCTCTTCTCCTCCTGTGCATTGTGTGTGATATACTCTGACATAACATCTTGTCCTGCTTCCTTTTTACTGTCAGTCACTGCGTTTATGTAAATTGTCTATCACTTAGCTGGAATCTATGCCTGTGGCTGTGCTGACAGGCATTTAAATAACTTCATTGGAATAATCTGTCATCGAGTTTCTTATTTATTTTTCTTATCTTATTTGCTTGTGTAAGTCATATTTGGCTTCGTAATTCAATTTAGTGTGTTTTATAATATACTGTGTGGAGTGGGAGTGGAAGAAAATATCAGCACTCTAAAATACTGCAATATTTTGCAGCATGGTACTGTTTTGACATTTTATAGCTGAGTATCAATCATATAATTTCTAAGAGGTTATAAAAATCTGGAACATTTGTCATTCCCTTATTAATTTCTCTCACTTCATTACCTCCGCCAAGGAGGTTATGTTTTCGGGAGAGTTTGCTTGTCTGTCTGTCTGTCTGTCTGTCTGTCTGTCTGTCTGTCCGTCTGTGAACAAAATAAAGTAATGGATGGATTTTGATGAAATTTTCAGGAAATGTTCAGCATGGGAAAAGGAACTGATTCAATTTTGGTGTTGATCCGGATCAGCGTCTGGCCGCTATGACGAAAAATGTGATTTTTGTGAATAACTATTGAACTAAAATAGATATCACTAGAAAAGCACTCGGAGAGCGCAGACCTCCGCCAGCGCCACAGTCCTCACCCATATTGTGATTTTGACCATAAATGTTTGGATTCCTTGACCCTGAAAACATACCATGAGAAACTGGATTCATAATTACCTCCGCCAAGGAGGTTATGTTTTCGAGAGAGCTTGTTTGTTTTCGAGAGTGCTTGTTTGTCTGTCTGTCTGTCCGTCTGTCTGTCCATCCGGTCAAGGAATCTGAATACAACATAAAAATTAAATCGGTTCTTCCTTTTCCCATGCAGAACATTTCCTGAAAATTTCATCAAAATCCATCCATTACTTTTTCAGTTATTTTGTTCACAGACGGACGGAGGGATGGACGGACAAACAAACTCTCCCGAAAACATAACCTCCTTGGCGGAAGTAATTATGAATCCAATTGCTAATGGTATGTTTTCACGTTCAAGGAATCTAAACATTTCGATGAAATAAAGGTTGGACTAGTATTTATGGTCAAAATCACAATATGGGTGAGGACTGTGGCGCTGGCGGAGGTCTGCGCTCTCCGAGTGCTTTTCTAGTTCTTCATGCTTTGCAATGAAGGATGTCACATCCATCAGAGGCAGTCAGCAGAAATGACAACAAAGAAGTCAAAGACAGGATCATGGCACACAGGGTGCAGAATTCTTTAAAGTTTTACATAGTTCGTTCACAAAAAAAGATGCTTACTGCACATTTGATAGGTAGAAACACCAGCATATTGTGTAAGTATTTGTTTATGCAGAACTGAATTAAATATCTGGAGTGACATGTTTGATTTGGGCACAGAAAACTTGCATAGGCCAACATTTCCTGCCCAAAATATCCACAGAAATCTACAACGGAATCATTAAAGAATTACATCTAGAAGTAGAATTAATTGTGGAACTGGTGTCAATAAAATGTTATTACTGCCCTTCCCTATAAGAGGGGTAACATGGAAAAACATAGTAAAACAAAAAATGCACTCTTTGTCATCTTGGAGTTGCGCCATAGACTTTTTGAAGCAGCTTTTTCTTATATCAGTCAACATCTTCAACCAACCAGAAAAATCAAACAAAACCGTAAGTGTCAAGAGTGATTATTTCCAAATAGTTGTTTTAAATGCCTCTAATCTCTGCCTCAGGGTATTTTTTCAGACCAGCACACAGCCAGAACAGCCTTACTTTTTTCATTTCACTCTGCAAAATAATCACTCAGGGAAACCTCTGATAGTCAAAAACAGCAGGATGAGATTTTTGGTCCAAATCAGCCAGGACTTTTAATGGTATGAACAAAATATCATCAGAGGACCACTAACCAAATACTTTATTAGAGTTTTTGGAGTACATTCTTTAAATTTTACCACTTTATGGGAGGGAGGCGTCATGTTTTCAGAAGACTTTTAGATTAAATTTAGCCACTTATTTAAAACAGTCCATATACTAGCTGCCTTTTCTGTGAGAAAATTTTAAAAAGGTTACCTATTCAGTCTGCTGTGTGCTTGTTGTACATACAGTAACAAAATATTAGACTTACTTTTACTTATGTACCCAATGTCATTGAATTTCCACAGAGTCTAATATTTTTTCACCTGCTTGAGAGATTTGGTTCTGCTCTCTGTTTCTCTGGGTGGTTCAGTCTGGATTCTTCAAAACATAACAGGAATTTTACAGAATCAGCCAAGTTGGACTCAACTGGTTTTGAATGCCTTGTAGAGTTTGTGTTTCAGATTACTGTTAACTCCCTTCTTTTTTGAAGTCTACAGGAAAGTATTTCCCTCTGGTCCGTGAAAAATGTGCAGAGGTTGAAGGTTTACAGATAACATTTTTTGTCTCATATTAGACTCTGTATCACTGTTACTTATCTGACTCTGGCCTGTGTTTTCTTGACCCAAGCTACATGCCAGAGATTTTGACCTCTCTCAAGAGACATTAGGTGCGCCAGATATGCAGGCCCGAGTGCCCACTTGCTTGAGTGCATTGATTTGCAGAAGGAGTTTCTTGTTTGCAAAGTTTTGCTTTTTAAACCTTCGACTTTGTTGTGCTCCCCTTCAGCCTTACTCTTTTGTTAAATGCCAAACAGCATATAAAAGAAAGACCATTGATCTAAAAGAAAGACTATTAATCAGTCTAATATTTAATTGTGAGTTTTCACATTTCAAATAAAGTGATAATTCTAATTGGACTGATGGTATCTGTTTTACCCTGTGGGCTAAATTGCTAACAAGTGCCTGTAAGAATGCTTTGGTAGGGAGTTTTCTCCTTTCTTCAGCAGAGTATCAAAAAATGTTCCAAACAAATGTTGCTTTTATTGATACAAGATGTTTATCATCCTGTGTTGTTAACTTAAACTGCAGCATATCATCAACATTTTGACACACATGTAACACTGTGAGAAATACATTTAAAGCCAACAGGTTTGCTTATGTCAGCTCTTTGATAAACCAAATTTCCAAAAAACTGTAAAACGTTTAACTTTTAAAAAATATTTTTGTTGGTTTATCTTGTTTAAACTAGACAGTTAGCAAGGTTTAAATGATCCCCTATAGTACCATAAAACTAGTCACCTAAGCACTGTGGAAATACCACAGACTTGACTTATAGCCTTTGCTGTACCTACTCATTATCAATTGTTAGCGTGTTTACACTCTAAACTGCATCTAAATGGTCAAAATTACTGAGGTTTATTTGGTCTTTGATACTTAATAGCTGATAGCCAATTATATTACCATGCTACCCACTAAAGGGAGACAGTTAGCATGGTCAATTGAAGAGTTATAGAAGTACCCTTTGATTACATTTACATCATTTTCTTTTTGTAGCTTTCTGTATATCTATTAATATTCTTTGCCTGTGTGTTGACACGCAGCTGCTGCATAGTTGAGACCATCTGCAAATCATGAATTACCAGAGACCAGCCGACGCGATTTCAGACTTCTATTCATCCTCTGCCAAACACGACCGAATGTAACTTTATAGTCTGTGGACCTTGTCCTTCTGCTATTTACTCTTACTGTGACCCAAGTGAAACTCTGGCTAACTGAAATATACAACTGTTTATGAGAGAAACCAGAAGATCTAAAAGTATTACCTGGGATGATAAGATAACTTGAATCTTCACTTGACAATAGCCGGGTTTTATGAGGACACGTCTTCTTCTTCTTCTTCTTCTTAGCTTAATTTAACAGATGGATCTCATGATGCTCTTCAAAATGAGTTTCCTGTTGATGATCTATGTATGCAGCCAGTCTCCTCAAGAATCTGATTTTAATTTTGAAGCATCCGTTTTGATGGCTGGTTTTGGTGAAAACATTTTTGTTGACTTTGTCAGCTGTGACAACATACTTAAGGAAGTACGTGTTGACAGCAGATGTTGCTTTAAAGGATTGAGGTTTTGAATGTCCGTCTTATTTTCATAAACTTTTCTGCAGCAAATAGAAAGATATATAACTGCCATATTACCCGGCCTTACTAAAGGGTGATCAGTTATTGGGATGGGGAGCAAAAAACCCTGTCTACTTATGAAATGCTTTGATTGTACTTTTTTTTTAACCAATATATTTGAAGCCGTTGGATCAGTTTGACTTTGTTGCAGTAAGGATAAGGCTCATTTGTATTTTCTTATGTCTGTGACCCTGAATACAAAAAGGTGTTGACTCCCTAATTTTATTTTATTTCTTCGTTTCAGGAACAGAGAATGTGATCAATGCCTGCGTGGAGTGCGGCATCCCGTCTCTGCTCTACACCAGTAGCATGGAGGTGATTGGCCCAAATGTCAAAGGAGATCACTTTGTCAGGTGAGGCAGTGAACTCAACATTTACTGTTTACATTCTTTCTGACCACTATGTAAACTTTCCTATGGGCAAGTCAAAGTTTTTCCTCACCATGTACTCATTCCCAGCTTTCAATGAAATCTTTCCTCTTTTAGGTACATTACTGTGATCTCAGAATTGTCCGTCCTCCCCCTGTTTTTAACCTTTTGTAAACACACAGCCTGCAGAGGGGAGACAGGATGTGCTGGAGACACAACATAAAGTATCCAGTGCTCTGGTGATCTATGCAAAGTGGTTTCAAATTCCCTCGGAGAAAAAAAGCTTGATATGATATTTACTTTCTTAATGTATTTTTTATGTTTCCCTCTGGCAACGTGTCAGCAGACTTAACTCCAGGCACACTTTGATTGTCATTAAGTCAAATACCCCCATTTTCTCTCCATTTATTAACCTTAGTATCTATTGTTGCTCTGTTGACAACCTTTTGGGATCAATCCAGCGCACACGATTAGGATGTACTCTTGCACCTGATTAATTTGATTAAGTAGTCCTGTCTTTGCTGACACTTTAATTGCTGCTTAAAACAGTCTGCCTCCTGGTGGCGCCTGTATTATTCAAGAGCGTGCTTTGTTCATTTCTGAGTAACAGTCAAAGATTTTTGAAGGAAGGAAACCAAAACAAAAACAGTTGTGCCGGGAGACAAACAGTCATGACAAACAGAGTATTGTTGATGTGAGTCATAGATACTATTCTGCCTCTGGCTTTTGTGAAATATGTTCAGGGAGTGGTACAGAAGCACTTAAACACCGTATGTATCTATGCAGGATGGAAAAACAGCACTCGTGTTTTGGTTGAAGTTTGATCTAAATGTGTTCTTAAACATGATACTGCTGAAACTACTCCAGTTTATTTTCACAGTCATTGTAAATTAGGACGTTTGAGGTTTTCTGGACCGTGATTAACCATGCTGCTTGATCTAAAACACCCAGGCATTTAAGATAGTTTCTTATGCTTTAGTAAAAGAAAATAAAAATGAGTGGTAGTTCATGGACCATACGGTAATGATTAAAGTCCAAAAGGCAATAAAACACCACATTTAAGCTCAGTTTCAAGTTACTGGACTTATTTTATCTGCCATTATTGAAGATTTGTGCTACTACCTCAGCTTCACTTCAATGGTTGAACTAGCCAACCAGACCAGGGGTCACTGATTGAGGTTAGCTGAGTCCGTCTCAAGAAAATCTCCTTTAGGTAAAGTTGACTTGAAACATCGCAATGTCTAACTTGTGATATCATGCAGTTTAGATCCTTTATGGCCTATTGTGCACATGCAAGCAGCATTTTAGGTCACAGAAATACATTTAGGGAATTGCCTACCAGGGTGAAGGTTTCCAGAAACTTAGTTTAGTGTTAGAGCCCATATTCTGCTTTTTACCGCAGGTTAGATTAGTCAACCAATCAGGGCAAGCTGGGCCCACGTGGGAAGGGAGCCCTTAAGATGCAGGAGCTCAAACAGAGTGTCTCATACATGGAGGTATGCCACACAATCAGGGGTACACTGTATGTGAACTCTACAGAGTTTTTTATATCGTGACTGTGGACGTACCCTAGCACAGTGATTTCCAAAGTAGGGTACTGCCCCCGGGGGTATGCAAAGTGACATAGGGAGTGCGCGAATACCTGCCAGGTTTCAAATAGTTGTTTCAGTAGTTCAAGTTCAAACTGGCAAATGTTTGTATTGTGAGCTTTGATAAAGGCCTGAAGTGTTGGCAGAGAGGCTGGAGGATGGATTGGTGAGGCATCTTGGAGAAGGAAATCTGTCCTGAATTATCTAAGATTCTTACAGTAACATAAACTCAGTCAGACAGGCTTCCATTAGAGCTGGGGTGAGTTTGTACATAACAGTTTCAAGTTCATCAATACATATGTTCCAGAAAGGTGAATTCCTTTTCCAAAAGTGAACTGGTGTTGGCCACTGAAATTGCTGGTAAATAAATCTATTTTGTGAGAAATAATTCACTTGAAGAGATTTTATTTGTATGTTATGCGTGTTAAATGTGGGAGGTAGGAGTTGGCAGCAGGCTTTCAGACACATGTCTTTTTCTAGCTGCTATGACTGCTTGAGAGTAAGGGGTACGTGGCTGGAGGTCAAGTGTCTGAAGGTGTACAGGCTGTGAAAAGTTTAGGGACCACTGTTCTAGCAGAAGAAGAAGTCATTTATTTTATGGTTATTTATCTAGGGACAGTATGGAACAAGAGAATGTTGCAGCTCTCTACAGTATTTATAGGCTCGCTTTTTGCAATGCACATCCCCAGTTAGGCCTTTACAGACAAAAAACAACTTTAAACATTGTAAAAAAAAAAAAAAACATATATTATATATATATTGCTTTATTCTCTATTAAGTGTTTAAAAAGCTCTGTTAGAGCTCTTGTCTCTAATAACATCCCCTTCCTACTTGACAGGTAAATTGTATACTAGTTTGTCGGTCCAGTGCTGCTCTGTGCCATATTGTCAACAACTTTACAACCATTCCAACATCTGAGCTGAGCAGGGGGAATAAAATGTTTAAGGCAGCGAGTGCAGACGAGAGGTATTTAAGCCACAGACCTTTGCCCTGTTTGTAGAGGTTCCCTTTTACTCAGAGGAGACAGTAAATACACAAATGGGCATAGAGGAACAAACGCGCAATATGGGCTCTTGGAGGACTAAACCTGTGTCAAAAGGGGCTGTTTTATTAAAGTGCATGTTTAAAACATCTGCCTCACATGGGGATGACTTCTAAGAAGGAGCTCTTATTATTTTGGCTTCACATTGTGCGGTCTGTTGTTTGCCAATCCCCTCATCCATTCTTGAACCTGGACACAAAAGATATTAAAAGAAATTGTTTTGGCTGGTTTCCATCATTTTTCTGCTTTAAGTGAGAATCATTACGTTCTTCTACGTGTTCACACCACATCTAGGTTCACAGGTACAAGGCTGCAGCTGTATCTCCGTTGTATTTGGCATTCTCTCTGTGTGTGTTTAGCTGGAGATTTTTTCAGGGTGAAATAATGAACCTTTGCCTGCTCTTGTCTGAGGAACAGACCCTGCCTAAGAACTTCAAAAACAGATTAATGAAAGCTGTATAATTAATCAAGGCAATGTGACAGTCCATCTGATTTTTTTAGGTTCCAGCTCTGTATATGTCTGTCTTTGTTTTGTGCATGCCTCCTCCCTGAATTCCACTTTTCCATTTGGCGTCAATTGAAAACATTCCTCTCATGCATGTGGCGGGGTCAAGAAAACACTAAGTGCTTTCTCCTGTGACTGTTTGTCTCTTTTCTTCTACAGGGGCAATGAAGACACACCTTATAACGTTTACCACACCATGCCTTATCCCAAGAGCAAAGCAAAGGCAGAGAAAATTGTGCTTGAAGCTAATGGCACTAAGGTAACACAGATTTATGAGGTTCTTTAGTTTAACAAAGGAACATTGTTTGTGTTGTTGTCATGTCTGGAGAGGGAGGATGATTGATTGTAAGGTTAGTTAAATGTTGAGTACATTTTATAGACACCCTTTGGGACATTTAAGTGTCAAAACGAGAACAATTAAACAGTAAAGACGAAATGAGGCTCATAAAATCTGCAAATGCACTTTAAAAATATGTGTTAGTACTTTTCATTACAAAGTGCTGTAACAGAATGAATCAATTTCTTGACCAATGTATTCAGTGTGCTGACTGTCTGAAAAAGAACAAACAAATGGGGTACACCCTGAACTGGTCACCAGCCGATCGCAGGGCCACATAGAGAGGCGGACAACCATTCACACTCACACCTCAGAGCAATTTAGAGTCAACATGCTAATATGTCTCTTTAATGACAGTCTCTTTTACACACAAAACTACACAAATGGACAGATTTTGTCCTACAAGCTTAAATAACCTACAAACATTCTGGACAAAAGTGAAAGTTTTTCATTCAAGCAATGTCAGTAAAGTTATCAGCTTATTTTGGATTAATTAAAGCATTGACAGATCATTGGCTTGAGTGAATTGAATTGTCATGTTACAGTTTGGCTGATTAATGTTAAGCTTAGATAAAGAAAACATGAAATCACTTTTTATTGGCTAAAATGTTCATAGATATGAACAGAACTGAAAATGCCTGTTACGCTAATGTGTTTTTAATTCAGGGACAAAGACTAAAAACTAAAATAACTACTAAAATCCAAGCGTTTGTTTTGTATTACCTCACAAAGCCAAACAACAAATGATTGATTGACTTGATTTGCTGACAAAATCACTTCTGTAAAAGAATACAAACAGAAATCTAGAAAAAAGCAAATTGTTATCAAGACTAAATATCAAACTAAAACCTCCTGCATTAAGAGTCAAACTGGGTTGCACATTCTGAAAGCTCGTCTTGTGTGTTTTGTAACAGCTGGTTCACCTCAGAATGGCACAACACAAATATTTCTTGAGAAGCTTACCCACAGAATGCTACTTCATCCCAGTGTGGCTGCTGTTATGTTATCCATGATATTTGCACTCTAAGAGACTCTTCTCTTCTCTTTACTTTCCTGTGTGCCTTCGAGATGATTCAGTTAAACAAATTCTGCTATTGTTCTTTTCCAGGTGAAAGGTGGAAAGTGTTTGCACACATGCTCTCTCAGGCCGACGGGGATCTACGGAGAGGGTCACGAGCTGATGAAGAACTTCTACGAGCAGGGAGCTCAAAGAGGAGGCTTGATCATTGGGGGTGTCCCTGATGAGACAGAGCACGGGCGGGTCTATGCAGGTAAAGTTGTTTTTTGTGCTTCATGACTCTAAAGGCAAGTCTGTTCAGTGTACCGAAGCTGCTAACCACTGTTCTATTTATAACTTTTAAGCCTAAAGCAAGTGAGCGGTAATAATTCAAGTTATTCATATAGTTATGACAAGGTTTGGCCCAGATAATTTGTCATTACCCGTTTCTAATACGAGACCATGAGTGTCCTACAAGCAAAATTAGAGCAAAAAAATGTTGTTATTCATCCTTATATTGAATCTTTAATTCAGAGGTGTCCAAACTTTTTCTATCAAGCGCTGCATAAAGAGGACCACATGGATTAATGTATCTCACTTTTAGTGTTTTAATTAAAGTTTTAGGGTTTAGGGGTGGATCATCGCCTGTAAAAGGGCTCTTGTAGCCCCGGGCTATCACTGGATTCACACCTCATCAGGGTGAGAATGACTCTCTAAGCAGCAGAGATGGGAGGCACTGACGGCTTACCTTCACTGTCCGACACAAAACAAGAGTAAACTGCAAGAATGTCGGCGCTTGGAGATGAATATTGCAATATACTTTGTAAATGAGACCTTGTAGCAAAGTTAATATGGTAGAAAGTGTGCACGTTTGATGGTATTTTCTGCTGTAATCAAAATGTCTTTATTGATTTAACTGTTTCAGGGGCCAATTCAAATGAGCAGTGGGCTGCCTCGGGCCATAATTTGGACACCCCTGCTTTAGTTGAACATCTTTGTCTTTATAACCATGGACTGAGTGACTTCAAAACTTGTAATTACTTCCTATTGAAGTGAAAAGTGCCATAGGCTTTCAGACAAGAGAAGCAGTGCTACACTAATGGTGCTTTACATTTACTTTAGAACTCAGACATGGGAAGTGGGAATGACATGACATCCCAGTTTAGCCCAGTTTAACATGTTCTAGTTACCAGCTGGTAAAATTGGGGGACATATACATTATCTGAGCTCCTGAGAAGGAAATTCTGACCCAAAAGGGGTGTTCCTAGCAACTAATTTGCAATTTGGACAGTACGACTTCCAAGATCAGATGAAATGCACTATAACTTACTAAATTGGCCCACAAAAATCTGCCCCTCGCCATACGATGAGTGTTTCTAAGATGTTACATACACAGGTAGAGGATGATCTTATTTTATGACCTTTGACTTGTAAAACACCATGCTCCAGCTGTTTCTGGCCAAAGGCATAAAATCTTTGTAACATGAAAGCATTTCAAGATGAAAGATAAAAAGCTGCAGAGGACATAAAATAATGTTAAAATCAAGCAGTTGAAAGTTCAGAGGAGCAATTACTGCAATTCTTTCCCTTTCTTAAGAAAACAAGAAGGAAACCTGATAAAGGCCAAGCATGCTGGCTTATTTTCATGCAGAAGTTAAAAGCAGAAGTTTGACAGATCGATTCTCCACATTTCACAGAAACTGCCTCTGCTGCTGGTACTTTTGCAGATCTGCAGTTTGAGATAATGAACTGAAAACAAACGCCCTTGACTGCCACATCAACAGCTGCTAGTGCTAGAGTACTAAGATCATGCTGTCTAGGATTACAATGAAAACTGACGATGATAAACACATTGTGATGCAGATGATCTCAGTTTTGACATCATGTAATAATGTAGTCATCTAGTATCAGTCAGTATGAACATCATAAAACAGACCTACTGCCAGATGTTACGATGACATCATTACAACAGCATCTATCAGTTTTGGTTCTTGCAAGTTGTTGTTTTTCATGATTGGTTTCAGCAGTACTTAACCTCATAATAAGTCAGAACCTGCATGTGAGCATGAGTAACCGTCGACTGAGAGATATTTATAGCACATAAAACATGTGCTGACCTGACAGAAATGGAGCAAAGCACGAGTTCTGCAAAGATCGGCAAACTTTTTTTCTAGAGGATTTATGCTCCCTGCTTAGCATGAGACAATGTGTGTTTTGTAGACTATTAGGAGATGTTGATGATGAAAAAGAAAAGGGGTCAAAGATGTGAAGCAACTTTAACACAATCAGATGACGTAATAATGCTTCCTCTGCTGGACTGAGGTGATATTTTTTCATTACTATCAAACACAGTAAAATCAAGAACAAGAAAAAACTTTAGTTCCATGAGTGTACACAACAGGATGGCTCCAAAAGCAATGAATGCCCTTTGGGTTCTATATTAAAATGCTCTTTTGAGAAATATTCTCAATGAGAAATAATGGCCCGATTTCCAAAAGATCTTAAACGTTTAAAGTTTATCTCTCCATAAAGATTGCACTTTCAGGGCCTAGATTGAACAAAAAAATGGTTGAAAAAAATGAAAAGGGTAAAACAAATATGCTTAAAGGGTGTGTAATTACAGAAGTTTCGAGACATTATAAATGTATCCATTTTATTTTACTCTTTTTTTCTGTGATGAAGTGAAATTTTTGTCATGTTTCCACAGTATATAACAAAAATGTAATCATCTTATCTTGTTTAAAAGGTTAAAAGAGGTGGAGTTGACATTTCGAGAAAACATTTGTACTCATTATAATGAAAAAAACGAGTAAAAATTGAAAGGTGTGGATGTATGTCTGCATGGGCCCTCTATGGGCCACTTATCTAATGCTACTTTTTTCCCAGTTGACCCACTTTTAGGTGCTCACCCGCCAGTTGAGAACCACTGGTCTAGAAAAATAATTAATTTATGAGTAACATATGGGGTGATAGTATTAACAATTAATTTACTTTCATTACAGACATACAAAAAAAGTTATTGATTAATTTGTGTTGTTGAGTGCAGCAGCACTGAGCCGTTTGGTCTGTCCCTAAAACAGGTGTTGTTGTAAAGATGAGGCTTTGAGATTTTTTATTTATGACATAAAACAGACCTGAAAGTGCATTTTTTTTGCCTATTCCGAGCGCCAAAATGCAGAAGTGTTACTTTGTATTGTTAGTCATTTTTGGCCTTGAACATGATTATAGCCCAACATTAGCTTTTGACTTCACCGATCAAATTTTGGCTGCAAAGTTTTGAAAATCATTTCCATTTGGATTATCTCAATGAAGAAGAAAGGTAAAAGTGTTACGTATTATGTGTTACAAAAATACATAATTCCTATAAGGGGTGGCTGGTTCATTTAGACCCTTGGTTCTTGACTGATGTGTTGCCCATTTACACACGAGTGGGCCTCAGAGCCATTTTAGTGTGGTGCAGATGTTAACATGGAGACAACACAAGAGCAACATAATAATAATGCTACAAAAAGACATTCTAAATCAGGGATGGACAACTTTGATAACCATGAGGGCCACATTTACATCATTATAAGATTTAGAAGGTCATTTTGTTACAAAGAAGGAATACTACCAAAAAAAATATGAATGGCATTTCCTGTCATATACCAGAAGAAGAAAGGATATGTCACTGGGTGAACATCACCTCTGTTTTAGTTTTTCTTCCCTCACCCCATCTCTCTTCTCCTTCTTTTATAGGTAACGTCGCCTGGATGCACGTCCTTGCTGCCCAAGCCCTTCGAGAGCGCCCGGAGTCTGTTGGAGGTGAAGCATTTTATTGCTACGACGACTCACCATACAAGAGCTACGAGAACTTCAACATGCTCTTCCTCTCTGCGTTTAACTTCCGGAGGGTCCGCATGCCGTTATTGGTGCTCTGGTTCCTCGCTGTGTTCAACGACTTCATCCGCTGGATACTGAGCCCCTTCACTAACTACACACCCCTGCTCAATGGTTACACCTACGCCGTAGCCTGCACCTCCTTCACCGTGTCCACAGACAAAGCCCTCCGTCACTTTCAGTACCGGCCTCTGTTCAGCTGGGATCAATGCCGGGCTCGCACACAGACGTGGGTCGACACGTTCCCTTTGCATAAAGCTAAAGACTCTTAATCTGATCTCAACCACTGAGACAAACATCAGACGCTGCTACTTAAATATGCACGACTCCAAATACAAATCTCAAGGAGTACTGAGCAATAATATTCCAGTTTAAAGCAAAGAAAATAAAATCTTATTTATGATGGAAAGTGTAATTCCAATCTTCTTTTCTATTTTTGGTTCTCAAGTATACCAATTCCAGCTTAGCTGCACACAGAAGTTATCAGAAAAGATGGGGCACATAATTTAGACTTATGCATTAATAAATCAACAGATATATTGTAAATTTCACTGGATTATTTTATTGTTTGGTGAATGCAAACTCCATTTGCATTTTGTTCAGAATGTACGGGAGTATTTAAATTTTAAATACTTTAGAAGTGGTTAATTATAACAATTGTACACACAAGTGTCACGCATTAACTCCACAAAAATGGACTCAATTTCTTTATTTTAGTAATATTTAAATGGTTATTGATGTTTTGTATTGCATAATTTAAAGATTGCACACATTTTTATAATATTTTAGTAATGTATCATTTTAAGCATGTTAGTTTTTGTAATTTTTAATAAAGATAATTTACTATATTCTTTATTTCTGTGCTTCTTGTTATGTCATAGTTTATTCCTCTTCCAGGGAGAGGTTCCTCTTACATAACTGATCTCCATTTGTTATTATTTTAGTTGTTTTTTCTGCTTGGAGATATGACTCATGTGTGGTTTAGTTTTATTGTGTGATGTTCTCCAGCTCACCATCTCCATGCGGTAACTTCATTGACTCCATCTCTGGATTCCATGGAGACAACAAACATTGTGTCCCCCTCAGTACTAAAGGTTGAGTACCATTCTGAACACTCCTGCTGAAACTTGTCTATGGCATCTATGACAACCAGCTGGATGACATTACTTATATGACGGAATATATGGGAGTTCCCTTGCAGAATAGCTTCATGCTGTTTCAATTATTCTTGGGTGTCCCTGGTTTGTGTGGTTTTCCATGGAAGTCCTCAAAACATTTAAATATATCTGCTAAAAGGAAAAAAGAGACATGACTAACAATCTCCAAATTCCAAATGCTCTCTTAAAACAAAACAAAACAAAACAATGTGGAGTTGTTGAGCTTTTAGAGGTAGGAAATACTGATTTCTCTTGTAGAAAAGGACTTATAGTATCGCATTTGTGAATGAAATGTATGATATGCACAGATGGTTTTAGTGTAAGGAAATGGTTTGCACTTGCATTTGGACTCAGGCTCCAGTGGGTCCCAAAGGTGACCCATCCTGAAAGCCCCATTTAAAAAAAAAGAAGTTTGGAAATATTCTTTTAGTCGATAAGTTCCTCCTTCTTCTCTTTGATTAGCCACACTTACAGCGAGGGGCAACTTGTAAAGCTCATGCAGTCATGGAATGACGAACACAGCTAAGTGTGTAGGTTGTGCCGAAATAGTGCTGAAATCCCCTAAAACTGGAAGCTGGCGTTCCCGTTCAGAGAGGCAGCATTATCTAGTGTCAGCCCCGGTACCATTACCAAATTTAGGACCAAGTTCTGTGAGCAGGGGCGTACTTACCATTAGGCAAACACAGGCAATTGGTGTCCAGGGGCCCAAAACATTGCATAAATATGTATTAATGAAGTTTTCTTCGATTCAAAGCAGTTATTAATTTTTTTTTTTAATGTATTTTTTTGGCATTTTGTGCCTTTATTGATAGGAGAGAGACAGTGGATAGGCTTGTGAAAGGGGGTGAGAGAGTAGGGGGGGGACACTCTGCAAACTGGTCACAGGTGGGATTCGAACCTGGACCGGCAGAAGCAAGTACATGGGTGCCTGGTTGCTAACCACTCCGCCAAGCCAGCACCTCAGTTATTAATATTTTAACCTTAACTCAGTCGCTGTAGTATGAAGTAGAGGAGATCAACATTCATATTTTATCATCATTTTGTCAGTAGACCTCATACATTTGATGGCATTGTCTTTATTTTCATCTTCTTCCTTCATCTTCTTATTTATTTGAGTTCATGTCCCTTCAGGGGCTCCGTAATGATAAACGTTAATATTCAAAACCTTTTTTGATCATCAATATTATTCCCTGGATGGGGAGACATATAAACTTGGTTATGTAACTAGTGACTTAAAGCAGGACAAGGAGCTGATTAACATAATCCTGTCAAAATTGAACTAAAAGGATTTGAGGAAATGCATTTAGTTTTGTTATGTCACTCGGTACAAGATTAAAATAATAATAAAACTTTAAAGATACTGTAAGGAGTTTTTAAGTAATTACAAAAAAGTCTCACTTTTAGATATATGCCTAATGGAAGTACACACTTTAAGATAAGTTTTATAGCATCAAAATAGGCTATCTATAAATGCTATTCCTTAGCTTCATGGTCGGGTCGGACAGGGCTGGACTGGCCTGGATACTCAACTTTGGGAACAAGACAATTAAAACTCGAGCAAATTTATATTATTCGGACACGTCTTAGAGCACCGGGCTTTATGTAGCGATACACAGCCGGCTACAAAACTACGATTAGAAGTTTTCGAAACTGCTTGTTGTCACACATCAAAATCATATCTTTACGACAGTCGCCGAGCGTGCTCATGGGTAGCAGAGTCTTTATGTCGCCGGAAATAGATTCTCCTCATAGCACCTTTAATTAGCACAGTACAGGGATATGAAGGGCCCCAATGACTGGGTTTGCTTTGGGCCCCCATATGACTAAATACGCCCCTGTCTGTGAGACTGTTTATGTTCCCCAAAAAGGTGAAATGAAGGATCTTGAACCAAATGCTGCTTTTGTGAGTTTTATTACAAATCGAAAAAGTACATCCTTGCAAGAATGAATACAATCATGATCGGTGACAGGTGGTTTATCATATGAGATAAAGAAAGTCTGACACATTATCTTAAAGACTTGAAAATGTGTGTGTTCTCTTGGGAATGTGTGTGTAAACAAGCATAACACACAAAGAGTTGGGGATGTCTCAGGAACACTGGACGTAAACAGCTGATACTGAACAACAGATCCTTTAAAGGTTAGGATTCAGCCAAGGTCAGACACCTGGGCCCCTGTGTAGCTGTTTGTAGCAGAAGCATTGTAACTACATGGAGAACATCTAGTGCTGACACTCACAACATCATAAGTGATGTGGGAACCTTAGGCTAATACCTGAAAAGGCCATATGTGGCTACATATGTGATTAAGACATATCAAACACATTATCTAAGTGGGCTGAATATATCAAACACTCATGCATCACAGCACTGGTGAATTAAAAGACAGATGGAAAAGTGGATGTCCCAGGAAGACAACATACAAAGAAGACAGGTTCCTCTCCCTTGCTTCACGGAGAAACCATAAACTTCCAGAGGAAGAGGGGATTTTTGGGGGTGCTACCCACACATTTATCTGTGTTGATCATTCAACAAACACAAGTTTTCTTCCCTTGTAAAGGGGGCTAATCAGGCTTTCCAATGATATACAGTACAATACCAACTGGTAATTTCAAAGAGAGGAAATTACTGACCAGACGAATGTTTCCAAACTCAGTTCCACATTTGGAATTTTGGTTACCACTACCTGCTGAGAATCTGTGCTCATTGTGACATCACACTGAGTTACTGTCATATCAACAACTCCTAACCTCGTATCTCTTCCTGTAGATCTCCACCCACAGTCATGGAGGCGCGCATCAGTGCTCACGTCTGCACTTCCAAGGAAGAGCTGAAAAGAGTCACAGGGATTGCATTTGCATTTTTTAGAAAGTGTGTTTCCTGCTGGCTTTTCTAAGGTCAATAACCTCTGGTGAATGACACAGATAATGACACAGGGCGGTGAGAATTTGTAGGGAGGGGACAGTGTCTGGGATCCCCGAATTACTGTCAGGTCTCTGAGCTGTGATGAGGCTAATATGATGAAGCACCACTAGAGAGGGGTACCTGCTCTAACCCCAATTTTGCTGATTGCCTCCCAATGATCTACATAGTAGGATTCGGGACAAGTGAGAGACCTGGTTGCAGGGTTGATAGTGTTACATGATGCTTAAAAATGCAAAACAGTTCTTCGCCCTGTCCTAAACACACAAAGGTTGATAATGTTTAGGAAATGGATGACACTGGCCAGAAGACAGGGTTTTTGTCAGTTGCCCAAACATTCCCAGTTTATCTGAGTGATTTAGGAAATACACTAAGGTCATGAGACTTTACATTGAGAAAGCCTATTCTGAACAGGGCTAATAAAGATGGGTTTATGAGCATCCCAAACTCCATGTGGATCAAAAGGCAAGAAACTTGATGAGAGGACATCGAGGATCAGAGCAAACTGTAGAAGATGAGTAAAATATGGGACCTTTTACTAGAAACCACCTAATATTGGTCTTTGCCTGGGGCCACAGATTATTAAAACCACTCTTGATGATATGAAGTCTGATGAGACCTCTATTAGCACATCTTTAGAAAAGAGTATGTTAGTGATTGTGTGAAGAGCAGATGAATTCAATTACTTCTAACCAAGGTGTTGGCGCCATCTGCTGGTGCAACGTTAAACTGCTAATAAGTGGAGGCTGATTAAAGTGACCTTTTTGTTTTTTGTATTATTGAAACATTAGCTGCTGTTGAAACTGAAGATCATCTTGTTATGTCTTTAATGCTATATAAATATGTGTTTTCCAGGTTAATTACATCATGTCTCATCTCATTTGAGAACAATAATTTTACATAAAAACATGTTCTTGTCTTCCAGGAGGTGGGAAGTTTAAAAG
Organism: Scarus forsteni; assembly: GCA_036419115.1. NCBI lineage: Eukaryota > Metazoa > Chordata > Actinopteri > Labriformes > Labridae > Scarus > Scarus forsteni. The sequence goes on from JAZDUH010000084.1 coordinate 20,783,549, forward strand.
TTACTGCTGTAAAATCAAACATTTGAGAGGAAAAAAAAAAAATCAAGAACCAGTTAGATGTACAGTGAAATGAGTGCTGCTGATTTAGATTTTGTCAACTTCATTTTAAAATGTGAAATACTAATCAAAATGGTGAATAAACATGCTGAAATTTATAAACCAATAAACAATAAAAGAGTATGGAAAGAAAAGAAAGGAAAAGAAAAAGACAGGGAAATATTAAAAAGAAAAATATCAAAAGATCAACACAAATTGGGAGCATAAAATAATAGTTTTCATTTGGTTGAGGAAATTGTTCCAATCTATAAATAGGTTTCTTCCCGAAGAGCTACAAAGTGGGGTTTTGTTTTCCTATATTTACACTTGTGGTTGTAGAATTTTGCAAAAAAAATGATGAGAATAAAAAAACAAATAATGATTTGCACAAGACTTGATTGAAGTTATGTATCAAAAAAATTCCTGAAGAAGCTCAAAGTCACAGGTGATGATATCTTACATGAATCTAGATATATTTCCAGAGCTTACAGGTATGTGCACATTTCCAAAACAGATGAAAGTCTCTGCATGAGATTCACAAAAGGTAAGACTTAAGCCAAGATATTTTTTTAATTAAAAAGAGCTTTGGTTTGATAGAGTTTTTAGTTATGAACATGTCTGTTTTAGAAGTGACATCGAAATTCCTGCCAAAGAAATACAACAACATCTCCATCAGAAATATGATTAATTCCAAAGATAGTAGTGCCTGCTAAATACAAAAGACAAAACAAGCTCTGATGGTGAAGCATGGCTCTATATATTTATCCTAACAGAGTAAGAAATTATTATTTAAATATTTATATTATAAATCATACTATCTGTAATTACATCATCCATAAAGAACACACATACAGTATTATCTACAGTATGCAAATGTGGGATTGAAAATGTATACAATAATGATTTGGACTGGCTTTCTGTTAAATCTAAAAAAAACCCTACTTTGGTAAAGAAGCTGTCCTAAATAAACATGATCTAAGCTGTTTTTAATATACTATTTGAATTTTTCAAACGTTTTTTCAGCCTCACTCTTATTCCCCACCCTCCACCCCAACTATAACATAGGTCAGCTCACCTATACAAATAAAAACATAGTTCAGAGTGAATTCGTATTTTTCAAAAAAAGGTTTCTTTTTCTCTTTTCCCCCTTTAAATATCAACCAGGCCTATGAATATAGTCCAAAATAGAGATATTTGTCCATCCTGCACCCAGCTATTGTTCCCAGCTCAGTCATCAAGCATGGATGAGGAGGTCCTCCTGTTTTTTTCTGGTTCCTGAGAATGATGTGCCATCCAGTCACAATAGCAGTCTGTATCCAGTAGGTTATAGGTTTTGAAAAGGCAGATAACACTATATCCTTTATCACTTTATATATTACTTAGGACAGAACACGCTTTTTAAACAAAATTGTCAACATGATAATGAATCTTCATCAAATATCGGCTGACCTCAGGACAAGACTGAAGTACATTTAGCAATCACTCTTAAGCAAGACATTTTCTGCTAGATCAAGTCTGAATAGTATAAAAACGATGCAGAATTTGAAACTGCTTTAACTTCCCTTAGGTCCCTTGAAATTTAATGCAGATTACAAACAGTGGTGGTCCATTTCTGATCCTCATATGAAACCCCAAAACCTTACCCAGATCTATCATTAATCCTTGAAGAAGAAAAAAGCAGCAATGAACAATATGTTGCTAATTCCCTGTATAAATTATATATAGGGTGACCAGATGTCAAACAGTCACGCATTCTCAATACTTTTCACACGTCCAACTATATCATATAAATGTGAATTCTAAAAAAGGTCTCTATCAAATTTAAAGAAACAATATGCAACTTTACACTTTGAATAGCTGTTCTTCATATAGTCTAACAGTATTCACTTCAACATGGAGAATGGTGTCAATCCTACTTGTCTTGGATGCCTATTCCCTATGTTCATCTTTTAGCCTCAACCATATAATACGGACCAACTGGCTTCTTTATAACTTGGAGCTGGTGTGTGAACAAGTACTTTAAAGCCATCATGCTTCATCCAGCATGATGGCTGGATCATTGTTGTATGGCACCAAAAGTGAACTAGCGGAGCAATTCTGCCATCAATATGTTTTTGTGCTCTGCAATCCTGAAACTACTGTTTTAAGGAGTAAAAGTTTAATATTTTAACTAAATAAAAATATACCCCCTGACGCTCTCATATTTTCAGCTCAACAGCAACAAAGCACGCTGTTTAAACAATGGACTTAAACACCAACTTTAATGTCTTAACCTCTTATGTTTTGTCATTTTACCGCTGACTGTTTTTTTTTTTTTTTTTTTAATTTTACGTAAACCTCTTCCATAGGCTTGTGTCAATGAGTTCTTGTTTTGTACAAACTTGGAATTTTCACCTTTTTTCCTTTGCCCCCCTATAAAACCATTTGTTTATTTAACCATGTACAATAAAACACCGTTAGAGATTCCGATTGGAAAGGGCTGGGCTCCTGTGTAGCCTGCGTGCGCGTACCCATCGACATTGGCGAGTGCCCGCACGTAGCTGTCAGAAGGAAATGCAGTCTGCGGGTGTTGGATGTACCCCTGCCGCTGCTCTTTGATAAATTTAACAAAGAACATTGCTGAAGTTTCAGGGTAAAAACTACACAGACGGTTGCATTAATCTGGTCAGAGTGGTGGCTGTAAGTTAGAGCGTCCAACCGTTCTAACCAGAATATTTGTCTTGCTAGCTAGGCTAATAGAAACAGGACACTCTTCGCGCTAATGCTAATAGTTACATTAGGCTAAAATAGGCTAACTTAGCTAGCTGGTAACTTAGCCAGCTACCTACCGCACCGAGTCCAGGACATTTGCTCCTCCAGGTCTCCACACAGGCCAGCATCTCCTGCTCTGGTTTCGATTCCGTGTGTTTCCCTTTATCAAGGAGGAGGTTGCGGAGCCGGAGCTGTGGCGGGGGGACGCGTGAACAGGAACCCCCTGGCTCTCCAGGCGGACGGATCTCAGTGAAACGCCGGGTTGTGGGTGAGTTGTTCAGCCGACTGTAAGTTTTTGTTGTCAGGGGCAGCGGGGTGGTCGAGGCCGTGGACGCTGTTTGGTCAGGGCCTGGTGATTTGTGGGAGGGTTGACTATTAGCTATTAGTAAACAATTGCCTCTGTGTGCTGAATCTGGAAGTTGAGACGGGCCGAGTGAGGCCTCCAGAGAGGATATGACAACAAAGTAGCTGGTGTTATGAGCTGCTAGCATGAAACCAAGAGGGGTTTGGAACTACTACAACAGCTTTAACCTGCTTCGTCAGCAGACTGCAGGAGCACTGTGGGTTGTCCTGGGTGCTTTGTTGATATTGTCAAGTGGTATGTAGTGATACAGGTCATATAAAAGTTATGTTTTGATCTGTCAGCAATCAGGTTCTGCTGTAAAGGTTGTGAACCTGGTATAATGGATACACTGATACGATGCTGAACAGTGTTAATGATATGAGTGGACCTCAAGCAAAGTGGCACTTTTTTTAGTGTAATTGACGTAATAGAGCTAGCTAAACATTTCTTGAAATTCTCTTAAGAAAAAACAAAAGGATTTTATTTAAAGTTTTTCTGATGCAAAGAAAAATACTTAGGAATACACAATCACTCTGGCCAGTATCTGGCAGACTAATAGTTCTAAATGTAATCAAGCAGATATTGATATTTATATGGACTTACAGAAACTTCTTTTTCTCAGTTAAAGTAAGCTTTTTTTACCCTTGAAATGTTAGATCAGCACTTTAGAGAGTGTGAGAACTGAAGAGCACAAGAAACTTTTTGAAGGGATTTTTTTCTTTTAAATATAATTGAATACTTCAAAATTAATAACATGTTTGCAGGTTGATTCCTGAAGTTCATACCTTAAATTCAAGCTTTTATGACTCATTTTAGACAGAGAAAGAGGATGAAAATGTAAAAAACTTCTGTATAGGTGGATCTGATGTTTTTGTTTGGAAATGCTAATTGATGTGCTTTTTTCTTACTGAAGTATTGTATTGGAAATATTGGCACAGATGTTTATATCTTCAAATGCTGACAACTAACTTTTTAAATTTGATTTATATATTCCTACATTACATGGCAAATTCAGTGCATCCTTTTTTATTCTTTTGTATCTGATAGAGAATATGGAACTTGACCAGATTATTTTTGTGAAGGCTTAGCTTTATGATGAAAGTTGTAGCAGATTGCCTATTGGGATAGATGACAGGAAGAATTAGTATTTTATCAGATCCATGTGAAATTTAAGAATTCAGCAGCAAATTACGGGACATAGCACTTAAAAGTATTCTCATTAGTTGTTTTTTTTTCTCACGGATGCTGCATGAAATGTTTTAGTGTACAAACCTTACTCAGTAAACATCAGCAGGTACAGTTCACCCCTGTATAATAGTTAAAGTGCTGACTTTGGTTAAATGGCAGCTTTACTGACTAAAGTTTTCAAATTGTAGATGAACTAAACAAAAAAAATATAAGAGGCGGCTCTCAAGAGACAGATATAGGAAGAAAACAGTACAAGTAAACAAGTTAATTAGTAAAGGTATGATTATATGTCATGGGTGACACCAGGTTTAACATTATGGTGGTGTCAAATGCTTCCTATTCTGATGAAGCAGAGCAGAGTTTTATGATTCATATGCTTCTCCAGAAACATCTTTTGTCCTTTGTCACACTGTGTGACAAAAGAGGAAGGTCAAGGCATTACTTAATGTTAATGTGATTTTCTTTTTTCAGAGACAGCCCACAACTTTTCTGTATGTAGTTTCATCAAGGCCAATAAAGGCTAAAAGTTGTTTTCAGGCTTTCTGATCTACTCCTTTAAGCAAGTTTTCAAGCTCTTGTGTGGAACTTTTAGTTTGCTGTTTTTGTTGCGTCTTTTAAGTCATGCCTAAAATCTTAGGTCTCTGCTGTTTTTGTTTTATAATGTGTAAATTGTAGATTTGAGGATCAAGTCAGAAAGTTGAGAGAGAGGAAGTTGGGAATATCATGCAGGAAAAGAGACACAGAGCGGGGATGCTCAGGCTCAGACAGACAAAACCAGAACACTATCAGTGTCCAACTATGGGTGGTATCATCTTAAAAATGTAAACTTCTCACAAGAGCTTTAGGCAACAAAACTATGATGCATACTTAGTAGTTTTGTGTCTTTATAAATGATTGTTATATTGAGAATAGATGCAACAATAGTCCCAAAAATACCGAACCATTTGGTAGGACGTTTTGGTTCAGTTCAAATGTGAACTGTGATATTTTTGGTTTTGAGTCTAAGAATATTTTATAGCTCAGTTTACCTCCACAACAATGAGCAGAATGTACAGTGTGTTAGTATGATGTACACTTATAATTAAAACCATGGCTTCTGTCTGTATAAAATAAACAGTCAGTAAGCCGAACACTTACTTTGAAGACTTTTATTCAACTCCTCAGTTTTGTCCCTGTAGTTTGTAAAAGGGTGACTCTGGTCCATACAATTAAAAATAATGAGCATCCTGAAGCATGTTTTTTTTTTTTTTTTACATTGTTGCTCTCTTATTTCGTCCATTTCTGGGACATGAGCTCACAGTTAATTCACCTGAATGAACAGGTATTATGTGTTTCTTCAGTACTCCAGTTCATGGCAGTTTCCATCATTTTAAAATAGCCTTTGTTGTTATCGAATACCCATAATTTACACTCCAGACCTATTAGTTCTCCATCTACAGAAGGGTCACCTGTGTTTACTCCAATTTATGTATGCATTCAAAGTATCTGAAGTAAACAGTGGTCATATTCATGGCACAAATTGTTAATTAGTCCCGTTTAATAATGGTTGTTTTTTCCTGTGAAGTAAACTTGTCGATGCTTGTTTTCTCCAGCAGTTCTTTGAATTAAACTGAGAATCTGGCACCATGTACGGCAATGTTAAGCATTAACGTCTGTCCCAAGTTTTTCAGAACAGAGAGAGAACTGAGCTGTGACACTGTGGTACACGCTCACGTACCAAGCACAACCCCACTTCAAAAAATCTGAACTATCTCTTTAATTGCTTGACTAAAAATGTTGATAATTACAGGTGTTTGTCTGTTACTTCAGCAGTATGAAATAGATTTGATGGATGTTCCCAAGGGATAAAAAGCACAAACAAAAGGTCATTTTTTATTATGTTCATTTAAAAAATGTTTCTTCATCAGCTGCAACAAGAATTTATTTGGAAATTTCTTTTTTTGCATGGAAATGAAATGAAGAAATTGTTGCTTTTTTAGCCTTAGATCCTGTGGTTAAGGCCTCCTGGTCATTCCAAAGTCAAACCTCAAAACTAAATGTGAGCTTTCTCCATCAGAGCTCCGTGACTTTGGAACGACCTGCCAGAGGAGATAAGGCGTGCAGAGTCAGTCGCTTCTTTTAAGTCGCTTTTAAAAACTCACTTTTACTTGCTTTGTGTGATTTCTTCTTTTATCTTCTATCTTATTTCTGTTTCCAGTTTTTTTAGCCTTTCATATGTTAGTATTGCAGATCAATTTGGCTTTTTTGTCTTTCATTTACATCTTCTGTTATTTTACCAGATTGACATCATTTTTTTACTTTCAATTCAGATTGTGTTTAAGTTTTCTTTTCATCTTTTTATAGGTAACTTTTAGGCTTTTTATTGTTTTATTGTTTTATCTCCTACTTATGCATGTTGTTCTATTTTATTATCTCTATTATGTTTTATTGTTTTATTATTATTATTGTTTTCTTTTTGTATTTGACATCTGGTTTTACACTTTAACCCCCTTACTTTTTCTTTTTGTTTTCTTTTAGCTTTTATTTTGTCCTGATGGTTTCATTTTATGTTGCAGGGTTCTGATTTTGTCTGTGTTCTTTTGACAAATGAAAAGGGCCTTCAGTTCATGGGCGTGGAGTCACTGGAGTTTGCGCCTGTGCATGTTGGTGTGCACCTTGATTGTGTCTTTGGCCCCATGGGGTCAGGGGCCTCCTGTGTTTTCATGTTCAGTGTCTGGGCCTGGATTGTTGTGTCCTCTTTTTGGATTTTTACTGTCCTTCATGTTTTGTAAAATATTCAACTCCATAAGCACCGTTGGTCTGCAAGACACCAGGAGTGCTGATGCTGTGCTCTTAGGTTCTATTTGTGATAGGGTCTACTTTGTCTTTTGAGTCTGAAGGGTTCTTTGATATAATGAAGCTTTTTTGGGTTGTTGTTTCTAGGGCTATCGATTCATATTTTCTTGAACGATTCGATATTTAGAGTAGGGGTGTCCCGATACAACTGTTTCACCTCTGATACGATACCGATATTGCAGCCTTGAGTATTGGCCGATACCGATATCAATCCGATACGATATCAGCAGGAATCATACAGACTTTTATTACCTATTTTGTAGTATGGACTGTAAGAAAAGTCTTGATTAGGTCAGATTACTCAAACAGAGAACAGTAGTAAGCAATAGTAGGTATGAGAAAAACTGACCCATTTTTTATTAACCAATAGGTTAAATAAATTTTAACCTTAAACACAAGAATATACTACAATTAAAACAGCATGAATAAAAAATATTAGAAGACCCTGAAAAGTGACCTCAATAAATCAAACAAAAACATATTTCACCAATTGCAAAATAACCACTGTGTTGAACTTAAACATAAGCATGTTCTACAACTGAATAAAATAAAAAATAAATATATTAGAATGGACTGCTTGTATCGGAGTGCTGATATCGGAGATTTAGGATGCAGGCCGATATAATCCGATATTTGTTTTTTTGACCGATATAATCCGATATCAATATCGGATCGGGACATCCCTAATTTAGAGGTCTCAAATCGATTCAATTCATGATTTGAAATTTGTTCAGTCTGGGTTATCTCAGTAAAAATAATGCTGTAAATGACTTTTTGACCTGGTACATTATTAAAACTGTTTTTACATTAAGAACTGAACCCAAAGCAGTTACATTAATCACATATTAATGGTATGCATTCATGCATATTCTGTAAGTTACTTGTTTTTTTCGTCTAACTTGTCTTTTCTTTTGTGCTTGTTAAATCTGAAATATGTCCAAACGTCAACTTTTAAACTCTCCGGTGGTGCCCCTATAGTGCTTCTCGCTTCCGCCATGTTCTTTTGACAGTTTGCAGTAACATCTCATGAGATCTTGTTCTGTGGAAAGCAGAGCTAAACACGAGACTAGCAGAGTTGATACCATAGGCTGCTTCTTGGACTGTCCAATGAAGAAAAACTACCTACGTTAAAAGATCAATCTTTGGATTTTATGGATGATTATGAACCATTTAAAGGAAAATCGATATAATTGTTTTTTTTAACCCAGCCCAAGTTGTTTCCTTCTGTGCTTAAGCTCTTTTGCTCTCCTGTCTTTATGTTTCTGCCTGTTCCAAAAGAACTGACATATTCCCTTTCTGTTTCCAAAGGAGAGAAAAAGTGGAACCATGGCTGAACTCTCCACCTTATCCCCGTCACCGCCCACACTGGGGGATCCTCATGCAGCTCCCTCCATCCCGCCGACCTCGTCAGCAGTCCCTGTTTCAGATTCTGTCAGAGAGATGCCCATACCCAAGTCTTCCCTCTACAACGACAAAGCTCTGACTGGAAGCACTCTTACACCACAAAGAGAGGGTTCATCTCCAACTCCACAGCCGCCCTCAAGTCCTCCCAAACTCACTACGGAGACCCCCCTCACATTATTGGTACACAATGCTGCTCCGCAGAAAGAGGGAGATGCAGAGACTAGAGCTCAGGAACCAACGACAGGTGACCCAGCAGCTCCAGAGACCAACGCACAGTCAAGTGAGACATCAACACAGAGGGAGCTACAACCGGCGTCCCCCTCTCCTGACCCCAACCCTGGTCCTAATCTCTACCCCAGTGTGCATGTCACCCACAATCCAAACCCGACAGTAGATGATGGTCAACCACAAACCTCCACAGCTCCTGATCCCACATCTGCTCCTCCAGCACCAAGTCTTACGTCATCAACAGTCGAAGAGGAGAAATCTCCGCTGCCTCAACAAGAAGAACATCCCACAAGTCAGCCCCCGCCCCTCTTCCCGAAGCCTGAGACTCCTAATGAAGTAAAGAAAGCCGAACTACCCAGCACCCCCTCGAGAGCAGAGTACCCCAGCCCCACTGTCCCACTCATCAATGAACCAGCCTCCTCACTCCCCCTACCCAATCCAACCCCCCGGCCAGCTCCTGATACACTCAGCTACCTTGAGTCAGCCAGCCTGATGTCTGGGACTTTGGAGTCTCTATCTGGGCTGGGCGAGGACGGCAGCTCTGTGGGCTCGGACTCTGAGATCAATGGGCTGGCTGTCAGACGCACTGATAAATACGGCTTCCTCGGAGGGAATCAGTACAGTGAAAGTGGGTGAGTATCAGACATTAACCAGCCACAGTGCAAAGCATTGATCCCTCACTGTGTGATTCCATTATGTCCAACACAGATTCTTTAATTAGAGACACATCTTGGGTGTGGTGACTGAATTCTCAGGTTCCCTTGGTCATTATGGAAATGAAACTATAATTTTTTTTAAGGTTGTTTTTAGAAACTTACATTTTCTGCACAATTTAAATGTGATTTATGTTTAATGTTATAGGCCTAAAATCAAAATAATCACACTTAGCTAAAGGTGCACAGTATCATCAGAAACATATCTTCATGATTCATTATTTTTTCAATATGTGCTGCCCATTTTTCTTTTACAAATTGACCATGTACAGTAAATGCAAATTCATTGGCCTTGCATAGTTAGATTGTACATTTTTATGACTATAGTGTACCTCATAAATGCATATCCACTTTTAAAAATTCAGGATTTATCTGTCAAAGAATGAACTGTTTCTTCTTTCACTGCTTTTGTCAACTCTAGTTGACAGTAACAGTGAAAAAAACTGTCATTTTTAATAAAATGGAGGCTTGATCTGGATGTAAAATACTGGTATTGGCCATGATAAATTCAGAAACACTGACAGATCAAAAAAGGGAAAAATCTGATATCATGCATCCCTATACTTTCCACATGGAGGCCAAAAATGACCACATTTATACCAATTCTACCTGCAGTTTTGATCATAATACAGTCACAGAGAAAGCATGTCATTTAGTAAATACAGTGTTTATATGCAGAGTGGGCTTCAGATTTGATATTTTTAGTTTTTCAACAGATGAACTAATTTCCTCTGGAAAAAAAACACATTTTACTTAATTTGTCTGATGAATCCCTTTTTGGAAGTGAATGTAATATGTGACATTCTTAAGGGGAATCATGGTTAAAGACAAAAGAGAGACTTCTCTTTTTCTATACCAAGGTTCCTTGTTGACATCCTATTCTGTGCAACATGAGATATAATTAGATTGTGGCTAGAGTATTGGTTAACACTCATAAATGTAAATCCTGATCTTCCTTTTAATCTGTCCCTTTGCCTTCTTTAGACATCTTTTTAATTCAGTCATCCATCATCCTGTAGGAGATCTTCCTCTCCTCACTCTGCCCTTCCTTTCCTGCTCTCCTCCTCTTTTTCTGCTGCTCTACACATCGTCCATCCTTTATCTTGTTTTGGTTTGACTCAGATAATGCTGAGAGCGTTTTTTGTGACTCAGTGTGTGCTGTGGGTGTGCGTGTGTGTCAGCGGTATCAGCCCTCACGCCCATCTGCTCTCTTCCTCCCTTTTTTTTTAGACTTGCTTCTACTTTCCTGACACGCTAATTGCTCTTTCACTGTTGAATAATTAAATGTTATTGATTTACCATCAGTAGTGACTTCTGGTCCATGTTAAGAATGTCCTTGATTCAAGCAATTCAGCTTAATGTTGTGCACATAAATGCAAGTCAGAAAATCGGGTCATTCTTTTGTGCCATAAGACAGAAGTTGTTATCATATCAGAGTGCTATTTTTAGTTTGTTTAGATAAAAGTACTTCATATTTTGTCATTGATAAGAACATGTTATTTCTCACTAATGCAGGGAAAAGGAACTTCGAGTTGAAGTCGCCAGGCAGAGGGAGGTGAAATGGCTTGACATGTTCTGCAACTGGGACAAGTGGACCAAACATCGCTTCCAGAAGGTATGCATCCATGTCAGCCTTTCAGGTACAATAGTGTAGAAGGGAGACTACTCTGTATGACACTGTGTAAGACCATTTGATCCCTGAATGGCCTCTGTCTGTCAGTCATGGTGAATAACATGGTGGTACCCAACCAGTCATCAATTCAGACATGATGATGTTGGAGCAAAGGGGGTGGGGCTTAATGACACCTGAAAGACTATTGGAAACATTAATGATGTATATGCGGTTCTTCACTGTACTTGTTAATCTATCCAATGCTCTGATAAATGATGCACTAGTTTGATGCTAATGCAGAGTAACTCACCTGGTTGCTTGCCTGCTAACGTTTCTCCTTTTCAGTTCTTGTTGGTGTTCCCTTTACAGTACACTAAGGCAGCGATGCTGTTCTTAGAGCTAGACAACTTTCCCCTGCCTCAAAGTTACATCTTGCAGTTCTAGCCTTATCCCTCTTTAACTTTGCCATTTGGTTGGTTTACATTGGTGGCACTGTCATTGGTCAGCTTCTCTGACATGATCGAGCGAATCATAGGAGGCCAAATGAAATGTGAAAAAGGCTAGACTTTCTGTTTTAAAGTTGTATGTAGAGTTGTTGTAGAGTTTCTTTGTGTGTCTTTGTTTGGGGCAGAAAGGCCTTAAAACTCTCCAACTGTCCAATTAGGCTGTAATTCTGCTTACGAACTCCAGCAACACTTTTAGTTCAGGAAACAACTTTCCTAGCCCAACACGTTTTGAAGATTAACATGATGATATAAAAAACCACAGAGCTTCTGTTTGTGTTTTTGTAGGTGAAAATGCGCTGCAGGAAGGGAATACCATCTTCTCTCAGAGCCAAAGCCTGGCAGCTGCTGTCCAACAGCAAAGACCTCCTGGATGCTAACCCTGGAAAATTTGAGGTATCATTGAATGCATATGTTTGTCTGGATTATACAGAGAAGGGCTGGGTTATATGAACCAAAAATCACATCTTGTTATCAAATATTCATTTTTAAGTCAACTTTTGTCCTGTTACTCCATAATGAACTCTAAAGATGTATGCAATTCTTTTAAGAACAATGCTGAAACCAGAATGACAATGAGCCATGCTTAAATAATAGGGATACTCCGAGATGCGAGATTAGTTGATACTAATACCAACATATATGTTGTATGTTTTCTTTAATAACTGGTTCAGTGTTTGCTTGACAAAGCAGTACAAAACAATCTCAAGGGGCAAACTATTGAGTATTCTATTGTAAGGTCAACTAAATTATGCAACAAAATGACTCTTTTACCGCTTGTTTTATTTATGTGAATTGACAAAATTATCAACAGACTGACCAAAACTATTGATTTATTTAGATTCATATTAGCAGGCAAAACAATGCTTATAGAATAAGTAAAAAGCAAAAATGTTGATGTATTTACATATTGTTACCGTTGTAATTATTTAATATTGCAGAGAAAACAAATGTCACCCACATTCAACATTATTGTTCAATGTACAGCCAAAATCATCAACTCTTTAACTTATATGTAAACACTTTATGTCCTTAACTCTGTCAAGCACTCATTTTACTGAACCAACCTGAATGCATCACAGTGGACCTCAAACCATCACTAAACATGACCTACATATGCTGTGTAGCAAATATTCTTTAGCTTTGCTGATTAGATGATGTCCTATTGGATTCAGTGCAGATTTTTATCACCACACGATGAATATTTTTTACCTAAATGTACTTAAAACAAAGTTTTGGAGATTCTCCTTCAGCGTATTTAAGAGGATGACAATGAATAGATGAGCATATAAGTGGATTATTTGTTTATCTGTTGCTGTGGTGTTCTCACTCAATATCTGTTTTGATATAGCTTAAAAACTGGAGATATTGGCAAGTCCAGGCTTTAAGATTTGAAGTAATAAGATAACATGGCCAAAGAAACTTTCCATTACACATGGAAATAAAGAAGAGTATATAAAAAGACAATCCATGAATCCAGTGAATTTGCATTTCACCTTTTACTGTTTTTCTCAAATAAGTGTCTTCCTAAGAGGATCTCACAGCTGTTTTTATTTGGTAATTTTTCTTTTATCCAAACCTCTTATCTCTATTTGTCAATAGAAACAATAGTTACACCACTTACATGCAGGTTCGTGTGTTAACATCCTCCTGTGTCTGAGAACTCTCTATCCAATCCCTCATAAATGTAGTGTGTCAGTAAAGAGGAACTAGGAGAAGCTGCTGTTTTGGATTTAGTAACTGGCTCACAGTAAAAGGAAGTTGTAGCTGAGCAGGGCAATTTTAACTCCAGGGGTGCTAAAGAGACAGGCGTAGGCCTTGAGAGATTTAAGCCTCTTATCATGATTGGTAATCCTGCCTGTCAGGGCCCCAACTGTGTCCGCACTACAGGGGGTCTGACCTGAGCTGGGCCTGGGTACCAACAGTGTGCAGTTTGGTTTTGGATGTCTGAGGAAATCTCAAATGATAAATCTTACTGGATTTTTCAGTCCAATCAATTTTGATGATTAATCTGGAAACAGAGTTCAGACATAGACAATTTTTTTTTAAAAACATTTGTCACTTTTTTCAGGAGCTGGAGAGGGAGCAGGGTGAAGCTAAATGGTTGGACATCATAGAAAAAGATCTCCACAGACAGTTCCCCTTCCATGAGATGTTTGCTGCACGAGGAGGCCATGGGTAAAAAAAAAAACACTATATATTGCATAGTCTATATTACATCAGTGGAAACATACGTGGTTGATTTGAGTTTATCAACCATCGTGTTTGTAATCCCAGGTTTAACCCTTTGATACTGTAAGGGAACAGCCACGATTTCATGAGAATGATGCTTTTCCATTTGGGGTATCCACTCAACTCTACTTAACCCTTAAGATTTGGAAACTACCCACTTTATTTTCTATCAACTTTAAAGGGAAACTCCGGTATTTTGACACCTGGACCTTATTTTTAGGTTTGTGCATGCTCATATACTCACTCAGACAAACATCGTGCAGCTCGGAGTCCTTCAGAAGTTATTTAGATCCAACCGATGTAGCCGCACTTAGCGGGGGCCACGGCAATGGAGCTTCAGCGAGACATAATCTCTGCAAAATCGCTCGTCTCTACCACAGCCCGGTTTGTCATTGCAGAGAAATCCTCCAGAGTAGTCAGACATATATTCCTGGATAGATCCATACGCGTGTCAGCCGGTTTCAAGTCCCACTCTGAGCAGCAAACACACTCCTCTTCTGTTGCTATAGGCGAACACTGTCCACAAGCGCACCACCAGTTAGCATTGAGTCGTGGACGTGCTCCTGTTTGTTGTTCTCGAGCCAGCTGTTCGTCTCTCTCCCTCTCCATTCTTCTCTCATGGAGCTCCTTGTCCGTGTACTCAGACTCAAACCGGTCGTCGTAGTCTGACTCTTCGGCATCAGATAAATATTCTGCCATGTTGCTGAGCACTGCCGGCTAAAAGTAGGTCAGCTGTACCTTTGTGTCGCGCGGCTATGACGTCATCAAAAGTTTGTTTACCAGGTCAGCTGACCCACCTGAAGATGGTAGATGAGCTGACTTTATGATAACACTGGCGATGGATGAAAAAATATAGCCAAAATGAGCGATTTTGCAGAGATTATGTCCCGCGCTGAAGCTCCTTATAGAAGCAAAAATTGCTCATTTTGGCTATATTTTTCATCCTTCGCCAGTGTTATCTTAAACTCACCTCATCTACCATCTTCAGGTGGGTCAGCTGACCTGGTAAACAAACTTTTGATAGCGTCATAGCAGCGACACAAAGTACAAGCTGACCTACTTTTAGCGGCAGTGCTCAGCAACATGCCAGATTATTTATCTGATTCCGAAGAGTCAGACTACGACGACCGGTTTGAGTCTGAGTACACGGACGAGGAGCTCCATGAGAGAAGAATGGAGAGGGAGACGAACAGCTGGCTCGAGAACAACAAACAGGAGCACGTCCACGACTCAATGCTAACTGGTGGTGCGCTTGTGGACAGCGTTCGTCTATAGCAACAGAAGAGGAGTGTGTTTACTGCTCAGAGTGGGACTTGAAACCGGCTGACACGCGTATGGATCTATCCAGGAATATATGTCTGACTACTCTGGAGGATTTCTCTGCAATGACAAACCGGGCTGTGGTAGAGAAGAGCTATTTTGCAGAGATTACGTCCCACGCTGAAGCTCCGTTGCCGTGGCCCCCGCTAAGTGCGGCTACATCGGTTGGATCTAAATAACTTCTGAAGGACTCCGAGCTGCACGATGTTTGTCTGAGTGAGTATATGAGCATGCACAAACCTAAAAATAAGGTCCAGGTGTCAAAATACCGGAGTTTCCCTTTAACATTACCTCTTAAAGATAGCTGACATAGCATTGCTGTGTGAAACTACTACTACTGACACACTTACAATAACAACAAAAAAAAGAAACAGACCCAATAGAGCCACCAGCTCCTTTGTGGAGTTTTGACACAGTGAGATGAAGATGCAAGCAACAAAACAGCAAAACAGAGAAAAGTTTGGGAAGTCATACAAAATGCCAGAGCTGACAACAGGAGGCTTTGCACCTACATGACGGATACCTCTGACTTGTAGTGATGTGCTGTCTCCATGTCTTATTTAGGGCTGTTTCACACTGGATGCATTTCATTTGTGTGACAGCAGCAGTGTGTTTTCATCTTGGTGAGCATGAAGTCAAGTCAGAGCTGTCAGACTGCCAGTGTGAGCTGCATATCTCATGCACGTCTCCTTGGCAGAAAATCTTGTGAAAATGAATCTCACTTTTTTTCTGCGTCCGTCACACACATCCAGTGTGAAACCACCGTCAGTTTCAGCTCAGCTTGTTTGAAATCTCTCTAGAGGTGATATGAAAAACTGTGCCTGGTATAGGGCACAATCCCTAATGGAAAACCAAAACAACCCGGTCTAGTCGAGCTGATACCTTGAAATGGAAAAGCACCATAAGTAAGCATTACTCCCTTTGGGAGGGGCCATTTACATTTAAGATAAAAAAATGTACTGTACAAGAAAGCCCATTAAGTCAAAGTCAGAGTTTTATAAACTCTTGAAGTGTTGCAGTGGATCAGGCTTCTGGTTGATGTAGTTCTTGATCTTTTCTCCTCCAGACAACAGGATCTGTACCGGATTCTGAAGGCCTACACCATCTACAGACCTGATGAGGGTTACTGCCAGGCTCAGGCTCCTGTGGCTGCTGTGCTGCTCATGCATATGCCTGCTGAGGTGAGGAAGTTGTATACTTTTTTACAGTTATTGTTAATAAGAAGGACCTGACAGAGGTAGTGGTAGATTTGTGGTTATGCCTACTTGCCCCATGTACAAAGGCTGTTTTCAAAAAACCTGAATTAAAATCCAGTTTTTGTCTCCTTTCACATAGTGATTCAGACTCATTCTGTCCCCAGTTTACAACTCCATCTGTTCCCTTGTTCTAACTGCATCTTTTAAAAAAGGACAATACGATGTCTTATGGTATAATATGATATAATTCAATCCAAATTTACTGAATGATGTGAGACAATTTGTGATGAAAAATTATGTGCAGTAGCTGGAGATCATATGAACATATTACTCCTGAACTCTAGTGTTGCTCCTGTAGCCTCCCTGCTGTCATAGATCTGAGCATTTCCAAAGGGTAGGGAAGAGAGCTGTATCTGACACTCTATGTAGACAATCTTTTTTCTTTTTTTCCAGCTTATATCAAAACTTACTTAAAGAGGCTATGAGGAGTTTCTAAGTAATTACAAAAAAAGTCTCAGTTTTAGATATATGCCCGATCGAAATACACACTTTAGGATGAGTTTTATAGGATCAAAATAGGTTATTTATAAATGCTATTCCTTTGCTAAGTGGTCTGGTCGGACAACCAGCTACAAAACTATGATAATACGTTTTCCAAAAATTGCTTGTTGTCACACGTCAAAAACTACCGCTATGTAACTAGAAAGAGATACATTACCTCATCGCTTTGCATCCTGTAAGTTGTTGAAAAAAGAAGTTGTAAAGCAATGCAGAGTTCTGAGGAAGGTCCGAGCTTCATTTATTAGCATCACAACAAACACACGCTTTGGCTTGGGTCACGACTTGTGGTGCGTTCCAGTTGTAGTCAGAAGTAGGAATTTCCGGGTTCCAAGAAGGAAACTGCAACTGGATTGTCCCCCAAAGTCGGAATTTCCTACTGGGAACTCGGTGAAACCTCACCACCCCTGAGTTGACAATCGAAGATGGATGCCCCCAGTGTGAACAGTTATTTAGCTCCTGTAATAATCAATTTATTTGCACTTCTGACTGGGGTGTGTCGCTCTAGATCAGCTGTATACATAGTATCGTTAGACTTGTATTTACAAAAATGCTGCCATAGTGATAATCACATTCTTCATGTGATATTTGTGAACAACAACACAGGGCGTGCTAACAACAGCTAACAATAGCCTGGTAGAGCAGCATGTTTTTTTCCGACTTCAACTGGAACGCCGATAAGTCGGAGATGATGTCACTCTTAGTTCTGAGGTTACTGGAACGCAGCATTATGACAGTCGCCTCCTCTTTATGTTTTCGGAAATAGATTCTCCTCAGAGCACCTTTAACAGACACCCAAACCATGACAGTCAATCATGCCATTGATTAAATGCCAACTTTGTGATTTTTAAGAAAAAAGGAACTTCACACTTAATGCTTCACCTGTGAGTGCACGGGATGAAAAGTTCACATCACAACTGTATATATAAGACTTAAAATGAAACTATAACAGTTTCATTTTAAGCAGGGCTCTTCCTGTAAGCATCTCCTCAGCCGATACAGTAACAAAGAAACAGATTGTGACAGCAGTGAGTGGGTGGGTAAGCAGACAAAACAGCATATTATTTTAGGATATTTCAGGTTGCTAAGTGAATTATAAATAGACTGACAGTTAACCGGTGACATTGCTGAAACTACAAAGACTAGACCAGAACTTAACAGGCGAAGAAAGCTGCAAAAATCAGCCTGTGCGATGCAGACAGGCCTCAAATTATGGCTGAGTTGCTCTGGAACTGTGGGTTGACCTTCTGCGAGGGCCTGCCTTGTTTGACAGTTTTGAAACCTGAGCCCATTGATCATGAGTGATTATTTAAAAATGTTTCTGCTTTTATGTTGTGATCAAATAATGTTTTATTCTCAAAAGTGGTGGATGTGATGTTTCAGTAGCTCTAGTAAAACTGTTTCTGTCCTTAATGCAAGGAAGCAGGGAAAAAAAGACAGAGGATCAGATCAGTTATTTTTTGTTTTCACTGTGCGATTTAAGGAAAAAGTCCTCATTAAAGAGAGATCATTTAGCTGTTTTATATTAGTCTTTTCTGGTTAAATTAAAGTTATTGTTTGCCTCTGTTATCCAGCAAGCGTTCTGGTGCCTCGTCCAGATATGCGAGAAGTACCTCCCTGGCTACTACAGCGCTGGACTGGTGAGTGACTGAACTGTCTCATGTTTTTGTCTGATTTCCATGTCTGTTTTCTAAGCTCACTGACTCAATGTTTCTGTCTTTTAGGAAGCTATACAGTTAGATGGGGAGATCTTCTTCTCCCTTTTGCGGCGTACATGTCCGATGGCGTATCGTCATCTAAAGAAGTTCAAGATTGACCCAATCCTCTACATGACTGAGTGGTTCATGTGCATCTTCTCACGCACCTTACCTTGGGCTTGTGTACTGCGTGTGTGGGACATGTTCTTCTGTGAAGGTACTGTGTATAGTTATTGTTTCTTGAATTATGTCTTATGTTGGGCTCGTACTAACAGTTTATGATTGGTCATATTTATCTAAAGCAGGGTTATTTTTGGATATCAAACCTCTTATTCTCGCATCAAGTCCAGATGTTTGAGTTGTTATGAAAGTTTATCTTGCTGGGTTTTCTAGTGATGTTAGATAAGTTTAGAGTGATCTAATATGCCAGCATGTTCAGGCTGCCATGCTGATTTTACATTTTAAGACACATACAAGCCCGTACAAAATAAATAACCAAGTGCCATCATGGCTGTCTTCTCATATATTTCATAATTTAAGAGCAGCGGTACTATTTTTGTCACTGTATGAATACATATAGACACAAAAATGTTTCACAAACTTTGCCTTGTTTAAACTAACGTGATGAAAAACATTTTTGCTGGTGCAGCTTAAGCTACCATAACCTGTAATGTATTGCATTTAGGGAAATAGGCATTTTTACAATTATTACAACTTACCTGCAAAGGAAAGCATGGGTGTCTAGCAAAAGCAAATACTTTCACTGGACTTCCTTCCTGTATTTGAGCAAAATACTGATAGTGAATGATGTCATGCATTACTCTCATTTGACTATATTTCTATTCATGCTGCAGGTTTAAGCTGTAAAATTTACACCCCCGTGATGTTTCAAATCAAATATGAACATCTTGGGGATGTAATAAGGGGGCGAGTTGAACCCGTATTTGCTTAATCTCCAAAGATAGAACCAGAAGTGAGTCATTGGTTAGAGAGGAGCAAGCAGACTTAGCAAGAAGAGTAGTGTTTGTTGTAATGTGAAACATGTGCTTTTGTAGTTATCTAAAACATGCTAGATGTGTAGCGGCCTGGAGGCTGAACTACAGGACAAACAAAAGTCTTTGATAAAATGTTAACCAACAAAGAATCAAGTAGAAAGTATTGATTCAGTATTCCACTACAAAATCAACAATATAATGGTGTACTGATATTTTCTTTCACCCCAATGTAAAATATACATCAAACTGGAAAAGAATGGGACCATTTTGAAATAAAGAAACTGAGGAAAATGTTTTTTAATTTCAGTCAATGCAGTGTTTTTGATTAGTTTGATGTTTGTAGGAAATCTGATTTTGTTTTGTTGTTTGTAGGGGTAAAGATAGTTTTTCGGGTTGGCCTGGTGTTACTGAAACAGATGCTTGGCTCAGTGGACAAACTTCGGGAATTACAGGGCATGTATGAAACCATGGAGCGGCTCAGAAACATCTCTCCTGACATGATCAGAGAGGACGTAATGGTACAGGAGGTCAGTGTCTTTCTTTTGGCTCCAGGCTTCTGTGTTTACTCCACCGCACCAGTTATGAGTCACTTTGTCCTCTAGTGTCTAGTCTAGTGATCTTCACTTCCTCTGTCTGTCTTGTCTCTGACATCCAGATCATCACGCTCCCTGTGACTGAGGCGCTCATAGAGAGGGAGTGCAGCATCCAGGTAAGGAAATGGAGGGAGTCCAGGGGGGAACTGACACACCAGCCGGGCCGTCGCCTCCACGGTACGAGGGCCATCTACGAGTACAAACGCCGTGCTGCCTCCATCAGCTCTGGGGGCAGCTACTCCTTTCTGGGAAGCCCTGTCCCTCCACCAGGACCACTCAGGGCCTCCTCAAGCCTCCTTTCACTCCCTGGCTTCCGCAGATCCAAGGCTCCTGTCCCCCCTCAAACCAAGAAGGGCTCCTTTTCTGGGCCGTCAAGCATGGAGGGCCCTATGCATCAGTCTCTGGCTGCAGCAACTTCAAGCCCAGGACGAGGCCCTGCCCAGAAACCACCCATTCCCCCAGGGGCAGGTCAGAAGGCACCTGCACCGCAAGTTCAGAGTCCGTTAGTGGGAGCTGCTTCGTCCCGTGGGTCCGCTCAGACATCAGAAGCACAAGGCCAGGTTGCGCCCCCGGCCCCGATGCAAAGCACAGTACCACAACCCAACACCCTGGCCCCCTCCCCGATGATTGTCTCCGAACACATCACCCCAACTATCCCCTCTCCTACTGCCAACAATGCCCCACTAGTGCCGTGTCCAGATTCAAATAAAGAACCGGCACCAATGGCAGAAGCCCCAGCTGTAGAGGAAGACGGGAAGAAGAAGAAAAAGAGCAAAGAAGACAAGAAGAAGGAAAGAGAAGACGAGAAGAAAAAATTGAAGGAGAAGAAAGAGAAGGAAAAGGCAGACAAGGAGAGGCTCAGGAGGGAGAAGGAGAGGCTAGAGAAAGAGAAGAAGAAAGGGGGGAAGAAAAAGGACAAGGGGGGAGGAGAAGCTGAAGACAAAAATGGAGCCACGGCAGCGAAAGATTCGGCCTAGTTTTTCAGCCGTCGTTCAAGGATCACAAAAAAGGGACATGAACAAAAGAAGAGGTCAGAGGGAGAAAACCCCCTGAAACAGAGTGATTAATAAAGAAGAAATGGGATGGCTCGTATATTATGTCATCATTTTGAAGACTTTGTGGACTCTGGTGGAAAAAACTGGATCATGGTTTTAATAGCACCTCAGGGGCTTTGCCTCTTGCTCAATGCTTTCTTTTTCAGAGTTTTATTAAGATGGGACAAATTTCCTTTTTCAACTGGAGCAGGGACTGTGAGTCTGAATGTTTTATCAGACATGCAGTCATCTTTTAGTTTTTTTTAATTATTATTTTTTTCTTTTTATATTATTTTAATCTGATTGATGGCAGTGGTTAGACAAACATTGACTAAACGGGCCGAAGATGAGGGTTTGCAGGTCTAGTTGTGGTGCCATAGAGTGTGTAAATAAATACTACGTCTACCTACAGTACATAGGATCTTGTTAGTGCTCCATAAAAAGCCCTGTCAGTTCTCATCTGTGGACAGTGTTTTCAAGATGCCTAGAACAAACAAACAAACAAAAAGATTTGCATCCAACGCAGGCACTGTGGACAGAAATCTTAGTAACGTTGTTGAGGATGTATTTATTGTCATGTTAAATGTTGTGAGTGAGTGTGTGCCTTAGTAGTATAGTGAAGTGTGTTACTGGTCTCTATGTGGCCTCCCTCCGTCTGCTTTTTTTCTCAGTCACTCAGTCCTGTGTTGTACCCAAATTCTTTCATCATTGGAATAAATCTGATCGATGGAAATTGAAGGATGCTGACAAACAAAAGGAGAGAAATGTTTCAGTAAAGGCACACATCATGCAGTGGTGTAGGGAGTATCAAAGTGTTTCAAGTCAGGCCTCAGTTTGTTTTAAAGTGTCTGAGGTTTTACAAAGGCAGAGACAATGTTGTTTGTTGTCCAACAGAGCAAATGTGTATCTCTGAATTAGGACTGGGCATCGATTGAAGTATTGGAGTACTCAATAATCTGTTAAAACTGAATGCACAGACTATTATCTCAATTAAATAGCTATGTTTCAATAGGTGGTTATAAGCTATCTTTGCTTCTCAGAACTTAGGAAATGATTTCTTTTATTGAGCATTTTGATGACAGTGATCAGGGTGACATTAAGATTGGATTGTTAGATTTAATGGCTTCATTAAGACATGTAGGAAAGTTGAGAAAATTAACCCCAAAATTCCACATAGTCCATCTGTGTGACGTCCACTTGCTCTGCAGCTTTGCTGACCGAGTTCACACATGCTCGCCCACTGGAAGTGTATTTGAAGAACTGCACAGTGAAACGCAGCCCTGATTAGCTTTAAAGAACAGGTCATAAGATCACAAGAGAGCTTCAACTTCATGTAATAACTCTATGATCCTGATACCACAGGAAGCACAACTTGTGAACAACAGGTATATTGCCTGTCTGACGTTAATTTGCTGCATCGATGTTACTATCACTATTGTGTATTCTGAAATATCAGAAACTAAGCCCTTGCACTGCTTTGGGCAGATGTGCCTGGCAGAAATAGGTGTGGGGTTGAAGAGGCTTCTGCTGAAAATAGACTGGCCGCATATTGTCAGTGAACTAACGCAGACGTGGGCTACTGGCACGCACCACAGATGGATTGAGGCACAGGCTGTGGAAACTGACCAATTGAGTGATTTGCTGCAGAATGCTATGCAGCTGCACTATGTGGAAATTGGGGGTTAGAAAACCAGAGTATGACATGACGTGCAGGAAAGAATTAATGTCTCTGTGGTTCAGATGTTTGAAAAAAACACCACACTAGTTGCTTTCCATATAAATTATAAGCAAAACAATTTAATTAACCTAATGTTGTTCAGTAAAACCGATTTTTTCTTGAGTTAAATTGGCTAAGCAATGCCAAATCTTTCCGCCTGTTAATGGCTGTTTCCGTCACGTGTTAGCATACAGCTAACAAGTAGATATACAACATAGTCTGTCATTTAAAATCTGAAAATACTCTAATAATAATAATTGAAATGCACATCCCAATTTTAAATTAGTATTATTATGCAATTAATGAACAAATGCTGTCTTGATGCAGCAATATGTGATTTTTCTTACTTAGGATTGTTGGAGAGTACAATCACATTCAGCAGGGAAAGAGGCCTCAGCTGCCTGCGTTCACAGGAAATATGAAGGCTTATGACACTAGTTCACACAAACACCACCACCGGCAGGGGCTGAGAGGCAGAAGAGGAGAAGTGAAGCTTCGACGTGAAAAGCAAAGAGTAATTGAGATGATGGACAGAAGAATGGGATAGGCACCACTCTCCCTCTTAAAAGTTATTGTATTGTTAAATCAACAGTAAAAATACAATTTCAAGGTCAAAAAGTTACATATTGTTGCTGTTAAGGGTTAGTTCGGTATTTTTGAAATTGAGTTGAAAAAAGTCCATGGTGATGGTGAAAAAGATTAACAAGTACAGAAGTTGGCTGCACTGTGCTTTTGGAGTGAATTATGGGCAAAAAACTAAAAGTTACAGCATAACTGTAGTAGTACACTGTCATTGTCACAGTTAGCTTTTCCTTTAGCAAGCCGCTTTGTGTTGATACTGCGAAGGCACTTTGCATATGTAGCTAAATGGGGCTTTTCCACTGAGTGGTTTCTGCTCGACTTTGCAGGGTTCCCACTCTGAATAGGAAGTGGAAACACTGCTGACCTCTAGATTAATTAGCTCTGGGATACTTCATGACTTCCCAAACTCTCCTCTGCTTAAATAGCATGCTGTTTTTATGGCTATTTGTCTGCACCTGTCTTAAAAAAAATCTGTTACAAAAAGCCACAAAGGGGCTGGCAGCTCTATCGCCTCTGCTTCCTCCTTTTTTCTTGTGAGGATACCATGGCATGTTTGCACAGCCATGGGGTGATGGTTCCGCTAACCCTTAAAAGATACTCATAAAGCTTACACTTAAATGAAGAATGGAGCAGGTAGTATCCAAACTGTGTAGAATAGAGCAGATACTGCAGAAATTGCAAGTCTCCACAGCCTAGAGTGTTTTTGAAGTAGGGCCAAAACAGTATAACTTGCTCCGGAAAAAGCAGAGTAAAATTGTACATTACAGTACACAATCACTCCACAGCTGTATTATTTAGCAAAAAATTAAACAGATTATAAGTGGCTTTTGACCCTGGCAGCAGTAATACTGCCTAGCCTCAGTACTGATTCTCTCCTTACTGAAGCAGAGCTGATCACCATCACTGTGGATTCACCTTTAAATGAACTAGATTCAAACCCACTTCAGAAATACCAAACCACCCCTTTAAAAATGTATTAAATCAAGCCAAATCTCAGAAGAAGAATGTGCTTTTACGAGAATGAAGGATAAATTTTGCACTTGTGAATTAGTCACAAAGCACCACTGAAGTCGACCACTCCGTTTGTGTAGTATCGTAGAAATCAAGCGTCTCAACAGGCCGGCATGAAACCTGTGCCTCGAGGACCTATAGGAAGCCACTTGACTGGAGGTGCCAGGTGTGCCAATGTAGCATGAACCTCTCATCTTTAACCTTCGGGGTCTGATGTATTTATGTACAAAGTGGTTAATTTAATCAGATATAGTATATTATGAATTATTATTATTATTATTTTGGATCTGACTATTTTTCTATGTGAGTAAGAGACACCTGGTAGACTGGAACGATGGCTGACTACACGCTGTGTAGCTGCAGAGGGATCATTTTAGCTTTTTTTTCCGCACAGGCTGAATTCTCTGCTTTGACTCAAACTTATTGCATGTCTGTTATTTTTGTGTTTACTATCACTGTTGGTTTGGTCAACGTTGGGTTCACGAGTCTCCGGCTTACTGAAGTGCAGTATTAAACAGACGAGAGCAGAAAAATAACAGAACAAACAGTGAGATCAGTAATTCAGACAATGTTTGGAACATGAAGGTCTTAATTGTACTGTAAAATATACTAAGAGGAGATTTTTGAGCTTTGAATTGATTTTTTGATTGAGAATCTTAAGTTTGTCTGTCTCACTAAGTTGTGTTGTAACATTCAAAATAACTTCTGGACTAACTCCCTAACCTATTTACACTCGGTGTCCTGTACTGTAAGATATTTATCCATACATTAAACGCACTGAACCCCATCAGTATATGATGAATAGTGCCAGCTAGTTTGTGTAAAACCATTTGATGGCAAAAAACTGATGCTCTTAAACTGTACTGTTTTTGTAGTAAAGGATTAGAGGGACTTCCGTGTAGCTTTGTAGCCAACATGTCCTCCACTTTTAGTTTTCCCTTATTTCAGGTCCTTACGTGGCTTTCATTGAAATGAAGAATCATCATATGCTCCTTTATTCTGACGCTGGTGCACTGACGTAGGCACAGATTAGTGTAGTGTTAGTGAGGATGAACTGATCACATCTATGCAAACTGTCCTCCAAAAAGACTGTTGATAAATCTGCGCCATGGAAAAAATGGATTTTGTGCTTTTGTGGCACTTTTTCAGGCCCATTGATGACGACATTTAAGAGCAATACTGCAAATGATGAAATTGACTTCTGGCTTTCTTGTGAGAACAGCGCTTAGATCTGCAATATCGTGGATGAATTTAGGATTACATTTCTGCGGGTCCTATATGCATTTCTGCAACAATGCTGAAATTAGAGATTGGGAATAACCCCACTGATGCAAATATTTCAAAAAAGTTTCAGCTGTCATTTCCTTCCCCATGCCGTTTTGTCCTTTATTCATGTTTTTAAGTTTACATGTCACTCTCTCTCTCTGGCGAAAGTGAAGTAAAAATCATAGCTAATTGAATTCATTCCTTCAGATCTACAACTGATGTATTTAATTAATGATGATAATGACATTTGTGATGAGTAATAAACCATAATATATTAAATCTCCAGGGTGTGGTCGTCTTTTTGTAGGAGTTCCTGTTTGCCTATGACTGTTTCAACAATGGGAGTCTGTGACTGTGAGCTCTGTGAGGTATAATTATTAAACAGTGAGACCTTCGGGGATAAAACCATGTGGTTCTCTTCCACACTGAGTATTCTCTTAAAGGTGTTTACACACAACTGCAGAAAGTTTACAATAAGTGACATCTTTAGTTCAGTGCTAGCTGCTGATTGAAGTGGCAGAGAGGATTTTTTTTAAACATTCAACACCCTGAACAAATTATTTGAAATGATAATAAATTATGATAGATTAAATGTTTTCGTTGATTAAAGCAGCACTACGGAAGATCTCCGCTTGACCGGATAGGGAACTCAACTACCCATGAGCCCTAGCACGCGCATACTGTCGTAAGGATACAGATCTGCCGGTCGCGTGCATTTGTAGGCGAATGACAGAAGCCAGGACTTCGCTAAAGTATTCTTCTGTCTTCAGCGGCTGTTTGCAGGATGGATAGCGACAAGGTAATGTATTTATTTTTGACTAAATGACGATGTTAAAAATCACTAAATTCAACGGTTTTATTACCGTGAAGTCGCCCCCGTCCTGTTGAAGTGATAAAGTGAATAAAAGTAAAGACAACAACGAGCTGGTGATATCACACACTTGAAATAGGTCTAAACAAAACTACATACTGGTACGTTCTGGATTTGTTGTGCTGTACTTTTTTCCTGTCAAGTTTTTTGAGGAACTTTGTCATAAATTAGTCGCCCAACATACCTGATCGTAGTCGGACATCCCTCCTCGTCTTTTATTTCACGCAGCAAGTGAACACCGAACCGATGATTATTCTGGTCCGAGCATTCAGCTTGTTTTTCTCTCGCTTTCTTTGATTTGTGTCCTCCGACAAAACTTTTCTCTTCCTAACGTTGTTGCCACCGCCATGGTTAAAGCTACGCGATTGGCTTTTGCCGAAACTTCCATGTTGTAAACGAATCGGGAATCGGGGGAAGTGACGTATGCCGTAAAGCAGTCCAAACGTGTAGTTTTTTAGTGTGGCAGGGTTCCCACCATCCACCTCGAAGTTACATAGCGCCAGTTAAAGGGATAGAGACCACTCCAGACCACGACAGAGGTTTCATTGAACTCATTGTAAAGTGGTGGACCATCACAATGAATATCGAAGGATTATGTTTGAAAAACTACATAGTGTTGGTTTAAGAGAAGGTTGATTTTGCATGAGCTTTTGAAGATGACAAAAATGTGTAAAAGTTCTTGAAAAAATTCGGACTGCTGGTCAAAAGGAAAATGCAAGCACATTTTTTAGAAAAAGTGATTACACATACCTTGTACAGTACAGTACCTTGGATTTTTACCATGAAAAGGAAGTGAATTACAGCAGTTCTTGAGGCAAAAGGGAGTCAAACCCAGTATCAGCAAGCAGTGTTAATTTTGTCAACCAATTATTTTCATCATAGTTTTCGTCAACAACCTTTTTTCTGCTGATGAAAACTAGACTATAACTAAAAAACAAGTGAACATGGACTAAAACTAAATTAACTGACCTTTTAGTCAACAGATAAAACAAGAATAAAATGTCTGACAGACTAAATCCAATCAGATGTAATTTCATCATGTAGAAAGTATGGACAGTTGAATCAATCAAACTTTATTTGTGACGCACTTTTCATACAGGACTTTGTAAATCAAGTGCTTTACATGGTAAAAAGGATAAAATGAAACTACAATAAGTGAAATAAAAAGCAGAAAATTGCATAATTGCATTAAATAAAAACACAAGACCCCCACAACCCCCCCTCCCCCAAACCACATTCAATATACACACTCACTCAAACACACACAGACATTGATTTTTTTTATTTATTTAACCTTTATTTAACCAGGAAGTCCCATTGAGATTAAAAAATCTCTTTTGCAAGAGAGACCTGGCCAAAATAGCAGCCGTACAGAGTCACGGTACATAGAAAATGACACAACACAATCAAAAGGTTTAAAATAAATAAGCAAATACACATTTGGCTTTCAAGAAAAACAACCACATGCCTCTGTCACCACACTCTTAATGATGCTCTTAAATTAATTAAGAGATATCATTGAACCCAGTTTTATCTCTTTTTGAAGATTATTCCACGACCAAGGTGCATTAAAAGAAAAAGCAGTTTTCCCCCGGTCTGTAAAAACTCTGGGTACAGAGAAGAGCAGCAAGTTAGAGGATCATAGCTGGTACCCAGTAGAGCTGCTATACAGGAATAAAAAGAAAATTCTGACAGAAAACAAAATTAAAAAACAAAATTAGAGGACTGAGGAAACGCTATCTTGAATTAAAAATGAGGAAACACAGGGGCTAAAACTAAAATAATAGTTAAAAATACTCATAAAATTCTAGAGGGTAAGATAAGTAAATGTGTAAATACATAAATAAATGAAATAATAGAACAATATAAAATAAAAGTTAGATAAATAATATGGTAAAATGAGAAAGTGTAACATTAGGTGCATAATAAAATCAGCTAAAATACGATAAAAGGAAAAGCATTTAAAGAATAAAATTCCAAATAAAAGATCTGAACTGAAATGTAGAAATAAAACAATAAAAGGGTCAAAATAAGTTCAAATATAACGTAAAATAATTATAAATACAATCAGCTAAAAGCCAGATTAAAAAGGTAGGTCTTGAGTTTTCTTTTAAAAGTATGAACAGTAGGTGCAGCTCTCAGGTCAGGCCTTTAGGTAGACTGGTCCACAGACGGGGGCCGAAATAACAAGAAGAGGCTTCACTGTATGTTTTAGTTTTTACTCTGGGAACAGTTTAAAGACCACTACCTGAGGGCTCTACGGGGTTCATATGGTAAAAGCAAATCAGGTAAATAGGCAGGAGCAAGACCGTTAAGAGATTAAAAAACTAATAAAAGAACCTTAAAATCTATTCTAAAAGATTTATGAAGTTAATTTAGGAGTCACAGCTTCTTTGTTTGTGTGGAAAGGTTGGATGAGTGAAGAGGGACATCCAATGACAACTGCCTTAGCTTCATGGTGGCAGGGTCCAAGTGTAAAACATGACTTCAGATATTCAAGGAAACAAAAATGTCTCACACTTTACACTTCATATTTAACTCGACTACAGTGTTGTGAAAATTCATCAACTAAAACTAGACTAAAATAGAACAGTTTAGGTGACTAAATAATGACTAAAAGATATTTTAGGCAAAAGACTAAATCTAAAGTAACACTGCTAGCAAATGTTTACCTAATAACACGGCCGGTGAGTCTGTCATTGATCCATTTTCCTGTCTTCACTACTGAATTTACAGTTATGTTCTTGCAATACAAAGAAATAAATCAGTGCCACAGGTCAATCCAAGAAAAGAGCATTACTGAGCTATAATCTATTGGGAAAGAAAGAGGACATGACTTCCTCTTCAGGAAAAATTGTGTAAAATTACATTTACTGATTCATGTGTACCAAGGGCTCCACACTCCACACAGAATAAACAAATATGATTTAAGATCTGAAAAATGATGTCCTTTTAATAATAAATGTGGTATGAAATTCTCCCTCATGATCATGTTGTCTGTCTACTTATGCAACTGTTGATCATGTTCCTGGAAACATGATGAATATGTATGACTATAAATAACCAGCTTTTATTTATAACCATGGAAAAGAAGTGGCCACTGCCTTTTTATTACAGGGTTTTATTTGTGCCACTATATTATAAATACGTTCATAAAAATAAATGTCTATAAATCAGGCCCATGTTACTCTGAACAAACCTTTTTTGGAAAAATCACACTCGGCCCGGCTGACTTTTCCTCAGGAGCGTCACATTGGTGCAATGCAGTGTAAGAGTCACCACCCCATTTCTGTTCCTCTTAAACTGATGACTGATATAGACTTACTGTAAATAAAAAAAAACAGTCAATATGCACTTAAAAACAAAGAAACATACACAGATGAATTGTTTTATACTCTTAAAGTATAGAGTATTTAGAATAAAGTGTTCAAGAGCTAACAGTGTGACCATGTATGCTGTACTTACTATCTTTTGATTAAATTTAGCAGTGGCTGTTTTCTGATCTTATTTTATAGTGTTGTACATGTTTAGTCTTTTAATTATTATAAAATATATTATCCTAATTTTCAAGATGCTGTTTAATATGACAGTAGATAAGGAGATAAAGATTTGTCTTTTGGTGAACAAAGACATATTTACTTTTGCTGATTTAGGATCAAAATAAAAAATAATCCAAAGCTTAAGATTAATAATACAACTGAATAAAGAAGTACAGAGTTATATGTCATGTGCAGAAGGATGTCCTATTTACAGAACTGTTCATTTAAAGGATCTTTTGTACTAAAAATGTCATTCTGTATACATGTGAATGACAGTAAAGTTAAAGATTTATTTATTTGTAGTCCTGAGGAGTATAGATTTTAGGAAAAATAATAATTGTATGTTATTGTACCCTCAAATTTATATGCAGGACTGCATAACACAAATAGATTTTTCCCAAAATGCAATAATTATTTACCAACTTTAGGGAATAGACTCTAACTTTTTCAGTTTTTCTTCAGCCAACTTTGAATATACTATATGTATGTATTTTTTCATATAACTCATTGGCTGCTGTCTTTTATTTTCATCTGAGGTTGAATTGAAACTTTAGAAAAAAACTAATTCATTAATACACAATTAGGGATCTAACGGTTACTGGTAAAATGGTAAACCGCGGTAAAATTTCCCACGGTAATCATTACCGGGTCCTATAAAAATTATCGTTATACCGTTTGATCACTGCACTGTGTCAATAACTCATGGTGATGCTGCTCTTTATTGCTGTATTGCTCTATATGCTTACTTTTGGCCATCTCAAAACTTTTAACGTGTTCATTGACAATTATTTATGAGGAGAAACCTGTTTAAAGTACACATCCGTTTTTTCTTCTCTTGTAGGCAAATTACACACAGTTTAATTATTTATAACATAATAATGACAAATACTTGCCAGAATTGTTTACTTTTTTTTCTAATGAAATTTTTTTTTAAACAGATGTACTTATAGGACATTTCCTGACAAAATTATTGACAAAAAAGACAAAAGAACTGTTAAAATTATAATATAAATGGGGCTTAATGACTTCAAGACTGTGTTAAAGTACTTTTTGAACATTTTGAGCTCACTGCAACAACACCACGATAATCATGATGACCGTGATAATTTTGGTCACAATAACCGTGATTTGAAATTTTCATACATCCTTTGAGCTCACTGCAACAACACCACGATAATCATGATGACCGTGATAATTTTGGTCACAATAACCGTGATTTGAAATTTTCATACATCCCTATACACAATAAAACACTAAAATGAATCCAATCATCTGTCAAAACATCGATTATTAACAAGTCACCTTTCTGCTCTCTTAAGACCACCCATGTGGTTTGAAGCTTTTGCAGAGATTTTGACCATAAGATGATGTAAAGACTTACTTTGAATATCAGAAAAAAATGTAAAGGATTTGGTAGCACTATTTAGAAATACATAAATGTTTTGAAGTAAATTTTTAAGATTATGCCATGTTCATTTACCGTTTTTAGCCTTAGTGCATCAGAGTAGAGTTTGGCCTGCAGTTTCAGCTCAGCTCCACCAGAGGTCACAAGACTAGTACGTCTGAAGGACTTAGCTCTGAGCTCCCCTCTCCTCCCTTAAACCCTGAACCCAAGAGCCACTGAACAGAGACACTAGTTTACAAAAGGAAAGAGATTTTATTCACAGTTTGTCCCTTTTATTCGTTACAGAGGAAAGGTGAGGAAGAGTCCAGTTGTTAAAGTGGACACAGCTTATGGAAAAGAAGAGGATTCAATGGAAGGAGCAAAGAGAAAGAGAGCGAAGATTTGAATGTTTTCTTTCGTCCCTTTCTCTCCCCTCCTTCAGTCATTTCTTTCACTTTTTTTGGAGGACAGAAATTGCCATCTCTTTTAGGAGGCAGCCTTTGTCCTCCCTACACCTGCAAGATGGCCTCCCTCCTCCCACCTCTTCCATTCAAGAGGACATCTTCAGAATTTGGAATGAAATCCTCAGATTTTTAACCGCTCTTCTCTCTCCTCAGATACCAAGGAGGAGCAGAGGGACACATCTCACTCACACAAAAAACACCTCAAGAATGAAGTGAGCAGGCAGGCATGAAGAGGTGAGAAGACAGAAGAATGGTTGCAAGGAGAGAAAGAAAGGTTTGTGAGAAAGCTTGTGGTTGGAAATGATGTTACAGGATAATTTTATTGAAAATCACCCTTATTCCCCATAAGCAAACATAGACACCTCATGGGCGTCGACCCCCTCATGAGTCAGTGTGACAAAGTCTTTGGTGTGAACATGAGCAGGTGAGCACATGAGGTTTACACAACAGGTGAGTGGGAAGGAAGAAGAGGAAAGAAAAGGGCAGGGAAGGCAGAATAGCAAAGGGATTGCTGTCTTTATTGTCCTCTAGCTCTCTCTTTACTCCTCCTTCTCCTCTCCGTGTGTGATGACGTAGCAGATGTTCTTGTAGTCTACGTTGCCGGCAACATCTGGGGGGAAGGCGGCCCACATGTTCTTAATCTGAGGAACAGAGAAATGATGGAATTCAGTGTGATGGGGCTGCAAAGAAGTCTAAACCTCATAGGGTACATTTCAAATCAGTATGTACTTTAGCATTTTAAAACAGATTATCTTTTACTCTTGTTATTTACTTTGTGGAGGGAGGAGTGGGGCTGTGAGTGGCCCTGAGTGGCCCTGCTACATGAGGTGGTCTGCAAAGAAATTCTCTTTTTTTGAACCTGGATACTCACCAGCATCTTTTAATATTATTATCTGTTTTTAATCGTAAACGCCTGATGACTGAGACAAGCATTTTCATTTTATAAAGAGAACAGAACTGTTTTAACTGTAATGCCGTTAGACATGCCAGGGCCCGCAACAAACTTCTTCTAGCTGATTTTAATCAGGCCTCAAAGTTGAATACTATCAATCAATCATCCTTTATTTGTATAGCACTTTTCATGCAGGGCTTTGTAATACAAAGTGCTTTACATGAGAAAAAGATAAAATGAAATAACAATAAGTGGAATAAAAAGCAGAAAATTGCATAAACTCAAAACATAAGACCCCCACAATCCCCCCTCCCCCAAACCACATTCAATATACATACTCACAAAGACATAAAAAGGAAATCCTGTCAGAAAGCTAAATTAGAGGACTGAGGAAACGCTGTCTTGAATTAAAAATGAGGAAACAGGAGCTAAAACTAAAATAACAGTAAAAAATCCTCGAACATACTAGAGGGTAAGATATATAAATGTGTAAATACATAAATACGTAAAATAATCTAACAATATAGAATAAAAGTTGGAAAAATAATATGGTAAAATGAGAAAGCGTAACATCAGGTGCATAATAAAATCAGCTAAAATGGGATAATAAAAGGAAAAGCATTTAACAAAGAATAAAATTCCAAATAAAAAATCTGAACTGAAATGCAGAAATAAAACAAAATAAAAGTTAAAATGTAACATAAAATAATAATAAATACAATCAGCTAAAAGCCACATTAAAACAGTAGGTTTTGAGTTTTCTTTTAAAAATATGAACAGTAGGTGCTGCTCTCAGGTCTTCAGGTACTTACAATGAGAAACATGAATTCTTGCATTTAATTTCATGCATCAAGGAAGTTTCTATTTAACTCGGTCTTTTAGGGGGCAGGTCTACTGAAAGGTCCTGACATTTTTTAATGGTTATTAAATACACTAGAATTAATACTAATGTTTTTCTATGGTCTAAAGGCCTCTCCTATATCCACACTTTGTGTAAAATATGTTATATTTGTAATAACCCTAGTTTAACAGACTAAATTGTGAGATCTGAGAGGTAAACATTGAGTTAAATGGCTGTGATTAGGTGGATGGTGTGGCATTTGTTAATAAGAGTACACTGACCAACTAATAATACAAAAAGAAAAAAAAAGAAAAGAAAAACTTTTTCATTTCATTTAACCTTTATTTAACCAGATAAAAACCCATTGAGATCAGGATCTCATTTACAAGGGTGACCTGGCCAAGAGGTCAGCTTCAACTTGCATTCTTGCTTTAACTTAGGGGTGATCAACTTGTGGCCGGGGACCTACAAGTGTCCCTATTACCTTAATTTGGCTGCCAGTTAATCATGGGAATCGATAACACCTGTCCAAATGAATCAAATCATTTGTCATTCTGCTTAACAACTCCCTTGTCAGTTTCTGCCACCTTGTTCTGCATGTCTTGTAAATCGAGGATGTCACACAAAGAATGATAACACTGAAGCCAAAAATGTAACACCAGAAACTTTAGAGGCATTTACCTATGCAGCGGGGGCATTAAAAATCAGGAGTGTCATGTGTGTGACATGGCTGACATTGAAAACTTGTGTAAGTCAACATTCGCCTACACAGTAAAACTTAAGAAATCTACAAAGGAATTGTTAAAGAATTGGATCTAATGACATCTGTCCCTGTAAAATCTGACAGATTGTTTTCTATTTTTTAGTTTTTGTGTGTGCTTAAAGCCTCCTTTGGGGGGAGAGGGATGGGAAGAAATATTTAACTGTTCAGGCCTTGACTTGCCTGTTTTTTTTTCTTTTTAGTTACCTGATGTTCTGTTTTGTACATCGAAAACTGAATAAATAAAGTATTTAAAAAATAGCAGTTGTTCCAAAGATAATACAGCCAGAGTTCTACTGCAATGGCCCCAGTGAAACTTTGTTATTCTTTTGTCAAATCAGAAAGAAAAATGCATGCTTAATAAACTTTCATAATGATTAAAACTAACTGAAACTGGCTTGAATTCTGTTTTAAGCTCAATCAGTCTAAGTATTTCTAATTGCATTCAAGTTTGAATATATTCATAGACGATGTTGATTAAGTTATTCCTTCTGACACATTTGTATGTATTTGTCACCATCTTTAAACTGTGAAAATGTGCCCCTCTATCATTAAGGATAACTTCCATGTTTCCCTCTTGGTAACCAAAGTTTCCTATCTCTGCTCTAACAGCCTGGTCATTTACCTCATCCTTGTTGAACCTGTCGCACTGAGTGGTCAGGAGCTCCTCAAGGCTGAAATTGGAAAACAAAGAGGTATTTAATTATCATTCATCCTCTCTGGAAATCTCAGAGCATCAACATTTTATGTTTTTTTCTAGTACTTACAATTGCTTCTTGATGGATCCAGTACCCTCGGGGTCCAGGACCTTGAAGGCGCTAAGAATAACGTCCTCGGGGTCAGCACCTGGTCAAAAACAGACGGGTTGGTTTAATGACAAAGTGATTATAATCATAATTTTCTTGAATTATAAATATTCTAAATTAAATGTCAATTATGTGGATAAGTGACATGTCAACTAGACTAATTTTTAAATTTAAGTTCTTGTTTTAAAAGCCCCATTCAGTGGTGTACTCGCATTACTTTACTCTGAATAATTGTATGTTTAGTTATGAAATGCAGATGTGAGAGCCAGCATGCATCTGGTACTTTGGGAATAATTGAATTGTGAAAAATCAGGTATTTGTACAAATTTTAACCACTGAATTGATAAGAAGTAAAGATGTTAAATGCATTCATTGGAAAACTACACAAAAAAATTTACTTAACCACAAGAGTGTATAAAACTTGTATGTTGAAGTAGTGATGGCATCTATTGCTTAACATATATGAAATGATATCTTCACTATTATAGTGTCAGGCAGAGAGCTGGCAGCTCTTAAGACTTTCGAGAAATCAACAGTGTGTCCATTTGCTTGTTAGATCTGCTGCACCCTAATTATGAAAATATATGAATAACTCTTAGCAAGTGCCAAGTTCAACATCGTATCAACTACCATAAGTCTTCGGCTTCACAAAATTAAATGGATGAATGATGTCCAACATCGCCTGCTAAGTGCCTCCCCAAAAGCACAAGCTATTAATGTCTGATTCACTTTTGAACCAGCCTGTTATACATATATAAATTGAAGTTTCATTGTGTGGCTGTTAGGGGATTGCCTTGTTTTTGGTGCCAGCCTCACTTCATATGTTGAAATTCTGCGTTTGCTTCATTTTTATCTGCTAAAGTCGCCTCTTGATTGAATCAGTCTTTGTCTAGACCCAGTTACTTTTCTTCAGGGCGGTAGGGTTTGATTAAACTTTCTTCAGTGTGACAAACATGAGACGTCATGATGTCAGTGACAGATTGTAAAATTAGAAGCCCACCCTTCAGCTTCTCGCCGAACATGGTGAGGAAGACGGTGAAGTTGATGGGGCCGCTGGCCTCCTTGATCATGGCCTCCAGCTCCTCATTCTTCACGTTCAGCTGGCCTGAACAGACGAAAGTAACCAGATTACTACAAGAAACAACAAACACACATCAGCACGTGTGTGCTAGATTTACACAACTCACCCATTGAAGCCAGCACGTCCCTCAGGTCATCTTTGCTGATGATACCGTCTCTGTTCTGGTCAATGATTGTGAAAGCCTGCAGAGAAGAAGAGCAGAGGGCAGATGAGTAAGGGGGGCATGTGAGCTGTTTGGATAGCAGTGGTCTTGAGAGGGGGGGGGGGGGGGGGGGGGATCAGGAGGGGTTGCTTAAGGTGGCCGGAGTTTTTCCTTACATGTTAATCTGGGAGAGTATCATTAGTGAACAGCTGTCTGATCTGCTCACCCACTGCGACTTACACCCATGAAATTCAAGATAACCACTTGGAATTGAACTTGAACCCAGACACCGGCCCCTCTCATCGCACTCCCTCACATGCACTTAGACGCTCGTACACACAGATCTGCCAACAGACAGAAAATCCATCAACTCCCGCCTGGTGTCTTTCTATCTGTGTGACGTGCTAAGATCATCCTAATCATCAAGTCATACATTCCCGGAGTGGCACTCAAGACGGACGTATCACTTATCGCAGGAGGAATGTTCCTTCTATTCGCAGCACATGTCTCGCCGCTGAAACCGCTGTCATTATACGACATCTTAACAGCACATCCTTATGAAATACTCTGACCTAACTGAGGTGCAACTCCACACTCTTACACCTTCTTTTGGAATTTGTTGGTCTGTTGGTATAACTTTAAAATCACTGAAACATACCCCACTTGCTCTCTAAATTTCACTCTTGAAAGCTTTTCCTTGTCCAGCTGTTCCTTTGGGCCCCCAGCTTTCAACACAAGCTTTAAGGAGATGCCTGAGTGACAGCTGGAGGCAAGCTCAGGGGTCAACAAAGCACACACGCCTCAGAGAGTGTCAGAAATTTCTGAGCTCCCCTCCTAATGACATTCTCGCTCTTATTAAACTACCAAGGGAGTTGAGCAGGGGGCCCGCGAAATAGCAACTGCTGTGAGGATGAATCTGAAGGCTGCTTAACCAGACTCTAATTTTGGTAACCATCTCAGAGAAACTGACTTACAATTACAGCAGAAGCTAACACTTATGTGTGACTAAGAGATGTCTAATTCCTCCTACAGGACTGATTCTAGTGGAGGAAAGGAAAGGGGGCTCCTGTTGGGTGAAGTATATCTGTTTGGATGGAAAAATCCTCACCTCTTTGTACTCCTGAATCTGGCTCTGCTCAAACATGGAGAACACATTGGAGGAGCCGCCGTCTCCTGCTGCTGCCCTCCTCTTGGCCTTCTTTGGTGCCTGCACAACAAAAATTAAAGACAGAACTGTAGGTGAGTTTGGCCAAAACACACACAAATACAAGCAGCATCTATAAATGCAGTTACTTTGAACATTTTGGCATTTCGCTGCTCAAAAAAAGAAGGAATGTGCGCCTTCATAATGCTGCCAAAATGAGCAATTTGCACTAAAACTTGTTTTCATTTTTATAGATTACAAAGAACAATAATTAAATGCCTTAAATTATTAAAATACTATCAACAGAAATTTGAGGAAGTGTTAGAAAAATAGAGATAACTTCTGAAAGATTAACATGTTTACTCTGTCCCAAACAAACCATTCAAAGAGGTCTTCACCTACATCTTACAACCTTAAATTTTACTAAATCATCTTAGCAATTTTGACATTACAGGACATATTTCCATGCTTTATTTTTATGTTTAAGTTTTTAGAATAAGACCCTTCTAATATATGGATTTAGCATGCAATCTGTATGTAACAACACACAATCAAAGCATCCTTTATCTGCGTTAAAAAAAAACTCAAATATCCACAAAAAATTTACTTAGCAGTACAGTACACTTTCTCCACATCTTATATGTCATTTGTATTCAAAGATTCAACCAAAAAATGTGTAAAAAAAGGAGTTCATATTCCAAACTGTCTCTGTAGATATTGTCCATATTTCCAGCAGCACAGAGAAGAAGGGATGAGGGCACACTCTGGTACTCACCATCTTGAGACGGTATGAGCTGAGGTTTGGTGATCAAGAAGGAGAAGACAGTGTGAAGCCGCGTTATACACACATCCCAGGAGGCTTATATACCCAAACGCAGGCCAATCTAACTTTAGCCGCAGCCTCAAGTTTGGATGGGGATAAAAAAGAGAGAGAGAGGATGGTCCATGATGAACTGAAAAGTGAA
Source organism: Scarus forsteni (assembly GCA_036419115.1). NCBI lineage: Eukaryota > Metazoa > Chordata > Actinopteri > Labriformes > Labridae > Scarus > Scarus forsteni. The sequence goes on from JAZDUH010000084.1 coordinate 20,822,252, forward strand.
GGAGACAGATCGACGGGATGGCGTATCACCTTACAGCAGATCAGAAATAGACCCAGGAGTCTTGGAATTAAGTAAACCTGATAGCAGAGGGACCGTGCTTTAAGTTTGCAGTCCCGCTTGGACTAATAAGGACATTGGGGACATTGATGCTCGTTGGACCGTAGGACACTGTCTCTCCACCCTCCTTCTGATCGCTTCAATCTGCCTGAAGAGACACAGCAGCCACTCGCTGACTTTATTTTTGGTTTCTGATGCCCATTGCTATATTACAGATGGGGATACAAGCATTCTATACCCTCAGCAACTGATGCAGCTTTTACCCCGTATGAGGTCTGCAGGTCGGATTTCTTTTTTTAAATGGTGATAAACTTATGATGCTAATGGCAAAACAGGGATTTTCCCAAAGAACTTTGCATGGAGTCCTCCGGCTCATGCGTACGATGAATTAGAATATCTCTTTTCATAACAAGCAATATGGAAGAGGTGGTATTTTTATACCGGCTGTGATGGCCAACATTTAAAATAACTGGGGTAAAAAGGTGAAAAGTTAATCACCCTGTGGTCATTTTTATCTTTGGAAACGTGTGCTCAGACTATCTTGTCTATTACTCCTCTTTTTTTGGAAGGCATACTGTAACTGCAGTTATTAAAAACTTTCTTTTTACTTTGCTTCTCTCTGTCTTTTCTTTTTGGATAATCAAACCTGTTTTTGGCATTCTCCTGCAGAGTGGAGTATATGTACTAACATTATAATTATGGTTATTAGTTATGGTTAGTCAGGAAATAGTAAAGCCTCACTAAAAATACTAAACCTCATATTTTAGAATACATTATAATGAGTTATTGTTCCGGGTCATGATCAGCATGGTTGGCCTTGTTTGTAAAGCACAACCCAGAGTGAAATACAACAATGCTGTTATATCTTATAAAAGAGAGAAAGATGAATTAGAAATAGACCAAACAAACCATATACAGTCAGTGTGTTGTGTGCTTAGATATTTAGAAGTAAGGAAAAGGAAAGGAGCCTTTTAAACTGTAATACAAGCTAAAGTAAATACATTTTCATATATTGATACAATAATCTGTTGTGATGTATCAACATTTGGTCAGAAAAAAATTATGTTATTGGACAAAAAAAGTCAGGCCAGTACTGGACTGATAATGTTATCAAGATACAAATGATCCTGTCGGAGTTTTTTTTTAATCAGGTAATTAGCCGGACTGAAATGAATAATTTTGAGTCTTTGAGAGACACAAAAGCTAATCAGACTATCAGTAACCTGAAGTGCTCTGGGAGCAAAAACCTCTGCCAAGCAATTTCTAGCATGTTCAGTGAGTTATCGCCAAATTTGTGTAAAACTGGCATTTGTAGCAAGGCTAAAAATCTAGAAAATATTCCTGAAGTTAGATGAACACCAAATTCCAGTCACTTCTGCCTTGTGCCTTGACCAGCATTCTCTGAAAAACTCACCAAACCCATTCATATTTTTTTAAATGAAGTTGCTCATGGACAAACAAACAAACAACCAAACAAATTCTTGACAGAGGTAACTAGAGTTGTATTTTTTTAAGTCATTGTATATATATATGTATATATATATATATATATATATGTGTATATATATATATATATATATATATATATATATATATATATATATATATATATATATATATATATATATATATATATATATATATATATATATATATATATATATATATATATATATATATATATATATATATATATATATATATATATATATATATATATATATATATATATATATATATATATATATATATATATATATATATATATATATATATATATATATATATATATATATATATATATATATATATATATATATGGTTTGTTGGATGTCCTCGACCTTTTCCTATTTTGGATTTGATTTTTGAAACACACTTAAAGTGTAATTTGAGTTGCCTGATTGAGCTTAGAATTTTCTTGACAAGATGCCCTGACTTAGGTTTTATTCAATCACCAATAAAAAATGTTCTCTTCTTAGTGTATTGATTTTATTAGTCATTCACTACAATTTTGTGATGTCCAAGAATTCTAATTCTTTATTTGGGGACTTTAAGCAGATATGAAATTATAATGCGATTAATTCGATTAATTAATTAAAAGTCATGTAATTAATTACCTCATTTTTAATTATATATATATATATATATATATATATATATATATATATATATATATATATATATATATATATATATATATACATATGCATATCAAAATCAGTATGGCTCATTTCTTTAATATTAATATGAGCCTCATGCAACACATCTTACAAAATACAGAATCCATGTATTCCTGGATCCCTTTACCTGCATTTGTTCCAAACTTACGATCAGGCCCTTCCAAAGGTCCACAAGAGAAATCTCAGCAGAGGTAAGATGTTAAACGAGAGGAGGGAAAACACTTTTGAAATTTAAAAAGAAAAAAAATGCTCTTAATACCACCGAATGGAGACAAACATACATTTTTTTTTCTTTTATAATGGCTAAGCTGAACAAGGTCTCAAGTGTTATGTTATTTTCATTTTTAAAGATCTTTTTGACCCACCAGTGCTCTTAGAATTTGTTCATATTTATAATTTTTTAAAAAAGCAGAGGAACACATGTTTCAAAGAACAAAGTATTGTCGTTTAAATATGGAAGTGTTGGCTTTTTTACTTCTATCGTGCCTTTTACTGTTGAATTAGAAATGAACTGTGCTGCACACAGAAGTTGCAGCATATTAACATCGAGTCACTTTTTGTGTTTGTTTGTTTTTCCTTGAGGCAGAGAATCAGTTTGAAGCACAACATGTCAGCCAAGTTAACGCACCATTAAGCCTTGGCTGCCGTCCTGCTATATCCCCACCACAAAAGTGTGATTTAAAGTTATGAGCACCCCTCGTCTCCTCCTGCTTTCCACCCTCCCTGAAATAAAAGGGGATTACTCTGCAGGCTCGCTGCAGCACACATTCCCAGAGAACAGAAAAGGAACAGCTGAGCGGGACCAAAATAGCTAAATAAACTTGGCAGTCTGTTAATGTGGCGGCCTTTGGAGCGAAATCCTCTTCTTAATTAGTGTTTTCATGTTTTTATATCCAGATTTACCCCTGAGATAATCCACTTTCATTTCATTTACATCTTTGCTAATCCTATTGGTCAAATTTATTTTTACCTCTCTGGTCTCAGCGTTCTGATCAGACTGTTTGTGTTTCCATCCGCTCAGATTTTCAAAGATGAGTCACACCTTTACTCTTTACACACATTAATCTGGATCAGACGGACTCTTTTTCATCTGCACAGCGTTCATGACATTCAGGCCTGACCCGAGCTGTCACTCCTCTACTTGACCCTTCACTCAAAGGTCACTTGTTTATCACCAGCTTGTTGAGGGAAAGATAAATGTCTAATCACCTGCTGTGACTGTGATTTTTACAGTTTTAAAACAACTTTGAATGATCAGATAATACGGCAATTTTGATGCAAAACACACCATATTTTACTCTTCTTTCTATCCTTTACTTTTGTGCATTGAAGCTGTTGGTTTGGTAGATGAATAGATTCAGAAGAGCCCATTTTCTAGATGTTTTAGAATTTATATCTACTTAGGGGTGTCCAGATCTGATATTGATATCAGATATCTGTCCAATATCAGCAAAGATATTAATATAGGATTATATCTGCCTGTATCCAAAATATCTGATATAAGCATTCCCATACAGGTAGTCCATTCTAATTTATTTTTTATTTATTTAATTTAGTTGTAGAATATGCTTGTTTAAGTTAAACACAGTGATTATTTTGCAATTTAAAATTATATGTTTTTGTTTTTACTGGATTTCTTGAGGTTATTTTTCAGGGTCTTCTAATTTATTTTTCATTTGTTTTATTAAATTTTACTATATTCTTATGTTTAAGGTTAACATTTATTGAACCCATTGGTTAATAACAAATGGGTCAGTTTTTCTCACACCTACTATTGCTGACTACTGTTCTCTGTTTGAGTAATCTCACTGGATCAAGCCTTTTCTTACAGTCCATACTACAAAATAAGTAATAAAAGTCTGAATGATTCCTGCTGATATCGTATTGGATCGATATTGGTATCTGCCAATACTCAAGTCTGCTATATCGGTATTGTATTGGAGGTTTGAAAGTTGTATCAGGACACCCCTATCATTTACATTAGTCAGCCATCCCTGCACATCTCTGTACTCCTTTATACTTTTCTTCTTTGTACACTTGCACACAGTTCATTTTTATGACTTGCCTCTTTAATTTTCTCTTGACATCAGTCATACAGCGAATGATGTGCCACATAACATTACAAGCACACACAAGCTCCCTTTCCCACCCCCACCCGACATATTAGCAAACAAGAGGGGTCAACCCAAATAGAGTGGCTTACACACAGTACTTTTGTCCATAACCAACTTAAACAAAAAAAAGAAATATAATATACATGAGGAGGACAAATAAATAATAAACAAAAAACATTGCATTTCCACCACATCACCATACTGCTCCTTCATCTAAGAAATATTACTGCCACACTTCAGGAGGTATGTTTTTGTCCTGTCCTACACTATGCCATCCTTTCATATGCAGCTACCTTCCCTATCTCGATCACCCTGTTTTTGTCATTTAATGTCCAATCATTTCTTTCTTGAGCCACAGTGGACATTGGTGCAAAGTTCAACAGCAACCTTTCCAGGTGTTTTTGAGATACTATGCTCACAAGCAAGGGACGTACGTGAGGCCCATTGGTAATGGTAAGCAGAAGTATGGTGCTTTTTTGTCTTTGTCTGCTCAGAACACTTTTACACCATTTACAGTATTTGCCGACCCATTCACACCCATTCATACTCATTAACATACCACTGATGCAAGAGTGGGGTCAACTCGGGTTCTAGTGTCATGCCCGAGGACACATCTACATGGGACATTTGCATTGTGGCTCTTTCCCTTATGGTACGGCCACACCGGACGCGAATTCGCAAAGATGCAAGATTACATACAAAGTCAATGCAAAGACGTGTTTGGACACAGATTCTCCCCGGGCAGTGCGTTGGACGCGTTTGACACGGCGCATCTGGAGCGTCCGGCGCGTTGGGGCGTCAAACGCCTCTACGCTCGAGTTGAAAATATTGAACTTTCGACGCATATTCGCATGACGCTGTGCCGCGGCAGCCAATCAGCGATGAAATTCCCCCGCGACATCATTGATTTGATAACGTGTGATGATCTGGCCACCTACTCCTAATCAAACCCTTCTGAAAAATGGAGGAGAGGTTGATCTGCGCTGTTTGCCATCATCCGCAGCTATACGATTCGACGTGTGTACTCTACAAAGACCGGAACACAAAGGAGCAGGCTTGGGTGAAAGTCGCTGAGGAGACAGGTTTTTAAGGTTCTGTAAATATTCGTTTCCAGCTGGATTTGCCTGCACGGGTCATCACTGAGTCCCACAAGCTCCGGCTCTCTACTGTGCATGCGTAGTGACGTGCGTCGCCCCTCAGCTTGTCAAAATGGTCCAGCGTCCAGCCTTCGGGCATTATGCACGGCGCGTCACAGGCACTACGCACATTTAAATTCGCCAGTCCGCGTCCGGTGTGGCCGCGGCTTTAACCCTTCAAATGATGGTCCACATCCACTTCTTGAGAGGCAGCCAGTTATGATCAGGGCTAAAGCAGAAGGGTTTAAAGGCATTCCAAATACAGTATCTTAGAAAGCATCGACCTCTGGGGCCAAAACAAGAAAAAAGAGTGTTATACGAAAGTGCCAGAAGCTTTAGCTCCTGGAGTAGCTGCCAGCTGACTGCAGGAACCCTGGAGGTGTCATGATTAAGTGCTGAAAACAGAAGCTTTTTTAACGCCTGACTAAACATCTTTACCACCTGGTAAAACAAAACCTTCTTCAATCTAAATAAATAATTCATCTATGTGCTTTCACTGTGCCGGGTTAAATTTTCTTTTATTGAGGCCTACAAATTAGATCAATGGATGCCTAAATAAGGAAATGTACTACCTGTTATGCTCCTCTCCCTTTCTCTGTGCTTGAGAGTCAATTTGTTATGAAACAGAAAATTAAGACCTTCATTTTCAGTTTTCTTATGTTCCCCAGATTTATCCAGTTGTATGACCGTTTTGACAAATACGGTCAATTTTCCCTTGACTGATGCATCAGGATTTATAAATGCTGACAATATGGTGTCAGATGCCAAGCTTCTCACATGGCTGTTAGCTGACACTGTTTGCTTTCAGTCCTACACGGTCTCCCCACGACATGTTAACACGCTGCCATCGCCAGGAAGCGTTTCCTACTGTTTCTAGTTATGTTTGTACATTTCTGGGGGCCTTTGCTGTAACCTGAAACGTTTTGGCATGCTCCCCTGAAGCCATTCATCATGTTTAAGGTGATCAGTATGTCTGTATGTTAGCTGGGGAATGTGAGGAAGCTGTCGGTTGGTTTTTTTTAGAGGAAGACACCGTAAAGAAGCGGCCTGACAGGAGAGACGACACTTTTGTAATGCTATACTCTCCAGTGTTTTATTAGCTGCCAGCTTGTTTATTCATTCAACCCCACTCAGGATTGTGTGACATTAATTGTCATTCAGTTCTCTGTTCATATTGATATTGTGAGATACATGGAGGCTAAGTGAACATGTTTATTTATACCACTCAAACACTATTTATTGTTTCTAAAGCTGTTGTTATATTCACACAGATGGAGACAGAGAGGATTTACATGCAGACATGTTGTAATGGCCCCCATAAATGACTTAATAACCCAATTAAAGGTGACTAATTAGTGGAAACATTGACACTGTCAGCTTTGACAACAGCTGTAATTTTTATGGAGTGTTGCATACTTCTTTAAACTGGTCAGTTATTTCTTTCCAAATTACCCCACTTATTATTAAATCCCTCATTCAAATAATTCATTGTAAATCTGATTCTGCAAACTGTGCTAGCAGCGCCCTCTGCTGACAATATCCAAAAGTTACAGTCATGCAGTTTGGTTTGTTTTGTCAAGCTTTTTAGCAACCCTGGAGAAAGTATGTTTGACATTGTGTAAACAAATATCTTTCTTTGAAGTATTTTATGTTAACTTAATAAATTCGACTTAAAGGCATTTAGTGGGATTTTGCCTGGTCATAAAACACAATGCAAAAGCAAAAGATGCATTGAGGGCCATACTGAGAATTTCTTCAAGTGAAATCTAAATTGTTTATTTTTCTGTTGGCATTGAATTTTAATGATAGGTGGATCACATGTAAGACCAATGTGCAGATTTTAATATCCTAATTAATATCAAATATTCACCAACACACGTGGTCTCTTGGTGACTGTATGCTAGAATTGTGTGCATAAAAACATTTACAGGGTCGAAAAACTGATATTAGAACAAAGGAGTGCGAGTGTGACATAAACTTAAAAGTGATGCTGAACTTGTGATGAGATGGCAGCGTGTAGTAAAAGAGAGGGAGAGTAGATTTTTCAAAGCAAAGGAAAAATAAGATACATTCCAAAGAAATGAAAATGTGAACAAAAACTTCTGGCATTGGCATTTGTATTGTGAGTTTTACACAAAATAAATTGAATAGATGATGTGAACATGTAGCGGAAGACATTCACAAACAAAACATGTTCAAATGCAAGTGGAACAGAAATTTGAGCAACAATACAAATTTTCATTTAGTTGTTTGGTTGCTGGTTAAGTGTTCAGAGTGCATCCAACAGAAGCATGTTTTAATGAAAACAATGTTGGGGTGGAAACCCTCTGTTAAAGAATAATTACTTCAGACCTTCAAGGCCAGCTCAAACCGGCACAAGAAGTGGAGCCTGTGTGGAGGTCACTCCACCTCACGACCCCCCCACATGTTACACACACACACTCTTATAGAAGAGATAAGACAGTGTATTAGCTTCAGTTCAACATGTCAGACTGTTTGACACTCTGTACTGTTCTCCTTGCTGCAAGTTAAATTCCACTTTACTGCATCCAGCTGCTTCTCATCATCTTTATTCTGAATTATGTCAGGTGTTGGTACGAACATTGAAAGCGCTGCTGAACAATCTTAGGACTGTAAAGGGAAAAATCCTGACACCCCAGCACCTGAGCTTATATCTGAGCTGTGGCCTACCCTAAAGACTCCATGAAATATGAGATGAGAGTAATATAAAATCAAAGTTTATATTTTACTCTTAGAAAGACTGATATGAACAACAAACTTGAAATTGGATTCTTAGCAGGAAAGCATAATGAAAAAGAAAGTTGAAGAGAACAGTGCACTGTTTCAGGCTTTCACACCGGTCAGGCTAATGTTACATCTCAAGTTAAAGGTTGAGAGTTAAAGAGGGCTGATCTGAACCATGACACCTGGAAAGAGTCACACTCTGGCCCTGGGTGGGGCTCACTGTGTCCTGCTTAGGCTGGGCCCTCAGCTCTTTGCCGTTCCCTTATCTATCCCAGCTGACCCCAGGGGACAGGGGTGTACACCCTGAACTGGTCCCCAGCCAATCACAGGGCTGACACACACATGGACATCTATCCACCCAAACTCACACCAAGGACAGTTTAGTGTCGCCAGTTAACTCAGTGAGCAAGTTTTTGGTCAGTGGATGTAAACAGAGTACCTGGAGAAAACAGACACATGCACGGGGAGAATATTAAACTCCAAAGAGGAAGGACCTGACTGAGGGGGGAGTCACACCAACAACCTTAAACCTTCATGCTGTGAGGCACAAATACAGCCCACTGCACCACTGTGCAGCTCAAATGACATTACTTTTGTATAATATTACATAATAAAATATAATATAATGCGCGCACCTCACGGCATGAAGATTGATGCTTGAACCATGTGTCAGTCAGGGCCTGTCCATGTGCATGCGCAGGGTCTCACCCAGCACTCCTGCTTCCTCCCACAGACCAAAACATACTTGTTAGGTTTATTCGTGACTCTAAATTTGCCATAGAGTCTGAACGTGAATGGTTGTCTGACTCTCTGTGTGGCCCTGTGATCAGCTGAAGACTGGTCTGGGGTGTTCTCTGCCTCTGGCCCAGATTATATTATTAGATAATTAGATTATAATATTAGATTATAATATTTTGCATTCTTTTACATTGTATATATTACATCTGGTAAATGTATCAGTTAGGACAAAACTTTCCCTGATAGCTGAAAAAGGCTGTTATTACTCCAGTTCTTAAACTAGGTAAGTCCGGTTTGATATGTTATCAGAAACCCATTATCAGTCTTCTGGTTGTATCTAGGATAGTAGAAAAAGTTGTTGAAGGGCACCTTGTTTTATATTTTACTGCATTATATCATATTATGTTTTATTATAGCAAGCTTTGTTATACATTTTCTCACCTTCTGTGTAAAACAACACAAGAAGACAGGATCTTGTGTATCTCCATGAGATTCTTCATAGCCAACAGATGTGCAGCAACTGTGTGATGCCATCATGTCAATATGGGCCAATATCTCTGAGAGATGTCTCCAGCATCTTACTGAATCTATGCCAACACAAATGAAGGCAGCTCTGAAGAAAAAGGGAGGTCTAACCTGGCACTAGTGGATCCACTACACAGAGAAAACAAACAAACCAATAACAAGATATTTTCTTGGTGTGGGACTTAAAGGTTTGAAAAGTTAATTACACGATGACGTAAAAATGCACAAATATTTGTGGCAAAATCAATTAGAAAAGACAGAATGTCTGTGAATAAAACAACAGTAAAAATAACTTAAATTAGGTGGGATTGAGTTTAAAAAACAATGTTTTTGATGAATAACAACATTTATGTATGTAAATCACATCAGCAAATGGTTAAGTATTTAAAACAATAAACTGATAATAATAATGATAATAGCTTTAAGTTTTTAAAACCTTTAAATCCCAAACAAAGAAAATTTCAGTTATTTTGGTTTGTTTGTAGTTTATTCTATGTCAATATATAAACATTGACAGCAACAATGACATATTTTTGAATACAAACTTTCCTGAAACCGTTGAGCTGGGAGTTAAAGGGTTAAGGATACAAGTTACACATAATTGGGGGCATAGTTGAAGCCTGCATGGTTTAGTTAATTGTTAGGGGGTTGACAACCTTGCAGTGCAGCTGAGCTGAAACTAGATTTTATTTCTGTCACTCAGCAGATCCATCTTGCAAAGTTTAAAGATGGAGCTTCCAATCAGAAGATGACCAGGCTTTTCATCATTCTTTTGAGGACAAATGGGCTGTAGCTATGAGCATTGTTGTAAAGTGTCTGCAAGTCTCTTGCTTACCCTCCCTCAGCTTCATCTCTCTGTCCTCTTCTTTGGATCTTCAATTAGCCGACAGCATTTTAAATATGATGATTGGATTGTCTTCAGACGATTAGTTCAGTGACCAAGCGTCTAACAGTCGACAGACTCCATCCAACACTTTCCTGCAGACAGTGAGTCTGACCCATGGATATTTGTTCTAACAAACTAAATATCAGACATGTAAGTTAATAGCTGCATTTAATTTAGCATGCAATCAAAAATATATAATACTTTGTGCTTAAAATTGCACCATACATTCCTTGGATAGCATAGCTGAGGTTGATAATTGCACATATAAATAAACAAGCTGCACTGAAGCTGTATACTCTGTATGTATTTGAAGCATGTGCAGAGGCTTTAACCTTAAAGCTCCAATGAGGATTTTTTTTCTGGATATGAAACACCTTGAAAATAACACTGATGACCAACAGCAGCAAAAGAGAAGATCTTATTGATTTTTTGATTGATGAATTACATATTGTTATTCATTTTATCTAAGTACTGCTGCAGGGTAGGTGTCAGATGAGGTGATTAATCTACCAAAACAGCACATTTTGAGACCAAGATGTACCTTAAGCAACATGTTTGAAGATCAAAATAAAGTAGGATGAAATCTTTGGTCACCATGGACTGTGTGTGTAAATGGCTGTTTGTCTTTGTTAATGCTTTCCTATTTGTGATATCTGCCCAACTTTGTTTTCCTTTTCCAGTATTCTGTACTTCTTTAAGGTAGTCAGGGTCTTTATAATATGGCTATATGAAACTACCATCCTCATAAAAACGGCAGGAAACAGACGTGTTTCCATTTGCAGCATTTTGTAACAGTGACGAGGTGAACTCTAATCCTCTGCCTGCAAGCAGCAAAGTAACATATTGTTTTAAGCAGAGGAAGGTTTAGGAAGCCAGGCAGCATCCCAGAGACCACAGCGGGGGGCATTTCATTTCATTGCTCAATGCCAAGCTCAACGCCAACATGTGGCGATACTCCTGACCATTCAGAAGTCTGCTGCGGTGTCTCCACATCACATTTAGTCTCAGCTCAGCTCTCTTGGAAGCCTGCTTGAGTTGATGTAAAAAGATGTGAAAGGAACTCGGTGTAATCCCGAATGGAAAACCAAAACAACCAAGTAAAGTGGAGTGAAGTTGAGCAGATACCATGTTGTAGAAAAGGCTGCGTTTGCCCTGTGATTGGCAGGCAAACATCAGAGGGTGTTTTTTTTTTTGTTGTTATTTGTTTGTCCAATGAGAGGTGGGATAGACTCCTGACCCTTAAAGGATATAGGTAGTAGAAGAATGGATGTTTGCACATTGACCACAGGGGGCGTCAAATCAACAAAAAGAAAGTTCCTCACTGGAGCTTTAAGATGGCAAATGAATCGAGCTTAATATCTGCTTAGTATCAGCTTAATACTGCTTTACATTGCTTGTTACAACACAATTAATTTAATTTAATTTCCCCTCCAAGTGGGAGCTAAAGTGCAAAGCAAACTGCTATCAAGTTTTAAACTATGAATGGAAACAACAAGATTGAAGACATTTTGCAAAAGCATGTGTCATAATAAATAAATTATGGCTTAATTCCATTTAGCTGCTTAAGTGTCTGGGTTTTGTGCATGCTGCCTCCCTTATACATCGTCACAGCTTACTGGGAAAGCAATTATGTGAATAAGAAAAGAGAAATGTGTGATATTATTGATTACATTCATCAAAATGCCATAAATAAAGTCCGTCCAGAACACTGTTTCTTGTCCAAAAAGAAGAGATTGTCATCTCATCCTGTGGACACTTCAAGGCCACCTTGGCTCAGAATCATACAACTGTCTGAAAACAAATGTGATACAGAAATAATTTAAAGACATTGTTTGAACCATTTAGCACGTTAAAACTTAAAGTGTTCCTGCTTAAGTTCAGATTATGGTTAAATAGTGCGAAACACTTTAGGTTCAGTTCCTTTTTTATATCCATGAACCACTCCTTTTCATTTCCTCTTAAGATGTGTCTCCTTTTTATCACCCCAGGTCAATGAGATTTTCAGCATTGTGCTCCTCTCTCCGACTCCTGAGCCAATCCTCCCTCGCTCTCTTCACCTCCTGTCCGTAATAATCATGAAGTTTGCTGAACTCCTCCAGAGGGTCGAAGCCCACCAGAGGCCATTCTCCATACAGAGGTGCTGGTCCATTAATGGGAGTGACATGTGCGTTTCTTCTGTGCCAAAGTTTAGGGGACTTTTTAGTCACCACTTTAGAGGGTCCTGAGGAAGCGTAAAAAACAGAGCTGGAACTGAAGCTTTTGCTCTCTTTGACCGCTGCTGTCGAGCTCTGCACAGGGAGGAAGAACTGAGATGGTTTGAGCTCTCTGATAGAAGAGGTGGGGTGGGACTCACCAGAGACTTGTTGCTGTTTAGCATCTGTCAATGAAATACAAAAAAATCTTATTCTGCTTTCTTTTTACAGTCAAATTTATAACTCTGCTGACCTTTGCAGTCTCAGAAGCATTGTTTAAATTAGTTTGTCTGACAACTACTAATCACATAAGTGTCAGACACTTTAAACCCCAAAGTAATAAAAAAAATATTCATGATTTATATGTAAAGTCTTATTTCTTAAATGAGCCAAAGAGCCTACAGTGCTTATTTCTGATAATAACATGACAAATTAAACCCCCTGACTGGAGCTTTCACTCATTTCCCCACAATATATTTTATTAAAGTTTAACAAATAAGGCACATAAACAACTAGAAAGCACTCGGAGAGTGCCACCATAAATATTAGTCCTACCTTTATTTCATCTAAATATTTAGATTCCTTGACCATGAAAACGTACCATTAGCAACTGGATTCATAATGATATCGATTTTAGTAGTTATTCACCAAAATCACATTTTTCGCCATGGCGGCCAGACGCTGATCCCGATCGAATCAGTTCTTCCTTTTCCCATGCTGAACATTTCCTGAAAATTTCATCCAAATCCATCCATTACTTTTTGAGTTATTTTGTTCACGGACGGACGGACGGATGGACGGACAAACTCTCCCAAAAACATAACCTCCTTGGCGGAGGTAATAACAAAAAACACAACTTCTCATTTATATTACAGTAAAGAAACAAACAGTAGGCAGTTTACTTCTGGTACATTAAGCAAACTGAAGCAAAACATCAAATGTTACTGAAATGGTAATTACACTGTCGGCAATAAAGTGTTGTGTTTAAGTTTGTACATAATGAAAGGCTTCCATATTATACTTGTTTTTTTTATTTAAGTATATATAAGTTATTCTTTCAAGTGGGAGGCTAGCATCTGTCTCATCTTCTGAATCATGTCTGGTCTTTTAGTCCTTTTCCACAGTAGTGTGATTTATTTCTTGGCATTGAGCAAACTAAGGTCTATGAATGTCTCACTTTTTCTGAAGTTGAGTTTTCTGGAAACACAGTTAAGACAATTAGACACAGTTAAGGGTTCAATGCAATTTTTTTTAAAGTATAGTATTCCAAAAACACTCTAATCTCTCTACATTGTCATAAATGATGACATATGGTTCCTCTGCTTTCCAGACATATTGTGCAGGTATCTGGGATGTTTTTAATATGTCTGCTTAGTTTAACTGGTGTAAGATACATCCACATTTACCAGTTTTCACTCATTTACTGAATAAATATCAACTCCCATTAACCCCTCAGTGTTCATTCGCCTCACCTTCATACTGTCTCTGCAGGTCTCTGAGCAGCAGTGAGAGGTAACAGTGACTGGCTGTGAGCAGAGCTTTCACCCAGCCCTCCACAGTCTGATGATCTCCTGCAGAAAAGCTGTAGGTTCTCAGCCCGGGTCCTTCAAACACCAGAGAAAAAGCAAACTGTCCCTCGGCCTCTAAGCGCCTCACTGAGCACCCCTCCAAAGCTATGACACCCAGCAGGTGTCTGTCAGCGGGCCGCTCCTGGTAGAAGAGAAGGTTAGCCTTCAGGACAAACCAGCGCCGATGGTAGGTCGCTGTTCTCTCTTTCTGTGGAGAAACATGTCGAAATGCAGCAGGATTGTTGTTTTAGTAAATCACATCTGTGCATGTGTTCTAAAAAAGTGTTCATTCAGACCTTTTTGTAGAGATATCCCTCTTTGTCCACTGGTGAGGGGCATGAGAGGTAATGTGTCAAAATTTTCTCATGGAGCTTCATCTCAGCACCTACAGAACAGAGAGTTTAATCAATCTGTATTAGTGTAGCTCCACTACATAACAAGTGTTTTCTCAAGGCACTTCGCAATATAGCAGGCTGAAGCCATACTCTTCATTTTATAGATACACATATATGCAAATACATATAAATATATTATTTGTATATACACATACATACTGTACATACATACAGAGATATATCTATCCAGACAGAGACAAAGAGACTAAAAATAAGAATTTATGACAATAAACCAATGGACACCCAGATCATAAATTAGTCCTCACTACATTTGTCTGTGCTGAATCTAGATTCAATCAATCTTTAACTGTATAGCTCCATATTTGACTTTGTTGAATATTAATTATTAAAGGTAAGACCCTTGAGATGTGGCATCTCATCTTCAAGAAGGACCTAAATGTCTATATGGTTTTAAAGATAGTCACTGTGGATGAATAATCAGTACATCCATGGATAGAGATTTTAATCTAGCATCGTCAATCAGTATGTGTGCTGTTTGTAGGGACTACCATGTGCTTAATTTTGTCGATAAAGTCGAAAGTTATAATTTGAGAGACTGTTTTTTTTCTTTGGGGTGCATGATATCAGATTTTTGCTGATATTCCTTTTTTTAAATGTATTTTTTGGGCATTTTGTGCCTGTAATGATAGGAGAGAGACAGTGGATAGGTTTGTGAAAGGGGGTGAGAGAGTAGGGGAAGACACTCTGCAAACTGGTCACAGGCTGGATTCAAAGCTGGACCGGCAGAAGTATGTATATGGGATGTACATAATTGCTAACCACTTCGCCAAACCAGCACCCCAGCTGATATTCCTTTTTTAACATTTTTTTTTCATACATACAAGAGCAATGCTATGAAAAAATCCATCAAAAATAATAGTCATGATCATTAAAAAAGATTAAAACTATCAGTAAGCAAAACAAAAAGGCAAAAGAAAAGTCTATATAGCATTCATAGAGCTTTGTTGCATTGGTTTTTATCAGAAGCCTCAGGAAAACATTGGATTTAACCAAAAAAGTCTCCCATTACTTATTTTGACAAAGATTTGTCACATCTCAGAAAAGGTTAGCACCTCTTTGTGTGAGATATGGGTCCTTCTGCAGTCTTCTCCATACATTGATTCTTTTTCTACTCTTTCTGCCTACTGATGAGTAATGGGTGCTCCTTCTTACAGACATGGTTATGGCTTTTATCTTGTTGCTATACAGATTCTTAATAGGTATCTATTAGTTTTAGGTGGTTTTATATCCAATATATCCTCGCAAAGCAGCTGGATTTGCCTGATTCCATGTCTATCATGAGGCACATCCGTCTTGCAAAACTTGAAGTTTAAATGATTGTGCTTGTTTAAAAAATGACCAGGATTTTTAGCGTCCTTTTGAGGAGAAAAGAGGCAGTTTTACAATCCAGATGTAGCTGTGCCAAGAGTCAGAAGTCACCTCAAGCCTTTGACTAGTTTCAAATGAATGTGACAGACAAACATTCATGCAGTTGCCCTCAAGGTTTTCTTAAAAAGTCTTGCCCTTCCCAATCATTTTCTCTGGGATGTTTCCCAGATGGACATGAAATAAATTCGATGGATGTGTGAAACAAACCACCTGGTGTGTCAGGTTAGGTCCAAAAGCTGATTTTTCTTAACTCATTACCGTTGACACTGGAACCAATATAATTTTTTTCAAGAGCACTAAGACTCTACTATACTTAAACTGACCTGCATTCATTGGGACAGTAAGTTTGTAAAACATGAAAGCATTTCATTTTCTAGTAGATGGCTCTGTTGAGACATGCAGTGACGATCAGTTTGTGCATTATGGTGCATTTGTGTAAGCTGTGGGATATTTATGGCTGATTTATCCCTTGTAAATAACAGCATAACTGCTCACATATACCAGCATCATTTATCATCATTAAAGACTATAATCTATAAATACTGATGTTTTATGAATACTAGTGTGTAATTCTATTTTTTTATTTAAATTGATTTTTCATTTACTTTTCCTGTTTAATTTACAATTTAGACATTTAATGGTCCAGATATGAAGCTTCAGAATATATGTTGCAATTCAAATTATTTGGCAAGTAATTTAGTAAATATAATTTGTTACTTATATTCTCTTACTAATGACTGAACTTGTAAGTAACATTACTTTTCCCTTTTAAAGTCTGAACTCCATCCCCTAGAGGATGCATGCACTCTGTCACATTTAGATAAAGTTGTGAGTTGTTATCAGCAACGTGCCAGAGACATTTCTCCTCTTAAATCTTCACAATGATCTTATTTAGTTGTGCTTTGCAAATTGACATAAGATATTAACATTGAAGACATTTTAAAAAGAACTTTGCTTTTGAAATGTGTTAATCTTCCCCAAGGTTATAATGTACTGAAGCCTGTAAAGAGATATAAAACACAACTTCAGGATTATCTTAACTAAAAGAACAGCTTTAAAACTTAATAGTTAAATAGCTGTAGATAGAGAGCATAAAAACAGGTGGCTATTTCTAATAAAAACAAAAATCAACTGTTGATTCTAATGTGTTATTTCTTTTTAATACTTAAGTTTTTAATATACCACATATTTTAAGTACCTTGTGGTAGACATCTGAACAGATTGAGCTTTTGTCATCAAACAGACCAATACTTGATGCCAGTTATAACTTGTTTTGATTTTTTCTGATTTCAAGTCAGCAGATGATCTTTCATGACTGATCCCTTCTAATAACAGGAGGCAGTATTTAGTCTCTCTTTCACAATAGATAGATGAACAGGCAGATAGATAGGTAAATAGACAGATGGATGGATGTTAAAGTTGCAGTATATTTACCAAGACAATAGTGACAGAATAGAAAACAGTGACTCAGACTTACCTCTGTCGATGCTGAATGCCCCACAGGGTCACTTCACCCTCCCACACAGTCTCCACATTATTTACACTTAACAGAAATAACTTCCTTCTGCTCCTTAGCGTCCCTAAACATGAAGACAATTGTTCTGTATTACTTGGTTAAATCCAGAAGCAGACAATGTTTGGATGTATAGTTTCAGGTTACTAACACTGGTTCTCCCACGGGTACAAGAGGACGAGTGTTGAAATATAAATAACTCGACCCACTTCCTGGTAACAAAATCCTGACACATTATATTCTCTCTCTCCTCTAAGCTTCGGTCTAGCCTCCGCTGCTGCTGGATCGGACTGAACCAGGAGTGGAAAGTAACTAACCTGCCTGATGAGAGCTGCTACCTCGAAGTAAGATGCTGAAGTGAGAGGATGCTAAAGAGAAGTTTGAGTCTGTTATGTTTGTCTCAGCTCTCTCACTTCTGCATTTAGGGTGAATTCTTAGATTTGAGGGTGTTTTTTTTTTATCTGATGGTGTTTAGAAAAGGTGTCCCTATGTAGATTAGGTGCACAGCTTCCTCTTAATTACTGTGACCATTTGTTCAGATTATTTTAGGTACTGAAAACATTATAGGTCCTTCTGTAGGTTACATATCAGACAATAGAGTGATGGAAGGATGCAGGTTGCAAGCAGGATAAATTCAGAGTAAAGTCAGGATGAAAACTCCTGCTGTATCCACACATGCAGCTCACCCAGGTCACTCAAGATTTCCTTGCATATATGAATAAAGTTTATAGACCTGCTAAAATATGCAACTCTATGAGGTTAGATAATGTTGGGGTTTTCTTTCCTGCTTTAAAAGCTGGAAATTCAAGGGGACTTATAGGTAGAAACCTGCTGCTTTCATTCACACATGCAGCTCACTCTGGTAAATTGAGGACATTTTTCAGGCTCTTTGTGCGTGTGTAAATAGAGTTAATGATACTTTTCTACCTTAAAACATCATACACACATGCAAAATCCCTAAAAAGTGTCATATATTTCCCCGTGTTTAAACAAAAACAGAATCAAATAACAGATGTGATGTAAGAAACAACAGATGTGATGTCCTGCATAGCACTGAAATTTGATGTATGTTTCAAAAAAGTTGAGATGGAGTCATGTTTGAAGCCACCAATAATGGGAATAAAGGGTAAAGCTTACTAAGGCCCAGAGTCTTGGAGGGGGGCACATATAGTAAGAAAAGAAAAGAGTCATTCTTAATTCAAACAGAAATACTTAAAATAATTCAACAAATTAAAAAAACTCATCTATTTTATTGTTGCCTGTCTAAAACTAAACTTTACTTTTTTTTAAAATTGTATGACCCTTCTTGTAATGTTAATGTTGTTTGGAGCATTGGGTATAGGAATTGGACTAATTACAATAGGGCAAGCAGTCTCCCAGACCATGATTACAGTAATTAAAATATATCAGACACAGGTACAGTATGTCAGAGACAATAAATACATAAATATAAACAAATTACATTGACAAAGATGCTTACTCATAATGGCACCCTCATGTGGCCCCTTTTGGCAATGAAAGCTCACAAAAACCTGGCATTAATAACACATCAAGGTAGAAGTTAACTTCTTTAAGTAATAAATACAGACGTACTGGAGCCAATCTGGGGCCCATTTATTGGACTTCTCCGGGGTGGTCCTGGTCATGCTTAGCAGGTGTTTTATCACACTTTGTAAGTTGTATCTAAGAGTTTTCATTTCGTACAAATTCTCTGGATTGCTTTATTCACATTTAACATGTTGTTCTGCATTTTGTAATGTCCTTGGGTTAGAATTCCTTCTAATGTTGCACTATTTTTGACACGCAGTTATCCTCTGAATCCCCCTGGACTCCAAAGAATTTCAGATCTAAGAGAGTCCACGCTGGAGCGATTAACAGAGCTTTATGTAATGTGAGACCAGTGCACCATATCTCCTGACTGAATCAGTCTTGAGTGAGCGCTGAGTTTCTATTTAAGCACACAGTCTCACATCGTCTTTTCATGAAGCTGCGGTCGCTGCAGTGAGCCCTCCCCGCCGTGTGGTGGCGCCAGTGCGTCGCGTCGCTGTTACAAACCACCGCACTGCACAGGAAAATGATGGGAAGGAAAAGCAGAGAGGAAGAAACTACGAACTACGCGTGAATTACTATCTTCAGGTTTGGACTCGTTTTCTCCTTAAAAACATACTGTCTGCGTTCTTATGCCATTCCTTCACAAACATAATAAACCGAGAACATTGCTGTACCTTACTAAACATTAAAGCCGCCTCTGTGCTGAAGGCTTCCTCTGCACGGACTGTGTGTTCCCTGCTCTCGGCTAACGTTTTTAGCATCGACGCTAACGTGAGCTTGCCATAACAGCGCGTACAAACAACGTTACTAAAAGCTGCTGTGTGAGGAAGCGAAGCATTATTACTCACCACAGCTCCATCTGTGAGGTGTAACGGACTCTGCCGTGTTTGTCTCTGCAGCATCATGCCGAAGAGGAAGGTAACATTTGAGGACGGGAACGGAGACTTCGACCTGGATGACGACCTCCCTAACAAAAAGGTAGCACCGTCCTGATCACGTCATTCATTTATATAATTCACTGAACTAACTTTCACCTGGCGATACGATCCAAAATACGACTTTACAGAACAGTGAACAACATAGAGGCTTACCGTACAATAATGTCCTCGTTCAGAAGTAATGACATCTATGTATCAGAGTTCAGTGATGATGACATTCCTGGGTTTATTCAGACTTGGCCTGAGAGGAAATCAATCACAAAGTTGTTTTGCACGAAGTACGATCATACATTCTTTTTCTCACATCATCTTCTGAAATGCACAACAATTTTTGGAACAATATCTGTATCGCAGGTAATTGCCTAAAAAATGTGATAATCCAAATCAGCAGGTATGAAAATTGTGGATGATAGTTACAGATAATATTTTGAGCTTACAAACTGATTGTGCATACCATAAATTGGCTGTAAAATTTTAGATCAAACAAATGAAATATGATGCTTTACCTTATCATCACTGAATAACGACTTCTATCAAACAAAAGTGTAATTTATCAAAGAATGAACTTTTTACTGCACATATCTATTAAACCAAAATAGACCATCACAACTAGTGGAACAAGTCAGTGTAAGTCAGGTTGAGGCAGTCTGCTCTTTACAAAAGAATATCAGTACCAATATTGGTGATATTGAGTTTTGAATTATCCGCATATCAGATATTCAAAATTTATATATGTGCATCTCAAATGCTCTTGTTTCATCCAGATGATGATAATTAGCCACAAATTGCAGAATTAAACCAGTCTCCAGGAAGATTAAAAGTGTCTTTACTGGAATTTAATGCCTTAATAGAATGTAGTTTTTGGACTTGTTATCCAGTGATCCAGCTCTAACACTTCTTATTATTGCACTATGTTGAATT
Organism: Scarus forsteni; assembly: GCA_036419115.1. NCBI lineage: Eukaryota > Metazoa > Chordata > Actinopteri > Labriformes > Labridae > Scarus > Scarus forsteni. The sequence continues at coordinate 20,843,100 of JAZDUH010000084.1, forward strand.
TATACATATGTGCAATGTGACAAAATCTATGCCTTTTTTCATTGTGAGCTCTCTACCCTACTTTGTTGATCTCAATGTGACCATCTATTTGTGTGAAGTGCAGATGTAAAACAAGATTTACAGGATGAAACTCCTGATTTTTAAATGCACCCATGTAGTTAAAAGATGAAGCATCATTGGTGAACTTTGTCTATTTGAATGCCAATATATGGCCGATATTTCTGCTGCAAAATGTCAAAATCAGCCGATGCTGATAGTTAACATATTAGGCAAATATCTGTTGATACCGACATGATGGCTGGTGAAAGCTGTTTTAGGTATTTAGCTAACAAATATACATAAATTCAGATTGTTTCTAACACACATTTTGACTTCAAATTGGATTTTTTGCATTTTTCCTTCTCTAACTTTTTTTGGTAAATTTAATTGTGCTACTATCACTTCAGTGTTATCCTCACATATACGTAAATTGGATTGATGAAATGATTTACAAATCAAATCCAGTTTTGAGTCCTCACCATTTCCTGCAGATTTTCTGGGGGGCTTTGCTTTTCTTTTGACGTTAACAGTGTCAAACACGTGGCATCTCTTATATTTGGTACACTGCAGTGTCGACAGATATCCCATTCTGAGTAGGTTGCTTTTGTTTCTGGCCTTGGGTGAAATCACAGAGCTGTTCAGAGCTTCATTTTGTGTAAAATAAGCCTCAGTATAGATTACTCTGTCCCGTTTCCTCCATTACTTCTTTGACTCCTTGATTGTTCATGGTGACAGCCCTTTGTAAGAGGTTGACGTCACTGTTTTGAAGGGTATAGAACTAAATCGAAGGCACTCGTGAGGGGATTGTTTAGCATTAAGGCAATTGAGATTGATTCCTTAACTAGCTGGAACAAATTCATCAGTGGAACCACTTCCTTATTGATCCCTCACATAATTTCCTTGTGCTCTTACATTTTTATTGGGCACGGTTATGAAAAAAGTTATCACCCATCTTCCATTGACTTATTGATGTATAAGAAATTTCTCTAAGCCAGTCAAAAAAGGAAAGAATTGTCATAATAAATCTATTTGTTTTTCCAGTTCTCGAAATAAAGAATTCAAGTGGTAGAAATAAGACATTCCATTTACAAAACAAAGAAAAAAACAGCGACCACCATTAAGAAACACAATGGAACAAATAACAGGGAGTGACACACCCCAATGACGCAATATGTATTTCACAGCTTATGCAACCACAATAATGCTTTTAATCTATCTGTAGTTCGGCATCATACACAAGTAAGGTCCCACAATTACTCCCGTCTGCAGAGGTCTGTACGTGCCTGTATCACATGTATAATAACCTGTCAATGAAATAAACATTTTTAATCTTAGTTTTAAATTGTTGTTTTGATTCTGTAAAATCCCTCAACATCTAATGTTCCTTTCTGCTCGTTGCTGTCTGTGAGATGATTCAGAAGATGGGCAGTAAAGCCTTCAGGGTATATAAGGACTAAATATCTTTTCCATTGTAGCAAATAAGTGTCTTCCATGACAGTACATTACGCACCATGGTACATAAGTGACCCTTTGATTATGTTTTATACAAGTTTACATGTGTAGTTTTTTTTCTCAGATATATGGATGCTATATTACTTACAATGTGTTTCTTGTCTTGAATCATTTTTGAATCCAGAGTTGTGAGGCTGTGAGCGGACCAGGCTCCAGGTTTAAGGGTAAACATTCCCTGGATAGTGATGAAGAGGATGAAGGAGACGACACCAAGAGCAGCAAATATGACATTCTTGCAAGTGATGATGTGGAAGGTATGTTTGCCAGTAATTTCAACTGTGTTTATGATAGGGCTGGGTTAAAAAATAGATTTAATCGATTTAAATAGATTTTCCTTTAACTGGTTCATAATCGAAGATGGATCTTTTAACTTGGGTAGTTTTTTCTTCTTTGGATGTGCAGAGAAGCAGCCTGTGGTATCAACACTGCTAGTCTTGTGTGATCAGCGTTTAGCGTTGCTTTCTACTGAACAAGATCTCATGAGATGTTACTGCAAACAAACATGGTGGAAGCACTATATGGGCACCACTGGCAAGTTTAAAAGCTGATGTTTGGATGTACAGTATTTTAGATTCAACAAGTACAAAGGAAAATACGGGTTGGACAAAAAACAAGTAATGTGCAGAATATGTATTAATGTATATCATTAAAATATGATTAATGTAACTGCTTTGGGTTTAGCTCTTCATGTTAAAATTTTTTTTAGTGATGTACCAGGTCAACAGATCACTTTTCAAATTTACAGCACTATTTTAACTAAGACATCCCAGACTGAATAAATATCGAATTGAATCGTGAATCGAATCGATTTGAGACCTTGTAATATCGAATCCAATCGATCCAGAAAATCTGTATCAATACCCAGCCCTAGTTTATGATGGTGGGTCTTGTTTACCTGGATGTGCCATTTTATTTATTTTTGTTTATTTTTGCATAGAAGTTAACTCTAAAATATAAGTTTAAATTAAATGAAAAGTATGCAAACTCATAATATTCTCTGCTCTTTTGGATTTCTCTTTGGATCAGTCTTGTTTCTTTATGTTGCGTACAAGTACCTTGAGTTTAGTTAATTGTTATTTTCTAAGTGGGCCGTGTAAGAATGTCACTCTGTTTTCAGGCCAAGAGGGAGCCACAATTGACTTTGACGAGGGAGTTTCCATTACACCGTTTAACCTTGATGAGGAGATGCAAGAAGGATATTTTGATTCTGAGGGAAACTATTTCATCAAAAAGGAGGAACAAATCAGAGACAACTGGCTTGATAACATTGACTGGGTAATTACATTTCAATGACTTAAGCTTCATGTTTAAAAACTTTACAGAAAATGTGCAATTATATGTTTTTTCTTTAAGGTGAGAATAAAAGAACAGCCTTTCAAGAAAAAGAAGAAAGGCCTTGGAGCCAAACGGACACGCAGAGCTGGTGATGAAGACGAGGCAGAGGAAGAGAAACAGAGGGAAGAGCAGCAGGCAGACGCAGGAGATGACAAGGAAGAGGAGGAGGATGTGGAGCCTGCAGAGGACCCCCTAGCGTCCTACACCCAGCACCAGCTCACCGAGGCTGTGATAGAATTGATGAAACCGAAGGAGACAGTGGCAGCAGCACTCCGTCGGTTAGGAGGCCTTAAAGGACAGAAGAAGGGGAAGCTGAGGGAGGAGAATGAACCAACAGAGGAAACCAAGAGGGACGCAGAGAAGCTGGACAGGCTCACGGCTCTGGCTGACAGACTAGTCGGGTCTGGGATGTTTGAAATTTATCAGCAGACTTATGAAAAACTGAACCATTTGATGAAGAGCATGAGCAGCAAGCAGCCGGCAGTGAGGGATGGAGCAGGAGGGGATGAGGACGAGGATGGGGATGAACTCGACATGTTTGCTGATAAATTTGACGAGACACATGGCAGCAAATCAGAGGAAAAAGAGAACAGAGGTCATTATGTGTTACTTTTAACCCTTTCTTTCAATGTCAAAAATGCTCTGATTTTGTTTAATCCAGTTTTGTCTTTTCTCAGTGAGTGATGAAGTCTTGTGGGAGTACAAATGGGAAAACCAGGAGGACTCAGAGGTGTATGGTCCCTTTACCAGTCAGCAGATGCAGGTCAGTGTTCTTTCCACTTTCAGATGGACTTCACATCTTGTTCACACACACACCTGTAATGTATGTTTTTATTTTGACATGACGGATAAATCATGGCACAAATACAAAACAAAAGAACATGGATATTAGAGATTTACTGAACAGAACAATGTATTTTTGGACTCTATGTCTCAATGCCCAGTGTTTGCTGCCCTGTGTGCAGAACTCTCAGGTTAAATCCAGCTCATGGTTCTTCCCCCTTAAATTGTCTAAAACAAAGGCAGTCCCCTCGTCTGCCCCCAAAACCTACACATTTTTAATAAAGAGTAAAAGAATATCAATTTCATTGAAATTTTACTAAATAAAGAGGCCCAGAGCTCAGTAAGAAGGTTGTTTTTGCTCAGAACTATTAGCCACAGTATAATAAATGTGGAATGTGTTTCCTCAATATAGAACTAACAGTTTATTATTGTAATCTTTAATTTTTTTCAATAAAAGTTGAGTTCATTAAAACTCAATATTGAGTAATTTATTGTCTTAATTGTCAAAAGTGACATAAAATGTTTGCTCCTCACCAGCTCCACACACTTTTCCAGGTGCTACAAAAGTGGCAATGCAATTTCAACAGTGTTCGCCCTTTTTTGTTTAAAGAGCCCTGAATGTCATTTACTTAATAGATTTTAATACTGGCAACAATAGAATAATGACAGTTTAATCATTTTAATGATTCTGGTTTGAGGGAAAACCAGTTATTATTTCCTCATAGAAAATGTATTTAGATATTTACTGTGTGACCATGCAGCTTATAAATATGTATTTGTGATTTTTCATCAAATTCCAGGGCATGTAAGAAACATCAACTTCAAATCTTTGTCTTGATGTTTGATTAAACCAAGTAGTTTGAAAATATTTTACACTGACAGAAAGAAAATTGAGAGTCATTTTAAATTAGCCTGACATAAATTGAATGTTAGAGAATTGTTACAATTATTATCTGACATTCAGTCAGGAAACAGCTATGGCAATGGCAGTTTTAGAAAGTTGAAGAATCATTAAGTCCATTTTTTATAGTTCAAACTAAACATTTTGACGAGTAACTGAATATTTTTCTTTGTGGACAAAACTCACATGCATAGATATTTGGCATCTAGAGACAATAATGGCCAGTGGTGTGGAAAACATTGTTTTGCATTAGAATCAGTTTCATCCAAAATATTTTGAATTGGTTCAAAATGTACAAGTATTAACTTTAACACAGGACTATTTCAATGTATCTTTTAATTTGAAGTACATTTTTCATCAGAGGCCCACCACAAGTTATTTTTCTTTTCTGTTCAGCCTCTCTCTTGTCTTTCTGCACACTGAGCAGAGGGGTTCCTGTATATGAGGTTGTCCACAGTGTTTTTATATTAATTTAATTAGCTTATACAAAATAAATACGAGATAAACATCTTGAAAACATTTCATATTACTTCTTTAATCAACCGCATTATCAACCAGTTTGCTTCTTGATGGTGTGACATAATTTTCAATACATTTCAAACTGAATTAAATCAGATCTTTGTGTAGGGCTGTGAAATAGGTTGTTTTAATGTAAATCTTTGTACCTTTAATTGACATAAAGGGTAAGACATGATGACATGATTGTTTGCATCAATATAGTTTATATCAGTGAAGACCTTAAAAAGAATTCCCAGACCTAAGTCTCAGTAGAGGATTGATTAAAGTAAGACAACAGCACTTATATGCTTGGCCAGAATATATTTTTTTATGAAAAGTACATTCTTAAAAGAGAGAAATTAAATTTTGTCTTGTATTTAAGGATTCTGTCATTAGTGGTTGTTTCCTTAAAAAATGTATGGTATATATTTTATACCGTTGTTCATGTCCATGCTGACATTGTGCTGTAGGCTATTTATAGAAGTGCCTGTTTGACATTTGACCATCAGGGTTTGACTTTGTTTATGTTGTTTCTTTACACAAAATGAGAATATAAAGACTATCAACATTCGGCCGATTGATTTTGTTTATTTTTATTTGGTATTTTAGATCATTTTGCTTCACAAAGATTTTCATTGTATGTGTACCTGTATGTGCTACTGTATTGACACCTTATGAGCAACTTTATTAAGTCTTATATTTTTTAAGATACATATTTCTAATACAGTATGACACAGATATGAATAAGCAAATCCCATTATGTTGTTTGCTGGATTATTTGTCCGCAGCCTGCGTCTACCTTTAACCTAAATCTGTCCAGGTGGGTTCTAATCTTCTTATTGTCTGTTTTGCAGGATTGGGTGGATGAGGGCTATTTTAGCAATGGTGTTTACTGCAGGAGGAAGGACCAGGAGGGAGCTCAGTTCTACAGCTCAAAGAGACTGGACTTTGACCTTTACACATGATTCACATCAAGCATCAAAAATCACAAGCGTCAGTCTCAGCAATAAAGCTCAGCCCTTCAATCTCTCCTTCCAGGGATGTTCAAGGATGTTTCAACTATTGTTTTAACTGGGCCTCTGTTGTCTGTACAGTGATTTTAAATAAATAACTCATGTTTGTCTATGCTGTTTAATTTTGTTTCTGAGGACTAAATAGTGTGGTTATTTTCTGACTTGTGGACAAATACTGTTGCCTTAAACTTTGACATTATTTGGTTTATTCTTTCCTAAGTTATGCAGGGGTGTAAATGGTCAAGCAAAAACTACTTGTTTTTAACCGTATTGAAGAAAATCTGAATTTTCTAGTTGAGCTGCAGGTATAAGTGCATTAACTACATTTTTGTCCACACTCTACCCATTTCCTGCAAGTAGGGATTTGTTCAAAAGGATACTGGACAGTTTGAGAGGCAGAGCAGCAAAATTTTAGTTTGTCAGTTGTAAATATGTGAAAGAAGTTTTAGTTTATTCATTAAAACTTACTGAAATTTGTCAAGAACACATTTGTCAACTTGGTTTTAATATATCTATTAAAAAATTTTGACATTTGTTTGGAGTTCAAATGTGAAAGCAGCTTTGATTTATCAATAAAATGTCCTTTTTTCACTGTGAAAACTGCTATATTATCTATTTTAGTTTCCTGGAATTTTCTTGAGTGCTAGATACAAGAGCTGCAGTATATAATATGATCAAATTCCTTGAATTTATAATTAGTCCACATATTAAAACAGCTTCAGTGTGTCAGTTTTAATCAATGGGAATTACACGACAGAGCACAGTCTAAGATACCAATTTCTGAATTTGTCAGGAGTGCATAGGCAAAAGCAGCTTTATTAAAAAAAAATCTTGAATTGGTCGGGACTGCATGTGTTGTACAAGCTTTAGTTTGTTGATTCTGGATTTACCTGTAGAAATTCCAAAAGCTTCATCTTATCATTTGGATACAATTAATTCAAGATTTGTTTGGAAAGATATGCATCCTAAATGAAAGCTAAAAACCTTACAGCTTTTAAAGCCAGACAAAGGTCTAAAACTTCCAACTCTCCAAGATTTCTTTGGGCTTCGCAAATGAGGCCCTTGACAGAGTGGATGCAGAAGAGCACACATACTGGTGTGATTTTGAGAGAAGTGTGTCCTTAATGCCAATGCATTTCCTGCCTTATTAAATACATCTGCAGTACAAACACACTGGAAGACTGGAGTAAGGCTAATCTCAAAATCTTGAATAGAATAAAGGTGGCTTTTGGGCTACCAAAGTTTATCTCATTATATACAAACATTGGTCTTATGGAGTCTTTGACACCTGATAACTTGTATACTGACTTCAGATGATGGTCAGATAATGGGCTGTGCTATCTGCATCAGTTATTTGGAGGAAATGTTCTTTAAAACAATTTAACAGCTGAAAAATGAATTTAATCTCCCGAGGACATATTTCTTTTAATATCTACAGCTAAGAACCTTAAAGATACAAAAGGAGTCCAACAAACTACCCCCACCCCCCATAGATAGAAGAATGCCTACTGCTTATATAAAAAGGAAAGGATGATGAGAAAATAATTTGCAAGTTGTATAACACATTTTTACCTGTGAATACAAACAACTCAGTGAGGGCAAAGCAGAGATGGGAGGTGGAAACAGACATGGTTATGTTGCAAGACAACTGGGAAGAGGTTTATACAGAAGCACACAAGGTTACAAACTGAAATGTGGAGGAAGTTTAAGTGGAAAGATTATTAATTTGAGCTCCAGAAATAACATCCAAAATACACCAGGCACATTTCAGCTCCCACTGGAACCCATGTGTCGAAATCATACATACATTTTCTGGTCATGTCAGAAACCAAGCCTGTACTAAAGAGAAGTATTCATGGTGCCTTCACAAACGTGCAAGCTACCCATGCCATAGGCACTGACACACACCCATACCTTTACAGATGCTGGCTTTTAAACTTTAGGGCGATACTCTGGATGGTTCTTTTCCACTTTTACCTGGGTGACTCAAGGTTCATAATTTCCAGAATCAATTGAAAATGTTGATTTGTCAGACCTCAGCACACTTTTCCACTTTGGGCCAGTCCTCACAGAAAAGCTTAGGCCCAGAGACGCCAGCAGCATTGTTGGATTTTATTGATATACAGTCTTGGCATGAGAGTGGAAGAGTTTCAACTTGCACTTACAGATAAAGCGATGAACTGTGTCAACTGACAATGGGTTACCAAGTGTTCCTGAGTCCACGTGGCAACATCCTTTACAGAATGGATAATGATAACAGATTTTAATGTCATGCAACCTAAGATAAAAGGTCACAGGCATTCAGCGTTGGTTGTTTGACTTTACTGCATAGGTGCAGAGATTCTCGATGTTCTGAATCTTCCGTTGAAAAAAATTGTTGATAATGGTGCTCACACAGTTCTAAAAAAGTGGTGAATCTCACTCCATCCTGCCTTGCGGACCACTGTGCCTTCCATTTACGCCCAGTTATGACACTCACCTGTTTCCTATTAACCCATGGAGTGTTTCAAATAAGGTTTTTGTCTCAACCTTCCTGATTTTGTTACCTCTGTGCCAGCTTCTTTGGACCATGTTGCAGGCATTAAATTCAAAATAAGTGAATATTTGCAAAAGCAATACAGTATACAGCTTTTATCATTAAATATCGATTTTGCAAATAACTGAACTTTGCTTTTACGTTTTACACAACATCCCAATATTATTTGAATTTGGGGTTTGTAGTACATGCTCGATTTTTTTTAGGGAAACTGAAGATACATTCGTACTTCACCCAGACAGTAGGCTTTAATTACTGTGTGACGATAAATTGAATAGAACGTTATTAATCCCTTTGGGAAATTCCCCCAGGGAAGTTAGGATTCCAATAGCAGTTTCAAAATGTAGATTAGAAGATATATTACTAAGATGGATATTAACAAAAATATAAATTAAAAAGCATCAGTAACAACTACTTTTATTTAAGTGAAAGGTACCTGTTATTGGGCTAATACTGTCAGTAAGTCTCTGAATGAATCTTAAGCGTTGAAAAATGTAAAATGTGGACATTAGATTTCAGTGACAGCTATGGCCCTTTACTTACATTACGAGCAGAAACAATTCATAAAGAGTTTGCACAGTTTGCAGTTTGCCCCTCCTCTAATGTAAAAACCCCCAACAAAACAATGTAGCCCATTCTGAAACCACAGTTGTCCATCCCTGTTGTGTTTTTTATTTTTCTGCTCCTGGTTGCAAGTTGCCGTGAGAATGCACTCGAACAGCCTCTCTGTTTCAAAGACAAAACGATAAGTGTAGAAAAATATCCAACAAAAGAATCCAAATTTTTGCTCGACACGGACAATTAGAATCACATTTTACACACTGTTGTGGAACTCTTGTTATAATAAGTTCCTATATTTCTTCCATTTAATTTAATTTCAGAGCTCCCACTTAGGAAAATGAAGTCTGCGATAGTAGGTCAGCCGAGGACATAAAAGAAGACGAACCATTTGGCTTCTCTCATTGGCTGCCCTCCACGACAACGCCCCAGGTTCCTCTATGATTGGTCAGATTTCAACGGGGCTTCGCGAGCGGAAAGAGAAGTCGCGCAGTGATTGGCTAATCGACCCGTCGGGTTGTTGGTTTGTAAAAACGGATACATCTACAAGCCGCTGCTGTAGGGCGCCGTCCGTCCGGCATGTCTTGTTTACGGTGAGGTCGGAATACTTACACTGTGGCTCAGCTAAACTCACCAGGTAAGTCAAACTAATTTTATTTACCCTTTATCATCATTTGCAGTTTGATTTTGACCGTCAGTATGTTCTCAGTTACGACACTGAAAACAAACGAACGTTAGGGGGATGACAGCTCATGGGCCGCGGCTATTCCCTGGCTCAGCCACTTCATATACAACAGTGGATATCGGTGCTAGCAAAACCATGCAGCACTGACCGACTTACGATAAAACTTAGGTACTGACGTTTTCTATTAAATAACCGACATATTTACACTGATATAGAGTTAATTAACCTTTAGTACAGATAGAGGTAGCGCACACGACCGTTAAAAAGAAAAGTTTTTAGGGACTGCTCTCGATCCAGCAAGTAGACATGGCTCAGTTTTCATCTCGTCGCCGCTTTGGTGGAATTAAGATATTCTCTTCGTATTGTTGGTTTTACCATAAGCTACACATCGTGGTATATTTATAATCTCTGGTTAGTAGATCCTGTCCACTCTGTTTAGTTTTATTATGAAATACGAGTTATCTTTGGAGGCAAAATGATGATTTTGTACATTTTCTATGTAATTTTTGTGATAACAACACCATAGTAACACGCATTATTGGCACCATAAACTCAGATATAATGTCCCATACTCTAGGATATCAGAAGGAATGTATTGTAATTACTATATCTTAATAATTTCCCCCCTAACATAAATACATTTAACATATATACCTGAGATTGAGAAACGAGCATAAATTAGAGAAATTACTATTACTACTCTATATTACTACTACTACTATAATTAACATGATATGGGTGTGTGTTTACAGGAATCTGTCCATAGAACAAGAAATTCAAAACAGTGCTAATTATATATCACGACATATTGCTGTAAATAACGACCCTCTAAGTACAGTAATATATTAGGATTTTATCAAAAGGACGCGCTCTAAGAGCTCAAACCTTGCCAATGCATTTCCAACATTGTAAGTAATCTTCAAAAATGTTGAAAACTGCCACATCTCATACTGTTAACAAATCATTGAAAAAAACCTGGGTCCACATCTCTTAGCGTGTCAAACAAATCCATTCAAAACATATTGATATATCAGTGAAAATGTGGAAAACGGCTCATCTCACAACAACAACCACTTCTTAAAAAAATACTGTGAACTGCAGTTGGAGTTGGATCACCACCAGATCTAATGGATTGATCCTTTGTCCAATTTCTGACCTATCCTGAAAAAATACGAAATTCTATATAGCACTTTTTAAGTTATCCTGTTCACAAACTAACAAAGGCAAACAAAACAAAACGTATGTGATGATAAAAACCCCTCAGTAATTTATATGGGTTTGTATTGTTTAGAATCTGGCTTTTCAGCACCAGGTTTCATACAGCGAGGAAATCACATTAAAACACCACAGATTGTGGTAAATTGACAGTCTTTTGTTTACCTTGTCTGAGCTTTCTTTAGCTGTTGCAGGAATCAAATTAAAAACGAGGGAATATTCGCAAACACATTTGAGCTTATGTGTTGTTTTTATTTACGTTTTATCCAATGTCCCAGAGATCTTAAAATGAACTCCTTCTTACTTTATCAGTGCTTTAAACATCTTTCACTGTTACATGTTTCATAATTGATCTTTAAAATTAGAAAATATTAAAATTTCAACTGAAGAAATGGTAGTTGTTCTTTGGATGAAGTTGTTCAACAAAGGGATCCTCATTGGTGTAATATTTATTTCTAATTTCAGAACATCTGCCATCCCAAAGACCAGAGAAGTATGTAAGGCTCTGTTTTAATTCTGTTTTCAATTTGCTTTGATATTGATATGATACCCTGCATGTTTTTTATTCCATTTATGTTATTTACAGAAACAAGGCAGCGAAAGAGAGCGCAGGGGGATGTTGACCCATTCCTCTGACCCGCTCCCTCAGATAGTTTGTCCAATGGATGAAGATGCTATTCCCCAAAACAGTTTTTGTAGTGCACCTCCCCACAGTGTACCTCCACCACCTCTCCTCCCCCTTTCCTCCGTCACTCCAAGGTATAGTTGTCCTCGCACCTTTTTGGTTACTTTTGCTGTAGATGTATTTCCCCCTTGCTTGCTTTTGAAACCCTTGTTGTCTTACAGACTGCATGACTTTGGACCTGTAGGACTTGAACATGAATAAGTGTAAAATATGATGAGTTTTGTCCTTTTGAGATTCATTTGATTAATATCCAGTGGTCCAAGTAAATGTTCCAGCGGAACTCTATGGTCTCCGGACCTTTCTTGACACACAAGAAAATAGTTTCTTTTGAAAGGTCGACCCCTGGAGATTAGTAGCATGTTTCTCGTCACCAAAATATTACATTTGTGTGTCTCTCCAACCTGATTGAGGGTAGAATAAGACACACTCCTTGGTTGTTTTCACACCTTGTTCTGATTCAGGTACGGCACAGTTCCTTTGAATTTTTGTGACCAGCGCAATCAAACCCTGTTTTTGGGACAAACAAATGCACAAAACCCTCCCGAAAGGGGTGAGCTGGACTCACTTACGATCAACGCAGGAGTGATTTGTTTGCTGTGAGGACAAAATTGGCCACTGCAACTTGATCCCGCAGTGCATGCCACCAGTAGTCAAAAGTTTTCAGTTATTAGATTAGCTCTGACTGTCACATGTCTATGTGTCCTTGGGCAAGGCACTTCATCCCAAGTTTCCCCAAATGTTGTGTTGGTGCTGCATGAGAATGAAGGGGCGTGGATGTTGGCCGATCCTGACATAGAAACTCAGAATCATCAGTCAGTAAATGTGAAAGTGAAAATGGAGGTGTGACCTGCAGTGTAAAAGTGATTTGATCGATCAGAAAGGCCAGAAAAGCTCAATATAAACTCAAGTCCATTAACCATTTACCAACCACCAGCACAAACAGGTGACGAGTTAATCATCATGCTGCCACAGAAGTACAAGCAGCAGTAGTCCTCGTAATTACAGCAGCCAGGCTGATACCAAAGTACTACTTAATAAAAAGGTTTGAATCCACAGAGTCGTTGACTCCGCACAGGTACAATATGCCATTAAAATAGCGAGTTAACCTTACACTCACTTGTCTCTACAGCAGATCATCAACATCGACTGCTTAAAAAAACTTTTTTAGTTCCAGAATTAAGTCCAGCTTGCTCAAGCAGGAGAATACATCAGTTTTAAAGCTGCTCTGTACCTTTCTGGAAATAAGTTAGCATATGGTCACTGTGGACACTAATGTTAAAAACCCTCTTTATGCACTGAGTTTGCTTATATTTTTTTTGTGCATGTCACACATCGCTAAATATTTCATCTGTAGAATTGTTCATCTTACGTTTGACTTCCTCTATTAAACAGTGACTTACCGGTACTTTGCTGTTAGCCAACCCACTAGCTTCTTTCTCATAATGCTGAGTGTGACTTAGTAGTCATAACAACGCTGGCTGAGGCGTGATGGTGCAGGGCCGACTTGCCTGTTGGTGTGATTAAGTCTGCTTCAGAGAACTGTCATGTGTGTGAGCATGATATAATCTAAAGGAAACATGCATTTTTTCAACTGAACAAAGTAACCAAACTGCAGGTGTGAAAATCGCTGGAAAAAAAGGATCTCAAAAACACAAAGATATGGAGAGAGCCATTATCTTTTTGTTAAACTTTTATCTATTCTATCAAATTTATGACTGGTACAGTTGAGAAAATGTATGTTTGGTGTTTTTAGCTCAAGGAAATAAATGATGCGTAGTGTTATTCAGGCTTTAACTGTTAGTGTGTCATTCATAAACCAAATTCAGGACTTCAGGGTGTCAGCTGGGTCTTAACAGCCGATAAATCGCTTAAACAAAAATCAAGGCCCTCAAGAAACTAATAAGAAGCCCTGAATGCAAAATGTGGTTATTGAGTTTAAAGATTGATTAACATTTCTAGATCCTTCAAAAGATATTTTAGGCTAAGATTTCTCCTTAATTTTGTTGATTTGATATTTTAACCATCATGTTTATTGTTTGTAACTGTTTTGAAATCAGCTTTTTTTGATTTTTTTTTTCCTGCTCTAAATACTGCTATGCGACATAAAGGGTAAATAAAGGGTTTTATTTTGATCCATTCCATTTGTGCTATTTTACATTTGGTTATGTTGCCAACGAACAGTTCAGAAATACAACATATGTGAAGGTCTTTCAATTCATAAGACGGGTCTTGAACTCTGGACTTGTTTTGGAACAAGGGCAAAAAATGGGGAATTAACATGCTGCATAGTGACTACACTGACTCTCTTTTGAAACATCCACAGCTTTACATATGATGGGTCTTCTGGACACAGAAGGAGCGGCCGCATTCAAGCACAAACCCCTAAAAAACAGAGCAGTACAGACTTCGAAGCAGCACAGTTACCAGCAAGACAGAGCCGGTCACCCTCAAAGAGGCAGAGGGGAGCTGGCAGCATGGTAGGAGTTCACCCTAAATCTTGTTTGGATCCTTTGTTACAAACAAATGCTCATGGAGTGCTCATCGGTCTCTCTGATCTGCAGGTTCAAGTGGCCCAAAGTGAGCAGCAAAGAGTGGCAAGCACATACAGACATGAGAAACAAAATGAGGTCAGTTTTATGGTTTCTCTCTGTCATCTTTTCTCACGTTGGATCCTCTCTGTTACAGTCTGTCTGCTGTCTGTCTGCTCTTGATCGTAATGTCCTTGTCCAGTCCAGCTTTCAGTGTCTAATCTGCAGCAGCAGCTTTACTGTAGGTCTGTGTATGGTAACATTGCAGACCTGTACAGTAAGCGGGTGTGAGGGTTAATTGAGGGACTTAATCCTCCTTCACGGTCTGCTGCCTCCGACACAGGCACTCCGTCGTGTGTCTAATTTGACCCACTAATGAGAACATCACAGACGTTACTGTGTGCGATTCATCTTTATTGACTTCTTTTTCCCTGCTTCAGTGAAACCAGAGCTAAGCAGTGAGCTAATTCATGGATGTTGGAAGTCATTCTCATTCAGGGGCGCTGAGTGAAGTATTTCTATTCGACAGTGTCATATTCTATGCAGTTTTATTAGGCTAATTAACTTGAATGTGAAGAGACACTGTATGAGTTCTGTGTGAACATCAGCTTGTTCCATTTAAGAACATCAGATTATTTTATTGGAAATATAAGGACCTCTTGAGAGAGCATTGGTTTGTACACAAAGACAACAGTCAGCTGTTGTTCACAAGTTTTATTAGTAAATATAAATACATATAAAACAATCAATTTTTGGTTTCCTTACCCCTTGTTGCTCCTTATCTCTTACTCGTCCCCCCTTAAGCAGTTTCAGCTTTCACTGCTAGAGTTAATAGCTTCTGTCCCTCATTATGTAGAAAAACCATTAATTAAAGAGAAAAGTTGTGCAGTATTTACTTTGATAGTATTGTTAGACTTTTGTCTGACAGTATAATTGCAGATCTGTATTTCTTTCAGTGTTTAAACCTCAAAAACATTTTGACATGTGCGCCAGTTTTTAAGCTACATCTTACCGTAAGGTCTTGTCAGTATATTTCAACTGTAAATGGACTGAAAAGGATCACACCTACTCATGTACTTAAATAATATTTCTGTTAAAACAGGATAAGCTCATGTTTAAAGGCCTCTGGAGAAAATGACTTTAACTTCGAAATGGGTTTCTGTGGCAACCTTTCATCCTTCTTCCTTTAACTAATACCATTTTAATGAACTAATAAAAATGAAAGGGCAGTCAATAAATGATCATTAAGGCCGCCAAAGAACTGTTAGACTATAATAATGATAAATAATGACCATAGATGGTTTAGACATATTTATTAGGAAACACATTTTGATCTTAACTTGGATTGGTTTTTATTTGTAGCCATTTTGTTGTTCCTGTCTCCAAAAATCTTGAGAAAGCAAGAAAGTAAATCAAATATAAATTGTGATCATGTTTTCTCCTGAAGGCAGCCCTGTGCAAACAAGAGAGCAGACAGTTTGAGCGACCAAGAAAGTAAATAAAGAGCGTCAGTTACCTCACAGCGAGTAAAGTGCTAATTAAACCCTCCACACTTCTTCAGAAATGTATGTTGCATGCTGGGAAAGCCATTCATCTGTCTTCTGTTTGTCTCTTGCAGCTTGTGTAGAATGATTGTTGTACTATACCATTCATGAATTTATGGGTCATGCTGCCAGACAAAAATTTTAACAGACTGTCATCCATGCTCAGGCAGTGATAAAGCAGATTAAAGAAGATTAAGATTTTGTTTCTTTTATTTTGCAGGAGCGGTGTGACCTCAGCTTTGCTACAAAGGGGCAGAATAAGTGAGTGCTGCAGAAAAAGGGTCTCACATCACACTCACTTATAACTTTGTTTTTTTCCACACTACTGATAATTTGGAGAAAACTTCTGCCCATTAGATCTTACTTTGTTTATTCACATATGTACCTCACAGCATGACATTTTCCCTGTCTGACAGGGGGGAAGGGAGGGGGGTCTAAGAGAGCAAAACATGACCTAAAAAATGCTGTAGGAGTCTACCATCTTGGATAAGGCAATAGGGACACACGATAATAATATTTTTGCATTTATTTATTTATGTATATGTAATTGGAAGAATCTATAGTAGCACCAAACAAGCATAGTGGACAGACTGTAAGCTGTTAGTGTAGTACAAACCACTTTAGGTGGTTTTCACACCTGCAGCTTGTTTGCTTTGTTTTGATTCCCATCATCACGCTGCAGTATTCTGATGCAGAGTCAAAAATTGCCAGAGCTGGCCCAACTTCATTTTGGTCACAGCCAGTGTTGAAAAACCTACCTGGCCAACCACAGCATGTCCACTTGTTCTGAAGCATCTCTCCCAAATTATATCGGTGTAAAATGGATTTTAGTCATGGACAGTAAAATCACACCAGCCTTATAACACAAAGACCATCACTTTGGTCTTTTTGCTTATCCAGGATTATTTAAATATTCCTTGCATCATTCCCAGGCCATATTACCATATGCTCACAACTCCTGACGTCTTTTTGAAGTTTTACTGTGGCTGCATATTATGATTTCAAACAGCAGAGTTCTTCACACCAACCTGTGTGAGGTCAGGATGAGCTGATATTAGAAGACAAATAAGAAGCTCTGCCTTCAAAATTTCCCAATAATTCAGGACCTCTGCTTATGAAAAATTGTCTTAGTTAAGTTGGACAAGATTTCCTCAGGAGGTAAAATTTAGGGTGAAGTTTAGGTTTAAAAATCACGTGCTCCCTGACACAAAAATGAATGTAGTAACTGTAACTAATCTTACTATTTTTATTTTATTTTATTATAATGGGTTTTTTTTTCTTCCTGTTTATATACTGTGTGAGCCACCTTGGTTCATGAGTTTTCATATGTGGCTTTATTTATTAAAAAAAGGGTAAAAGAGGAAGCTGATGTTGTAAAATAATGTTGAATAATACTGAAAAGGTTGTGTATATACATACATGTATATTTGTATGCTTCATTTCTCTAGTAAAAAGATAATTTTAAAAAAATCACGTGCTGTGCACTTTTAGTCAACAACAATAAAATCAGGACATTTTAAGGAATTTTGTTCATGTCTGGGAAGGCCAGATGTCATGTCCCGACCCCCCTAACATGCACAAATCTCCCTATAAAATCTTGATATTGGGGGATATCCTCCATTTGTAAGTGCAAAAAGTCAAGACTTGTTCACCCTGCCCTTAACTAAGAGATCTGCCTGCCAGACACACGATCAAAATAAATGCATGAAGTCAAGGTGATGGAGGACTTTTACAATTTTTACCCCTCAGTGTCATTTGCTTGATGAACATTTGTGATCAAACAACTAAAGACAATTCCAGGACCATAGCCAATTAAATTTTCTTAAAACTTTTTGGAGTGCACATGTGAAAACAACTTTTGAAATGTTAAATGTGTTTTAAAATCCACACATAAACAATCAATCAGAAACTAAGGCCTGTGTGTGATTAGAGTAGCAGTTTAACACCATTTGTAAATTGTTTATAAGAGACTTCTTTCTCTCTTTTTTTCATCCTAGACAAACAGACCAGAGGATCTCACAGATGAATCCAAACCTTTCAGCAGCAGGACATATAGAAACGTTTGCTGACAAAACCACACACAATCTTGACTCCTCTAAACTGGCCATGGACACACGTGGAGGACTAGCTGTTGGACATGGAGTTGAAAATGCGCCAAGAGGATGGGTGATCGGCCCCTTGTTTCAATCATTTAAGTCAAAGATGGCGAGTTTTACAGAGATTGTCATGAGTCCTGTGAAACTCTTCCGTCTTCCGCCCTCCACGGAGCAGCCAGAAAAGACGGATGAGTGTGAGCTGGAAACCGGTGGGACCCCAGATGTGGATCTGTCAGAGCAGACTGATGTGTTTGGGAATGAGGGTGCTGCTCAAATGGATGATGTGGAAAACACACAGACTGTTAAATACTCTAAAAGATTATCATTTAATGCAGAGCCAAGGATAGAGTCTGAACTGAAGGATGAATGTTTGATGGAGCAGAAAAAAAACAGCCCTGCAAACTCTGTGCCTTTTCAGCAAAATCCTTTATGCCATTTTGTTTCTGAGAAAGATTCAGATTCTTTAGTTGCCTCTTCTGATTCAGCATTAGAGGAAACAAAACCTACAGATGACCAGAAAAGCAAACTAACTGCCCGACTGAAGCCACTGCCAAGAAAATGTTCAGGAAATAGAAGAAAAATAGCCTCCAAAGTTTTAGTATCTGAAGTCATAATGGAGACACAAGAAGACGTTATAGATGAGGGTCTTTCTCATGTAAATGTATTCAAATCAGAAGATTACAAATCACCACCATTATCTTCCTCGGTTGTGCTTTCTGCGCCTGACGAGGATTCTGCTCATGTTGATGATGATAATAGCGAAAAAACAGATCTTTCCAAGCTGGTTCGTCCTAACATTCGCAATAATTTAAATGAGAGCACCAAAAAAAGGATGCTCAGGCCTGCCCTGGAAACTTCTTTAAATCCTGAAACGCCTTCATGTGCAGGTTCTGGGAGGGCAAAGAGAGAGCGCAGGCTGGACTCTAACTCTCAGGACTTTGTGAAGAGAAAAAGACTGGCTGTACAAAAAGATCCCCCAAAGCAAGATGGTGTCATGCCGATGGGACTAAGAACACCACGAAAAGACGTCAGTAGTGTGGATGATGATGATACCACAAAGCCTGCCCAAAAAGGACCGGCTGTTTCAACAAGAGCAAACTCAAAAGGAAAAAGTGCACGTGGAATTCCTGCTGCGATAATTGAGGAAGGACTGAATGTAAGTGAAGATGCATCTCATGCCATGATGGTTTGTTCGCTGGATAAGAGCAGTGGTGTGGCAGAGGTCACTCAGAAGGGCAGTGGCAGAAAGGCAAAAACCTCTTTTGTAAACAAAAGACAGGGTACTACGAAAATCAAATGTGAAGAAACTGTGGACAAGAGTATGGATCTCGAAACCACACTGACTGTTGCCCAACCCAAGCTGTCAGAAGCCCTCACCCGTCCTGATATAAAGCAGCTCAAAAGCCCCAGGGTTTTAAAAAGGAAGCAACTAAAGAGAAAATCACCAAACCACGCAGAATCAGACAGCACGCCAGTTTCTACCTCATCTTTGACTTTGCCATTGAAACTCACACCAACTGGTTTTAGTGCCTCTCAGCAGGAAGAGAGCAGGAACACTGAGCCAAAAAAGCCATCCAAGAGGCCCAAAAAGAGTCCAAGGGGTGCTGTTAAGCCATCTGCGTCACATGAAGAGACAAATGAGGGTAGCCACAATGACTGTTCCACAACCAAAGACAACCAAGTGGAAAAAGTGGACCCTGTATACTTTGAAATGACGCCCTCTGAGAATCCATCCACTCCCTTACTTACCCAGCAGCACGCATTCTGTTACGTGAAACTGGATAATATTGAACAGAGTTTGACGAAGGAGAAAGAAAAGAAAAGCGTGACTGTGGTGGAGGAAGTCTTTCCCTCAGAAGCTGAAGCTGGCGTGAGCAGCAACGAAGACATCTCCCGGCTACGCTCGTTTGCAAGAGGAGTGAACTCCAGGCCCAGGAGAGTGGACAAACAGAGGAGGAGATGCAGGGTTTTCCACAGCTGGACTCGTAAAGGCTCAGAGATGACAGACTCTGTTACTATGGAAGATGCAGACCTGTCCACACGTTCGTCAGAGAGCAGCCCATCGAGAAACCTGCTACGAAGCTACTCCTGCCCCGAGATCCCCTCTCTCCGTCACCACGACACATCCTGGACGTCCTCCCTGCACTCACCGCACCACAGCAGGGTGCACACGCCACACCATCATCACACCTCACACTCCCACAAATCCCTGCGGCGGGCTCGTCGTCACACCGTCTGCAGTTTAGAGGTGGAGAGGGAGCTTGCGCCTCTCTGCCTTCGGAAGGAGGTGTACCCAGCCAGGAGATCCGTCCCCTATGATGCCTCCACTCAGCACCTGTCCCCCGTCATCGCACTTTCTCCCACCACCTCCCTCACGGCTCTTGCTTCCTGTTTCCTCTCCAGTCCCCTCGCTTTCCTCTCCAAGAAGGAAAAAGTTGCCGTTAGCCCCAGCACTTCCTCCCGCGGTTCCTCTCCCTCCTCTGCCATCCACCCGTTAAGCCCCTCAACATGGCGCCTTCCAGGATTCCTCCAAAGAAGTGACCCCTCCAGTGCTGCACTGAACACGAGTTGCAGGTAAAATCTCTGATAAAATGTTTAATGATGATACAAAGCACTATGCGTTAGCATGTTGTATATCATAACTCTTTTTGGTAGTAAGTCTTGGTCTCTCTGTAGCGGGAATCCTTTAGAGTGTGAGCTGGAGAGAAGAGCACAAAGTGAAGAAGATGACGACGGAGAGGACACAAGCTCATCCAGTCAGGAGTTTGAAGATGCTGCACTTAGAGAAGAAAAGTCTTTGTCTGATTCTGAAATCAAGGTATGCTCTAGTTCCCAAACCAGGCAGTAACTATGTGTGATTGGAGTTATTATTTTACCAAGTGCAAGCCAAAAATGTTTCCCTGCATTGCTCACACAAGATGCCATTTGTCTCCATGGCTGAATTACAGCCCGGCAGGAAAAAGAATAGAGCAGACTTTAACAAGAGCCACAACCACAAGTGCAGCGTGGCTGCAGTGGATGTCTGGGTTACACTTCATAAACATTTGATTGGTGCTGAGAGCCCTGTGTTAGCAAAAGTATGGCTTTTATTTTTCTCTCTGGTGCTAGCATGTTGAACTTGTCATCTCTGGGGTTGAAATCCAAAACCAGTGTAACACCCTGAACAGAAAAACAGTCAGCATCAGCTGATCTTTGTCACTGCGTCCCCAGCATGTTTAATCCCTGATAGACCGTTGCCCTCTTCAGTGTCACCTCTCCCTCACTGACCAATTAAGATTAAGAAAGGGTGAAACTTCTGCTGTTAGCGTTTTAAACAACAGTGGTGGAGGTGAAAGGGAGTTGCCTTGAATTTACAAAGGAACTTCTGGTCTTCAACCTCGTTCTGTGGTAGGGTTTGATATCTTGACTTAATGTTTATGTTTTCTAGGTGATGATTCAGTAAAATAAGAACAATAATATGCACAGAGTGATTTTAAAAACAGCTGTACAGATGTTATTGAAGCACAAAAGTCAACATTAAGTGCTCTGAAACTCAAGCTGAGAGCACTCCCATCTGACAAAGAAGGCCACCTATGGACACAAGCTCTAATTCCTAGAAATGTCCAGCACAAACTAAGAATCAGTTTCATACCAAGTTGGATAATAAAGCTATATATCATTGTACTGTAGCTGTTGCTTGCTTTTTTTTTTTTTTTTGTACAAGGAATCAAAAAGTGACTCAGAGAAATCGTCTCTCTTACGGCTGAACTCAGCAAATCATGCATGAAACTTTAAGAATCATCATTTCTATGTTCCTCTGGTAATTTTTCTATTCAGCAGTCATTCTTTCTGTTATTGTATTTATTCTAAAATCACCTCACTATGTGGTGATTTTTAAAAGACTAAGGCCTGTGCCTCGTGCTGCTTTTTGCATGTTCTCACCATTGAAGTCCAGCGTTTTCAACAGTGAGCATCTTAAATGGAAAAACACCCTCAGCATCAACATCTCTTTTTATTATTGCCATGCTCCTAGTGCTCTGAGTTGTTAAGTTTAATTTTTGTCAATGCCACTTCTCCCTTACTGACCTGTTAAACTCAGAGAGGGGTGAAATTTGTGATGTCCACGTTGTAAGCAAAAGAAAGAAGAGACAGTGATGTAACTCCTTTTCCTAATGGAAAACTTTCCAGTTTTGTTCCTGCTATGACTCAATGGTAATAGATGCCTCCTTGACCTTGGGCTTTGTATTTTTTTAATTATATCTCTACAAATGAAACTATGAAACAAAAACGCTGATGTGAGGTGCTCAAAAACTGAGCTTGTAAGCTCTACCAGTCCAAAAATATGCAGATCTTAACATACTGTCTTTTGTCTTTTGAGGTGGTGCAAAAACTGGAGGAACGCGGAAAAGTGTCATCCATCAGGATTCGTAAAACATTACCCAAACCTCAGAACAACCTGACTCCTATGGGCCTGCCCAAACCTATCAGGTAAACGTCCTTTTTCATGAATGAGTGCCGAACTGTTTGTGTGACCATCAATTTCCTGCCAAATAATACACACAGTAACTCGCTCAGCTCTATTAACAGATGACCAAGGTGTGCCAATGTCCCTCTTCAAAAGTTCTGCATTCTTTGACACAGTTATCATTCACGCTACAGCAAAAAAATGTTTTTCTTCATTGTTAAATCCTAACTATTCAGTAATGTTTGAATTTTCCTTAAAGCATAATATGCAAGTCATGTAGACAAAGCTTTGGGAAATCTGCTTTACTACAAAGTCAAACTGATTTTTTTTTTCTTCAGATATTACTTAAGATTTGCTTTAAAGTTATAAATACAAAGAAACATTATGTTCTTTGATAGTTAATAGTATGTGCATGTTTGAAAAGAACACTTGGATATCAGCATTGAATGCAGCACTCCATAAATAAAGACAGTCTGTCTCTGCTGAGTAAATACTGAAGGCTTAGTTTGGTTTTCAGACGCCTGTAAAAGTGTCAACTATGAAAAAACTACGACATTCTCATCCACTTCATTGAAAGTAGGACAACAGCCAGAGTCATGGTGCAGTTTGTCCATCCTCTGAAAGCTATTGAACATGAATGTATGTCAGTGTCAATATAGGCCTGTTTACTATTGAACAATCTTTGATCAATATTCAGTTGGATTTAACAGCATTTGTTTTTTCCACGTTTGTTCAAACAGACTGAAAAAGAAGGAGTTTAGTTTGGAGGAAATTTACACCAACAAGAATTTCAGCAAACCTCCTGAAAGGTAAGGTTAACATCACAACCTGTGTTAAAGATGCACTTTAAAAAAAAGACAGTAAAGTGTTCTGAAAAACGTGTATCAGGGAGACATTTACTGCAGCACTACCTTTTCTTTATTTTACACTGTTTGAAAACCTGAAAGTAAAAGTGCCTCTAACTCAGTTCTTTCTGGTAAAATGTTGAAGAACAGTGTTTCCCTGCCAAAACAAGTTTGTAAAACCAAAAAAGAAATTGTTAAGCCCAAATATTGATAAGATAATCAAACAAATATGACATCAAATTAGCCCATTTTTGCCATTCAATGTTTCCAATCAGTTCAGGTGCCAAATTAAAAATAAATGGGAGATGAGGACAGTTAAATGGAAGCTAAAACAGAGTCTCAGATATATTCTGTATACGTAAACCTCCTTTTGGATGTATGCAAAATCACAGATGCAGAGTTAGAAGGTACAGGACTCGATCCTGTGGAAGAAAACATCTTAATTCTGCATTACAAACAAACATTGGTCGCTCCAAAAGTTTTATTCTGTGATTTTCAAAAATAAATCAGAACAGAATCTACTTTTTCTGTCATGAAAATCAGCATAATAATAAGGACCTCTTAAAATGACAACAAAAAAAGGCAGCTTAGTCTTATTTTTTGTGACCCCTGATATTGATTACTAGATGCTGCTCTCTGCCACTCAGCAGGAGGACCTGTCAGTCCGCTGCACACATTGTGACGTCATTGTATACCCTTTATAGTTTTTTATGCGTTAGCAGCTTTGTTGTTTCTGTTCAGTTTGGACTTGACCTTTTATTATGCTTTAGTTATGAAGGAGTTTTCAGTTCAACCAGCTTATTATTACAGACTGTCTCTTGTTTGACCAGAAGATGGCACCAAAGGAAACATCAAACTATTGTGTAAAGGACCTCTTTCACAATACATGTAATTTTGCCCACAGCCCAATTTTTTGTTTATTGTGTGGTATTTGTAGTACACCCAGAGACTCCCAAGAATATACCTTTAGAAAATCCAAAAGTCATCCAGGGCCTGTACTATGACCTATTTTATGATCATTGCTATAGGTGTGAGCCAGGGTGCACACTTTACCCCAAAACTTACTCAAACACAAATAATAAATCATCAAATTGGGTCAAATCACCTTCACTGAAGTCTGGTGCATCTTTTGAAATCAAATGTAAAGCTAAGTATTACAATTGAAAGAAGTTATTGAATTTTAACTGGAAAAAAAATAGTTTTTTTAGGATTTTTTCAACAAATTCAATTCTTTAGAGATGTGTCTGACCAACTTACATTTGCTGTACAAGTACAATACTTACAAATTATTTGGCCACATATATACAGTTGTGCCCAAAAGTTTACACCCCCCAGCAGAATTTCTGATTTTTCTGCCTTTTCTCAGAAAATATTAATGGTAACACAAAAACCTTTCTGTCACTCATGGTTAGTGGTTGAGTGAAGACATTTATTGAAAAAATGATAAGTTTCCTCTTTTTAAATCATATTGACAACAGAAACTTCAAAAATTACCCTGTTCAAAAGTTTACACCTTCTGGCAGTTTTGGCCTGATAACATGCACAAAATTTGACACAAATGGGTTTGAATGTCTACCAAAGGTAACCATCTTCTCTGTGATCTATTAGCTTGTAATCTGTGTGTGTGTATAAAAGCTCAGTGAGTTTCTGAGCTCCTGACAGACACGCACATCTTTCACTCAGTGCTGCGTTGAAGTTTCTGGTTTCTGCGTCATGGGTAAAACAAAAGAATTGTCAAAAGATCTGCGAGAAAAGGTAATCCAACTGCACAAAACAGGAAAAGGATTTAAAAAGATATCTAAGGAACTGAGGATGCCAAGAAGCACTGTTAAAACTCTAATTAAGAAGGGGAGAGAGAGGGATTCTGTTGAAACCAAACCACGGTTAGGCAGACCAACAAAAATTTCAGCTCCAACTGCAAGGACAATTGTTAGAGATGCAAAGAAAAACCCTCAAATAACTTCTGCTGAAATACAGGACTCTCTGAAAAAAATTGGGGTGGATGTTTCAAGATCCACAATAAGGAGACACTTGAAGGAACATGGGCTGCATGGTCGGGTCGCCAGAAGAAAGCCATTTCTACGCAAATGCCACAAAATATTCCACTTACAATACACCAAACAGCACAGAGACAAGCCTCAAAACTTCTGGAACAAAGTCATTTGGAGTGATGAAACCAAAATTGACCTTTTTGGCCACAACCATAAACATTACATTTGGAGAGGAGTCAACAAGGCCCACGATGAAAGGTACACCATTCCTACTGTGAAATACAGAGGTGGATCACTGATGTTTTGGGGATGTGTGAGCTACAAAGGCACAGGAAGACTGGTCAAAATTGATGGAAGGATGAATGCAGCATGTTATCAGAAAATACTGGAGGAAAATCTACACTCATCGGCCCAGAAGCTGCGCATGGGACGTTCTTGGACGTTCCAACATGACAATTTTCCAAAACACAAGGCCAAATCAACCTGCCATTGGCTACAGCAGAATATAGTGAAGGTTTTAAAGTGGCCATCTCAGTCTCCTGACCTCAATATCATTGAGCCACTCTGGGGAGATCTCAAACGTGCAGTTCATGCAAGACAGCCCAAGAATTTACTTTTTGCCAAGAGGAATGGGCAGTTTTACCATCTGAGAAAATAAAGACCCTCATCCACAACTACCACAAAAGACTTCAAGCTGTTATTGATGTTAAAGGGGGAAATACAAGGTATTAAAAACTGGGGGTGTAAACTTTTGAACAGGGTCAGTTTTGAAGTTTCTGTTGTCATTATGATTTAAAAGGAGTAAACTTATCATTTTTTCAATAAATGTCTTCACTCAACTACTAACCATGAGTGACAGGTTTTTGTGTTACCATTCATATTTTCTGAGAAAAGGCCAAAAAATCAGAAATTCTGCTGGGGGGTGTAAAGTTTTGGGCACAACTGTATTCTCAAAGTGGGAAAAAAATCATCAAATTCTGAGACCGGCAAAGTTGTTCAATTAACAGGTTGGGTTACTGTGGAAGAATGAGGATACTGTTCCATGTCTTGCATATCAGGGAACCTTTAAAGATTTGTTCAGAATTCATCCTTTAAGTATGATTTCTTTTAGAATTTGAATGCTAGATTCAAAACAAACATTTCACATGAAATGTTATTAATTTTAATATTGAACAGCCACAAAGGGCCTGTATATTATGCCTTTGTGATGAGATAATAATGAGCCATTGATACAAGTAAAAACCGATGCAGTTTTGGATTGTTGTAATCAGATTGTATATATCTACAATGACAGCAATACATAAACATTACTTCTGTCAATTTCTGTTTCTAGTACTTATATATACATGTAATATGTTTTATGGCCTTCGTGTCTTTTTGCATAGCAACGGCTTGGACAATTTTAATTTGTAGACTGGAACTATAGTGAGGGAAAGGGGATCTGAGAAATCCATAAGATGTATGATTGGCTGGTTATTTCATAGAATGGAGTTTTTGAATTTGCTTGTGTATGGTTGGAGGGGTTTCTGATTTTGAAAATGTTTATAATATCCCAAATAATAGATTACAGATGCAACATGTGCACACATGCCAGAGGTTCTCTTTCCAGCAGGACAGAGACAATAATATGCCTTCACAGGATCATCTGATGCATTCTTCTCAAATTTAATACAAACATTGTATTTTATTTGAGATCTGTGACGAGAATGAATCTGTCCCCTAATGAGATCAGCATCATGCTGGTAAACCCAAATCTCATAGTCACCATCATTTTTTTGATGCTCAGCAATGTAGCCAGGGGGCTGTTTGATTTGGTATGTACCGCATGTTATGGTCTCAAGGTATTCCAGATCCACATGAGGGAACGAGATATCAGATGCTTCAAGCTTCTGCCATTCACTATGAGCTCTACCTGACATATTTGAGTCTTCTGCAGCTCGTTTTGCCAAAACATTGTCTTTTTTTAAAAGTGAAAGCATACGCTGAGCCATCTTAGTATCTCGTTCCTCTCGATCTGGATCTGAAACATATATTGGTCCTCTGAAGGCATTGAGACATGCAGTTACTATGCGCACTAATTTGCCAATGACCTCAATGAAATAATTTGAGGTAAGTTGTTCCTTAAACAACATCCACTTCTTTAAACGCCCGTGGTAGGACTCTACTATCCATCTTGTTTTGGTACAGCAACGATCACTATTGGCTGTTGAGGAATCCAATTGGGATTTACCAGTTGGTAAAAATGACGGCATTCTAGCATCATACCCCAACTTAGCAAGAAGATCTAAGGCATCCCTGAAACCGCGATCTACAATCATATTGTCATTTGCTTCTAACCAAGATTTCAATATTTCAATTTTTTCCATGATGAGCCGAGTTATTGTTGCATCATTTACGTTACCATGGTAGGGGCCAGTAGTGTCTAAAACATATCCATCAGGCAGTACAACTGACATGAATTTTAGGTAATTTCGTTTTTTCTGTCCTCCGTAAGATGCCCTTTGAAACTGATGATCACTGCATTTGTTGAGGTAGATATATGTACCATCTAAGATAAGAGTGACCTGGTCACCATAAAAAGCTTTAGTAAAGACAGTGTTGTGAGCTATGGTATCGTGGCGTGAAATATGATTTGTGCCAAGGTATTTGGGAACAACTATTGTGTTCAAAATATCTGCAATTGTATGAAAATATCTTGACAGTGTAGCTTGGGAAAGATTAGTAAGCATGGTCATTTTGACACCCCTGCATGGAACAGTATCCTGATTCTTCCACAGTAACCCAACCTGTTAATTGATACCGGTCTCAGAATTTGATGATTTTTTTCCCACTTTGAGAATATATATGTGGCCAAATAATTTGTAAGTACGTAAGTAAGTTGTACAGCAAATGTAAGTTGGTCAGACACATCTCTAAAGAATTGAATTTGTTGAAAAAATCATTAAAAAAACTAATTTTTTTCCAGTTAAAATTCAATAACTTCTTTCAATTGTAATACTTAGCTTTATATTTGATTTCAAAAGATGCACCAGACTTCAGTGAAGGTGATTTGACCCAATTTGACGATTTATTATTTGTGTTTGAGTAAGTTTTGGGGTGAAGTGTGCACCCTGGCTCACACCTATGGCAATGATCATAAAATAGGTCATAGTACAGGCCCTGGATGACTTTTGGATTTTCCAAAGGTATATTCTTGGGAGTCTCTGGGTGTACTACAAATACCACACAATAAACAAAAAATTGGGCTGTGGGCAAAATTACATGTATTGTGAAAGAGATCCTTTCAGCTGCATTATTCAATATTAGAGTTTGCATCCTGCTGCTGAGGTTCTCAGTTCCTCCTGAGCACAGAGGAGAAAACAGTCACGCTGACAGTGTCATGTTCAAGCTCAGCTGAGAGGAACTTTGGCTTCACGCAGCTAGTGCTGATCATTGTACAACTGTACAGTGACGTAACGCAACAAGCCATATAAAGTGGGTGTTTATACCATTTAACCACGTGCAGCTGCAGCTGATTTCAGTATTCTGACAACAGACCTCGAGGGCAAAAGACAACTGTCCTCATGAGGACACCTCAAGTCCAACAGAAGCCTAACAGAGTTAATGCAGTGGTAACTGAGGGTAGAAAAGGCAGGCGGAGGTCGCTCTCGCTGGTGTTTACAAGCATGTAGGATCAAGCATTGGAAGTTTTTAATAATTTGTTTACTTTATTGACATACCCAATAAACACCAGCGTTGCTATTTAGGTTTGTTATACCTCCCCTTTTAATAATAACAGTTAATGATTTATTTTATATCATTGGAAAGCCTGATTAGTCACTTTTACAATGGGGAACTTTTTTAAGGAGCTACCAACACATTTAGCTGTGTTGCTTATTCTATTAAAGCATAAACCTACAAGTTGTGCTTCCCTACTAAGGCATCTAATCCGGCTTTTCAACAATATAAGACAGTAAATCAGTTGGCATTATGAAAGGGTTAAAATATCTGACCAGAATGAGATTTCCAAACAATTTGAGGAGTGTAAAAATGGAGCATTGAGGCAAATCCTCATCCTGTTGTGTATGATTCAAAGTGATTGAGTTCAGCTTGGACACCATGTGAGTTCACTAATGAGTTGGATTTGTATTTTGTCTTTTAGTCGGCTAGAGACAATATTTGAAGTTCCCCTCAATCGGCGGAACGGCTCTGAGACCTGGTTCGGCCAGAGGCGTCTCAAGCGGTTTTTAGAGTTCCTGGAGGTGGGCGAGGCCAGAAAACCAAAGAAGCCTCTGGTTGGTCTCGGAAAGGCAGGGAACTCGTCTTCCAGGACAAGACGAGGGGCCTTCCCGAAAGAAGAACCAACACTCAGCGTGCAGGACGTGGACTCTCTCCTCTGTGCCAAACTGGATCAGCTCAGTCTGTGGTTGACACACGACCAGAGAGACAGCTGACAGATTCCTTTTCGAAAAGATTTATGGCAGCCTTTAAAGAACATAACTTTGTTTATTTTACTTTTATTAACATGAAGATTCACCCAAGTCCTCCAGCTCTTTTACGTTTGTCAGCACAAACATCAGATATTTATTGTGGTGACAAATTACTGAATAACTTATTTTTATTTTGTTGCATCGTTAATTTGCAAGCAGAAGAACGCATCATAGCACCCTTTGTATTCTTTGATAACACAGGTTGTTAATATAGTGGATAAGTTTATGCTACAGTGAGTCCTTTTCAATCATCACTAGCCTCAAATGTCTCCGTCCTTTATTCTACCAGCCATTTCTCTGTATAAGCATCATTAAAAAGAAACTGACGACTTTAATTTTACACCTCATGACGTTTCATCGTTTTCTTAAATCTCAGAGTTTACTGGAGCAGAGAAATCTCCACAATCTCTCCGGGTGATCATAAGTTTTGTCTTTTTAAAAATGATAATGCAGATACTGTTTCTTCTTTTTATTTTTGCACTGTGTTGTTTGAAACAAAGCATTACCCTGCATACACAGGAGCTTCCTTGCAGCTTTTTTTTAACATTATTTCAAAAAGGCAGCTGTTCAACTCAACGCAGATTAAATTTTGTAAAAAAAAATGCCGGGCAGAGATTTGCAACGTTTTTTCTCAACCAAGGTCTCACTTTCTTCAGCTTAGGGCAGCCGCTGTACTGAACTGAACTGAAGCTTTTTTGTCGTGTAAATTGAACAATTGAGCACTCCAGAGCATTTCGAACCAAGAGTCGAGGTTTACTGCTCAGTTTTTTTATTACCTGTGGTTTCCTCTGGGTCGTTTTGCTGTGTCTGTAATATAAATTGGCCAAATTCTTATCAGGTTGCCTTAACTATGAACTCTTTCTTTTTAAATTCATGTTTTGTAGGCATAAGCCGCCAGTTTTACAAGGCTGTGTCAAGATGTTTCAAGCACAAAGAGCACAAAAGTTTTTTGTTTTCTTATAAAATTGTGTTTTATATGTTTGTATAAAAGTACAGCATTTTAATACATCTGACATTTATAAAATGTACAAAGTAACAATGCAATAATGCCAAGAAAATGTTGGCAACAAGAGCAGGATCTCATGATTTGACATAGTACTGCCATGCCATTTTTTTCCAGTGATGACCCAATCCAAGATAATCGCAGTTATATTAATATTTTATTAATTGATGCAATTTTTGCATTAGAACTGCAAACATGTCGAGGGTTGGGTCAAAACTGGGAAGTAACAGTTCTGTTCTGTAATATTTATATATAATGTCAATGTCTTATAGTGTTGTGTCTAAAACTGTAGTAAATGCTGGATTTTACATGCTCATTTAGATTTTGAATTGTCCATATGTTCATACATTGTTAAATAAATATTACAGCATATAACAAAGCAAAGTTGTTCTGTATTAATACCGTTTTATATGCTAAGAAGTGTTTATGTGGGGGTGTAAAGTGGGCAGTCTCTTTGTAGAGGTAGTGGTTTCTTCACATCTTTGTGGCTCTTCGATGTTGAACAGTCAGCTTGTTGATGTTGAAGAAACTCCATTGGTTGTTTTTAGTCTTGTAGGGTCAGGAGATATGAGATCAGTGCCATGAAAACAGGAATTGACACCAGAATCAAAACCCATGTCACAATAGAGATGATTCCAAATTTCTTTGCCTTCCGTAAGTGGTCTGCACCTCTGGTGGTACCTTCTGCCGTCTCAGCCTGTTTGGGATTAAACAGAAAATATCCTGTAAATCAAATTACCACAACAGATAATGATATTACTGAGATATGCTTTAGAATATTTCTGGTCTCTTTCTGTGGTTTAAAAACATCACGTTGGCCTTGTTTTATGTGAGGAAGCTGCAGACTCAACTTCTGTATCAGCCAAAATTAATATCAGTCATAAACCTTGTGTTTCTTTGAATTTATTAATCTGATGTAACAGACCTTTAAAGTACTACCTTCTCCTGTGTTATATAATTTAAAGCTCCTGTGAGCGGAGTTTTATCTCTGCTGATTTAGCCCTGTATAAGTGTGAGTAGAATCTTTCAAATCTATTCAAACTCTTTTATTGCTCATTAATTAATCTGCTGTGTGAAATGCAAATATAGAGCTGTTCTGGCTGTAGTACGACATCTTTCTCAATCCAGCAGCAGTTTCAGGAATTTCGAGGTTTGCAGCTTGATAAGATTTCCTTGATACCAGTTGGCCTTCACAGGTTTTAGAGTCAATAATGTCAAACACAATACCCCTGATATTGAATGTCATGCTGCATTAATGAATGCTTCTTCAAGTTGCTGATGTTTCCACCCATGAAGCAGCAAGCATCTTTATGTCAACATGAAGCCACAATTTTGACCACTTCTTTGTTTAGTCAAGTTTATTTGCACATATATTTAAAAGAATTGCCAATTAGAAAAGAGTTAAGATTGAAGTCACAGGTGAGATAGAAACCTGATCCTGATGTGGGCTTATTTACAAACTTCGCCTGAAGAGACAATCAGATAAAATAAAAAAAACAATTATCCGTATTGCTTATCCCTTCTGGGGTCTTCTGCATGCACGGGGAGCAGATGCAAACCTGCTGTGACACTGTGCCACCCCTTGTAATTGTGCAATAAAAAAACTATATATAAATGCAGAAAATAAATGTAACCAGCATAAGAGTGTGTGCCAAAATAGAAATGAAAAAGAACAGAAAAAGTAGTACGTACTCTGTTTTGACGAATGAAATTTAAGTTCAGTCATTACACAGTTGAGCATTAGCAAAATCTTTCTGACATCTAAAGTTTTGAGCCCCATTTTGTATCTGGACTAAGACAGAGACTCTGTTAGTGAGTGAAAATGTGTTTCATAATTAATACCACAACACTTTTTGATCTTGCATCAAGATTGAAATCAAGATTTGTATTCATTTGACTTAAAAAAAAAAGGCCGCCGTAATTACATTTCTGATCTCTGTTGTTATTTCTGCTGACTGCCTCTCAACAGTGTGACCTACTTGATTTACGAGGCATTTAGTACATGGAGGGAATTGTTAGGGGACTCATTTAGCAAAAAGACTATTGATATCTATTCCTATTGGGAGATGTTATCGACTCTCAACTGGAATTGTTTTTGATTCCCCTTTACAGGCATGACCAAATGAGATAAACAGTAGAAACAAACTATTTGTCATTTTTGGCTTTAAGTATTTCAGTAGCTCATATGGAGTCAGCAGTGTTCCTAAAGTCCACTTCACTTTACACATTTATCTCACTGAAGCAATTATTTTCCTTTAGTATGTTTTTAATCTAACAGCAGGGTAATTTGTATTTCTTGAATGTGCGATACATCTTTTCCCACGTAAAGCAAAGTCAAAGAGGTGAGTGGTTTTGCATGCATGCACGAGTTGCTCCTTGTGGTCAAGTTCACATGTCAACAACAGGAACTACAACCCTGATTCAGCATAAAAAATACTGAAACAAAACAAATCCAACATAGCCCCTTCACAATTATTTTAAAGCACATCTCTTCTTCATAGAGATGATTCTCCATGATGCACATTGACAGAGTTTAAGCATGTTTGTAAATGAGAGAGAGAGAAATAGCCTTTAATAGGCATAAAAACAAAGATTTTTTTGTATTGGTTCGTGTTTTCCATTTTTTTCGCATCCTTTTAGGTTTATTGAATACTACCTGTTGTAATTTGTACTCTAATGCCGGCACAGAAGCACAAGCAGGAACTTAAGAAGTGCATATAAACTATTATGAACATATAAGGTATGTTATGTTATAACGTTTGGACCATGACATCTTAAATCTAAACAGGTCTGCTTTTAGTGCATTCACAGACAAAGGATGATCAAAAAAACTCCATGACCGTGAACTAATCCCATAACCCCAAAAACGTAAAAGCATCCAATTTGACATATGTAACAAGTTTTTCTTCAAGCATTCTAGAGATATTGCATTCACAAACAAAAGATGACGACAAAGCTTCTTGGCCTTTGACTTCTGGCCAACGTGTAATCAGGTCATCCATTCGTCAAAACAGACATGCGTAAAGTTTAAGAAGATTTCCTCAAGGTAATTCTGAAATACTGGTCCCACAAGTTTGCTATCTAAAGTGAGGATTACCAGGAGATCTGTGACCTTGAGTTTTTTGCTGTTTGACCAAAGTTTAAGAAAAATACCCTGAAGACTTTACGACACACACCCATCAGGCATAACATCATGACTGTCTGCCTAATATCATGTTGGTCCCCATTTTTTGTTACGCAACAAGCTGTGACTCGTCACATTACACGTCTTTATCAGAGCCAGCATTAACTTCCTCAGAAATATGAGCAACAGTAGCTCGTCTGCTGGATCAGGCCACACCGGCTAAACTTCATTCACTTTGTGCATCTATGAACCTCAACCACCCATGATCCTGGCAACGGTTCCTCAGACCACTTTAATAGATATATTATGGACCTCTGCAGACCTGTAACACCCCAGAGGAGCTGCAGTTTTGGAGATGTGTTGACACAGTTGACTAGCCATCACACTCTGGTCCTTCTCAAACTCATTAAATCCTTAGACTTGCCCATTTTCCTGCTTCTAACGTCAATTTTGATGACAAATTGTTCACTTTTGCCTGATGCATCCCACATACTAACAGGTGCCATGGTAATGAGATCATTAGTGTTATTCACTTCATCTGACAGTGGTCTTAATGTTATGCCAGATCAGTGTATACGTGGATGAACAACATTGAAAGTGGACTTGGCTGCAGCACCATGGAGACATAGTAAAGAGGTCAGTTTTAGGGGCTGTACAGAGACTCTAAAAATATATCAGCTCCCCTATATGAGCAACAATCTTAATCCCTTTCCCCACACTGACACTTCCTGTTGTCCTCGGAGAAAGAGAAACAAAAAGTGTCTAAAGTTATCAGCAAAAAATACATAACTTAGCATAAAGTCTCATTTTGATGCTGTTCTATTATTCAACATCAGTCATCTCCACCTCATTATCATTATAGATGTTGGTGTACTTCTTAAATAAATACTCTTTTCTTGATTATTATTGATTATACTTCTATAAAAACTACCACAGCAACCCTCTTGAAAACAAGATGCCGCATCTCAAAGGACTAATCTCTGACAAATTTATATTCAGCGAAGACAAACATGACAAAGGCAGGAACATGATTGGCCCATGGATCTGTCAATAGCTTAAGTTCTTACTTTGGTCTACTTGTCAGTGCTCACGTCACAGAATATTTTTCTTGCCACTGTTACCTTAAACTTCCTACAGACACACCTTCCTGTAGTTTGGTTGGCACAGTGCTGTGATGATGGATTCATGTTGGGTTTTGGATTTCAGTATGTATGTGTATGTCTATCTTATATATGTATACATGCAAATATGTGTATTTATAAAATGAAGAGTTTGTCTCCAGCCTGTGTTAGGTCTGCTTCAGGTCTTTCTTTTGTATGTTATTGTCCTAAAGCAAACTTCTTTAATGTAGCTCATACACATTAACATGTCAACCCTTCTCTGTACAAAATCAGTTGTTAATAAATGTAATCTCAAACACTTCACTGTGCAACATGTCTGTCAGTTTTTTATAAAGACAGGCCTCTGAAATGTTTGACTAATCATCTTCTCTTTAACAACAAAGTACAGAGCTAATTGCAGTGAGTAATCTTTTCAGCAGTGACTCTTTTTCTGTCCCCTGGTTATCTCAAAGACACGGTCACCTTTAGCTTGTCTGCAGCTTTCTCTTTGTCCTCAGCTTAGAGCAACAAGTGAAGAATGTGGAATGTGCAGCTTTAGGCTCTGACAGTTTGACTAACAGCTGATGGGATCGGTTACCTTCACTGAGTTTATCAGGGAATAGATCCCGATGCAGGAGATCCCACAGACGATGCTGCAGACGGCCAGCTTCCTGTGGTGTTTGTCATCACAGAAGGATCTCGTGCGTTCAGGGCTGATGATTACTTTAGAGTTGTTGTCGTCAAATTGGGTGTCACCTGAGCCTGCGATGAGATTCAGTGGTGATTGTTCTTCCATATTTATGCATGTCTGAGAGGGATCAGTCATTTCTGCAAACAAAAAATAAATACATGTTAGGAGAGCTTTGAATGCCATATTTACCCATTCAGGTGTGGAAAGAGTTCGAAGTTATCTAACTCAAGGAAAAGTAGTGATGCACTGATTGTAAAAATCAGGGCCGGCGCTGAAAACAGTGTTTCAGATGTTTTCCTACTTTGTTCACACAGAGCCAATATTTTTCCTCGACTCTTACTATAAAAACAATCATATTTTCACCAACATTTTTATTACCCTACATAAAGAATCTTCTGTAAACCAGCAGTCAGGGGGCTAATGTCAGCCTTGAATTGATATGACACATGTTATGTTTTATGTGTTCACTGGTATCTGTTTATCCCACATTCAGTTTTAAATCCAGTCATGAAAAACATTTTTTAAACATTGTATTTGTGGATTCATAGCAATACATCCATAATTAGTTATTTTTCTATCAATGTCCTGTTGGATTTATCAATCAGATGCTGTCAACATCTAATTCTCTTTCTTTCCTTCTTGATGTAAGAGTGATATCAGGAAGAGACACATGTCAACTTGTGAAAAAAGACTTATCTGTCTGTTCCTTACAAATTAAAAAGGAAATGTAAGCAATTTGATGTGACTCTTAGGAACATTTGGGGCAGAAAATGCTTCCAAGAGGGGCTCTAATGAATATATGAAGCAAAAGAAAAGGTCTGGAGGAATGAATGTAAATATGTAAATAGTTTTTGTTGAGAGATTTTTACTTTTTCTCTTAATCACCAAGGCTTCAGAGAACCATATTCAGATGTGAAAAGGCAGTTCATGTTTGTCAAGTTTGGTTGAATCTAAAATTCTGGTTTAATTATTTGTCTTGTCACTTTGGTCTGACAACTTTTAATACAGCACTGTATCATGAATGCTCTGATAGCCCAGGTTAGCTCACAATAACTGGATGTCTTGAATTAGTTGTGCTTCAATGACGAAGGTTTAACGTCCATTATTTCATGAAAATCCAATTGAACTAAAAGATGGCAGAAAATGTCTTGGAGTTGCAAGCGTTGAATTATGAGTATATTGAACATGCTTACTGTGATATGCAGAAAGGACAAGTATTCATGTTGGTATGTTAAAAAGTATATCTTAATTTAAGCCTGTGATAATTTTAAAAGACCATAATGTAGGAGTTTCACTGTAATTTCTGCCCATGATCATTGAAGGACATGCTTCTTAGCTTTAGCCATCAGGAGGGCATGGCCGTGTGAATGCCTGACAGAAAATGAACATTTTGAGCAGATTTTGGCTTTAATAGCCTGTGGTCTTAAACTTTTGATCAGCTGATAAACAGCCTATTTCAGTTTGCTTGTTGTTTTCAATAAATTACTTTTCCAAAGTGTTTTTTGTCACACTCCCCCTTCTTGCTTTTGCATATTGTAGCTCTACTTAAAACCTCATTAAGGTCCAAATGTGCAAAATGCATATTCTAGCAATTTTTCAACTGGTCTTAAGATTTTGATCAAGACTGTATTTCCTATTTTGATCAACCACAGCTTTATGAAGAATTTCTTGTTAAACTATGGGGTCATCTCTGTCTCATAATGACGGGAAATGATGTTTCTGTTATTTCCTTACTCAGAGTTCCTCCAAGCACATCCCTAAATCCCTTTAAAACCAGAGCTTGATGAAAGAAGTTTAATCCGAGATAGAAGCTCTCTGAGAGATCTCTGGATGTTATTGAGTACAGGCCTAGATAGAGGTATTTGTTTTTCAAGATAAAAAGACACAGAACGAGCAGGCTTCTCTCCTGTTTGAACATTATTAAGTAAACGATTGCTTATTTAAATGTGCATAGGATTGCCTTAGGTCCAAATGTGGTGTGTGTGTGTGTGTGTGTGTGTGTGTGTGTGTGTGTGTGTGTGTGTGTGTGTGTGTGTGTGTGTGTGTGTGTGTGTGTTTTTAAGAACTTGTTTTATCTGCACTACACAGCAGAGGTACAGTATTTATGAAAACACACCTGTGGACACAATTTTGCATAACTAATTACCTTTAAGTCCTGCCTCATCTCTACCTCTGATGTTAATTTAATTGATTTGAGGCGTGATGAGTGCTGCAGATTGGCAGCTTTGTCCAGTATTATTGGACAAAATCCAAAATGGCTAATGAGGCAATGTTGCATCAAAAGTGCATGCTGGGTGAACTTAATCATTAGGCATCCACAATGATGTTACTATAAATACGACAAATTTACTCCCCTATAAGGAACTACTCATTTCTTTCAATTTTAGCACCTTTTGTGGACAAAGCTTGTCACTTTGTTGATTTTAATCACACACGTGTAAGCTTTCTTGTGCATTAAAATCCCTTGTTGCAGCCTTTCAGCTGTCATTTATCAAGGATTTCATAGCTGTGACAAGAGGTAGAAAGACAACATCCTTCTAGTTTTTGTCAAAATCATTTCATGCAGAGGCAATTTCACACTTATAAAATAGTTTTATGGTTAATCTTTAATGTGATCTTGTGATCTGTGTTCTTGTTTTCTTTGGAAGTTAGGTGGGGCCTCATTATTAGTGTACAACAGATTTTGTTCTACTTTTCTAGGTTTCTTCTTTCATGAGGAATATGATTGTAGATTTAATTTCTATCGTTTTCAAAAGTCAACCCTTCTCCCTTATTCATAGAATAGGACACATGAATTCTGCCAAAACACCTGCTCTAAGCCCCTTTTTTACTTTTTGAAAATACATTTTGACCTCTTACACCATGTCCTCAGTAATCATGCATCAGATATCTTGTAGCACCATACAATCCTTCTCCACACTGCATCTATTATGTGTTTTAAAGTACTCAGGTAGTATTTGTATTTTCTGTTACATGTCTCATGTCCTGCTAATTATTGTTCTTTGTTTTTACTCTTTTTGGAGGGTCTTGGGGAGCAGGAGTACACTACACCTTATACTAAACTCTCAACAACTAGTCCTTAAAACACTGTCTCTTTTGCAGAGCTCATTATCATAGCTTCCTCAGCCCCTCAGGTCCAAATGTTTCCAAAAGGGAAGGAAGAAGAGCTACATCTGATCCCCCACAGACACCTTTTTTCTTTTTCTTCAACCTATATCAAATCCTTTCTTAATAGACTCTCAAGACATAATGAAAAGAGTCAAACAAACCAGGACGCAGGATCTTGACGGGACAAATAACATTTTAAGTTCCTTAGTTTTAGGTCTTTTTTCAATAGTATAGACATAAAACAATCAAGTCCTACAATATTTGCTCGTTTTCCCTCAGTTATAAGACTTCAATTAACAAAACAATGAATATCAGCCAGATCAGTCTAAGCAAATTAGACGTTAATCTCTTGAAATACATTACATGTGAAGAAAATTGTACACCCCTTTTTTTTTTTAAAGTATGCTCTTGATAACTTTTTTTCTGACATGGTTGCCCTTTGACCTATGTGACCTGTAGCCTTGGCAACACAGTCCAAACATTCTTGAAAAATAATGTTTTTCACAAGTTTCAACATGTTCTCCAAGACAGTACAGCAGCTATTTCACCCGTGGAAGATTTGGGACTTTTTCTTCTGGTATCGTAAAAAAGAAACAAAAAGTATGCATTGAACCTCTTTGTCAAGTTCGCCCTGTAAACTTCAGCTCAGAAATAATCTTGAAAAACTTGTATGCTGACACTGACAAATATGCCAAAACATTGTTCTTAGTTGGCAGCTTGTTATGATGCAGGAAAAATGTCATAAATCTGATCTCTGATTTGATCAAACGGTGTCACAGCTGCATTTTTGGCTTATGAGGAAGCACAGCAGCCAGGAGTTAACAATAGTTTCCCATGGTAATGTTGCACTGACTTGTAAATCATTTGTGGGAGAGACATAACGATTCTTTACACTGCCTTGACATAAAGATGTTAGGGTAATAGATTTCCCTTTTATGGATCCAAAATAGCATGTTAAATGGAAACATGACCACATTTTACACAATCAGACATCATGTAAGCATTACATTGTTACATAAATGTGTACAAACCTGTTCAGTATTAAATGGAGCCTCCTTTTCTTCTTTCTTGTTAAGTAGAAAATCACAGTGATATTAAAGCAGGTGTATTGTCCTCTTGTGCTCCCAGTTTGAAAGTGACTGTTTCCCACAATATAAATCCTTTTTCAAGTTTTCCAAGTGTGGTCATCCAAACACCAGTCCTGTCATTATAGTGAGAGCTCAAAACACACCAGCTCGGGGGCCGCCAGTCCCTGTGAGAGCCTAGAGCTGTAGAAGCTGTTAAATGACAGACAGCCGTGAGCTCACGGTGAAACTCAGTGTGTGTGAAACTTCCACGCCCATTTACTGTGTAAGTCCTTTTGCGTCTCTTACGTCCTTCCTCCCACACAATCACTCGTCAAACTCTACCCTCACTCCTTAGTTCTCATGTTCTGTTCCTCCTGCATTCTGGCTCAGCTTCCTGTCATCCTATTGACACATTTTCACAGACTGTAACCTTCCCCTCACTTCTTTCCCGTACTGCATTCCTGTGGACTTGGGAAAGGTGTGTCTGCACTTGTCTTGCCTCGAGGCTGACACACATGAAGATTCCAGTCTTGTCCTTCTCCAAATATTGTTGTTGTTCTTTATTTGATCCTTTTTTATCTGTTCTTCGGCCACTACTGCTTTTTCCCAGGTTTCTTCTTGCTAGTTTTTCTCCCATGCGATCTATGACCCAGAGATAAGAAAATTGTTCCTCCCTCTGGCTCAGCTGCTGATCACTACCTGACAACATTTTTCCGAGCTTACGCCACTCACTGAGAATGCTGCCAACTTAATCAACAGTCTCATTAGGAAAATAAAGCACTGGAATGTGTTTATTGGCCTTTTTTTAGTGCTGTATACCTTTTAAGTCTCATCCTGTTGTCCATTCAAGGAAGAGGGCTGAGGGCGTGGTATCGATGATGCTATGAATCATTGTCAATAAAGAATTTAATGCCCTTTTAGTCCATCAACCTGTAGTCTGAATGATTCATCTGTGCTGTGGTCACTGGTCCAATTTTAATACAGAATCAAACACTGAAGGAGTTTTCAACCCTGAATAAACCAGGCCTAAACAGCCTTTCACAAACCCCTCTGTTTTGATTTGTGTGTCTTTAAGATGGATGGTAGATGGACTTGAGTTTATAAAGTGCTTTTCTAGTCGTAGGATTAGACTCCTCATATCTGCTTTACACCACAGGTCACATTTGCCCATTCACACCCATTCGCTCTCACATTCACTCACTGATGGTTCAGTTTCTATTGGCCCTTTTCCATTAGCCCTACTCCACTCTACTTAACTCTACCTGGCTCTACTCTACTCGCCTTGTGCTGCTTTTCCATTAGCCCCAGTTGCCTGCTGTACGGGGTGCAGTGTCTCTGTAAACAGCTGGGCAGCTCTGCGGTGATGTTAAGCGCGACACAACAATCGTTGGCTTTTTGTCACAAGCCAAGTGAAAAAGGAAAGCAGAAGAAGAAATACCCCTTGAGAAGCACAGGAGAGTTTTGGAAGCTATACAACAGAATGAAGCCGAGGAC
The DNA here is from genome assembly GCA_036419115.1 of Scarus forsteni. Classification (NCBI taxonomy): domain Eukaryota; kingdom Metazoa; phylum Chordata; class Actinopteri; order Labriformes; family Labridae; genus Scarus; species Scarus forsteni. The sequence goes on from JAZDUH010000084.1 coordinate 20,884,364, forward strand.
GAGAGCAATCGAGCTGCAAAGAAAAGACGTATGAGGGTAAGCTAATGGTAGCTACCGCTAGCATGCTAGGTCGTCGTGCTCATGACCCATCGATGACGACATTGTCTGACCAGTCAGTAGCCGGCAGTCGGTGACGTCATCTTCCAGTATCGACTCAGCTCGCTTAGAACCAGAGCGGAGTAGGTACTAAAACTAGCTTGTTTTAGGAGGTACCAGGCTAGTGGAAACACGCTGCAAATCGAGTAGAGTAGGGCCAAGGCGTGCTCGTGGAAAAGGACCATATGTCAGTTGTCTGTCAGGATCAACTGACCTCTGACGCAGCACTGACACTGCAGTGGGAGTAACTTGGGGTTATGTGTCTTGCCCAAGGACACATCGCCATGTGTCACCTGGAGCTGGGCTCAAGCCTGCAACCTCACGGTTCCTGACCAAGTGCGCTATCCAACTGCACCACAGACGCCTAAGGAGGAGCTAGAGGAGCAGAAGAGCACGACACCTTTTACAAAACTCAGTCGATCACGGAGGAATGTGCGATGTCTGTTTAAAGAACATTTTTTGCATTTCACGCATGACTTTCACTACAGTAGACAGATATTTGGAATCAGTTTTATGCCCTTTAGGTCGCAGTATCATGTCCGAGTACCAGGTAGTTAACTCCCAAACCCTTGTATTAACCCTATAACGTCAATTGTATCATATTTGATACATACTTTTATAATACCTCTAACTACTAAATATGATCAACAAATAACAAAAAAAACCCATCTGAATACAATCAGATAAATGATAAATGTCCTCAAATGGATTATCAGTTGCCAAAAACACGTATTGTATCAAATGAGATACGAAAAATCTACATGTTGAATTTTATGGACATTTTGATATTTTTAGGATTCTAGTAAAAAGTGAAACAAACATTTCAGCTCCAAAAAATTAGAATTTTCTGGCTATAATCTATGGTCTTGGGCCTTAAAGGGTTGAGTTTCATTAAAAAAAATTCTTTGCACATTTTTACCTTATCGAGATATTGCATCATAAATCCAAAACAGCAGACAAGGGGCAAATTTGGGATTCTGCCTGTATTCAGGTTTCACATATTTTTGTATTTTTATTTTAAATTTTGGTGTAATCACAAGTGAATATTTTGACACATTTCAGATTTTGCCTTTGCTTTTATTTATTCTAAATAAACGTTTTTCAAAGACATATGCTTGTGGATCTTTATTAAGTTCCACTTATTACTATTAATACTGCTGATGCATGGTGAAGTGGACAGATACATAACTCCCTCAAAATATAACATTGAAATAAAAAGACCATAATTTTTAACTTGTCTGGAGGTAAAATCGGACATTTTGAAAATAATTCTGTTGTGCTTTAATAAATCATACATGAAATGGTTTTAATGCTCAACTTTTTACTTCCTGGGGTTTATAATGTAATAGCTACACAATCTCCACCTTCATGTGTTTTCTGCTCATCACAGGCAGATGCCATGGCTGTTCTGAAACTCCATTCTGCGGCCTGTAACCCCTCCTCATCCCTCCCATTAAACATAGTTTCTATTTCCAAATAGCACAGAGATCATTATCATAACCTCTTGTAGTCCTCCCCATCAGAGTGTTTCCAAAGAGGACGGAAAAAGACCAATATCTGATACTCCACAGAGACAACCTTTTCTTTTTTTATTCAACTTGAATCAAAGTCTTGCTCAGTAGGCACACAAGACATGATGTATAAGGTCAGACACACCAGGACATGGGACCTTTAAATGCAAACAGCTATGTGCTTCCATGGCTGTGTATGGGATAGCACGGTAGGAATGAGCACAATGGCTAAATTTAATGATCAGTCTTTCACAGACCATTAAGATTTCATTTTTAGCCAAATTTGGACCACAAACAAAGTGGCTGGCTTGCCTATGCTTTCTGCACAGACTAGCACATTGACACATATAAAGTCAATAATGTCATGGAGACACTTGGTGTACTTTTTGTGGAGATATCCTCTGCACAGATAAATATTCTCCCAAACATGACATGGGATGGCATTTTTCACAGTGCTTTGGATAATTTCTGATAATAATAACTGCAGTGAAAAAATTATGAGACTTCCATATTCTGCTTATTGTGATAGTCTCAACAAACGAACCCACTTTTCATGATGTTTAAGGCTTATGTGTTACCTGTGAGAATGATTAGTTATGAGTGAGCTCTGATGAAACTACAACATGGCGGTTCAACTTAGAAGCAGCAACAATATTTTCAATGTATATCAAATCATGGTAACATCTTGGTTGATAGTTTCCTTGTGATTGAGGGACCTTATAAAGCCAGTCCTCATGGCTGTGGCAATAGTATAACAATTGACCCTTCACTAAGCCCCTCCCACAAACGGCTACTGTCCAATCCTACGTAAGCAACCACAGCTACGCACAAGAGGCCTGTCAAGCTTACAGCAGAAAACAATATGCCTAAGCTCTGTGCATAGGTGACTAACTAGTCCAACAGTCAGTACTTGAGAAGTTAAGAGGATGGTGTTGAGTTTTTTGGCTTCCTCAAGTCCAAGACGCAAGTAGAAATATGCAGGGTGTGGATAAAGCACAGGAGCACTCAAGTTTGTTCTAAAAATAATGTTAGCTAACCATATGATAACCAGTGTTGGGAGAAATGCATTACACAAATAATGTGATTACTGTAATGCATTCCTTTTTACTGTAACCAAGTAATGTAAGGCATTAAAATATATTTTACTCTGTACAAATGTCAGTAATGCAAGTTACAATGATTTTAATATGTCCCAAAATGAGGAGGTGTTTATTTTTTGTATGTTTTTTTTAAATACGAATTCGCCTAATCCTCTGTGAGATCAGCGGTGGAGAAAAGTCCTCCGCTAGGCCTAATGTTACAGTATCTCTAACACAGTTTACCAGAATTTTACCTTTTGTCTGTTTTTGCTATGACCGTTTCTTGTATTGTGTCATGAACCATCAATGTGGCTATTATATTCTACTGTTTTTAGCCTTAAGCCAAACTCTGTCAGAAAGCCACCACATCACCTTTCACTGGATGTGTCATGAGCTTTTTGAGTGTAATGAGCTACATTTAGTCCTGTTATTTTAACAAGAGTAACTTAAGAATAAAGCAATAATAGTGTTATGCCTTACATTTTAAATACAGTAGCCTACTATTTTAATGTAACTAATTACTTTGAAATTACAGCAACAAGTAATAAATAATACTTTATAATTTTGATGTAACTTGCCCAACACTGATGATAACATTAGCAAACCAAGATGTCTCAATAGTAGGTTACTTCTGATAAAACCTTGAGCCACTGGATAGTATTTGGTCAAAAGAACTAGAAGGAACTGAACACAGTTGCTAACGTGGAATTGGGCAGTAGCTGTTTGTGGGTGGGGCTTAGCGAAAGGCCAATTATTTATTATTAAAATAAAAAAAAAACAATTAGAAATGCTTGCCATCAGGTCCCCAGCCATTTCCTAGCCCCTGTTAGCAATTATCAACTGCCATTCAAAACACACAATAAGACTTTGAAAGTCAAAAGCAGGCAACATCAGATGTATTTTATTAATTTATTCTCAGTAAACATTAAACGTCCTGTGTGTGTTCACCGCGAACCTTATTTGAGGCATTTATCTGAAACCAGAATTATAATTTCATGAAGTTTGTGGGGTTGTGAACCAGCAAGAGCTAAATGCAAACCCACTTCCGCACCACTTTATTCTGATACCCCAATCTTACTTCCTGCCCTGTCTCTTTAAATAAAACGAAAGAGCGGAAAATATGAGCCACGCCCCGAACTTCGTATCATCCAATCAGAAATCTCCAAATCGTGAGAAAACCCGGAAGTGCCACAATCAAAACAGGATAAGAGAAGTCGACACGTACGCCGTGTGCTGTTTGACTTTTCCCAGAGCCAAATGGACTCGGGTTGAGGATATTCCTGTAACTATAAGGTGATAGTTTTTTTGCACAGTGTGAACGTGAACGCTGCAGCTCAGTTCATGCACAAAGCGTCCATGATGGATAAAGAAAGAGGTCTGGTCGTGGCCACAGAGAGGTACGGCAGTGCAGAGACATGGAAATATTTTGCAAAAGATGGAGTGATGGAGAGGAGGAGGGATGGACGTGAGAGTGAACAAAGAGGGAACTCTATAGTTGGAGTTTTTAAAGTAAGGATGCAAATGTTTCCATGCAGCTACGCACATTAACAGAGTTTTTTGTTTTCACTCCTCTAACTGTCTTAAATCTGTCTCCAGAGTGTGTTTCTGCCTCAAGGATACCCAGAGAGTGTCAGTAAAGACTACCTACAGTACCAGTTCTGGGACACTGTGCAGGTACAGTATATGATCGACTACTTTGATTATGTATGTTAGTAGACACTCAAGTCACAGTACAGTACTCTACAGTAGAGAGTAGCATCACACCACACTCATACCTAAGGGCTAATTGGAGTCACCAGTCAACCCAATAAGCATGTTTTTGGTCTGTGGGAGGAAGCTAGAGTCCCTAGAGAGAACACACGCATGCAAAGGGAGAACATGCAACTTTACACAGAGGCCCTGACCAAGGGAATTAAAATAGCAGCCTTCCTACTGTGAGGCAAGTGCATTACCTGCTGTGCCACCCTGCTGCCTTATTTTATGTTTTATGATGTTAACCAGTTTTTCTGGAGGAATCAAGCCTATTCGTGACTAAATATATATCTTAATTTCTATTCACTGACAATAAAAATGTAAAAATTCTACTCATAGCACCTCTTCTTTATAAAGTAACAACACGGAGAAACTTGTGGTGTTACTTGGCATCCATGAAATTCTCTAAGTGCAACTGCACTGTTAAAAACCGTGTTGCCTGCGAGCAGTACAGTACAGTTTGGCTCAGTATTGTATGCACTTGCAGGTATTTCCACTGTCGAATAAGGAGAAAAGGTACCCAGATAATAGACCTGTGCTGTCCCACATTTTGGCACCCCTCTGAAGATGAGAGCTAAGAGTTCTGCAGTCTGTTAATTGTTAACAAATATCATCAGTTCCCATGTGACAACAGCTAAAACAAACAATAGGTACCACACCATGTTCAAATAAGATGTATATTTAGAGGGTTTTTTCACTGATATTGCTGTGAGACAGAAAGATAGTCTGCACGAAGCAATCCTTCATGAAGTACTGGGGTGCTGCAAGTCCTCCATTATTGCTCCTTTTACAATCATGTTGTACCTCACATCACGAAGTTCTGTTCCTGGCACAACCCTCTTCTGCTCAGGGAAAGTTGGTGGTACATGCAAGCGAGACCACACTAATTGTACTGACCCAAACCAGACCACAGGGTGGATATGCAGCAATGAGTCATTTGAAATGGGCATTTGTTGTAAGACAGGACCATATCAACCAGTGTAGTTGACAAATGGTACCAGATGTAGCATAAATATGAGTCTGCTTATGTCTATAGCCTGTCATATGCACACTGTTTGCTTGTGAAATACTGAACAGTTGAAATTACGTCTGTAGGTAGTAGCTGAAAGACTACATTGAAGAAGACAATTTATTATATTCTAATTTGGACAGGTTTGAAAGTTAAAATAGTAAAATGATTGCATGTAGTGAAGCTGCTAAACACAAAACAATGGTGACATCAATCGCAATAGTCTATCTCAGTGAGTCTAACTGTTTTAGCCCAAGTCATAAATTCAAGCCCAAATCTTAAAGAACAACAGCAAAAAATATCCGTAACCATCCTTTATTAAATGTGTCACAGTATGTTATTCATACACGAGTCTGTATGTGTCTCAACCATCTACTAATACATAGTTGAACTTGACAAACAGCCATATACTTATTAAATATATTTCTAAAATTTTGAGAGTTTATTTGAAACTTTGCTATATTTCAACATCTCAGCAACATACATTTAAAGTTCAAAATCATGTTTTGAAAGTGTGAACTTATTATCGGAAGTGATTGGTTGGTTTGCTTTACCTGTCTGAAAAGGACTGGGAACAAATGCCCACTTTTTTTATTCCCAGCCTTCATCAAAAGTCATGGAAACACCCATTCATAAGTTGTTGTATACCGATAGTTTGAATAATAATAGTAACTTAGTTTATCAATACATTGCAACCTTTTGTAATGTCCAAAGAGACTTGAGCTCTCCTGTTGAATAGGATGGGCCAACTGACTTGATTTTGCCAGTGATACTTTTTCCTGTATGTGTTTTTTTTTTTAAGTGCCACTGATGACAAACAAGAGCTAAAGCAGGTAATAACCCCTGCTGGTAAAAGGAAAGAACGGTGTTGAAAACATGTTGGTGAATCTAAATTGCCCTTCCTTCTTTACAATAGTGTTATAAGATATTATGTTTCCATTCAGAGCCTATGAAATCTTTAATATTAACTGAATCTGTTCCTAATCATCCCTCTCTGTTCCCTTTACTCCTCAGGCTTTCTCAAGCTCTCTGTCTGGGACTCTTGCCACTCAGGCCTCTCTGAAAGGTGTCGGTGTGGGAAACCAGGAGGCTACAGTCGCTGCAGCTACAGTCACCTGGCTTCTCAGAGGTGAACCTTCACAATGAACAACCTTCAGGGTTTAAGGTTGTCAGTCCTTTCATAACTTCAGTACAGATTTAACTCTCTTGTTTATAAGGAGACAATAACTGTGATTTTAACAATTTTATCAAATAATGTATAGTACAGGAAGTAAGCTGTTAAAATGTACAAGTAAACTCCTGCTCATTGGAACTCTCGGACCTTGATTTTGTCTCTGTAGTATTGGAGAAATATTTATTTTTTTGAAGTCCGAAATCAAGTATATCTTCCTTTAAGGTTATAGTATTTTGAAAATCATATTTTTCATCAGACTTCGGTGATGAGTGCAGCTTTTTGGACGTATCTTTTCTTTTCAGATGGAACTGGAATGTTGGGGAGAATCCTGTTTGCTTGGCAGAAAGGGTAGGATGAGAATCTCTATACCACTACAGTCTCCAAGCATTAACTGAACTCTCCATTTCTTCCTAACATTACTGCAGGTTTTCACTGATTACACTTTCTTCTATGATCTGTTATTATGTTTTTCAGGAGTAAACTGGACTCTGAAGCCAAAAAATGGAGGTGTGCTTGGCTCCTACATACTTGATTTGTAAAACAGTATCACTTTGGTAACACGTCTGTTCAGAACTCCTCTGTTTTAATTTCTTCTCAGACTTTTTGCTGATGTCCTCAATGACATTGCCATGTTCATGGAAATACTGGCACCATACTTTCCTGCTTTCTTTACGCTAATTGTGTGCTCAGCTGGGGTTTTCAAGGTGGGAAAAGTGGCATTCAGTGCTTCTGTAGAATGTAGTCAGATTTAGAATTTAATCAAGATACCAATGATGTTTTATCACTGTACCAAATTTCCATTTTGAACTACATGTTTAGGCTGACTTGTTAAGCGTATGTTTCTGTCCTCACAGTCCATTGTTGGAGTCGCAGGTGGAGCAACCAGAGCAGCTCTGACCGTTCATCAGGCTCGCAGGGACAACATGGCTGATATATCTGCCAAAGACGGCAGCCAGGTCATTTATTTTTGGTGCTGTTGTTTTTTTTTTTTTTTTTGTGACTCAACCCCTTTTTAAAATTTCAGATGACATTAACATTGAGGTTTCTGTTTATGAAATACTGCACACAGTTGTGTTACTTTTCCAGGTAATATGTTAGCTGTTTAGCTGAAGTAAAACCAGCAGAAAACAGTGTTGTTATTTGTGATGTTAAGCTTTAGTAATTCAAACTTAATTAAAAAGCATCTTTAGACACCAAACAATTCAATGTACTGAACATGAGACGTCATAAACACATTTCAAAGATGGTCATATGATCAAAAGATAATTGAATGATTCTACACAATATACACAAAGTAGGCATGACTTTCACGCAAATATACTAAGTACATATATGCAGACATATGTCCTATAATGCAAATGAACAAACACATACGCACAGAGACACAAATGTAAACATGCACGTGCAAATGTATGAGTACACACTACACAACAACAGGGAAAAACTTAAAGAAAGTGCTTGCAAAGGTGAGGGAAAGGTAATAGATACTATATTTAAAAGAAAAACAACAGATAAAAACATGTAAAAATTATGATTTAAAAAAATCCAAGCAAAGCAAAGTTGAAAAATTGTTCCTTTTAACAGACAAGTTTTTTTCTTGTCTGATAAGGAAGTGCAATAATAATTTTGTCCATATCTCTGTTTGTCTGACAACATAATTAACAAACTACAGGGCAACATAAACTTTGAAATGCACCATGAATGCTTTTCGAGTTTGCTTGACTTTGACTTTTACAGTCACAAACCTGACACTATTTGCCTGATCTTGCACTGTGAAGAAAAATTGGGGAAAAATGGCTGCATCTTCATCCAGATTTGGATCATCAACAGATCTAATCCCTCCTAACTAATCTACGTTTTGAGTTATCCTGTTGATGAACTCACAAACCCGAGCAAAAATATAAATGTCTTGGTGGAGGGAAAAATAATATAATTTTATTTAAATTTTATTCAACCAGGAGTGCCTCATTGAGATGAGGGAAATATTCACAAGTGTCCTAGCCAAGACATGCAGCAGAACAAGACTCAGGAAAAAAACAAACACAGATGAACATGTGAACAGTTCAGAGTCACTTTAATCTGCCTGTAAAAAGATGTATAGGGATCAGCTCTTTCAGACCCATGTTTTCCTGCAGTAGAGTCCAGTCTGCAGGAGCAGCATATCCGAAACTTCTTTTACTCATATCAAGATGAACACTGGGAACAGATAAGAATAAGACTTGTAACCGAGTCACAGAACGAAGACAGTAGCTTCCTGCACTTTTTACTTGAATGTAATTAACTAAGTATGAGGGAATCAAATTAAGTTTAGTGGACAACCAATGATTCAGTCTTCAAGTGGCCAGTGAGGGCTAGCCACCTTGATCATACTGAGAACAACGATGAGTTAACACATTAAGATTTGTCATGCTCCTCAAAGCTCCGTGATAAACAGTATCAAAAAGATCTAAGGCATGAAGAAGATGCACACATGTAAAGAACATCACTATAGTCAAGCAGAGGCAGGAAAGTAGCACCGACAAGACATTTTTTGCAGCTAAAGGAAAACAAGGCTTCCTTTCTGATGTATTAGCTCAGCCGCAGTACTAACTTCTTTACAAGTTGCTCAATATGAAGCTGAAAAGGCAGAAAAACAATTAAAAAAACAAGGTATTTATAAGAAGATACAGACTCAATCACATCACCCTGAAATGTGACAAAAGGGCAGTTTCTGTGACTTTTTCTGAGTTTGTGAACAGTAATTACAATACTATATTATTAATAATAGCTTTTGTTCCATCAGTCAACTTTAATTTCCCTGTAAGAAGCACTGGCTTTCTTTCTATAGCTCTTAAATTTCATGAACTAAACATTTTTATTCAGTCAAGTTTCTTTTTTAAATCAATTTTCCTTTTTTTCCTATATATTGACAAAGAACAAACAAGAGCTGTGACAGAAAGGCTTAAATAACAAAAATTAAAAGCAAATGCAAAAACCGAGAAGGAACAGTTGTAGTAAAGGAGGAATACGGGCACATTTGAACATTCAGAACTGTATATTTTGAGTCTTTGTGTTCCTGAATACCTCTGCAGAGGTAGTATCTCATCTTTGGTATTTAAATTCCACAGGAGACTCTTGTGAATCTGGCTGGACTGCTGGTCAGCTTGATACTCATCCCTCTGGTCACTGATAATCCAGTGTAAGTCCAGTCTTTTAGAATGTTATGAACCTATCCAGGTGTTCACTTTTAAACAGTTATGAACATTTGCTGTCTTCCTCCCTGTCTTTCAGACTGACTCTCAGCCTCTTCTTCCTCTTCACCATCCTCCACCTCTTTGCCAACTACAAGGCTGTACGCTCAGTTGTCATGGAAACCTTCAATGAGGCGCGTCTTTGGATCGTCCTGCAGCAGTATCTCAAAGACAAACGCATCCTGACTCCGCTCGAGGCCAATCAAAGAGAGCCAGTTTTCATCGGTATGAATCATAAATTTTCTAACATCGTCTTGAGTATTGTAGGTCTCCAACATCAGCAGCTGTATGTTCATCGTATCTTTTAATTTTATTGATTCTCCTGCTTTTCAGAGTTCAGGAAAACTGTGCCCATCAAACTTGGTGTGAGACTACAGGATGTTCTTCAAAGGTAGTAATATGCTCCATTTTTGGCTTGACAATAAAAACAATAACACCAAACAATATATCTTGAACAGTTTGATATATATTTTTTTCTTGTTGTGGTAGCTCAGAGAAACTTAACCTGGCTCTGGAGCAGAACCAGCCTTACCTGTTAGGAGTTAAAGATGGTATGTCACCCTCAAAGAAAAACTTCCAAGTCGAGGCACATAAAACAGAAAAATGTTTTCTAAGTCTTCTGTTTACTTGGGTCTCAGGGTGTGTTCGTATTTGCTTGGGATCAGAAGCGTCAGCACATCATGAAATAAGAGCGATGTGCCAAGCCATTTGGCTCAGCATCAAAATAAGCACTCAGACTCCAACACAGCCACGGCAAAGTGAGTATTAACTCCTGTGAATTCATACATCATGTTAAACTGGAGCTACCTGCCTTTTATTTATGGTACGGTTCTGTTAAAGGTCACCAGGATATGGTTTGTGAGAGTTACAGGCTGATGGACAATATTTTCACTCCGTTTCTCAAAGGTGAACACACATAAAAACGTCTCAAAACTGTTTAAAACTACATGTTGTTGTGCTGTCTTCTTTTTTCTTTAACCAATTTATAACCAAAGAAATGTGATGATTTTTATATAATTTCTAGGAGTGGAAGCTGCAGGATGGGACACAAAAAGGAATCTGTTGGACTGGGATGAATGGAGAGTAGAGTGGAAAACAAAAAGAAATTAAACGGAAACATCTGCAGCCAAATGAAATGATTTGTGATGGTTCACATTTTAATAAATTTTGATATTTTCATGTAATGCTTGTTCGACTTGTTTGGCTTTGTTTGGTTTGTAAAAAGTTTATTGATACAATTAAAAAAAACTATGAAAGAGTCTTAGGAAGAGACGTAGAAAGGATAAAAAATATAAAGTTTAGTTGTACTAGAAGAAAAAAGTTTAAATGCTGAGGCTGGGGATATAGTTAATAATGAAGAGACTGGAGTTTTATGTTGACATGCAATTTTTAAGTTGAAATACTGAGGGGAAAGAAGCTGTAATTCTAAAAATAAGGTAATGTCATATAGCTTTCAAAACAAAGTGGAAATAAGATGCTAAAATTTCAACAATAACATTGAAATAGACTAAATTTTTGCGAATGTCAATTGTTAAACAAAGTAAAAATGTTGAAACTTTACATTTGTAGAAGAAAATTTTACATGTCATTTATGTCCTAGAATTTAGATGTTGAAATGTTCAGAAAAAAAATCACATTTGCATGTCACTTATATTGCTGAGATCCTAACTGTAATTTTCCAATAATCAATGCTCTGTACCTTTTACCCCTTTTGGGCTTGCAATCTTCAATTTTTGAATATTTTCATTTGTTTGTCAGCTGGTAGTATTGATTAACACTCAAACTTGTATTTATCTTTGTAACTTTTATCCATTTAACTAACTATTATCAGTTATTTATTCCCTGAAGTGTGTAATGGTAAAATACTCCTTCAGCACTGAGATACAAATGCAGCATGTAGAAGGCCTGTCTTCTTTTCAAACACCTATAATTTTTTTAGCTGCATGTTGTGTCCTTGCACAAGGGACAAGGGTTACTTTAAAATGAACCTTGTATCTGTATTATACATATGAAAGTAACTTCTTCAACTCACAAGATGTGTGTCACATACTGTAAATGGAAAACTTAACAGAATTCAGTCCATCCCACCATCATCTATAAAGCATATTCTTTTAGGGTCATGGGGTGGGATGGGGGCTCTGGAGCTTATCCCAGATGATATTAGTTTGGTAACACCCTGGGCCCTTGCCAGTTACAGGCCCACATATAGAGACGGACATCCAATCACACACTCACCCACACCTGAGGGTCATTTAGAGTCACCAATTAAACCAAACGTGTTTTCTGGTCTTTGGGAGGAAGATGGAGTACCCAAAAGGAACCCATGCATGCACAGGAGAAAACATGCAAACTCCCCAACAGTAAGGCTCAGACGGATATGAGCAAGCTTCTTCTCCTTAGTGTACTTCCTGCTGCACTGCCGTGCCAACTATGAAAATATTTTTCTATTGAAAATATTATTAGTTTTACTGTATCAATATCACTTGTTTAAAGGAGTCATATCATACTTGTTTCTCCTTTTCACTATGCCAGACTAGGATGCCTGTAAAGCATTTCTGCCGCCAGTACAAGTCATTGAGTTCCTTCATTGCCCCACAATAGCGTTCTCAAATTCCTCATTTTAGGCCATTATCAAGCTCTCGTTGAAACACTCGGTCTCCAGGATGACCTAAAGTTACCTCGCAATGTCACAGCCCTTTGTGCTCTGATTGGTCAGTTCTATCGGGAGTAGAGCCAGCCTGTCCTTCTTCTTCTACTGTATTTTCCGGCAGGCTCAAAGCAGCGACCGCATATTGAGTCCCCCTACAGGCCAGAGCTGGTAATGAGTGAGTGTGAGCTAGGGATCTATATACTGCTGCTGGTGGATGTGTTCCTCGGTGACGGTTTTGTGGCTAACGGCCATCACAGAGGAGGAAGTGTTTTATCAGATTACTCCAATAAAAGAAAGGTACCTCGTGTTGTCACGACGATTTAAATCTCGCGGACATCTCACAATGACCTATTTTCAGAGGCATCAAATCTCGTTCTAGGATATCAGAAAAAATACAATATCTCATTTTTTGAAAATTAAGTGGGGTGTAAGGTCTTGTTTTCAAATTTATTATATTATATGTAAGTATTAAATCATGTATCAGCATGATATGTCTCCTTTAAGCTAACATCAAAGTTATATCAATGTTATTTTTAACACTCATCTGTCAGACACCTGTATGACACATATGAAGTGAGTCCTTCAGTCCACAAGATGGCGTTGCACATCACATTAAAATAAAACTATCACGTCAAAGTGTCAAGATTTTTTATAGCCTTTAACCGGAAGTAAAAGTAAAATCAACTGAAAATAATCCACAAAGTACTCTTTTTCTGGGTATTTTAACAGTAAAGACAAGAAGAAGACTTGGCACATTTTTCTGAAAGTTTAAAGATGCATTTGTCAAAACAGTCTTTGTTGCTTTCACATGGACGCGGTTCATCGTGTGGTGAAGCTTTTATTATGAAATGTCAAACCGGATATGGAACTTGTACTGGCGGTAACTTGTGTAATGTAACTACAACAACAAGAACACTACCTGACTGCAAGTGAATCTGCATTTTCTATCAAAATGGGGAGATATAAATGTGCATACAGCTGCGAAAACTCCAGCGATTTAAGTCTGAGGTTTTTTAAGTGAGTACTGACGCTTACGACCCCAAAAACAGGACACAGCTCACTAACTAAGCTAGTCAGGCTAACTTTGGCTAACATATACATCAGCATCAACACCAGCAGCCACTTTGTCTGCAGGCATTTCTATTTAGTTTTTTGGACAAAGCAGCCTTTTTATGGAGATAAATTAAGAAACTTGACCCCTGTGCATGTAATAATCTCCTTGAATGATGCGTTTCCTGAAGAAGAGCTGCATATGAGGGTTCAGAGAAACATGATTGGGTTACAATTCTCTCTAGAAGTAAATCTAACAAACAACAACACATTAACATAAAAGCTTGGATTAATTTGTTGTTTGTCACTGCAGATTTCCTCTACACGATCCTCGGAAAGTGAAGAAGTGGCTGGACAACATGGAGATGGGTGACTGGACCCCCTCTCGTTTCTCTCTGCTGTGCAGCAAACACTTTGAGGACAGATTCATCGACAGGACAGGACTAAGTGTGACACTGAAAGATGATGCAGTGCCCACCATATTCACTCCCTCTAAGAGCACACAGAAAACAAAGGTTTGTAAACAGTGCTGCAGACAACAGTCTGCCTTTGTGGGTCTGACGAGAGGTTTTGACTTTTTCTGTCTGCTTCCCCCAAATACAGGTCTCCACCAAACCAAGAGGCAGACAGAAGAAGGTGAGAGCGACCATTAAACATAACCAGGACATTTCCAGCAATAAATGTGTCATAGTAGAAATACACAGTACTTATGTTAATGCAGTTATTCAATCAGTCTTTCTATGTAAAGTGCCAGGTCATAGCAAGTGTTATCTCAAGGTATTTTACAACAGAGCAGGATACAGCCATACTCTTCATGTTATAGATACATGCACATACATATATTTGCATATACACATACATACATACAGTACATCCAGAGATGGATCCATCCAGACAGGGACAAAGAGACTAATATCACATTTGTCTGCCAGCACAGACCCAATAAATCAATCTTTATTTGTATAAAACCATATTTGTTGAATATGAATGTATTAAAGGTAAGCCCCTTGAGATGTAGCATCTCATTTTCAAGAAGGTCCTCGTGTCTGTGTGGTTGTAAAGATAGTTACTATGGTTATATTGTAACAACCATGGATAGAGAGACCAATGTGACGTTAACATTTATATCTACAATGTATATAATCTGGAGAGGAGTGATGTTGATTATTATTGCAACATCTGCCTGAACTGCCATTAAAATAGGCTTAACTGGTCTGAAGCTCGGAGTTTATGTAGAATGATGTCATCTTTGCTGGTGGTGCTGTGGTTGTCAGACTTTTTGTCCAAGGCACGACAAATACAAGCCAAACTCTCAAGGGAGACATTATAAACATACAAATTGCCTTTTAAAAGCGTACAACAGCATTGTGTTGGTCCCTTGCACATATTTATCTTTATCTACAATTGCCATTTATGGCAAAGACTGTATTACTAATATAGTATTCATCTGCAAAGTAAACCAGAATTCATATTTAGAACAAATAAGAAAACAAATGTATTACTTTTATATAACTTCATTAATACCTTATATTGGGTGGCAGGGTGGTTTAGCAGGTAGTGTGTATGCCTCACAGGAAGAAAAATTGCCAGTTTGAACCCTGTGTCAGTCAGGGCTGCTCAACATCAGACTGACTTTACTCCAATATCCCAGCTGCATAACAGATTTTTTCTTGCCACTGTTGCTGTAAGAGTCCTACAGGTGCACTGCACTGTAATTTTGCCCAGGACTGAGCTCATGGTGGATTCCTGTTGGGTATATGTATGCATATATGTGTGTCTATGAAGTGAAGAGTATGGTGTCAGCCTGCTCTATTGTAATGTGTCTTGAGTTAAGACTTTTTATGAATTGGCGCTATACAAATAAAGATCAATTGACTGTTTTCTGTTTGTATGTCCTCCCTGTGCCTGCGTTGGTTCTCTCTGAGGACTCTGTCTCCCCCCCCCACACACAAAATACATGCTCATTTGGTTAATTGGAGACCTAATGAACATGTTTGCCCTTGGATCTGGATATGAGCATGAACGGTTGTCTGTATCTCTATGTGGGCCCACAGTTGGCTGATGACTGGCTCTGCCTCACACACAGCGGTGGCTGGGATAATCTCTGGCACCCTGCAACCATAACAGCGTAAAGCGGTTTGGATAACTGATGGATTGAATACTTTATGGTTGTACAGATGTCAAGGCTCACCAGTGTACCCTGCCACACCATTTGAGAATCACTGCACTGGTGTCTTTCAAAAGATCTGTTTACTGAAATAAATAAAGACAAAAAGGGAGCAGCATGCACATCCCAAATGTAAATCCCTGGGTGCTCGAGGAGACCACAGTAAAGACAGCTTATGCCAGATGACAGTTTCAGCTCTTTGGGGTGACACTGCTTTGAAATTAGGAGAATTTTAGAAGCACTTCACAAGTTTTTTCCCCATTCTGTGCTTCTTTTTCATGACTTGAAAATGTGGTCAACCATTTTACAGGGAACACACATTGATACCTGTCTTTATCGTTCTTTCTACAATGTCATCACTCGACTTGCCCACCTTGTTTTTTTCCTCTCACAGAAAGCCGCTGCTAAAGCCTCAGTGAGTGTCTCAGAAAAGGATGTAGCAGCCACTCCTCCCAGAGCCAATCCAGACAGAGGCCAGACAGAAGAGTCCTCTGGGTATGTCAGAATAGTCTGCAGCAGCTTAAACACCAAGGCTTATAACACTTGCTGTATGTTTAACATAATTTTCCTTGAAACAAAAAAATCAGGTATTTATGTCTCTACCAAAGCTGCATGATCAGGGAATCCATAAGCTTTTGAAAGTAACAAGAGCTGATCAATCACTGTAGACCAAATTAAGGCCCTCAGGGGCACCCGTAACTCAACAAAGCACCTCATGTGCAGATCTCTGTGCTCAGTGTGCTGTCAAGTCAGAGCAAAGACATTTAGAGCATGTCTTTTCCTACTGTTTCACCTCCTTCACAACTCTATCTCCCGCCTCTCGCCTTTATCCAATAAAATCAGAATCTCCTGAAGTAATAATCAGAAAAACTAACAAAAAATACAAAAATAAAAATGTCATCTAAACATATTCAACATTCTTAGATCCAAAATGCTAAGCTATTAGGTTTCAGAGCCTGTTTTCAGTTTTGATATTCTCTGCTCAAGCCAGTATTATTTCATTTTATTGCTATAACGCAAATAATGATTTAGCGCAAAAAGATGTGTTTCAACTTTATTATTATTGTTTTGATTTCATTGTAAAATCTGTTTGTTTTTTTCTCACCCAAATATCGAAATAATGCCCCAAAAGTGAGAAGTCATCACAGATTTAGACTTTACAGTCGTGCTAATTATGTTAGTGGATAAAAACAGAATATTATATGTAATCATTAGAAATCTGTGGCAAATTAAAGCAAACAGATGGTAACTTCAACTTTTGCTGTACTTTCTATACTTTACAGTCAAATTTATACCTATATGAAAACAGTGTTTGGCAAAACACAGCACGCCCTTACTTAAGGTGATGTACCAAGAAAATGTTTAGTGTCACTGATTAAAAAAAAACTAAAAAGAAAAAATTCATTTATTCCTCCATGGAAACTTGTTGCATTTAATAAAAGGCAAGATTTTGCACTTATGATCCCAAACAGTATCTTTGAAATGTATCAATATTGTATTAATTCTAACAGTTTAATTTCTTGATTGTGATGAAACACCTACTTAGGGGTGGGCGATATGGCAAAAATATCATATCACGATTTTTTAAAAATAAAATCACGATCACGATTTTATCACGATTCTTTTTAACATTGATTTTTCTATACTGATTTGCATGTTTGACCATTTTTTCCTTATGTTTAACATTTAAAACATGTAAAACTCTAAAAGAAAAAAAAAAGGACAGTTAAAGCCAAAGAAACTTTCTGAACAGGTTTCAATTTAAATAGTGCAGTTTTTATAAAAATGTGCAATAAATGTAAGCATAAAAGGTAATGAACATCAATATCAACATTATCTCTTAAAGTGCAGCAATTTAAAACAAATGTTATCTAACTGCAATGCCTATAACCTGAGTGAATAATACAGCTGCTTTAGAACAGATTTTTGTTCAGACATCTTCAAGCTTTTATCTCCTTTTCTCTTTCTGCCATGGCTTCATGCTACATAATAGGGCTGAACGATTTTAGGAAAAGATTGAATTGCGATTTTTCTGGCAGATATTGCTATTTCTATTCGATTCACGATTTTCTTCAAATCAAGCTTTGGGATATTCACATGTAGGGCTGAACGATTTTAGGAAAAGATCTAATTTCCATTTTTCTGGCAGATATTGCAATTCACGATTGTTTTTCAAATCAAACTTCAGTGCAAAAATCACTTTGTTTACAGTACAGACAACAGTTAGGAAATAAATGATGAAAAACACTAAACACATTATTCACCTTTAACAGTGATGATAAATAATCTGTTTTCATTAACTTCTACTCCTAAACAGAAGCTTTGCGTTGCTGACCTGCTTACCAGCACTTTTAACATATAGATTGTCTACAAATTTGTAAAACAGTATGTGTATAATACTTGACACAACAGATCCTGAGTCGGTCAGGAGCGCTGCAAAAAATTGCAGCTTTGGCGATCACAAAATTGCATTGTCTAAAATTGCGATTTCGATCTGAAAACGATAAATCTTTCAGCCCTACTACATAACCAAACAGGAGATCCTACCGTGCACTGCGCTTAATGTGCTACGATTGGCTAGTCTGGTGCACGTCAAAGTCTCTATGCCCACACAGACGATCTGACGATCTTTCTGCTTCATGACGATATTAAATAGTTAGAATCCTTAATGATTTTATATCATCATATCGCACACCCCTACACCTTCTTAATCACAACAAAATCTTTTAATTTACATTTGGCACGCATCTGTGTGTAGCTGTACTGCATCTTCTTCCATTAATTCACATTAATCTTTTTCAGAGATCCTGAAAGATGGAGGATTGTAGCTGATTATACATCCATGAAGATCGACTCACTCCCTTATTTTTTTCATGGCAATTATTGTGTGCCCCAGGTAATTATTGCTGTATTGTTAACAGTATGATTGTCATCTTTTATAGTTGCTGATATGATATTTATTTAAAGCCTTACAGTAGTTGTGATTTGATGTTTGTTTAATTTTGTGTCACTCTCTATGTGCACTAGCTTGATATTCAGTGGGCTCCTGATGAAAATTCAGATGTAAGTAATCTCTGTGTTTTTAAGATTGTATTTTATGATATGATGTATCTATAATGAGTATTTTAATCTAATGCATGATTATAACTTCAACAGTCACAAAGTAAAGACCATGAAAAAGTGATTGAGGTGAGTGTCTCTGATGAGATTTGGATGGAGGTCACACAGACTGTTTGCTGATTTTCTTCATGGAGAAATGTTTTGAAATGTTTCCTCTGCAGGTGTCAGAGCCGTGGCAGTGGCTCAGTCTGGACATTAGAGGACCACTGCCTAAAACTCTGAACAGAAACAGATACATGTTAACTGTGACAGACTACTACTCTAAGTGGGTGGAAGCTCACCCCTTGGATGCTCTACTTTCTGAGCCTGTGGTGCAGCACATTGTGGAAATCATCAACCACTTTGGATACCCGCTAAGGTTTCTGTCCAGACTGCCACAAGACCTGGTCCAGAAGGTGAGTGCAGTATGACTGGAGTGCTCAGGAAAATAAGTAGAGATGTTCTGTCTCATTTTAATCATGAATTATACATTTTGCATGAAAACAGTTTGATGGTAATTTCAGTTAACTCTTTAACAGTAGAAGCATTTATGGTGAATTGATTTTGCTGTAATATTTTTGTCTTCATCGCCCAGTGTGTCAACTTAATTTCTTTCTATAGATCAACAAAGATCTTAAAGAGAAGCTGAAGATCGATGTTGCTCTCGTCATTCATCATCTGCAGATGAGCTCCACAGATGTGATCACAGAGGGAATGATAGACAGGTCTGTGCTCAAGAATCTGAAAGTGTTTGCTTTGGTTTATATTCAAATGATAAGTGTTGCTCTGAGACATTGGTTATCAGCCTTTCTTGGAGTTTTTGATTCTCGGCTGTTTATTTAGATGGACTATACCACAGCCAAAATAAAAAAAAACTTCTCCTGTTGACTGTGGTATAGTTCACAGGTCCTGCCTCTGTCTCTCTGTGGGAACAGATGAAACAAAAGTCAAATTATTAAATCAAAAAACACATTTAATGACTTTTTTCACTTTTTGTTGTGATCATGCACTTACTGTGCTGGTAAATTCCAAAGTCCAAAATCTGTTTTGATGCAAAACAACACATTTAATATGAAGCTTGATGGCTTCTTGTTGAACTCATAAGAGGATTAAAGCCTCATTTTTATTCCAGTATTAGATCAGTGTTATTTACTTTGAAAATATACAATGCTTGATAAATTTATCAGGCATTCCCAAATGTAAAGTTTATATCACTGCTGCCCCAAATCAACAGCATGTGTAGCTAGAAAAGCACTCGGAGAGCGCAGACCTCCGCTAAGCAGCACAGTTCCCAGACGCTGATCCGGATCAACACCAAAATTAAATCACTTCTTTCTTTTCCCATGCTGGACATTTCCTGAAAATTTCATCAAATCCATCCATAACTTTTTGAGTTATTTTGTTCAGAGACAGACGGACAAACTCTCCCGAAAACATAACCTCTTTGGCGGAGGTAATAATAACCAAAATAATTTTAATGCTTTAATAATGGTTAATGCACCAGAGTGTAGGAGCTATGATATTTGATATTAATATAAATGATAGTTTTAATGCTGCAGTATAGTTACCTCCGCCAAGGAGGTTATGTTTTCAGGAGAGTTTGTTTGTTTGTCTGTCTGTGAACAAAATAACTCAAACAGTTATGGATGGATTTTGATGAAATTTTCAGGAAATGTTCAGCATGGGAAAAGGAAGAACTGACTCAATTTTGGTGTTGATCCGGATCAGTGTCCGGCCGCCATGACGAAAAATGTGATTTCTGTGAATAACTACTGAACTAAAATAGATATCATTATGAATCCAATTGCTAATGGTATGTTTTCATGGTCAAGGAATCTAAATATTGAGATGAAATAAAGGTAGGACTAATATTTATGGTGAAAATCACAATATGGGTGAGGACTGTGGCGCTGGCAGAGGTCTGCGCTCTCCGAGTGCTTTTCTAGTTAGCATTGTAATCCATGATTTTTTTTTTTTTCTAACAAAAACAGAAAGAGTAATTGATCACATCTTTATTTCTGGATTAAGATGTCAAATTACAGTTATTTATTAGTTAGTTATTAATTAATATTAATATAAAACATTTGCTTGTATACATGTCTACCTGAAGGAACCTTCTCATTCATCTTTTTTATTGAACTTCTATTTTTTTCTGGATATTTTAATTCTGATGTATTTTCTAGTTAACTGTGTCTTAGGTATCTCTGTTCTTTTTGAAATTTCTCTTTTTACAACTTTAATCCTTAAAAGCCTCCCATGGACTGGTGATGAAAATTAGCACTGTGCTATAAACACTTACAGCAGTGCATTTGGGACCTGTGTATATTTAAATATCACAGCATCAATATCACTGTGTGTCCATGTGTGAATTCAGCCTGAAATTCTTCAGTCCAAAATTTCAAGTCAAGGCCTTTCTCAACTCTTGATAATGGTAAATATACCGGTAGTCGTGATAGAAATGTTTAATAAAGTGTGATGTAAAGAGACTAAAGTGTGGAAGTTAAGACTTCAATGCAGGTGTCAAAACCAATGAAAGATTGATAACTCCACTTCTGTCCTGTAACAAATGTCACAGTCCCAGCACAATATTAATGTTCATATTACTGTGCATGTGTTTATGTATATACCTGATGACAGAGGAGAATGGCAGCAGCTTCTCTCATGTATATTCTCCCTCAGTGTTGCTCTCCATTTGGTGTTTTAACTCCTCGTGTGCTGTTTTCTCAGGATGGTCGATGAACTCATAGGAGAGCACCCTCCCGACTGGGACGTCTACCTGCCCGCAAAGGTTTTCAGTCTTTGTTTTGAGGAGCATTCAGAGACGAAGGAGAGGCCTTTCTCTGTGCTCTGCTGTGGGAAAGTAGAGCCAGTTAAATCACCCAGAGAACTGAATGTAAGTGTGATTCCAACATCTTAATTTGGTTGTTTAATAAAGTATATGCTCACTTTTGTGTTTGTGACTCGCTACTTTACAGTTTACTGAATCAGCGATCCAAGAGAGCTCCTTTGTGGTTAGATAGAGGAAGCTTATTCGGTGAGTTGGATTGTTTTGAGTGTTTGTTTGCACTTTCAAAGCATTTCTGTACTGTAGGGGAGTTGCTGTGTGTGGTTTAAAGGAGTATCAGTGAATCATAAAAACAGGAATATTTGGGGATTGGACAAACATAGATTTAAATCTTGCCTTACTCATAATTGTCTTTTTTATATTTCAGTATAATTTATGTGAGAATCAAACCAGACGGACCGGGAGAGTTGGCCTGACTCTGTCATCACACAGTGCTGTGATTTCAGCATCATGGCGACTGTGGGAACCAAGACGAGGAGCATGACAAGAGTTATGAGGGCACGTGATCGATGAAGCTCTGCAGCCCTCTCTTCACTCAGTCACTTGCCAACTTGAACCTGTTGAACTTGAAGATTGTTTTTGAACATTTTTCATCTATTTGAGTGTAAAAAAACAGGCTGTAAATGTTACTGCAGAATGAACTCCTTTGGTACAGCAAATGAATTGCTGCCCTGAGATGAATGTATACGTCAAAAACTGCACTGAAACAAAAAGGGCACATGACTTCACACTTTCTGCAGGGGAAACTGCTTCTGTTTAACAAACATTTTTGTATGCACCTCTGTTTCTGATGCTCCACTGTGGTATAAACCCAACTTTCATTTGAGCAGCTAAGTAAAGGCTGTTGCTTCTGACTTTTTGGAACTTTTATATCTATAAATTCTGAGTTTTATCAGTAAACTTTGACTTTATGACAGATCCATGCATTGAATTATTATTTCACCCATTCAAAATGCAGCAATAGCCTAAAACAACAGGTTATCATGTGATGTTTTTTAACCTTCTATGGTACAGTGTTGATCACATGTAACAAACCCAATTTTAGCCTGTGAGGAAACTCCAAAAATGTGTTCTCAATGCTAATTTATCATGACAGGAGTAAAATATAGGACCTTTAAAATGTGTCAAAATGATTCATTACAGTTCTTAAATGAAAGTGATTTTAGTTTTAGCTGTTCTGTGGCACGTCAACTAAGTGCTAAACTGCTAAACTAACTTGCTGCTATCTAAACTAATAATTACCGTAAAATACCAAATAAACGCCCGGTGTAGCAGTACATTTTGACAAATAGACGCCCATTCCAAATAAACGCCTGGTGTAATTTATTCGGCACAGCGTACGAGCTACGGTCAAAGTTTACAAAACACACATGCAACAACGCTGAGCTCACAACTGACAGCTGACACTTGAAAAGAAACATGATCAGACTGAACCTTTACAGTTATTTGTCTCTCTGGAAATCCTGTCGGCTTCTCCTCCCTCTGTATGTCAACAAATGCATGTTGGTGTCAGGCGCTCTGTTTCACAACAGTGCAGCTACACTCTACGTCCACAGAGGACACTAGAGAGCAGAAAGCCAGAATCTTACAAAGTAGGGCTTTGAAAATTCAACGAAGAAGACGTTGCCACGGCTGCTGTTTGTTTTTTGCCCTTAACTAACGTCAGGAGGCCGGTCACGTCAGTTAGCGGTACGTTGCTGCTTATCACCATGTCCCTGGTGCAGCGAAAAAAGAAAAGAAGTAAGACCTTAACTTAACTACCAGTCGTTCCTTACCAGTATGACCAGACAAGAGTGTAACAACAGTACTGTAATCATGCCTTGAAAATGTACAGTTGTTATTCGTACTAGTTTAAATAAACAATTTGATTATATTTACCATATATTTTATTTTTTGCTAAGTAAAATTTTTGTGCAAAAGGAATTAAACGCCTGTCCCAAATAGTCGCCTGGTCCCAAATAAACCCCTGGTCTGCTCAGTAATTGAAGCAAATAAACGCCCCAGCTACTATTTGGTATTTTACGGTATGTCAAAGTTATTACTGAATGTTGGTGGCAAACATCGCAGACTAGCAAAGTGACATTAAATTTAGCTAATGAATTTGTCTAATGTTCCAAACTATAGTATAAAGGCTTTGTGAATTTGATATAAAATAATATTACTGCTTTTAACATTACCAGAACATCACATATATGAAACTGTTTTACCTTAACAGACACCCCAACGCCCCAGTTGCACGAGTAAACGCTCTTTCTTAGTGTCTGTGGTTCAAAAACTGTGGTTGTCCACTGAATCCAAAGATTATTAACCTTCAGTGCTGGTGAAAACACTCAAGTTTTTCAATGTGGATATTTTACATTACTCTCACAGACAACCCATACTAGAGTTACCAAATTAATATCCTTATTTCTCACTGATTAGATTTGGCCTGGGCGAAAGTTGTGAAATAAGAAGTATCCATGTAATGTTTGCGATGAAAGGAGGCCCCTGATTGGTGGAACAGGCCAGATGGACACACATCTCCTTTTGGTTTCTGTGATCTGCTGACTCAGGCAGTTTCAGTGGAGTTAGAAGACTTAACCGAACACACTGTGGTTGTTCACACCTTCAGCTCATATGTGATTTTTCTCTTGATTCAAAAGTTAAAACCTCTTCACCGAATCAGGAATCCAGATCAAAGTGTGGGTCAGCACTTCCTGAGTGGAAACCATAATAAATACCAAAATTCAGCTTATTTTATGTCTTGAAGCAGATGGCTTGAACTGTACGTTTGTCACAGCTGCTGTCAGTCCAGCTGGCCCCTCAGTGCAGGGACAGCTGAAATCAAGAAGTGAGTCCTGATTTATGACAAGCAGTCAAAGAACAGCTGTTAGTTTCACAACACAAAGACTCACCAGATCAGCAGATGCTGGAGGTCTGCTTCGAGATGTTTTAGTTTAGTTTCACTCTGATCCTGTGAAGGCGTACTCGAGCTCTGACCAGAAGAGGAGATGCTGCTTAATGAGAAGGAAAATATAGTTAACATAAATGTGCTTCCTTGAATGATGCTGCCAGATACTTTCAACACAATGTGAAAGCCTCTTTTTATGACAGTAATTTTTGTGTGCAAAATATGAAACTTAAAAAAAACATTTTTCACATTACACAGACACACATGGACAACATGTTTAACTCGGTGTTCCTCCATACTCTAACATTTTTTATTAAGAAATACTCATTTCAGATTTTAAAAATTTGATTGATTACTTCAGACAGACCATTTAAATGACCAAAAAGGAATATATCAACCAGACTAACAAGAAAACAAAATATTTCGCCAGCTTAAATGCATCCTATAAACCATATAAAAGATAATGATATTGGTGGTAACAAATGAGGCTTATACCTTCTTTTTATTGATACAAATGTTTTTTTTTTAATTCCCAAGAGGAAGTCTTCAAAAGGATAAATCAACTATCTAAACTCGAGTATTGTTACCCAATCTATCTATCTATCTATCTATCTATCTATCTATCTATCTATCTATCTATCTATCTATCTATCTATCTATCTATCTATCTATCTATCTATCTATCCATCTATATATATATAGATATAGATATAGATATATATATAGATAGATAGATATCTATATCTATCTATCTATCTATCTATCTATCTATATATATATATATATATATATATATATATATATATAGATAGATAGATAGATAGATAGATAGATAGATAGATAGATAGATAGATAGATAGATAGATAGATAGATATAGATATAGATATATAGATATATATTGTTTCTGGCTTTTCTAATTATCAAATTGTTTATTCAACACTTTTTCTATTCTTATCTTGAAATTATTTATTTCTCTTACTGTAAAATCATCATTTATTGTCTTAGTATCGTGTAGTATTGCTTCTGATTTTTGATTTATTTGATTATGATAATGTTTAAGGAATAATTCGTTTTTGGCTTTATTTTGTTTCTTGTTTCTTTTCTTTTTGTGGTATTTTTGTGGCTTACTTATTTGTATATTGTTAATCAATAGTAAAACAGTTAAATGATAAAATGTAGGGTTAAGTTGTATCATTGATAGCATGTTTCTTTAAAGGCAACAACTCGCAAAAATATGAAATACTCTGGAAATTAGAAGTGCTCTGAGAGCACAACCTCCGCCAAGGCATTTCCAACATTGTCAGGGACATGACTGTCAAAGATGTGAAAAAATGCACTGTTAACACATCATTGGAAAAAACTCCTGGATCTGCATCTGTTTTTAGATCACCACCAAAATCTTATCTCTTTTTTTCTTGTGCCATGACCAACATTTATATTTTTTTCTTACATTTTTGAAAAATTGACAAAAAATAAATTAAAACTAACACTGACCACAAGCATAAGCTCCTTGGTGGACGTAACAACTCTGCCATACAATAAAAATTGAAATAGATAGTCCATTGTCAGTTAAACTATTGTGTTAATTTATTACTTTATAAATTATGTCAGTCACTTTACTTGTCAATCTTGAATGTCCTTCCAGCATTCTACCATCGAGTTAGAATCTAGTGTTCCTTATAGTATGACTTTGAAGTGTTGTATACATAATAACAAGCTTAATGTTTCACCGACTTAATTTCTATGAATATAATCCACCTCAACTCAAGAAAAAGACATCCCACAATCAAAACATTATATCTATATTATCTTCAACAATGCCATTACCATCCTGGGTTAAACTGCTGCTCCTCATCCTTATATTTCTTTAAAGTTTGTTATTTGCATATTATTTTAATTTTGCTTTCGGTTTTACTTTTCTTACCATCATCTGTTAAACAATGAAACAGCAAATGATAAAATATTGTTTGGAGGTAGAAGTCGTGTTGATGGGGATATTTTCTGTTAAAGCAACAATTGGTAGAAGTTGGAAAACATTTTTAACAATATTAAATATACAGGAGAATTGGAGTTATGAATGAAGGTCACACTTTTGTAGTACTAACAATGGCCTCTAGGCAGCGACATTCTTCTTCAGCTGGTTTAGGGTATTAAAACAGCGGTAACTCTCCCGTGCTGCCCCCTGCCGGTCAGTCCCGCGGCTGCAGGTGTCAGTCTGGCTCTGTTGTGATCTCACAGTTGTCGCCGTTGCAGTGGAGGCGTTTTTTTTCTGTGTGCAACCAACCGCAAGAAATGGTGAGTGAGGAAAACAGAAACAGCTCTGTCTGTTCTGTCTTTAGACTGACCAAATCTAGACGTAAACCTTAACCGAGTCTTTATTTCAGTGTTTCTGTCTGTGGCGTCAGCAGCTGAGGGAAGTTTGTCCCAGAAAGAGATCATCAGAAAGCTTATGCCTTTGTTTAGCTAACCCCGAGCTACCGAGGGTTAGCTTCCAAATCAACACACCTGCTAACGTTTTGTTGACATCGCCTCACGTTGCTGTTTACGTTCTCAGAGGTTGAAGGAGAAGAGTCGAGATAAAGGGGCAGAAAATCTGGGAGTGTCTGTTTCTGCTGACAACTCAACCAACAAACTTTGCTTTTGATCAGCAGGCTAACTAGCCGCATTGAAGCTAACTGGCTCAAGTTGTCAGTAGACAGATTTTACTAATAGACGCCGCAGTTCAGCTTTTCACACGCGTTTGCGCGGGCGCCATTTTGGAGAGGGGTTTTGACAGCTCGAGCAATGTACAGGCACTAGTATATTAAATTAACATTACGGAAGTTAGATATGTTAAAAAAGTAATTTGTTATCTGATAAATGATAAATGTGTATTTGCAATTAAAAGTACAAGTTAACAGTGTAGGAAGGCTGTGGTGTGTACTGCGTTTGTTGTAACATGTAAGGATGCTCTCTTGAAATCTTTGTCTCATGATGAAATGAAAGGAACAAATGTATTGCATTGATATGAGCATATTCAACCTTGTTTAGGCTTAGAGTAAATTGGGAGTAATATCACTGAGTTTAATCATCCTAATGAAAATAAATAATTTATGCTTGTTTCAGAGATACTTTAGGTGAGTAGGGCATCTATATGTTATTACTGCTGTCAAGGAGGTCATTTTTCTGTCAGCAGTTATTAGTTTACAGTCAGGATAACTCATAAAGTTATGAGCTGATTTTGATGGAATATTCAGGGAAGGTGTGTTATGACACAATGAAAGAGTGATTTTATTTTGGTGGTGATCTGGTTGCAGGTTCATTTTTTTAGGTATTCGTTAAATGTGGGAGATGGGACAGTCGGCAGTATTTTTGGCTCTGGGAGGCCACATGTGGTCCCGAGGCTGCCAGTTGCCCACCCCTACTCTGACATAAGATGATACCATCTGGGAAAGCAGCTGGATCCTCCAGACACGAGACTCCATGTCTGATTCAGAGCAGATCCATCATGCACAGCTTCAAGCTGAAACAATTGTTCCCAGTTTAAAACATCTGGGTGTTGTGACAGGAGCTGCGAGTCTGGGTGTTAGTGATGCTAAAAGTGTCATTGACTGACCTGTGTTGATTGTGACCAACAAAACAATTTGTCAACTACCTATTTCAAAAATATACCTTTTTCTGATGTGGACTTTCCCAGATGAACTGAATCTTAGCAGGTGATGGATGTGGAACAGCTCATCTCAAGTTCTAGATGAGAGAAAATAGTTGTCCTCATTTAAAGACCTCACAGAAAACTATTAAGAAGTTTAAACATATTTCAGCCTGTTATTAGTATTTTACATGGAAAGAACTGACGGATTTGCACTGATTTTTAAGCTGTGGTTAAACCTCTGAAATATGGCGCCTGCATAGACGCATGCTCGAAGCCCGACAGCAGCATCTGCGTGTAGTTGTCTACGGGCAGTAGCTGCTTTTGCCTCGCTTAATCTATAATTAAAACTTTAAACTTAGATTTTTAGTGTTGACAGGTTGGTGTCAGCATTTTGGTGAAGGTACGTTCAAGCGCTTTGTGCTTTGTAAAAATAATTTGTGTTGTTTTTAGAGAAGCTGTCATTGTGTTCAGTAGTTTACATAGCAACAGCTAGCGTCACAGTGAGCTAAGCTAGCTCATCATGACGCTATGAAGCAGCTGCGGCACTGAGGCTCTTTAAACTCCACTGCAGGAAGGGCTGTGACTTCATGGAGCACACTTCCCAGTCATTTACCGAGTTACCCCCTGATACTGGCACAGTCAGCTTCCTCAACTCTCCGGCCACACAGTTAAAGTTATGTCAGTACAGGAAACAAGACGCAGTCGACATAATTGGCTTTAACTGACTCCAGTCACAGCTACGTTTCCTCTGAAAACCACGGATGGAAAGTCACAAATTGCACATATTCAAGCCCCTTTAAACAAGTAACTGTGCGTGTTCTTGTACTTGAGGATGCTTTCTCCTTCAGTATTTTCAGGGAGAGGGTGTTTTTCTTACCTACGTTTTACAAACAGTCTCAACACATTGTACCACGATGTGACTGTGTCCTCGTGAGAGAATATTTCTACAACTAAACTTGGCTGCTGTCTTTTTTGCACTTAGTTATGAGGATGTTTCCATGATTCACCATGGATTTATTCCTGTGGTTGTTTTTGTCTAGTACGTCAAGGAAAAACAATACTTCCCACCTCTACCTGTCAGGTATCAGAGGTTTTGCTCAGTTTAAACACTTCATCTTGAGCAGCTAAATGAAACTTTTTGTCCTTAAAATAAAACAAACACTGGCTTTCAAAAGGAGGAGTGGTGTCTATCTCATTGTTAAGGAGTACCCTGTTTGCTTGCTGTCAGCCTTATGACAACAGACTGTTGAAAGATCTTCCTTTTCAAGAATTTTGTGACATTACTGAACGCCAGCGTTTCCACCTTTTGCAGTGTGACAAAATGACCAAGTCCAAGCAGACAGAACAATAAGAGAAAAAGGACAGATGCCGTTCTCCTACCTCAAAGTCATTGCACTGTTAGAACAGCTATCAGCTGCTTTTCCAGTGTTCAAAGTTGCATATAGTTTTTGTCAGAGTAGATTAATTGACTTTTCATGTTATTTTTGCAGATTTAAATTCAAAGGAAATCCGTTTTTTTTACTTGAGTGAAATGTTTTTGTTCTCTCTCTGTCTCTTGTTGACTTGTGCACACTCTGGATTCATGCCTCCATATTAATTTTATCTCTGTGTACTCTCATCCCCACTTTCACAAGATATGACACATTACATGAAGGATGCATTTATACCACTTCCAGTCCAGATACAAGTACTTACATAGATGTGTATGCACCAGTATTTGGAATTAAAATAAATACTTGATAATAGTACAGCTCCTGAAATGAATTTTGTATTTTGTTTTGCTCACATCAGATGTTTCCTACCATTACTTGTGACAATTTTGACAGTGCGCATATTGCTGCTTTATTTTGGTCTTTTTCTTTATGTTAAAAAAAAAATCAACAAATACAGATATGATATTGAGACAGTTTTGGCTGTGCATCAAAACTGGTGATTGGTGTGTTGTAGAGTTTCTATAAAACAACAGTATTATTGATATTTATAACTAGAATTTGCCGTATGACCAGTGAAGTGTAAGCAAGAAATATTTGTCTTTTCAATCTTGACTGGCTCTGCCCTGTTTTGATTTGAACTGAATTTAATTCTAATCAAACTTACTGCAGTTTTGTGAAGTTTTAATAAACCTGATTAAAAAAATGGACAGAATATTTGGACATTGGGTTAACTTACATGCTTATGTTCCTCTGTCTAATTTCCTCTCTCCCCTGCTCTCACCCAGGATGTGTTTCTAATGATCAGACGTCATAAGACGACCATCTTTACAGATGCCAAAGAGTCTACCACAGTCTATGAACTGAAGCGTATCGTGGAAGGTATTTTAAAGAGACCACCAGAAGATCAGAGGCTTTATAAGGTAAACCGGAGCATCTTTTTAGATTTAAATATTCTCTGAGTCACTCTGAATACCACATGTTTTTACAATTCGCCACGAGCATTGTGGAGATGATTTTATTGGAGTATCTTTTTTGAAATTTGAAAGTGTTTTTAGCAACTTCTAGAGTATAAATGAATGATTATCTAATTGATGATTGAGGGATGGATATGGGCAGTCCTAATGAAAGCATTGTTGTCTTTGACAATATTTATTTGAATACTGAACAAGATTTTGGTAGGAAAGCAACATCATGTAGTAGGACAGTAGCAAATGAGCTGGGCTACTTGCCATGCGAAGAAATGCCCAACTGTGTCTTTCTTAAGTAGGGATTGTTTTACCAACAAATGCATCTAAAATATTGTGGAAAAGATCCTGCATCATCATAGCATCAACCTAAGGCCTTCATATATTCTTAGTTATTTGCAAATTGAATTTATATGCAAAGCCTTCTCTTGTTTGTTTCAGTCTTGATTACTGTAAACAAACATGTAAAACAATGACTCAGTATTTTAAGGTACAATAATATTGCAACAGAACAATTTAAAAGGCTTCATAACACAAAATGTGACCCTCTGAAAAAAAAAAAAAACTGTTCACATGTGCACTCTGTACTTTGGAGCTTCTTTTACACACATTTTGTGATGTTTAACTATCTATAAATGTAAGGTGAAAACAAACCGCCAACTCTTGTATCTTTTTTATTTGTTTCTTTCCAGGATGACGTGATGCTGAACGACGGACAAACTCTTGGAAATTGTGGCTTCACAAATCAAACAGCTCGACCTCAGGCCCCAGCCACAGTGGGATTAGCTTTCCGTCAGGGAGGTAAGAAGTAGACTGCAATTTCAACCTGATATCAAGCCTTCATATGTCAATTTAGTTTATCACTGAGCACATAAACATTTATACGAATGAACTGAGTCATATCTCTAGAATTACCAGGCCACAGAAACATGTTTTGCTGTATCAGATGAAGGCCACACAACTTTCTGTCCAAATATCTGTTTTATTCAATGAATGTTAATCGTTTTATGTGAATTTTACTCTTCCATTAAACATAGGCAAGAGGGATTTATCTGATTTGTCAGAACTGTTTTTTGAGTCTGACCTCTGAAATGTCTCCCCACTGAGTTCTCTGGTGTTTCTTGATTGCTCTCTGCAAATAGACACGACGAAGGGCCAAATAGACTTGCAGCTAAGGCCTGGCACACATAAAGATCCATCAAATCTTCACTGATTTTGAAACTTTGAGAGAGCCCACACATGTAGACAAGTAAGGGAAGATTTCAGTTTTGGTCTTGCTGTGTGTGTTGTCACAAACAGAGAGACTTTGCACACCACACATCAAGCGACTCCTTCACCAAAAACCAGGGACTCAGCTCTCACAGCTTGTAATCTTGAGTGATCAGATGTGGCTTTAGAACAAACAAACATGGCAGACAACATCAGGAGGAATTTGTGATTAGTGTATCTACCAGCTAACATGATGTACGTGGCAGTTATGTATCTGTCCAGCTCCTCTCCTGATCAGTTTGATATTCATGCACAGATCACGCTGCAGAGATGCTCCAGTTTTGCTAGGGCTCAACAAATTGTTCCTCCATTTTAGATACATACATTCAAGATATTAATATTAAAAAAGCATTATATAAACAGTATAGATTTCCCCTGCGCTCTCCCCGTATGTACAGCTCTGGAAGTCACAATAAATTTCATTTTTACAATTGCCCTTGAATGCACCGCTTGACACACATGCGCAGTAGTGGTAATCTGGGTTAGCCGTGATGTCCCGGGAGAGTTAATAAGCAGTATAATCGCTGTCCGGCAACGGAGCTCAAAGTTTTGGGGCATTTTACCAAAACAAAAAAGAACAATGTGCAATGCAAAATCTGCAAGGCAGAGTTTGCCTTCCATGGCAGAACGACAGCGATGCATAAACATCTGAAAAGGAAGCCAGTCGTGGCTGATTTAATTTCTGAAGAAGTGGGACAGTCGTCTCGATAAGCTAACTGGCTAGCTAGCTGCTAACATTAGCGTCAACAGTATGGTGACCAGACGTCCCTGATTTCTAGGGACAGTCCCTGTTTTGGATGACCTGTCCCTGTATAAAGCTGTCCCCGAAAATGTGCCTGATTCCAGTGTTTTACTATTGTGCGTCGACTAGAACAAAGGTTATTACTACAGCCATGTAGGAAGCAGAAAGCATGAGGGAGCAGGCTGAGTGCAGACTAGCCGTTATTGTGTTGCCAATCTGCTCATTAAAAGTGACTGTGGGCTTGCTCTTCTACTTGTGTGAATCCCTCAAGATCATCACCCAGCTGCCCACTACAAAGCAACACATGAGTGTGGCTGGCACTCTATCCTTTCTTTGCCCCCCTTTCCTGGTTATCGAGCCTGCAGGAATCAACCCAGCAAACCCCCAAACACACTTAAGCATGTGGCTCATGCACAACTACGCAAGTGCCATAGTTGCCAGGTCTGCTCATTATAAGCGATTTGGGCCACCAGCTGCATGCTGGTGCAGTACACTGCAGTTCATGCATGATATGACTCGTTGACTAATCACAAAAATAGTTGTTTGTGGCAGCCCTATATCTGGCATGAGTATTGAGATATGAAAGTGTCCATATCGTGCAGCCCTACCACAGGCTAATTACACTATACTGCCAAAAGTATTCGCTCACCTGTCTTGACTAACATATGAACTTAAGTGACATCACATTCCTAATCCATGGGGTTCAATATGATGTTGGCCCACCCTTTGCAGCTATAACAGCTTCAACTCTTCTGTGAAGGCTGTCCACAAGGTTTAGGAGTGTTTATGGGAATTTTTGACCATTCTTCCAGAAGAGCATTTGTGAGGTTGCGTACTGATGTTGGATAAGTAGGCCTGGCTCTCAGTCTTCGCTCTAATTCATCCCAAAGGTGTTCTGTCGGGTTGAGGTCAGGACTCTGTGCAGGCCAGTCAAGTTGATCCACACCAGACTCTGTCATCCATGTCTTTATGGACCTGCTTTGTGCTCTGGTGCACAGTCATGTTGGAAGAGGAAGGGGCCAGCTCCAAACTGTTCCCACAAAGTTAGAGCATGGAATTGTACAAAATGTCTTGGTGTGCTGAAGCATTCAGAGTTCCTTTGACTGGAACTAAGGGGCCAAGCCCAGCTCCTGAAAAACACCCCCACACCATAATCCCCCCTCCACCAAACTTTACACTTGGCACAATGCAGTCCCACAAGTATCGTTCTCCTGGCAACCTCCAAACCCAGACTTGTCCATCAGATTGTCATATGGAGAAGTGCGATTCGTCACTCCAGAGAACGCGTCTCCACTGCTCTAAAGTCCAGTGGCGTGCTTTACACCACTGCATTGACTCTTTGCATTGCACTTCTTGATGTGAGGCTTGGATGCAGCTGCTCGGCGATGGAAACCCATCCATGAAGCTCTCTGCACTGTTCTTGAGCTAATCTGAAGGCCACATGAAGTTTGGAAGTCTGTAGCGATTGACTCTGCCGAAAGTTGTTGACCTCTTCTCACTATGCACCTCAGCATCCGCTGACCCCGCTCCGTCAGTTTACGTGGCCTACCACTCGGTGGCTCAGTTGCTGTCATTCCCAAACACTTCCACGTTCTTATAATCCAGCTGACAGTTGACTGTGGAATATTTAGGAGTGAGGAAATGTCACGACTGGATTTGTTGCACAGATGGCATCCTATCACAGCTCCACACTGGAATTCACTGAACTCCTGAGAGCAACCAGTTCTTTCACAAATGTTTGTAAAAGCAGTCTGCATGCCTAGGTGCTTGATTTTATACACCTGTGGCCATGGAAGTGACTGGAACACCTGATTCTGATTATTTGGATGGGTGAGCGAATGCTTTTGTCAATATAGTGTATATAAGATCATCTTTAGGACAACAAATAATCTGCCTTTGCTGACTTTGGTTTGAAGAGGGATCTGGGCTGAAACTTGGGCAGATTACCTTGTTGCATGTACCCTGCTTAAGTTCATGATGCGGCTGAACAAGTGTGCAAGCAATAAGTTAAAAGGCAAGTATATCTCAGGTTTTATAGTCAATTACTGTGAAATATAAAAACATCCAGGACCAGTGAGTCAATGAAGAGAAAATGAAATGTATTTTATCTAGCTGCACAGTCCAGCACCAGATGATCCACGGCCCAGCGCTGGTGGATTAATCTGATTAAGTTAATGT
Source organism: Scarus forsteni (assembly GCA_036419115.1). Taxonomy (NCBI): domain Eukaryota; kingdom Metazoa; phylum Chordata; class Actinopteri; order Labriformes; family Labridae; genus Scarus; species Scarus forsteni. Next base: position 20,919,135 of record JAZDUH010000084.1, read on the forward strand.
TAATGTTCGACTGATCTGTTAAACTTTTTCTGATGAATCTTTTCCTTTTCTCTCTCACTCTCTGCCTCTGTTCGTCCCTCTGTGTTGTCTCAGATGATTCATTCGAGCAGCTGAGGATTGAGCCGTTCTCCACTCCCCCAGAGCTCCCTGATGTCATGAAGCCCCAGGACTCGGGCAGCACAGCCAACGAGCAGGCTGTCCAGTGAGGCAGGGGGGCAGGCGAGGGACGACCAGCGGGGACGCACAGGGGGGTATAGAGGGAGGATGCACGGGGGGAGGGAGGGGTGGACTTTTGGGAAGAGACGCCTCAGCGGGCGAGTTTTACCTCGCCAATGACAGACCTTCAGCTGGGCAAAAACAATCACAAACACGGATTCCCCTTGTTAATTTGAGGGCGGGGGTTTCAAAGTGGTTCTTTTGTCCTGAAATTGGTGAACGCATGCTAGATAATTTGAAAATTTCACACAAGGCCCTTCAAAGAAACCTGGCGGACTTGTCACGACACTGTCAGCCGTCCATGGGATTGGTTAAGGCTGAACATAAAGAATTGTACCTCGTATTTAATTGATTCTAGTCTTTTTTGGGAGTAAGGTCCACTGCCTTACTTGTGTTTTTTTATTTTGCTGGCTTCAATGTGGGAGTTAAAAAGGTGTGACATTTTTAGGCTTTTATGTTTGTGTGTTACTTTATTAAACTATTAACATGTTTTTGGTCTTTGGCCTGAATATGTGTTGCGACGATAGCTTGGAGTTTGTGAATTTCTAAGTTACTATCTGTATTTCAAAAAAAACTTTGCAACAACATGAATCTGAAAATAAAAGATTCACTTGTTGGCAGAAGATCAGGCATTAAGATGAACATTTCTTCTTCTCTGTAGTTGTCCTTTTCACACTGTAGCGGCTCACGCTCAAGTTACTGGGACTGAATGCACTCAGTTGTGAGTTTCTACGTCACGTGTCATACTGGTGAGGACCTGATGTTCAAATGATTCACAGGCAAAGCAGCAATCAAGAATGAATTTAGTTCTTTTCATCATTATTGCTATTTTTACTTTTATTAACAAAGGAGGGAAGAATCAAATCCCCCATCCTTGTGAACTGTTATATTGTGTCCCAGGACATTTTTGGATGAAAAAAAACCTAAATTGATTTAAGTTTAAAAAACATGTAGAGGTGGGCTGCTGATTTGACTTTTTATAATCCCACAATCATCGCTCTTAAAAGTTCAGGTCATGCTTTAGTTGTGTTTATTATACACCATAAATACCTTAATGCACAATGTTTCCCTTAAATTGAAAGTGAAATTAGTTAAAGATTTCTCCACATCAGAATGTCAAACCGCATAACTCTGGTTCTCTTAATTCAGGAACAGACATTAAAACAGAAATAGTTCATTAGTTACAACAGGAATCTATTTTCTGACCTTATGAAAACACATTTAAGAATTGAGGCTGTTAAACAGTGGGACATGATCAAAGTTGCACTTGTAACTGATTTAACATTAAAACAATTGTTTTTCAACCTTGTGCATTGTGATGATTTTTTAATGTTTTGTTTTTGATGTAAAAGTTTATGTGAAGCCTGCAGATGCAGAGTCTGAGAAGTTATTGAACTTTTAAACATAAGGCAGTATAAATTATTATTTTCACTGGTAAGATGTCTTGAATTTAGATTAAACATGGAGAAAGATTGTTTTTATCAGAATTTTGACTTTCTTGATCAGTGTTTTCTAAATTTTGAGATCAAAGAATCCTGATTGACTCAAATTTCTAAATTTCACACTAATTCTCTACATTCTGACTTGAATCAGTCATATCTGACAGTCTGACTTCTGAGATCATACTTCTAATTTTGACATGTGTCTTGGGATTCTGACTCCAGGAAAGGGCTTTCCCCCCAAGATCTTTCAGATTAAAGTCAGAATTCTGACTCCCTCTCTGAAGTCTGACTTTCTTCCAAATTTTTTGGTCAAAGTTGGAATTTTGGCCTTCTTTTTTTCAAAAGAGAAGATATTATAAACTCAAAGCTTGTAGTAAGTTTTCAAACATTATCATCACTCAGCTAACCCTTGTGTATCCCTCCAACTTACTACCTTGTTGGGACCCTTCGCCCAAAAATGTACATGCACAAAAAATAGCTATAAAATCTTCATACATCAACCTGTATTCTGCATTAATTGTACAAAACTCTTCAGCGCCACTCAAACCTACCAAAAATTAAACATCTTTTTTAGGATTTTAAGCTTATATGCCAGTTTGAATACCAAAAAGATACTTTGTATGATGAACAGTGTGTGTGGGGGGATCAAATAGCTCGTGATTAAAGTATTGGATATGTCAAAAAGTAGCAGCAACATTGACTTCTTGGCAAAGATTTTTCTTTTCAGGATTTAAACCCTTTAAATGCTTGTTTGAATGAATGTACCACTTGTTTAGTTAAACCCGAAAGCCTGTTGTATCAAATTTGATATATAATTTTCTGATTCGTCTATCTGATCAATACAATCAACAAATTACCAAAAAATCTGAATACAGTTGGAGAAATGATAAAACTGTCCTCAAGTGGTTATCAGTTGCCAAAAATACCTAAAGCATCAAGTGAGACAAAAAATAAATGTTACATTTTAAGGAAATTTAGATTTTTGGTGATTTCAGTGGAAGGTGAAACAAGCGTTTCAGCTCCAAAAAAATAATTTTCTGGCTATAATGTGTGTTTTCTGGCTTTAAAGAGTAAATAGATTTTTGCAGAAAAATGAATTTTTTTGTTTTTTGTTGGTCTGGAGAGGGTGCCAAAAGTGTCAGTAATGGATAACAGACCAGCTGACATTAAATTAAAGAATTAGTTTACGGACGTTTAATTGTAAAGTCGAAAAGCCTCATTTCTCTGGATGGATGTCTTTTACTTCATGTTTTGGATATTCAATTGCAACATCGGATGGACGTCTTTTCAATCGTCTTCTGTGCGTTTTAATGGAGCGTCGGATGTGGGTCTTCTATTTAATGTTTTGGGACTTTAATTATAAAGTCGGATTTTCTGTCGACTTTTAATTAATTGTGATGTCGGATTGACGTCTTTTGGTAGTCATGCCTGTTCGTTTTTATATAGAGTTATCAACTTTTCTATCAGTTTGCTTGTAGTTTTTTTAGTGTAGACAAAAACAACAAAAACTTGAAACCAAAATCAGCCGTTACGAACGCTCCGACTGCCCCTGAACGCAGCACACGTTAGCATTCAGGCCAGTGTAGCATTTAGCTAGTGGCCCCAACTGAGGGGGGAGTTGCAGCTTAGCGTCTGTGTGTGTGTAATTTAACAAATGAACCAGGTAAGACTGGACCATTAGAAACTCGCTGTCTGTGTAAAATGGACATTAGTGAGTGTGTGCTGTCGGCGGGCAGAGCCGTTCTGGACATGGTGGAGCGGGAGTGGCAGCCTCTGTCCCCGGCAGAGCTGGACCAGCGGCTGGATCAGGCTGTGGAGGAGATCCTGGAGGCTGACCTGATAGCAAAACTGAAAACCCAGCCTCCTTCCACTATATACGTCCATGTACTGCAAAGTCAGGCTGAAGTGCAGCCTCAGATCTTACAGTCAACAAGTGATCCACAAGAGGAAGAGGAGACCCTGGAGTCCGGAGAGTCTCTGCAGACTGTGGACGATGAGACAGTCCAGGTATCGGACTCTCTGCTGTAGATCCGGAGACTGTAAATCCTAAAACTACTTATTTGTCCATGCAAAGAGACAAGAAATACATACAAGCACTCAAATGAATATTTTCAAGTTGTATTAATCTGGGTTTCATGTGAATTTTCTAACTGGACATTTTGTTTATATGTCATTCTTGCAGCTTCATATTTAGTCCTAGTTTTAGTTCTTAGACCATGGGTGCTCATAAGTTGAAATCCCTATTCACACATGCACAAAACAAAAAAATGACAGGATTGACCTGGGTAAGCTGCATGCCTTAACCCCAACAGCAGGGTTTTAAACACTCAGTGTTGTCATAAGTCTTTTCATTTTAAAGCCCGGCTAAAGAGGTACATTTAAACTTTTCATTGCAAAATTTTCCCTTTCTGTACTGAAAGTAAATTTAGACATCTACTGTATCCATGTTCATCAACCATGTTTCCTTAGAGTCCCCCTGTGGCTTTACCTAAACAAAGTCAACCCCCCCACCTCATATCTACACACAAATCCTGATAAAATAAACATCAGATATATTTTTGCGTTATGCAAAATACCTTAAAGTTTCCCTGTACTGATCTTTTAGTAAAATTATGCACCAATCTCTGCAGGTGTGAAAAAGATTTGAGTAACATTTTGATCATTTTCAAATCTAGATTAAAATTTCACCCTCAACATAATTATTTTAAAACTTACTTTTAAAGTCTTACTGTTAAGCTTATATAATTGAATTTCCCTTATTTTTAAGTAGCCCTTTGAAAAAACTGTTTCATGTCTTAATTACTGACAATGTTGGTCGTCGTCATGGTGAAAAAATGTCTTTTTGATATATCTAACAAATCTTAGTTGTTTAATGCTTTTGTATTGCATGATACTACTGATTTAAATGAAGTTGTTATTTGTTATTCAACAATAACATTAAAAATAAGTTGGGGGGGAAGGTAATTAAAGTACCAAAAAATGCATTTTTTGTAGTCTAAACCAACAAATTAAGCGATGTTTGACTTTATATTATTGTAATCAGAAGAAATAACAGTGTGCTATTGCATGTTTTTCTGTTTGGTTGTTTATTTGTTAGAAAGATTACACAAACTACTAGACAGATTTTGCTGAAATTTTTAGGTGATGTTGGTAACTGCCTAACTAAAAAACTATTCCATTGTGGTGGTGATCCAGAAAAAGGACTTTTGTGACCAATCGTTTATGCTCAATAACTGTCTAATAATATCAACATGATTCTGAGTGCTTGGTGTGAGTTTTAATGGCCTAGGAATCATATCATGGTAACTCAATCATAGACTTACAGCTTATAGATGTAACAGCAGCACCTGAGCTACCTTGGCTCAGGTTCTCAGAGTTCTTTCTTTGAGTTTAAATTTCGGCATCATGTCGGCCCTTTGTAGTGTTAACAGCATTTTCACTTTGTTTTTCCCTCACATCAGCACATCGCAGACTTGCTTCAGAGCTCTAACTCCAGAGCTCGTATGGCAGGACGGGCCCGCTTGTCCCTGTCCCACACTGTCTTGCTGTCCCTCACGCTGCTTTGTGAGCGAGTCAGCTACCGCTCCGTCTCCCGCCGCTTCCACCTGGAGAAGGGAAACATCCACAGGATCTTCTTTTCTTTCTGCGAGCGCATGAACATGCTGGAAGAGAGGCTGATCAGATGGCCAGATGGTGGGCTGACTACAGTTCTGTTGTGTTTTTGACTTTGTCTTTTAATGTTTTGGCCGATTAAAGGACTGATTTTGCTCTTCTCTCCAGGCAGTGAGATGTTAGAGGCCCTTGTCCCACTCTGCAGCTTTGAGAAGGAGCAGGAGGAGCGAGGAGTCCCTTTGGTTTTGGGGGTGTTGGGACACACACGCATCCCTATCCGCCTCTCACTGGGTAAACACGACATGGAGAGCATGCTACCTGAGGCGAAGAGGATGAAAACAGAGGCCGGTGCTGACTCCTGGCTAAACCTTCAGCTCGTATGTGACTGTAACGGCCGGTTCTTATACTGCAGAATCAGCAAAGGATCAGAAATGGATAGAGGCGGCGCTCTTATGGACAAACTCAGACAGCAGCCTGAACTCCTGCCCTCAGGTTCCTTCCTCGTAGCCAGAGCGGGTTACCCACTCTCTGCTCAGGTGCTAACCCCATACTCAGGAGACCTCGGACCAAGTGAGGAGCTCTTTAACAGGACACTGGAAGGACACTTTAGTATTCTGGATCAGGCTGTAGCTAACCTTAAAGCCAGATTTAAAAGGCTCCACTATCTGGATATTGGAAACTATGACCGAGCGAGGGCTGTTGTGCTGACTGCCTGTGTGTTGCATAATGTATTTTTGGACATGGGACAGGTGCTTCAAGGAGAAGTTCAGAAAGAGGACGCTTTACCTGATGAGGCAGAGGGAGAGGCAGATGAAGAGAGTATACAGAGACGTGATGCCATCTCAGAGTTGATGTTAGAAAACTTTGATTCTGGAGGCACATGATGTGATAAATATTGATGATCAACTTTGGTTATGTTTGGTGTATTTCAAAAAAGAAGAACCTCTTTTTGACTAAATCTCTTTAAGTGTTGCCTACTAGGAATGCATGATATTCTTAAAAAATGTTCATTATCACCAGAGAATTGCCTAAAATGATTATTGTTATTGGCAGCTATGCCATTTTTGTTGATATACAGCCAGTTATATGGTCACACAAATGTGCCAAATTGATTCACATTTTATATATCGTCCATTTATATAGGAAGAATGTAAAAATGTACCATGATGTTTCACCTCATCAAAACTGAACGTCGTTTTTTTTATAAACCAACAGTATCATTTATTAAAGAACACAGTGTTTGTTTCGCTTCACATCCATTTCTAACAGTTAAAAGACTGAAAACAATCAGTAAAGTGGAGGCTTTGACAAAACACATTTGTATTGAGGATAACAAGATTCCAACTACTTTTTGCTAACTCCTTTTTTTTACAGCCCAAAGAAAATTTCAAATGACAGAAAAAAATCACAAACAAGTTTTAGCTGAAACTGCTGCATGTCTCAAAAGTCAACTAAATCCCATCGGTGAGTTCAGGTGCATGATGTCATTTCGTTATATGAAGGTTGGCAGGTACTCGATGTGGAGTGAGGGAGGCTTGTCTACACTGATACTGACGACTGTATTATTAACACAAAACATTATGATGCTTATTAATTTACTGAAAATATTCTGGGCTAGAATAAAGCCTGTGCAAAAATATTAGGACCTACTTCTACAGAAGCAGTAAATTATTATGTCTGTTTGAGAGACGAGGGGGAGGGCAGGGGGAAACAGTTACAGTAAAATCTCGAAGTTATTTTTCAAATCTTCCACAACAAAAAAATTGAAATGAACAGATATATCTCTCAGGCTTAAACAAAGCTCTTGATTTATATAATAAAATAAATCTTGACACAGGATGCCCACAACGTTTTTACCTCCTGCATCAAATTGTATATTAAGAGATGAGATATGGAAATCACTGCCTTTCAGAGCAGACATTGCAATTTATGTGATTTCATTTTTTGGTGTAATAATTTTGACCTTCTTACTCATAATTATTCCATTATCTTATAATTATACTTTATCTCAATTTTAATCTTCTATTCATAATTTAGACTTTTATCCCATATTTGGATTTTAAATATACCATGCTTTGCTTTTTTTAAATTTAATATCTTCTTAAGTGTGTTTAACATGTCCTCTTTGCGTGATGGAGCACTTCTACATGCAAGACAAGAAGTTGGTGGCGTCATGGCTACTCATTTTCATGTAATGGTGCCTTTAGCAGCTTGTAACCTTTTGTTCCCCTGGTGCCCTGCATGAACCTACCAGTGTTACATCATCATTGTTTTGCGTTTAGTTTAAGTCAATTTGTTTATGATAGCAGGCCCAATCGGAGACTACATAATGCAGAGCTTAATATGGTGCCAAGCAGTGCTTAACTGACCAATCACCACTAAGCTGACCTTTTAACCAATCAGAGCAGACAAAATTGAGACTGCAGAGTTGGTGTAGTTTAAAGGTCATTGACCCCCTTTTGATCATATATTAGGTTAAAGATCATTAAATCTGTACTCCAAACAGTGTCAAAATACTTTGATTTCCTCTGATCTGAATTCTTTTAGCGAAACAATGTGGGGCCATGTTTTTTGCCGGAGGCCTACAAATGACAAAAACTGCCCCAACCAGCATGTGAATTATTATATTGTTTCAACTACAGGTTAAGATCTTCTTCAAATAGTCTTCAGTGTGGGTAGTCTTTCTGTTGACTCTGCAAATATGACCTCACTTCACACATCACAGGTTGTTGATATTTGGTATTACATGGAGGCACACTGGTGGAAAATGTAAATGTGCCAACATGACTGATAATCAAATGCAAAAATAGAACATGCTTGGACCGCTGTCCATGTGTGACATTAGAAAAGAGTCTTTGGTTAGATGTTCAGATCCATCTGAGGTCTATTGTCCATCTTTTGAAGTGTCCGTACTGCTGTTCTTCTGAGCCAGGCTGGAGATAGCCTTGGCCAAGTTGTTGATGGCGTCTATCTTCCTCTCCTCCAAGGCTTTCTGCTGCGCCCACATGTTCATCTTCCTCTCCTGCAGCTCCATGTAGAGCTGCAGGACATCCTGAGGAGGCCTGGGAGCGCAGGGAGCAGCGGCGGGAGGAGGTGTGGGGAGAATAGGTGTGAACTTTTTGCTGGCTATGGCTTTGGCCACTCTGGTACCACAGAGCTTGGCCCTTCGCTCAGCTTCGATGTCCTCCCTGCTCCTGTCCAGGACCTCGTGCATGGCCTTGAAGAACTCCCAGTGGACGGCGGAGGGCCCGAGCCTCTTGGCCCTCTCAGCGTTCCTCCTGTATGTGGCCAGGATATTTCTCCACTTTAGATCACACTCGTACGCCTTGACAGTCACATCGGTGACATCTGACTCTTGGAGTTTTGCGTTTACTTTCTCTGCCACCATCTCCCAGAGTTTCTTTTTCTTGCAGACAGGCTGCTCAAAAGCTGCGTCCATTTCAAGTCTGGTGTTGATGAGGTGCCATGTTGCCTGCAGTGTCCATATGAATTCTGGGAAAAGGAACAAAAGTGCAAATGTATTGTCAATGCTTGAAACATGTTGTTCTGTATTATGGTGAGACAAAAGGGAAAAAAGAATGAAGGGATAAAGTAAATGTTTCATATGGAAGAGGATAAAAGGGCCATTGGAAGGAAGGCAACACTGAGATGGAGATTATTTTCATAATGCACTTAGAAAAAAAATTTTTTTTTAGGAAAACAGTTAAATTACCAGGAATAACGATCAATTATAAAGCTCAATTTTATTGCTGGGTTACTGGGTGTGTTGAGAAAAATAAATACTTGTCAAACATAAACAACAAAAACAAAAAGATGATTTTCTTGCATTTTTCTCTTTTAAAGGGTAATCACTGTACAGTGCTCAGGCCACCCAACTGACCCACAAGTTTGACAAAACCAATATATTTAACGTCAAAATCACAAGATGAAAAAATCATACTGTATAAAAAATAATTAACTTTGTTCTACAAAAGCAAGGATTTCCCCTAATTATGGTTTTATAAAGTTAAAGAGAAAATTACCTCTTGTTTTTGGGGAAAAAAATTAACAAATCAATAATCAAAGATCAGTTATAAAGCTAATTTTATTTATATTTTATGGCAAATAATGTATTTTCTCATGTTGACAACATTTAAAATTTATGCCCAGCAGCACTGAATAAAAAGAACATCTGCATGTGGTACCTTGGCCTTTGGCATACAGCAAAAGGATGAGAGAAAGAAACTCTCACTTCACCTAACCTGCTAAAAACAAGCATATTTTGTACATGAGGTACAAACATTTATTAACCATGTGGTGCATTACCCAGAGACATTTACACAGAAAACAGTAAAACTGACTGAACTTGGTGTTCATGGTGACCCTGTCCCTGATATTTTTCGTTTTTTGTCTCTGCAATTTAACTTTATTCACAAAGTGCAACATTCTTTAAAAACAAAAAAAAGGTAATAATCAGACCCTGATATTCATCCTTGGTTTCTTTTACACTTTGAGAAAATTGTCACGATGTGGTAAAAAGGGTCAAAATTATGATGAAAATAAAACTACAACATCTGCAGTAATATTGAGATTAAAGATGTACAATATTATCAGACCATTACTGGCATCAATAGATATTTGCCTAAAAAGTTGATTATTGATCATTGCTGATATTTCTATCCATTATTTTGGCTGCCCAAATTGGTGATTCATGTCCCATTGTTTGCTGTAAAATAGGCAGAATGTCTCATAATGGTTTACCCTATCATCACTGAGAGACTGCTTAAATAATTAAACTGTAATTTCTTAAAGGATAAAAGGTAATTTCTTGCTTTACATTTGTATTTAAGACAAATAAACTCTAACAATGAGAGGAACAAGTCAGTGTTTAGTAAGGTATTGTGTTCTTGATGGAAATATACCAAGCATTCCCAATTAAGATTAATTGTTTTGGGAAAAGTACAAATCTTGTGGACAAGTGAAAATTTTACATTGAAAGTAAGAACAGACATACTGGGGGAGAATAATGGAGAGATGTTGGGAGAAATTGTTAAAATTAAACCTTTTTTTGCTCCCCACAAAATGTGACATTTTCAACAAATTTGGTCAAATAGGCCAATTCCTTTTTAAAGGAAATTTTAGATTATAAATCTTACAAAATATAAGGTTCATACAGCCCTTTTTGGACAATGACTTTTAAATGTTGAAAAGTCAAATGAAAAAACAAACACTGAACACAGTTTAACAAATAAACGCTGAAATGATGACATTGGTCAAAATTTGTCCCAATTTCATTCACTGCTGTTGGATTTTATTCACGAAATGTTATTATCAACTCTACTGAATGTATTTATTTTTCTCTTAGTGCAGACTAAAACTCTCTCTGCACCCATTTTGATAGATAATTCAATTAATCTGGTACCAGTTGTCTCATTAAAACCCTCTTACACACTTTCTGTGATCAAACGTAATATTACATTTGTGTTGTTGACAATAAACTGAAGGTTAGTAATCACTGCAGAGGCCAGGCCCACAGCAGGCCCTCCCCGTCCACACACCGTGTAAACCGGACCCTCCTCGCTTCATTCGGTGAACGGTTCCCCACTTTAGTCCAAATCTACTTACCTGCTCTGGTTTTATCCGTCGTGTCCACACTAGTCACGACTGTTTCCTTTCCTTCCACTTCAGTGTTTTGTATTACAATTGTTTCGAGCACTTCCATTGTTTCAAACCGTAAAAAATAATGTCGGAGTTAGTATGTTTTTGATCAGCGGTGTATCTATCGTGGAATTTAACAACCTTTTCGATTCAGCGATGAGACTGCTCGCACCGGATAAAGCGATGATTATAACAACGTCTCAAAGCAGCTTGGGAAAAGTAGTCCGGTTGTTGACACCAACGAGCCAGGGTTGCACGTTTTAAACTACAATCCCTAAACGCTGTATTTTTTCAGTTTATGCGGCCCAGCGACGTCGCTGCTGGAAATGTAGTTTATTATGACAAAGAGAGTATTGGTAGCACAAGTGACTGCTGAGGAATGGACTACAACTCCCAGGACATATCAACCGCCCCTCCTCCTCACTGCCTGCTCCCTCCCTCGATCTCTCCTGTTTTGTTGTTTGGCTAAAGATGGCGTTAGCGGCTAACACAGGCGATTGCATTTTGATTCATCAAAATTATTTGACCAGTGGCAACAAAGTATTGAGCCAAACGATATTTAATTCGTCACTCAGTGTATAAAGATGCATTATATCAGGAACAAGGCACGTTTATTCCGTACAGTTACGTTAGTTTGGCCCTCGCACGATGTAGGCCTATTTTAAAGGGAGTGGACGGAGGCTGTTGGAACTCAATCTCCCATCGATGACTGCGGCGTCAGGTGGTCGTACTTTCCTTATACGGTATCTATAGTTTCTTGACCTCATTAGACCATTGTTTGCAAACTTTTTGATAAAATGCCAAAGGGAAAAGCGTGAGAAAGTAAAGAAGTTGAGTCGTAGCTTAAAACAGAAGGACTTTTAATTTACTATCATGTTTATGGAAATCAGTGCTTGTCAGTATGTTGATCCCTGTCTGAGCTGGGAGGAATAAAACTTGAACCAGTTGTTTATTAGCCAGAGGGATCATGGCTGTATCACCTGTCCTGGGTGATTGGAAACCAGCACTGGCATCCTCCAGAGAGGGGACTCCGTCATCACCAGAGTCCTCTCTGACCTGGTGCTTGGCTCACCTCTCCAAACCAAACTCAGGTGCTGAACATCAGGGACATGGAAGGTCTGACTCAGATGGAGGCAAAGACATGGACAAGAGGTCCAAAGTCTCTCAGTGGCGAGCACTGGTTGCCATAAGGACACAGCACATTAAAGGTGACAAGGCTGGCATTGCGAGATTCAGAACGAAAGGCGGTCTCAAACCTCTGCTGGACCTCCTCAAAGACCCAGAGTGCTCCAGGAAAACTTTGGATGTGGCTCTGAGTATCCTTGCAAACTGCTGCACTGAGCTGGAGACGCGCACAGAGGTGAGAACTGAGGGGTTCATTGAAAAAAAAAAATGGTGTTATTGTCAAGTTAATGCCACTGAATAAAATTGCTCATAATGAAAATGTCTTCGACGACAGGTCTGTAAGCTTGATGGAATAAATATTGTGGGTAAGTCGCTATTTGCATTCATGTGAGACACCAGTTTTTTGGATTGAAATATGAAAATCTATCTTGTAATATTTAAAATCAATGATTTCCATTTCAGTGGAAATCCTGAAGAGAAATGTGGCGCTGGTGACCGTCCAAAACCGAGCAGCCCGGGCTCTGGGAAACTTGGCCATGGATTCAGAAAGCTCTGCGCTTATCCACTCAGCTGGTGAGTCTGGATAAATACGCAACATTAAACAGTCAGTGGCTGTAAAAGTTGTAGGAGGAACAGTGTATGTGTTATTTTAGAGCTAATGACTGTAAAAAGAGAAATGTTGGAGAGAAACAGCAAACACAACATAGCAACTTAGTTGGTGACAATGTGCGTTTACCAGGTTAGCATACCGTGTTTCATAAGGTTTGGTGAGACAAATAACAGAAGTATAGTACTCTAAATTAAGTCTGTTTGCTTGCTGTCCTCAGTGTCAACTTTCGTCCTTCCTGTGTGGTCACATTAGCCGTTACACGCTATTGGTTTCAACATTGTAGTCTGTTGTGCTTGTGAAGCGCGTTAATTGGCTCATTAATTTTAGGTTTCTTGAGTTGAAGACTTGCCAGTTTTATGTCCCAGTATTGATTCAGCTGTTGACATAGCTGTGCGTGAATTTGACACTTAACACAAAAGAAAAACCTCAACCCTAATAGTAAATATGTGTTGAATAACTAGCAGAGTTTGAGTTATTCAGATGCAATGATAAAGATTTTCCAAACCATTAGATTAGATAAGATAGAGCTTTTTTAATCCCTTTAAAGGAAATTAAATTTCCAGCATAGGACACCGTGTAAAAAAATCCACAGGAAATCAAAAAGTAAACAATTTAAAACAATTTGCTGATAGAAATGAAAAATATAACTAAATAAAAATAGAAAATATGGCAGCTGGCTTGCTCCTGATCCCTCTGGTCTTCCTGTTACTCCTCCTCCCCTGAAGTGAGGAGTTGTACAGTCTGATGGCCTGAGGGACACAGGAGGTTTTCAGGCATAGCTTAACGTTTTAAGATAAAAATGAATTGCTAGACTCTTAATTACACCTGTCTGTTTTAAAGTGCTATGATTGGCAAGTTTCAGGCATGAAATAGTGGTGATTTTTATATCCATTCATCTGAAATATTCTGAAAATCTCAAATATTTTAGCAGTTTTTCAGTATCATAACAGAGAATAAAATTAGAGAACTGAATCAACAATATTTTTGCAAGAACTTTCAATTTAACTGGTGAATTTCTGTGTTGTTAAGTTCCCAGATTAAAACTCTTCCTGTCTTGAACTTTTTTCAGGCGGTGTTCCTCTTCTCCTCCTCTGTGTTTCTCTTTCTTCTGCTCCATCATCTCCCACTCCTGCTCCACCCAAAGACCCCTGCCCCAAACTTGAGTGTGCTCAGTCAGCCGCCCGAGCTCTCCTCTACCTCTCGGACACGCCCTCTAACCGCCTCTCACTGCTCACCCAAGGGACCTTGTCTGCCCTTGCCCCCCTCATTGCCCCTGAATACCCGCAGGGGCTGAGGCGGGCATCTCTCAGGACCCTCCACGAGCTAACCCGGGGCTGTGGCGTTGAATGTGCCAGGGAGGTAACCCGCTCAGGAGTCCTGGCTCAGCTCGGCGTTATGGCGACAGAGGAGTCCAATCAACCGTATGAGGAGCTGGCACTGAAAACGCTGGCCAACCTGTGCTCCCAAGGCTCCCTGCGACCTTTGGTGGGGTCACTCGGTGTAATCAAGAAGTTCACTGAGGAGGTGAAAAGAGACCCTCTGAAGTCCGGAGTCTTCTTCAAGGCTCTGTGCTTGTGCTGCAAAGAGGCGGTCAATCGGGCCAAAGTGAAGGAGAGCGGTGGGTTGGAGGTGCTAGTCAGCTTCTTGGCTGCACATCAGAGTCACCCCCTGTCCCGACTCGCCATCCTGGCCTGTGTGGACTTTGTTTTTGATGAGTCCGCCATGGAGCAGCTGCAGGAGTTAGGGCTTGTCCCTCTGCTTGTTGCTCGGCTCGTGGAGCTCAGCAGAGGAGAGGAACAAGCTGCTGAAAAAACGGACATTAATCTCTCATCCAGTGTGTCTCCGACTGAGCTCCTGCCCTCGTCATGCTTTGACTCTTTTGACTTTCCTCCTCCTGAAGGATACAAGAAGGAGGAAGCCTCTCGAGAGCAAGGATCCTCAAGCTTTTTAAGTCTCAGGTAAGATAACGGTTGGTAACTTATTTAAAAGCTCTGGGAAAAGTAAGAGACACCGACCAAAAATGACCTTTTATAGTTATCTGCAGTGATTCATCAGGGCCACTCTTACAAATGATCAAAGAAAAGAATCCCTATATTATTTAAGAACGAGCACTGACAATTTTGGAGTTAATAAAGTATCAAATTTACGACAAAAAATAGAATTAACAAATAAATGCATTTATATATATATTTTTAAATATGTCCATTTTTAAAATCTCAAATTTCAACTTGATGAGTCTCTTGCATCTTCCAAATGAACTGCAGATCTTGATTGAAAAAATATACCATATTGTCGAAATTTTCCTGTAGTTTCTTCCAAATCGCCCAAATTTACAGCAGTGCATGTTGGGATGTTACCAAAAATGAAATGATTGTTGGCCAAATCTTCAAGTTTTCCAAACTGCAAAATCCAAGTGAAAGTATAATAAGATCTTCCTTTCACAGAAAGCATGATCTATGGCAAACAGCTTCATTTGATCTGTTTTCTTCTATGCAATAGGTTATTTTAAGCTTAATCAACCTGGAATTTGGTTTTGCATAAATTTACTTATTTTAAAACAAAAAAATCTTGTAAATGTACAACTATTAAAAGATATGCTTGGGCTTTTTGGCCCTTATTGATTGTAGAAAGACCGTGGATAGACTTGGGAAGTGAGGTTGGGAGAAAGAGAAGACAAGTGGCAAATGGGGTCATGGGTGGTAATCAAACCCAGGCCGCCTGCGTGAGACCCTAGCCTCATATATAGTATATGGTCGGTGCACAGCTGCAACCCACTTCACCCGCACTTAGTTTACAATTTTTTTAGATGCACAGTTAAAGGTTTTGATCTGAATAAAATGAGTTTTATATTTACTGTATGTAATATTTCTCCAATCTTTCCACCTTATAAATACTATCACAAATCAAGGTAGTTGGAATGTTTGTTCAAATGTGTTGATTTCCAAAATATTAAAACCACATGAGAAAGTAAAAATAGTAAACATTTCACAATATTGTTTGAACTGAAACTGTATTTTTCTATTAGAAAAAAATATATGGTGCTGATAACAAAGTGAGACTAGAAATGTGAAATGCTTAAACATCTCATAATCAAAATCATGTCAGAATTACTGTATGTGGCAAACTGGCAACAGGATGGTGAACCTACTGGTGAAAGCCACTCTTCTTACACTCCTCACTTGTCAGATTGAAAGTATTTTGTTCATTAAGAAGCCTAAATTAAGACAACTTACTACAAAGTTGACAACGTTTAAGTTTGTAGAGAACTGTTAATTTACTGGTGAGTAGTTTTTGAATTCTGCCTAAGTCTATGTGAGTCTGTTTACTCAAAATAGGTACAAACTGGATCTTAACCCTTGTGTTCAAACATTAGTATTCTATTGTCCAAAAAGATTATAAATATGTTTTGAATTGAGTCATAAATATTGTGATTGCTTTCTTGTTTTCTTGAGTTTTTCATTTTTTAATCCTAAATAGAATTGTTATTTGCTTGTCAGTAGAAATGAATATGATTTATCAACAACATTTTCTAATATACAAGTACAAATATTAGAACCAAAGTGGACTATAAATTATATACCGAGCTACATTTTTAATGTGATTCATATGGGTTTTTTTTTTTTATCTCTTCTAAATTGTAAATCCACAAACTTGTTGCCTTCTCTTCAGGTCCTGGTTAATGTCTGAGGGGTTGATATCTTCAGAGGGAGACCTGCTGGACTCACCCAGTGTGGACAGTGAATGGGGAAGTCTTCAGACTTCAACGTCATCTCCTCAGATGTCTTCCCCAAACCCTGATTGCTTTACCTCTCTTAAAAACTCATCCTCAGCCCATACTAATGCCTCTACCGTTACTAAAGTGTCATCCTCACCCAACCCAAATGCTTCCTCCATTCCAAAAAACGTAGCTTCACCCAGTCCGAGTACCCCTTCTTTTTCTAAAAAAGTGTCATGTTCAGCCAAACTTATGCCAAACACATTAAAAGTTCCTAATTCAGCTCCTTCTAGTCCTCAACCCTCCAACTTGCCAAGTTCCTCCACCATCTCATCTCCCACTAAAACACCTCAAACTCCGGTTTCCCCATCAAAGTTCTCCTCCCCTCAGAAGAAGAGGCAGCGTGCTCAGTCAGCATCATCTCTGACTAAGTTCAACCTCGACACTCCTCCCTCTGTGTGCCGCTCCGTGGCTTACCATCACCCCTACCACCCTGAACCCTGGACCCCCGAGTCACCCATCCTGCTGCTGCTGTCGCGTTTCTCCCATGCCACAGATCCAAGCGCCGCCCTCGTCAACTCTGGCGTCATGTCCGGTTTGCTCTTTTACCTCACCCAGCACCAGGACCCCAGTGGCAGATGCCTCAGGATGCTCTGCAGACTGAGCTGCAACCCGAGCTGTTTACAAGCGCTGGTCCGCACGGGCTCGGTCGCACTGATTCATCATCACCTCTGCCAGAGAGAGGGGGAGACGGACCGAGTTAAAGCCAAAGTTAAACAACTTGGTAAGATACAGAGCTTATTGCACTTTAAAAAAATATACTATAGGCGAAGTATGATGGAAAAAGGGACACTGCAAAATCAAAGATGGCAGATGAGGCAACAAAGATTTTTCCCTTTGTATCAACATTATGTCTAATTATTAGACACGTTTACTGTATCTTGACAACATACTACAGGAAATATAAAAGTGTATGAGGCTGCAGTTTACCTGGAACCAACATTTTGGTGGTAAATAATGCAACATACCATAGTTATTAACATATGACCCTTTTCCACGAGCACGCCTTGGCCCTACTCTACTCGATTTGCAGCGTGTTTCCACTAGCCTGGTACCTCCTAAAACAAGCTAGTTTTAGTACCTACTCCGCTCTGGTTCCAAGCGAGCTGAGTCGATACTGGAAGATGACGTCACCAACTGCCGGCTACTGATTGATCGGACAATGTCGTCATCGATGAGTCATGAGCGCGACGACCTAGCATGCTAGCGGGAGCTACCATTGGCTTACCCTCATACGTCTTTTCTTTACAGCTTGATTGCTCTCGTCCTTGGCCTCATTCTGTTGTATAGCTTCCAAAACTCTCCTGTGCTTCTCAAAGGGTATTTCTTCTTGCTACCTGCAGCCTTCTCCTGCTTTCCTTTTTTACTCAGTTTGTGACAAAAAGCCACAGATTACTGCGTCGCGCTCAAAATGACGTCACTGCAGTGCCGCTCAGCTGTTTACAGTGACACTGCACCCGTTGAGCAGGCGACTGGGGCTAATGGAAAAGCAACACATGGCGAGTAGAGTTGAGTGGAGTAGAGAAGGGCTAATGGAAAAGGGCCAATATTTTTCTCTTTACTTGTTTGCAGTTATCTTACATTGCCACTCACAGCGTCTTAATTAAGTCCCTCTTTTGTGCATTACAAGAAAAGCATTACATATTTTTATCCTTAAGTTTATAACACTTCAATCCATTTTCTGCGTAGGCATTGCTCTTCTCAATAATCTGCGTGTCCAGTGTGAGTCTGGATTTGGCTCGGGAGTTCTGGCCCATGTGATGCTGTCAGGCTCGGAGTTGGACAAGATGAACTGCGCACTTTCTCTGCCATTAATCAGCAGGTAAGTGCTAGTGGGAGTTAAACATAATATGTGTTTCAGGACATGAGGTTCTGTTTTTACAGTGCTTAAATAACGATCAAATAGTCTTCTCTGCCTTTGACGTGGTGTAGATCATTTTGAAGGCCATCTGTGCAATTTCCAGTGTATATTTTCAGACCTGAACACTATTTGATTTTCAGACCTGAAAAATCTTGTAAAAGCCACCCTTTCTCTTAGACACATACAGCTGCATAGAAGTGCTGCAAAACATCATTTAGAAGTAACAAACTGCATCTCAAAATAATTTTGCCATTTTCTTTTAAGTCTGGAGACTTGATAAAATCCTGCTTAAGTTGAACTTTTTTGATGGAGCTCACTCACAAGGGGCAGCAGTTGCACAATTTTTAAGGACTTGTGCCAGGTACCAGAGGATCATTGGTTTAATTATGGTAGAGCCAAACCAAAACAACTCAAAGGTGCCAGCCAGTTTTCTGGCAAGCACCCCCATTGCTCAGGGCAGGGGAACCTGTAAATGCAACATTTTAGAATGAGTGTAAAAATGAATTTCATCGTGGATGATTAATAAAGCGTGTTTTTCACAGTACTCAAAGACAGTGTGTATTTGTTGGTGGGTCAGCAGGGTTTCCCTGCATGTAGGCCAAGCTAATAGCTAGAAAGGGAGCAGTCCTGGTGAAAAACAGTTATAAATAAAACATGTCAGGGCCTCTCAGTGAAATACTTGCAAGGTGAAACAAGTGTTGACAACAAACCGAGGGGGACTTTGACTTCCTTCTCTCTTACAAAGTCATTGCCCCAGAACATATGAAACTGTTTAGTTGATTTTTGCTATTTCAGTGTGACTTAAATAAGGCCTTATAAATGTATTTGTCATGATCCTGATGGCTTATCAGCGAAGTTACATGCATTATAAGGAGGCTATGGTCCACTAAGCTTGAGTCCCGTGGCTCCTTTTTTTGATGTTATTTCTTGCCCTTTCTCTCTTCTATTTCCAACTCTTTTCACTGATCTATACAAACAAAGACCAAAGCCCAAAAGTAGATCTTCAATGTGGATTTGTTATGAAAAATGTTGCAAAGATACAGTTTTTTTAACACCTGCTTCAAAATGTGTCTGATTTCTTGACAGCAACAAGTCTGTGTTGAAGAAGCTTCTCCTGGACAGTGGTGGGCTGCTCTCAGCTCTTCACCCAATTGGTTGCCATGATGACAATGATGATGAAGAGCACCCGGATGATTGTAGCAGGCCGCCCTCTGATTGGTTTAATTCACCAAATTCAAAAATGACTTCTCAGAACCACTCGCTCTACTTCTCCCTCCTGATTGGATGCCTCTCCACCCTGACAAGTGGAACTAAATTGGAGCTTTATAAAAAACACTGTAGTCACGTGACAGAACCTGACAAAGCTTCCCCTCCTCCCTCAAAGAAGCCTCGCCTGACCGACACCTGCCTGTATGGAGGTTCAGACTTTGACGTCCTTCTGCAGCTGGATGATGGGACTCAGGTCTCGGCCAACAGGGAGGCTGTGATGGGAGCCGAAGGGGAAGGCAAGATGGGCTCTGAGTACTTTAGAGCTTTGTTGGGAGGTGGATTTGGGGAAGCTCAGATTAATGCAGAAGACCCCATTTGCATCAGAGATGTAAGTGTGGGCATGTTGCTCCCAGTGCTGCATTACCTGCATGGATGTCGCCTTACCGTGGAAACTGCAGAGGAGGATGACAAACAATGGAGAGGACGGTGCCAGATATTGGAGAAATTAGTTCTTGAAGGTCTGGGAATCGGTCAAAAAGACACGAATGATCAGTCATCTGAACATTTTGCTTTTCACAAAACATCTTTGGGTGAGATGATGATTGGAGCATGCAGGTTTTTGGTGGCTGAGCTGCAGAGTGAGCTTGAGGATTTGTGTGTGTCCCTCCTTTTGCCATGTTCCACCAGGGCAGAAGGAAACACAAAAAAGACTGCAGTGAGACCGGACCAAGAATGCAGCGAGTCTGCCGAGGAAAAGCTTGCAAGTCAAACGTCCGAGATGGAGCTGACTGAAAATTCAGCCGGACAGATGAAGAAACCAGACAGCTCACTTCATCAGACTGAGAGTTGTAAAGCCTCTTTGTCTGGAGTGACAGTCAAAAGTTCAACTTCAGTTTACAAATCAAGTCTGTGTTCATCAATTCATGACAAATCGCTTGATCAGGAAGAGTTGGCATCAGGACCAAAAGACACCTCGACATCAGAGATCCTTTCTGCTCTCCTCCCGCACCTGTACTGGTTTTCCCAGCGCTACAGCTACCCTGCCGTGGGTCAGGCCTGCCTCTCTTTGCTGCTCGGCTGTATGGACTGTCCTCCAGCTTTCTCCTCGTCCTCACGTGCTGCTGATTGCCTTCGCAGACTTGCCAGAGAGGCAGACTGTGTTGAGACTCTGAAACAGGATTTACTAAGTTTGGCTACGGTCGCTCTAAGCTGAACAAGAACAAAGCAGATCAATAATAGTATGAATTAGGCTGGCAACACACAAGACAATTGTTTAAAGGTTAGGAGCCCTCAGACATGAGTTAGTCAACAGGTCTTAGCACTATAATACCTAAATTTAAGATAGCAGATGATTTGGCCTGAGCATGAGACCACACTCTTAACATTTGAAGTTATAGTTTCACCACAATGACTTTACAGACACAAGACTAGGGATGGGAATCGAAAACAAGTCCAGTTGTAATTTGTTAAAAAACTCCCTCAGGGAATAGATACAATTAGTCTTTTTGAGTATCAGTTCACTTATTACTTCTTTTCACTTTGTTCTGCATGCCTTGAAACTCAAACACTTGACACTGTCATTAGAGGCAGTTCACAAAAATGATAAAGTAGTAAAAAAGAATGTGGCAGATGAGGCAAAATAGTTAAAATTGTGGCCTGATTTTTTGCCAAAAGCTTGCTGCACAACCTTCAATTAGTGGAAACACTAGCATCTTGCAAAGACATTAATCTACACAGCATGGCTTTGAATGTCTGGGTTGTCATGTGACATAGCAGCCACTAAAAACACAGTATGGCCAACTTTTGTCTCCACAGGAAACTGATATAAGGGAATCATGGAAGAAACATGTTGATAAGCAGAATTGATGAAGGTATTTGTATCACTAAAATCCTTTAAATTCTCATCCCGACACAAGACTAAAAAACCTGGCAAGATGATGCATAACTTCAAAAGAAAAAAATGAAGGATTGCCTGGTGTGTTTTGCCTTTACTGCAAAAACTAGAAAGGATTCTGGTTACAAAATGGCTGAGAAGATGGATTTCGGTTTATGTTTGCCGCCATGTTTGTAAGCTGTAAAAATACGTAACTCCCAGTTGGTCCCAACCTGGAGTCCTAAATTCTCAAATAGGGATGCATGATATTGGAATTTTTGTCAATATCTGATGTGCTGAGATTTCCAAACTTATTATCATAGATACCAATATCAATGCCAATGTTTTTGTTAAGAGCATAAAGCCCCCACTTGGCTGAAACTGAGCAGCTCATTTCAAGGTGGCAGTCCATTTGTGTAATGCGTTCACACCGGACGCTACTTGTACTACCTCGGCGATCACTCTCCATGCAAAGTCAATGTACAGACGCTATGGGGCGGGGCTAACCCTCCCGCGATGCAACAGCCGCTTTTCACACTACCACATAGCGTGTCGCTCGATGTGAAAGTAAAAAAATTTGATCAATCAGCAGGTGTGTGCACCTGTGACGGTACCCCAGACAGATAGTTATTCATCCGGACTACAGATTAACAATCCATGTCCGTGTGGGAAACGTTTGTCAGTGAGGACATTAGTTCCGCCTAGACAGACCGCGGGAAACTCCCAGATGATGCTGCTGCAGGGCATCAGCTGCAGTGTTTTGTGGTTGATAAGAGAGTGAAAAGGATACAGCTGGAATAATGTCCGCTAGTACATCCTTTTATGTGATATATGATATGACCGCGGTGAAACTCAAGCAGACGTGACGTCACTGAGCGACGGCAATGGTGAACAAAGTGGGTTATTTATGGACGCGCAATGCTACGTCAGTGGGCGATGCGATTTTGGTAGCTGGGTCGCTTGCGGTGTGAACGCAACATAAGAGATAGATGTGAAGTAAGACAAGCAACTTTTCTCCTTTCATAAATTGCACTCAGGTGGGACATTCAGCGATGATGAGGTGAACAGTTATGGTGCATTTGTAAATTCTGCCAATATTACAACCTATATATTGGGTATTTATTGCCAATTTGTATGACTTAACTATCAGTTGTAAATTTAAGCAAAAATGTTTGATCTGCCCAGGCTGATAATTAACCTTTTTTGGCAGACATATGCCATATCATGCATCATTAATATCAGATGCTTGATGTTTATGGTATGAGACTGGGGACTCTCACCCTCATAGAGGCACTGAAATAATCAGACCTCAGGACTACATGGATGATTTATCGGTTGAACTAAGCCTGAAATTGCATCATGCCGTACTAGTCAGGCCCAAAATCTGAGTTAGAGTTGTGTTGTGTTAAGCCAGCCTTGAAAAGACACGGATTATGAGTTTCTGCGTAAAGCTCTCTCCATGCCTCTGAAAACAAATTACCTCAAAAACAAGCTGTATAATGAATTTCTTTAGCAAAGAACTGTGGATTTATTTTCATAAACTGAAGGTATACATTTCTCCTTAGTTTTGATGTAATCTCTTATGAACTGTAACCCGCCCCGGCATGGCACATTTTTATTTTATTTTATTTTGTTGGGTTAATTTCTGATGGCAATTGTGTTGTCTTTTTTAATTTAATGTGGTCATGCTGCCGTCTGTAATGCATTTCATAACTTTAATCTAACTGAAAGTAATGGTGGGTTGGTTTGAAGCCAGTTATTTGTTTTGTAAATAGAGGTGAAATTAATGAACAGATGAACTGTATATTGAAAGATTTCAACTGTCTACAGTGCATTTATGCCTCTGAGTAAACATAAAAGTTGGAACATCACTAGTTGGCTCCTGTTTCCTTTTGGTTTTAGTGTAATTCAGGACAATGGCCTCAATCAGTTGATTGAGTGGCTTTGGGTAATACATTTAACTTGCTTTATTATCAACAAATGACAGTTCAAGAGAGAGGTTTTTATTTTCTTCACAAAAACACACTAATTGGATTTTGGAATATTTCAAAGCCTTTACACACAATGGGCGAGGCGATAAAACAGTACAAAGTTCCCAATGCATATTTGCACTTATGCTGTGTGTAGTCTACAAAAATTGAGCTACAGCAGTCAAACATACTCAAGTGACAGTGACCTGGGGCTGATTTTAATTTGACAAACTTAATGAGCACCTTTGGTTCCATCGAGAAGAGGAGACTCTGGTGCCTTTACCATGTAATTCAGGAGCTAAAACTGCATGACAGCTTCCTCAGGACAAACTGCTGACAGCAGTAGAAGATTTCGGATAGACAATTGGTCTTCTTACTGCAGCTCCAATATTATCTTCCACCATCTATCATTTTTAAAATTATTGTCATTTTGAAGACTGTGGTCCAGTGAAATGGGCTGCTGTGATTCAAACACCATTAAGCGGGCAGCCATGATGAATGTTTTGATGGACTGTGTTTTACTGTGGGGATAGATTTGTGTGAATATAATCAAGCAACACTTCATGAAGCAACTGACACTTAAAGAATTAAAGTAATACTACACCCAAACAACGATTTGGCCTCATTTTCTACTCACCCTCATGCTGAACAACACTGTGGAGTAGTTTTGGAACATCTAGGATGCAGCCAGAGATCTGGGGGGATACTCGCTGTCCACTGATATTGATATCATGACTTAGATAAGAGCCCGAACAAACAGCGTCCTTAAAAGTCCACAAAAAGTCGGCAATATTCCTCCATACTGCTCGTGCGCTGTAATCCAAGTGTCCTGGTAGATGCGTCCACCATT
This sequence comes from Scarus forsteni, assembly GCA_036419115.1. Classification (NCBI taxonomy): domain Eukaryota; kingdom Metazoa; phylum Chordata; class Actinopteri; order Labriformes; family Labridae; genus Scarus; species Scarus forsteni. Next base: position 20,943,315 of record JAZDUH010000084.1, read on the forward strand.
TACTCGAAACGACATCATTTAGCACATGTTTATAGCCTAAACAGTACTACTTGGCATTTCTATGATACACTTACAGGTGCCTACGGGAGCCGCGGCTGACCAAAACAAACAAATGCGCACTCTGCAATAACAAGGAGCGTAGAACAAGAAATCCCACATTCTGCTGTGAGCGACGGAGCCGTGGACAGACACAAAAGGGGTCGGCAGAATGTGGGATTTCTTGTGTTCTTGTTTCTTGTTCTACGCTCCTAGTTATTGCAGAGTCCGCATTTGTTTGTTTTGGCCAGCCACGGCTCCCGTAGGCACCCGTAAGTGTATCATAGAAATGCCAAGTAGTACTGTTTAGGCTATAAACATGTGCTAAATGATGTCAAAAAACAAAAAATGGTGGATTTACCCGCCATTGACACTTTATGTTTGCAATGAAATTTAATTTGCCGACTTTTTGTGGACTTTTTCAGTGGACAGCCAGTATCCCCCCAAACTTGGTCTTTGTGCGTTAACGTTCTTTGAGTTTTTGTTTGCAACTCTGACCCATCCTGACCAAGGGCAGGCCTTTGGGAGCAGGCTGCTGATTGGTGACCAACTTTTGGAGCGAAAGCTCAATGGACCAGTATTAGTGCCAGACTTGGTATCACTGTCTGTGTGATACACATTCCCAGTACCACATAGCCTAATACTGGCACTAGGTAAGTGCTATTTTGCCATCAAAGCCTTTTATTACTAAAGTGTCACAAGTATCCAACTATTTGTTATAATACAATCAGCGTGTTAATATCTCAAAGATGACTGACAGACGTTACGTATCTCCTTGTCCTTGTCAGATGTCGTCGGAATAAACTTGGGGAACAAGTCTCAAATGGACAGTGACCTCCAAGCCTGATATACAATACCCAAAACCAGTGAAGTTGGCACGTTGTGTAAATTGTAAATAAAAACAGAATACAATGATTTCCAAATCCCTTTCAACTTCTATTCAATTGAATACACTGCAAAGACAAGATACTTAATGTTCGAACTGGTAAACTTTGTTATTTTTTTGCAAATATTAGCTCATTTGGAATTTGATGCCTGCAACATGTTTCAAAAAAGCTGGCACAAGTGGCAAAAAAGACTGAGAAAGTTGAGGAATGCTCATCAAACACTTATTTGGAACATCCCACAGGTGAATTGGCTAATTGGGAACAGGTGGGTGCCATGATTGGGTATAAAAGCAGCTTCCCTGAAATGCTCAGTCATTCACAAACAAGGATGGGGCGAGGGTCACCACTTTGTGAACAAATGCGTGAGCAAATTGTCCAACAGTTTAAGAGCAACATTTTTCAACGAGCTATTGCAAGAAATTTAGGGATATCATCATCTACGGTCCATAATATCATCAAAAGGTTCAGAGAATCTGGAGAAATTACTGCACGTAAGCGGCAAGGCCGAAAACCAACATTGAATGCCCGTGACCTTCGATCACTCAGGCGGTAGTGCATCAAAAACCGGCATCAATGTGGAAAGGATATCACCAAATGGGCTCAGGAACACTTCAGAAAACCACTGTCAGTCGAACTACAGTTCGTCTACATCTGTAAGTGCAAGTTAAAACTCTACTATGCAAAGCCAAAGCCATTTATCAACAACACCCAGAAACGCCGCCGGCTTCGCTGGGCCTGAGCTCATCTAAGATGGACTGATGCAAAGTGGAAAAGTGTTCTGTGGTCTGACGAGTCCACATTTCAAATTGTTTTTGGAAAATATGGTCATCATGTCCTCCGGACCAAAGAGGAAAAGAACAATCTGGACTGTTATAGGCGCAAAGTTCAAAAGCCAGCATCTGTGATGGTATGGGGGTGTATGAGTGCCCAAGGCATGGGTAACTTACACATTTGTGAAGGCACCATTAATGCTGAAAGGTACATACAGGTTTTGGAGCAACATATGTTGCCATCCAAGCAACGTCTTTTTCATGGACGCCCCTGCTTATTTCAGCAAGACAATGCCAAGCCACATTCTGCACGTGTTACAACAGCGTGGCTTCGCAGTAAAAGAGTGCGGGTACTAGACTGGCCTGCCTGTAGTCCAGATCTGTCCCCCATTGAAAATGTGTGGCGCATTATGAAGCGTAAAATACAACAACGGAGACCCCGGACTGTTGAACAACTTAAGCTGTACATCAAGCAAGACTGGGAAAGAATTCCACCTGAAAAGCTTCAAAAATTGGTCTCCTGTGGAAATGTGTGACAAAAGTTTCGTCAATCACGTGTATTACGGCTCAAGGTAGTAGGCGGGCGCTACTGTGCTACAGAATGTGAGCCAGTAATTAAAATTAACAAAACCTGTCAAAACATCTAACGTGGAGCAAAGACATCCTTACTATAGAGAACTTTGCAGTGTTATTTGTTTTTCATTTAATAAAGAAATTCAGTTAAAACTGCTACTGAAGCTGTTAGCATCTATGCTAATCTCTGTACAAGCAGACACTCCCTGCTGTCGTCTCGCTCGTAGCTCCTACATCTTCTTGTCCTTAAGGATGCTGATTGGGCCGTGCTGCTTTGTGCCATGCACACTCATTGTAGATTGACGCTTGGCAAAATGGATTTGTCTGATAGACACTGAATCAGGCTGATCCAGCTGCTACAGGAGGTCAGTGAGTAGTCGTGTAATGCAATCATGATCTCAATATCCCAAATAGTTGAGTTTGAATTGAGACAAGTATCGAACAGCCTTAGTGTGAGTGGCACTTACCTCACTTCTTCTGTGATGCAGGTGCATTTATATGTCAGTAAAGCTATTATTAGGTGGAATTAGCTTTATATGCCATACAGATTACATATATGTTCTGAGGATTAAGTATTTGTGTTTAAATGCATACTTTCTCTCAAAATATGTAACAACCTTTTATCAACCTCAGAAGATCTGTTGTATGAAACAGCATGGCAGAGAGTGGTGCATTCTACTGTGACAAAAGCATACCTGAGTTCATTCATGAAACTTGATTGCACTGAGCACTTCTCTGGTTGACGAAAAAACAGGCACACAACATAACTGTACATATTACATTTATTTCTGTCTCGGTGAACTGCTTTGTAGGTGCTGTGTCTTGGCCCCTCTGTAAGTACAATCAAGTCAAGTACACTGAAGACAGGAAACACAAATGATTAAGGCAACTGATGGTCTCAGTGCTCCCCGTGTCCCTCGTAGCCATCAGGCAGAGCGTTGGTGTGAGGGTTGTGGAACAGAGAGTGGTTTCCATCTCCCCAGGGGAATTTCTAAAGATATAAAACAAAGACAACATGGGGTAAAACATACAAATCCCTCTGAGAAAGCATTAAGCCTTATAGAGTACATTAATTTTAACTTTGTGTTGACATGGACAATGCATGTCTGTCTTCATTGTTTGTACCACTGTGAACCCGAAGTACCTTTACAATGGCTGCCATCTTGTGAGTTATATGAGTTTGTGCGATTGGCTTAACTTGGCTTAACCTTAACTTGATTTTGGATTTTGGGGGTATTTGCCATTTTAGTATACAGTATAATTTGACAGAACATTTTCAATGTATGCGGGGTCATAACAGCACAGCTGAGTGAAACTGTTGTGACATCCAGCACAACAACAATGGTGAATGTGGCAAAAGTGTTGTTAGCTTTCAGTCTGGCCTTAATGTCAAAGCAAGGAGTTTTGTAAGAGAGACACTTGTGAGCAGCAAAAACAAAACACATTAAAAAGTGAAGGAGTTTTGGGAAGTCATACAGTTGCAAAATGTCAATGGGAGACTTATTTCAATCTCCTAGGGGCAGTACTCTGAGACCATTCAGTTATGAGTGCTGTCTTTACCTCAAAATTTGGAGTAACCCTGGCTTATTGGAAACCTCATCAATTATAAACTTTAATAGGAATTGTATTTTAAAAAGTGGGCTTAAGCAAGTAATGGCAAAACCACATAATGGAAATGCCTTAATACTAATAACTGGTGAGTAACTTTGAGCCAAGTACATACACAGAAGGAATCTGAAAGATTAAACTAGACCTCTGGCACCAATTATTTTTGCCAACAAAGGCACACGTTTACCTATTATTTAGTGGCAAAATGTCAAAGATGCCTGTGATCCAGCCAATCGCCAAGACATTTGTGTCAGTTTGTAGGTGATAGTCCTAATCATACAAAAGTTTAGAGACAAAATTGTTAGTTTTAGAATTTGATGCAGGCCCATTTATCTGTTAATAATGGATGATTCACATCAAGTTTTCAGGTCACCTTTATCTTTTGCTAAATTTAGATTCCATGAATGAAATTTCAAAGAAGTTTTTCTTAATTTTGCCCATGGTTATTTATCTGCCTGAGAGGTATACAGGTTTGAAACCTTGCTTTATGTAACAAGGTGATCAATAGACAATCTGGGCCAGGATAACTTTGTGCTGTACTTTAGAGAAATAAGTGAATATGATCAAGCTGCTGTTGCCCATACTGTATTGGATTGTGTTGGAATTTAATATTTTAGATGAGCATGGTAGAGCTTCTAGAGTTAAATTTCATTACTACAAATTGTATCTTTGTAGTACTCAGATGAGTTAACTGTGGCTGCTGTGTTGGTTGGTTTAGTGGTGTTTTCAACATCTTCAGCGATTACCATTTTTAATCATGAGCAGTCTCCAACTCAGTACTTATTTGGTCATTTAGCAGCATGACCTCCACCACACACATCCTTACATCACAACAGCATAGGAACAACAGGTGTTTGGAGATGCTCCTTCATGTTTGTATATGGCTTGTGGAATGAGTCATCTGACAGTGCATTGAAGATGATGCCGTCATATTTAAGACCCCTTGTCTTTCCCTTTCTTTGTGCCATTGTTGACATCACTGCTGTATCCCTGACTGACTTCCTGAAATACAAATCCGGTCAACATTCAACATGGACACGAGAGACATGCATTAAAAGTACAAAAGTAAAAAAGTATTTTGCAGTTAGCGCTTTTTTGTTGGGTAACTATGATTACACTTGTAGATATATAAATTAAAAAGCCTGTGTTGCAGCTTCATACAGAAGTCAGTGTGAGCTGACACTTGTTGCCCTCCAGTCCTCTTTGCTGGTCATGTGACTGAAAGATAAGGGACAGCTCCAAGTATTCTAGCTTCATATTTTGGTGGATATTTTCCATCCATTGAATGAACAGTCTGCATTTTAGGTGACTGAGGGCTCACCTTGGTGCGGATACGCAGGTGAGGGTATGGAACAAATTCTGGCTGCTCGTGGGAGTGTGCCTGAGCCTTCATGTAGGCATTTACCATGCAGACACTCACACCAGGGAAGGCTAGCACAACGGTGAGTATCTTCCAGGTCTTTGCTGTGGAAAACACAAAAAATGCACAGTGAAAGCACTTTGTAGACCATATGGGTATTGAAAAAAAACACCATGGTGGCTGTGTCTACAGAGTCTATATCATAGTAACTTAAACTGTGATATCACTGCCATAACTGCAGACATTTGGTTAATGTTCAACAAAACTACATGCAACTCTGGCTTGAAGCTTCACATTTAAGCTTTAAATCTCAAGCATTTGTTTAATTTTGTCTGTATTTATTTCAGTTACAGCAAAGACAAACTGACCTCCACCCTCATGGCTCGCATGGGAAGCAGCAGCAAACACCCGACGTGCGGCCAAGGCAGCAGACATCTGAAAGGGGGAAGAAGACAGTAAAGGAGTTATAGACGTTGCATTCTGTATCATACAATATGGCACACTAATTGACATCATACAAATGATCAAGCTTGTGTGATTAGCTTCTTAGCCTCCTCTTCTTCTTGCTCTGCTGTATAGACTTATATTTAAGATCCAGCTCATTAAAAAGAGCTCCCAGACTGCCCTTTCAGCCTTTATTCCTCAGACTTAATCGGTCTTGTGGCTCAGCACAAACAAACACTGTCTCTTAATAAGCAGACAGGATTAAGGCCTACTAGCTCTGTTGTTTACTATGAGCTAAAGGAACCATCATATCTCTAAAAATGAAACAGAATCAGGAAAACTTACAGTTCCTCTGTTTGACTATATCCAAATACCTTATTATTCTTTTACTGTATTCCGCAGAACCCTCCTGTCGATCAGAATTTCTTCTCCTTCCTGCTTGTTTGTCCTTCAGTCTGTCCTGAGCTGAACCTAGTCTGACTTTAACTCCTCCCCATTACAATCTGTCGCAGTGCCAATAGACTTTATATTTGGGCAAGTTCACAGGCGGGCTGAAGTGTGACTATGAGGAAGAAGATCAGGGAGGTGGGGCGTTCTGTTGCCATTTACTCCACATTGTGGACTAAAATAAGGGCAGAAAATGGCCCAAAATGTTCTTAATGTAGAAAGGTTTGTGTATTACCTCTGATATCACTTTCACTTTCAGTGTGGGGAGGAGAGCTTTAGTTCGTAACAGTCTGTTGTGAATGCTGTTTACTAAAACACTTGTCACGAACTATTACATTACATTTTAGTTCTCTAATTTTGCTAGCTTGTAAACAACACACATGACAATACAATACACTATATAAATGTTTATTGATGTTTATTAGGGTCCCCATTAGCTTTGGCACTTGACAACAGATACACTTCCTGGGTTCCATAAGACATTTAAAAAAAATAACAAACTAATGATCTGTTATAAATTGAGCACAAAGATACATTCAAAAAGTAAAATTTTAAGGGTAACATGTGGCCCAGTAATCTTTATCTTTTATGTGGCCCTCACTCAAAAAAGGTTTCTCATCTCTGCTCTAAAAAATTACTATTATGACATAAACATAAAGAAATTAGGAAACTATTTCTAAATGGTTACGCCCATTAATTCAGTTCACTTAAAAAGTGGCTTTGAATGGCTTTAAGTCTGTTTTGACTTCATGAAATAAAGCATTTCTGTTTTGTCAAAACATACAAATGTTGGGGTGCTGGTTGGCAATCATGCGCGCCCCAGGTACTTGCTTCTGCTGGTCCGACTTCGAATCCAGCCTGTGACCACTTTGCAGAATGTCTACCCCTGCTCTCTCACCCCCTTTCATGGGCCTGTCCACTGTCTCTCTCCTATCAATAAAGGCACAAAATGCCCAAAAAATACATAAAAAAACATATGAATGTTAGTTTAATAATCATATTTTTTGTCTGATTTTATTCTGAGTCTTAGTAACAATGTCGCCCTCAGGCAGTGAAAAACTGTTTTAGGTTAAATAGGTTTGATTAAATAGAACCTATTAATCCCTTTAGGAAAACTCCTACAGGAAAGTTAGGATTACAATAGCGGTTTGAAAAAGTAGAAGATACTGTATGTGTGCATACATATATACAGACGTGAAGAAAATTGTTGGTACCCTTCCATTAAAGAAACAAAACACACATGGTCACTAAAATAACTTGAAACTGACAAAAGTAATAAATAGATAAAAAATGATGAATGAAAATCAGACATTGGTTTTGAATTGTGGTTCAACAGAATTATTTTAATAAACAACTAATGAAACTGCTGGACAAAATCATAGCTCAGTGTTATGGTGCACAACCTTTTGAGGCAATCACTGCAATCAGGTGATCTCTTAATGAGATTTCTGCACCTGTCTACAGGTATTTTTTTACCCACTCCTCATAAGCAAGCTGCTCCAGCTGTCTCCGGTTTGAAGGGTGTCTTCTCCAGACTACATGTTTCAGCTCCCTCCACAAATTTTCAATCGGATTTATATCAGGGCTCATAGAAGGCTACATCAGAATAGTCCATTGTTTTGTTCTGAGCCATTCTTGGGTGTTTTTAGCTGTGTGTTTTGGCTCATTATCCTGTTGGAAGGCCCATGACCTTCGGCCGAGACCAAGCTTTCAGACACTGGGCAGTACATTTTGATACAAAATGTCTTGATAGTCTTGAGATTTCATTGTGCCCGCACAGATTCAAGACACTCTGTGCCAGATGTAGTAAAGCAGCCTCAGAACATAACTGAACCTCCTCTGTGTTTTACCGTGTTCTTTTCTTTGTATACTTCATTTTTGCATCTGTGAACATAGAGCTGATGTGACTTGCCAAAAAGCTCCAGTTTTGTCGTCTCTGTCCAAAGGACATTCTCCCAGAAGCTTTGTGGGTTGACAGTTTGCATTTTGGCAAATTCCAGTCTTGTTTTTTTATGATGCTTTCAACAGTGGGGTCCTCCGTTAAGTCTGCTTTGGCTTAAATAGCAAAAGATGGTGCAATCTGATATAGATATACCTTGACCTTGAAGTTCACCTCTAATCTCTTTGGAAGTTGTTCTGGGCTCTTTGGTTACCATTCGTATTATCTGTCTCTTCCTGATTGCAAGCTTGAAGACACCTGTGATACTAATTACAGGACACACTTTAGTTTGGCATGTCCCTATGGTCAAATTATGTTCAATCTTTTCTTGGGATACCATCATTTTTGTCCAAGCCACTTCCAGTAGTTTTTGCATGTGCTCATGTCCTCAGTTAAGGCATGCTTTTTCAGACATCTTGTTTTATCTAAAATGTTATTTTATTATGTGATTAATTTGAGTGATTAAATTTCAGGAATTCAGATGTTTGTGAGTCCTCAGGTCCAATCATTCCAGAAACACTTTATTAAATCATATTCATATGTTCAGACATGGGATAACTTTCCCCAGTGATTGACAATTGTCAGTTCAGGAGCATTTTCTCCTTGTCTCTGTTTTTTTAAAATAAAATGTTTCATGTTTTCTTTAAACACAATTCAGTATTTTAACTTTAACATTTGTCACTCACTTGAATTCAAGGACTGACTGAAAACGGGCATCAAAGTTTTGGCTTAACTTTTCAGTGAGATAATGATTGCTGACGTTAATGAAAAATAATACCAAAAAAAAAAAAAAGGTTGAAGATAAAGTTTGTCCACTAGGTGGCGTAAAGTGCTTGTTGTAAGGACATTGTCCTTAAACACACCTTCAGACTCCAGTCCTCTTTCTATTTTTACTATGTTTACCTCTGCAGTTGCCCCCATTCCTCTGGTTGTAAATCCTTGATACTGCTGATGTGACCCTGTATAGCCTGTTAAGTAGAGTTATGACCTGCATTTATCTACAAAAAGTTTATAGACTCTTGTGTTTGAATCTGTTAAAAAGGTATTTTTATTGCTTCAGTAGGCTACTGTACTCTCCCCTGCGTGGACTGTAGAGTCTTGGTCTTCTCACCATTAGTTACCAGTGCATTTTTCCTCTTTCTGGGCGACTTTGTGCTGCAGTGCAAACACCTGCTAGAGCCAGCGGTGATGTCAGACAGTCCTAGCAGCCAGTCTGAGTGTCTGCTGCTTGTGTTTTTGTGGGCAGATGTGAAACACCATCTCACTCTCAGAAGACTCTGTGCACAGACATGTTCAGACGCACAGGCAGACACGTGGAGGTGTGCATGCGCTGCAGGTGTGATGATGGAGCCTCTTAGGGCCAGAAAATATATACTTCAGTTTTACACAGCTCATGGCTCCATTTACCATATTCATATTGCGACAATTTTCCTCTATTATGTTCAGAGTTGAAAGCTTGAGTGCCGCTGAAATGTGAAACAGCTGTGATCCAGGTTGTAAGTCAGACGGATTGAATCTGATGAAAGTTGTATTATTCTACTTATCTGACACAAAAAAATGCAAATGTGGCTATAGTACAGGTGAAAAAAATAACAATGATCCAGTAGCTATGCCTTTTTTAATTTAATTTAATTTTACCTTTATTCAACCAGGAAGTCCCATTGAGATTAAAAGTCTCTTTTACCAGAGAGACCTGGCAAAGGAAGCAGTCAATACAATGTTACAGACTTAAAAAGCAAGACAAAACATTAACAGCACACACCTCACATTTTAAAACACTGACCTTTCATGTAAAGTAGCTACACTTCTCCGTCACCATGCGCTGTATGATCATTTTAAATTTTCTCAGCGAGATCAATGACACTATCTATATCTGTTTTTGGAGGTTGTTCCAAGGTGCTCTGTGAGAAAAGGCAGTCTTTCCAAGATCTGTAAGAGCTTAGAGAACTTTAAAGAGCAACAGGTTAGAGGAGCGAAGTTGGTAACATGAAGAGCTGAAACAAAGGAGGCTGCAGAGGTATGATGGTAATTTACTTAGTATTGCTACGTAGGTGAAAATGTACCAGTGATGTTGTCTGCTAACTGATAAGGATGCACAGCCTACGAGATCATAAAGAGTGCAGTGATAAGTGAGAGATTTAGCATTACAAATGAAGCAAAGGGATGCATGATACACTGAATCAAGAGTTCATAAAACTGTTGAGGACACATGCATGTACAAATGACAGAACATTAGCATTCAATCTCTTGAAGCCCTCTCATAAAAAGAGGAAGAGAGAAAAACACAGTTTGATGTTAATTCTGGTAGTTTAATAAAGTTAACTAAGCTAATAAAGTTTAATTTAAAGTTAATGCAGCATTTGCTATTGTTAATGACTTTACTTGCCATCTTTTGCCTTGATTTGTCTGTTATCTTTGATTTCTGAAAAACATGATTTATAACATGATTTATGTACAAGCCAAAAAGTCTGGATCAGGACTTCTCTCCACCTTTACAGCGCAAGTAGCTGCCTAAATGTCTAATTCCCCTGGCCCCCAAATAGACCTACCAGTGTGCTGTCCAGCCATTGTTTCGCCTGTTGGCTGACAAGTCCAGTGCAGAGCAGAGACATTAGAATGAATGCTGGGTTGCTGACAACATGGCACCAGGCAATCATAGTATTATTTGTTGAGAAGTCAGAGCAAAGTGGGCCTGTGTGGTCAAGAGGGGCTCAAAGTGGCATATGCTCTAACATAGCTTCTTAGACATACTGAGACAAGAGGTCAATGAGGGTTATTGATTTTTAAAAATTAGAGGGTTTTGTGAATATTGTCATTAGCATTAACTTTAGGCCCAAACAAAGATACTCTGCTCCAAACCTTTTTCATCCAAGTTCACAAACAGAAAAATGCATGAATGACACGGCCACTTTGATGCATCTCACCTTCAGTGTATTAGAGTTTAGAAATTCGGGATGGCCAGTCAGATTTCAGCTAGATTCTCTAGTAAGCCTGAGGTCCCGAGGAGGGCAGAACATTTTATAAGCAAATCTGGCGGGTGACTGGATGCTAGGTCTATCAATTAATTTTTTTACAGGCCAGTTAGATCATGTAGTAGGTGGACAATACTGCTGTGGTGATAAATAAAGAACATAATCCACTATGTAGAACCAATCTATTATTGAAACATGTTAGAATTAAGGCCAAAATTGCCTTTCTATGGAGAAAGGCTAGTGTTTTTATTTGTTTGTTTTTTAAATGCAGTCCAGATATAACAAAGCAACTTTTGAAGCTGTTACCATCGTATAGTATTCTCTGTGTGAGCAGCCACTTCCCGCTGTCGTCTCTCTTTCATAGCTCCCACCTTTTCCTGCTTTAAAGGACTTTGATTGGGCCATGCCAATTTGGGATGCTCAAAATCATTGATTGGAGCTTGACGAGATAATTTTATCTTATCACAGACATTGAATCAGGCAGGTCCAGCTGCACTGCTAGGTGAGGGTGACAGTGATGAAGGCCTGAGGGCAGATGGCTCATCTCTATATTGAGACACAAAACAAGACCAAATTGCAATAAGCCGACAAACTTTATTGCATCAGTCAAACTAAAACTTATTTTTCAGATACCACTCATAATTACTGTTACCATTTGGAATTTGTTCAGGGCCAATTACAAATGAGCCCCTGGTTGCATTTGGCCCACAGCCACCCCTGTTTTAGCATATTGTGGGCTAAAAATGTCCAGTCCAGAAAAATCATCATTAAATGCAGCCAATACAATGTACTTCATTCCACTTTTTTCACTTCCACTCTTTATTTCATTTACACTTGTAGGGCAGACAGTTTTCCTGTTGTTCAGGATAATAGCAAAAAAGGAGACTTTGTCAACATGTTTTCAGGCAGAACTTCCATTAGTGGATCTGGATATTAACACGCAAGCAGAAGGAAATTTTGTAGACTCAACAGAGTTAGACTCACGCCCAATATAGGAAAACTAAAAACTCAAACATCATAAAGCAAACTCCATCCTCTATTTTCCAGTCATGTTTCAAAAAATTTCCAGCTTTCCTGACTTGTACCTGCTCTTACTTTGTTTGGAATTACTCTAACAAATAATTAATTTTCATCATAAGCCATGCTAAAGTGTTGGCAAACTGCGTTATGCAAATAGTAAGGTGTGTAAACACCCACAACTGTCTCCCTGTCTGTGTATGTTTCATGCCCAGACAACTGTGGATGGTGTGTGATGCAGTAAGTGTGTGTGATGTTGGACGGAGGTGAAAGCTGCTCTGTGTCGACTGTAACAGCCTGTCCTAAATGTCTGTGTCTCTCTTTTTTTGTGCACTTAGCAACCATATTCCTGAGTTCATTTCAGAGCAGCTCACGTCAAGGCGAGAAACTGTTTTACGACTTTGGCTCTTGATGGATTCTACTATCTAGCTTTTGTTATAACAGAGCAGCGCTGTTGAGAAAATGTACAATGTATTGTACAGTTATTAAACTATATTCTGTGGAAACTTCCATACGCTATTTAACACATCAGCAGTTCCAGTGCAGACAGAGCGGGTGGAAATCGTGTGCATATTTCCTTTCAGGTGCATAAAACTTTAAAGCAGTTTTAAGCTGTAAGTAAAAGTGATGTGTCCACATGAAACACCTGCATTAGTACTATGCTCTGTCGCTCTGTAGGTCCTTGTCTATGTGTTCTTCCACTAACAGGTACATGCTACATGAAGCTGAACACTAATATTAAGCCCCCTGGAGGTGGAGCACAGAGTCTGACAAGGTGGGAGAAAAGGAGCATAAATCTCCCAATGCACATCAATGTTCTTGTCAGCTGTCTTAGAAAAAGAAATTTAAAAAGAATGAATATGAAGCTTTGTTTTAGAAACAGTTGCACTCAGAGGGGACATGTCTTGTTCTGGGGACCCCAGTTACTGATCAACCATAACAGACCTGATTTATTTATTGTTGTCAAGTCAGGTCATGGTATCAGCTCAACTTTAGCTTGTTGTTTTGGTTAATCATTAAGCATTATGGCTCGAACTTGCCACAGTTTTTCTTCCAAGAGAGAGCGGAGACCAAAGGAAGCGGATAAAAATAAGTAATTATTAAATTATCAATTGAATATGACCGTAATTATGTTTTAAATTGTTAGTCATGTTTTAAAATTGGTCATTATAACAAGCTAGCTTTCGCAACCATCGCTACCTCTACTCTCGCATCTGCAAGCGAGCGGCTCTGAGGGATGGTGTAGCAGGAATCAATTGGCGGCTTGTTTTCATTCCTTCCTCTTAGCCCTCAAAGTTCGACAAAGGGGTAAGACGATGGGTGAGGGCTGTAGGATTCACCACGAATGTGACGTGGAGACACTGCTGGGGATAGAATGGTCAGCATTTGGCCCCAAATGGAGGGTGAATGGTGCAGAAATCAGAATCAGCTTCATTGGCCATGGGGTGGTAGACATACAAGAAATTTGACACTGGTTTACTTCACTCTCTAAGCACTGACTACATACACACAGAGTGTATATACATGTACAGATAAAACAGAAGCATATAATTATAAGCGGGAATTAAACTTTTAAATTAAAATTAAAGTGAGGAATAGAATATGTACAATGTATACAAGATAATAGCTGAGAAACACAGTGAAACAAACAACAACAAGAAGAAAAGTGCAAACATGCATTTTGGTTGCTCACACCAACTGTCTGTTGCATAATACCATATGACATTAAACTTTCTTCTGCTTTGGATAGTTTGATATTTTGTTGCATGAAACCATCTTTCTATCAAAGTTCTTCTCCTCATTGTGATTAAAGCCATGGAGCTCTGTTGCCTCTCTGCTGTTTTGCACAGAGAGGCACCAGATGTTTTCAAGTCAATGGGCAGCTGTCAGCTCTGATTGAGGACTTCATTTTATAAAAATAGCACTCTAGGGGATATATTTACTAAACTATGTAGCAGTGTTACTGTTTCATGGATGAATTTGATATAAAACAAGGGAAACTGACAGCCATATGGATCCTTTTCAGTTTGCATGCAGAGAAAATAGAGGCGATGTGGAAGCAACAGTAACATTTCTTAACTAAATTTACAAACATTTGGAAACTCAATCATCTTGTGTGTGTAGTTTTTGCTGATTTCTCCTCTTCCCTTAACAGAGGAGATATTTTGTTTATAAATCTGTGTGGTATTGGAGTTAATGACACTCATCAAGTGGATATTTACTTTCTAACAGGCAACAGTTTGTTAAAGTCAATGGACAACAGTCATCTTTAATCAGCACTTGCAATGGCGTGCCACAACATAATGTTCTCATACCTCTTTTCTTGGTATGATACACCAGTGACTGTATCAGTAAATATGTTAAATGTACATTTAGTTTGCTGGTGACGTTGCTCTGAATGGACTTTTAAATGATACAAATTTTAAGAGGAGTTACAGAGCAAAAATAAATGTACTTTACAACTGATGTATGGTTGACTCATTAATTTTAAACAACAAGAAAACAAAAGAAATGATTATAGATTTTAGAAGAACTCCCTCTTTTCTCCTTTGAAACTGGATTATTCAGCCATTGAAGTTGTACAAGAGTACAGGTATCTGGGGCACTGTCACTAGAAAATAAGAAAAAAATTAACAAGATTGTCAAAGTAGGCTTAAAGATAACTGGGGATCAAGTGGACAGTATCTCCATTTGACAGACTGGCAGATCCACAGCACGCCCTTTGGTCTGAATTTTAACTCCTTAACTCAGAGTGCAGGTACAGAAAGTCCAGGGTGAGGACTAAAAGAGGCATCACATCATTTATACCACAGACTATCCAGCTGCTAAATAAACTGATCTCACAATATAAACTTGGCATACTACACATTTAAGACCCCTCAATGATGTATTTTTTTATTTACTAAATTTATTATAATTATTACATACATATTAATATTTTTATTCTTGGCTAACTGTTAATGTTATAATGTGCCGTCCTGTGTGGTTGTTCATGTCCTATGTAGTTTATCTTTTTTATACTCTCTGTGCAAGAAAAATTTTGCATTTTGCAAAAGCACGTCATAGCTTGACATCTTTACTACATCAAGTTTTCAGTTAAGAAAATAGTGAACTGTGAGGTGGGCAGAGATGACAGCAGGTCAGTCACTGCTATTGCTATGTTTGCTATTGTTTTGACTGAAAGCTCCCTTGTGTTGAGTTTTGCAGACTGTGTGTATACCACAATATTTAGTTTTACAACATTATATGCAGCTGTTCTACTGCCAGTATGCATGGAAACTTTGACAAGTGAGGGAACTAAGTTACCTAATGAAAATTTCATCCAGATCTGTTCATAATTTGTTGAGTTATCTTGCTTATTAGACAAAGGGGCTTGTGGACTGACAGTGATCTAGAACTATTGCCTCTTGGATGTCTCCATTAGGTATGCAAGAGATGGAAATTGATCATGATAAATCAACAAAACACTGTAAAAGTATGACATTGCATTCTTGACTGACATGATGATCTATGACCAGTAGCTTCCAAAATCTAATTGTTCATCCCTGTGTTGCAGTGGAGGTTTCTGTACACCTTTCTCTCACACAGAGAGGCTGGTGCTATTTGATGTCATCAGTATGAATTCAAAACTGGCATATGCCCTTTCCTCATATCTTCTCCCATTATTTTACCCTGTTTTTTGTTTCAACAACAGCAAAAGCCATTATACCTCTGGCCCCAGCTGTCACCACCTGATTAGGATCATGTAAAAAAAAAAACGCACTGAAGAAAAACAGCTGGCATGTGGCATAAATATTTTGGTTAGGGAAATGTGTCTTTACAGAGGGCATACATATGCTCTGTTCAAACACACTTTTGTCAGCAAACAGACAGAATGTGTAATGATCCAGTGTGATCAGTTACCAAAGAAATCTTGTGACATCCTACAGTATATGCCATGTATATGTTAAAGGTCACTCTCTTTAAAATCTACCCTTTTTTTCTTTAAGGACATGTAAGGACAGCTCACAGACTTGCGTAGAAGACCTTTATGTATATACTGGAGCAGAAGGTGTTTCGAGAATGACAGACCACAGTAAAACTGTCCTCCAGATGTCTCCACAAGAAAAAATGAACTCCCTCTTCTCATCATTAACTAAAAACGTATCAGAATGAGACATCCAAGAGTCAAATACTTCTCAAACTTGATAAAAAAGAAGCTCACTGCAAAGATGTCCACACCTTGTCATTTTAAAATCAGCATTTTCATATGAATTAAAAGTCTTTAACAGCGACATTAAAAATGCAGACAGATAAATGTTTAGAGGTGAATCATGGGTGAAGGAGTCGTGAGTCAGACTTGGGTTATATTACTGTCTTATGCTCAGAACCACCAGGGACGTCGATGTGGTGGTCCACATGTGACACCAGCTTTCTGCAGGTAGCACAAAAACATCTGAAACATCTTCACTGAATATCATCGTCATATGTGGATCTTCAGCCAGACCTTTACATTCAGTGATTCGATGAGACACCAACTTTTACTCCAGACCTCCCACAGTATAGAATAAGAGCACGATCCTGGAGTTCGATGTTGATATAGATACGGATTATGGACTAATGCTTCTTGTTCACAGTCTCAACAGACTGTAGTCACACACATTTAACCCAAAGTGCCCTTTTACTCTAGACAGGCTGTTCATGTTCGCACCATAAAAGTCTTGTGTAGGAAATGAGGGAAACTCTTAGAAATAATGTCTTAATTAGGATGTCAGGTTTCCTTTTACAGCAGTGATGTGTCTCCGCATTAAGCATCCATTGTTCCACACTCACACAGTATAAACACAAGCAGGGTGTAACGTTTACACTGTCATTTACTGTGTGACTTTTTTACAAGGCTGTTTACTCTACGTAAACTGAATCCTGTTTGCTTGCCCTCAGTCTTTTCTGAGTCTTGTTTTCAGAAGCTGTAATGTTTACCCTAACAGAGGAAAACAGGTCTGTTGTTGACCCTCTTGGATACAGGTAAGTTTATTTTTAAAAAAGCAGTTAGTTCAGCCCCTTCTACCAAAACCCAGAATAATTGAACTTTTTCCATCTTTCTTTTAATGATTAATTTTGGAATACTGGTGTATTTGTTTTGTGATTGCGTCCGTTTCCTTCTAGGCTGTGACTGATAATTAAACTTGTGAGGAACTTTCAGGTTGTGTCAGTTTTGAAGCACCCCTCCCCTACTGATCAAAGTGGTTCACTTTGTGGTTCTAGTCTTCTACTAATGAAACTCGTGACAAAACATCAGGTGCCTTTAAACAGTCAAATATGTGTCTTATTGTGACTCAAAGGCTGTTTCAGCTGCAAAGATAAAGTCAGATTTTATGGGAAGGCCCACTAAACATCATGTCCAGTCAGCATTGACGGGGGAAAACAGACCATCTTTGACAATGCTTCAAGGCTGCTGGGTGCCCATTTTGCACTAAGATTAATATTAAAATCAAGTTTTGGAAATTTATTCCCCCTGTCTAGGCACAGATCTGAGAAGATGAACTACACAGCTGCAAGCAATCCACAAGAGGATGAGTAAATTCTTCTGTCAGATCTAAAATCCAAACAACTGTTTGTCTATATGCATGAATCTGACATTAATTTTTGATTTTTAATGTTGTGATTATCCTAAAATGACCACTGACTTGTTCTAAGACAGGTCTAAAGTCATCATGTTTTATGGTGAAGCTTTGACTATTTTTTAAAGGTGGTTCAATCTATGTTCTTATACAGTAATGTGTCATTGGTCATAGATCTTGGGGCCAAATTTGGACCTTATTTTGAAGTTGTTTGATTTTTTTAAAATCAGCCAGTTTGAGGGTTGTCCTTTTTTGGCCATATTTTAACTCTATATTTAAAGGTGGTTAATTTTTCACTCATGTTTGGCGACAGGTCAGTGGTCGTTGTTTTTTGGCCTCTCTATGAAAGTGGTTGATTTTCGCTAAAATTCACATCAGGTCCGGGGTCATTGCTTTCTGGTCCAAATTCGGACTCTTTTTGTAGATGGTGATTTATGCCCAAATTTTGCAACAGGTTCAGGGTCAAATTATACATTAAATTCTTAAATTCTTCATCAAATATATTGTTATCCATATGCAAATCGTGTCTAAGGGATCTGCAAAGTTATAAAGCAATCTATTTTAACACTATACACACTTAGAGACAGCAAAAATGTATCGAACATCAATTGTGCATTTTAAAAATAAAATGTTAATATTCATTCATATAATGCTTTGCTAGATTCACCTATTTTAACACTGGTTAATGACTTTGGGGCCACCATTAGCACCTTTTTATTGATATTATTATAATCTGAACACATGATATCTTAGTTGTTTTGATAACGTCTCTTAAAGGAGATTCAAAAAGGTGAAAAATTGCTTGTGGAATAACAGCTACACAGTGGCATTATTCATCCAATACACAATGATCTGATCTTATTCTCTTTTACCTATTAAAATATATTTTTAAATTCTATTTACAGTAAATACTCTAAATTAACTTTATGTCAGTGCTTTGTGATGTTTGATGTGACAGCTTGTTAGCCTTAACATGAGAGTTTTAAAATCCAAGCTTCCACAGTATTCAGGGCTGGGGGAAAGGCTCGTTTGCCTCCTCACTGATGTCCCATCCCCAATTATGACACAGCTGTAACTTTAGTGTCTTTGTCTAACACGTACCCTATGGCAACATTTCCAGTCTTTTAAGTAATGACAGTAGTAATAACTCTTGACACTGATGGTCTTGTTTAATTTTTTCTTTATAGCTCATAAAGAGGATCTGAATGGTGTCAGCCAGTTAAAAACTCCTCACACTGATGTGAGAAAGTGTACATTTGAGAGTCTTCAGGTGAGCCTTGCAAGCAAGTGAAGGTGGAGCTGCCTAACCAGGTGTCCTGCTGACTGTACAATTAGAGCATGTTGGCACTTGATAGAACAGACGCTTCAGCAATACAATAACAGGGAAAAGACTTCTATGGCATGTAAGGAAACAAAGAGGCTAATTTATATTGAAAAACCTTTTATAATAAGTCTGCCTCATTACAGTCTCTATAGTAAAACACTTTCTCTGTTCTTAGAAATTTTCATTGGATGACAGAAAAGTCTCACCAGGTCACTATTGAAAGCTCATGTGTGGAGTTTGTAGCTGCTTTTAAAAAGACCGAAATTGAAGAGGCAGGGAGTTTACAGGGGTACGTCCTGAAAGCCTACTAGAGCAAACAATGACATTAGCAACAAAACAACAATTTTAGTGCCTCCATATTGACAATAGCAGCTGGAAGCATCATGTAATCCTCCAGGTAATTTTTGAGAACATGATATTCCTAAAAATCTGTTTGGGAATCTCCCCGAAATTTGCACAATTGCACCTTCATTTTTAGATTCAAGTACTAGGAAACTGAAAATCCTGTGTCCATATCTTGCTTTAAAGCAGGGCTCCCATAGATGACGACCCAAGAATGAAACACATACATTTGCAGGTACAGGGTAAAAGCCTGCATGACCTGTACATATGCTCGTACCTGTGTCTTCTCATTTGTAAAAATAAAATAAAACAAATAAAAAAAGAGTAAAAGCCTCAAATTGAATTTAAAAACAGTTACAAAGAGTGGAAATAAATTTACCCCCGTCTGTTATCATATTTCAGCTCCTGAACCACATATGTATTTAGCATTCAAATATCAGGATTTGATCTTAGACAGTTGATTTCTAGCTCACGCTTTCTGAGAAAAAAATGCTGTCCACCACACCATAAAGATTACTATGCTTTAGATATTCAAGTATGAAAAGTGTATGTGTGTGTGTTCCATACTAATGGACCTCGGCCAACATGGGCCCTCCGCCTTGCCCACTTTGTACAATGTGTGTGCTGAGGGCCGGACTGGGCAGTGGGAGTGTTTGAAAGTGAATAGAGTATAAAAGACATCAGAGTGGTCATCATGCTTAATAAGGAATCCATCTTCATCATTAGAGTTGAGTCTCTTCATCAGTGTGCCTCTTGGTTAAGAATTTTGTGCACAGTCTCGACCACAATGCTGAGGCACGCTCTGCTGCAGACCTCTCTGGTTCTCTGGTTGGCTCAGCAAACTCTTCAAGGCGGTAAGAAATGTATTAGATTGTAACAAAAAAGACTGAAATCTTTTTTGTTTAAAAATTTTCTTGAACACAGTGGCTGCAAAAATTTTGGAAGGGAGCATGTTTATCTTATTTTTCATCCAATGTCAATGACTTAAGCAAATTTTGTATGTGCATTTTCTATAAATTATCATATTCCAGTTTTGGGTTTGATCTCATTTATTTTAAACCAAATAACATTTACAAATGCCATTTTGAATCAGTAAAAAAAAAACAAATAACATCTTAAATTTAAATGCATAACATGATTATTTGTGCTAATATTGATAACCAATATGTTCTCTCAATGAGTGGCAAGTACCAAAAAGTTTTCAAGAATGCATATATAATTAAAAGAATGTTGACAAAATGTATTTAATGCAAATCAAATTTAAGGAAGAGAAATATTAAACCTTTACAAACTTGCTGCTAATGTGTTTATTGTCATAGTTATATGTAGACGGATGAGTAATGGCCCTTGTCTTTTTGAGGGACACCTTCACATGATCAAATGATGCACATCCTGTCTGATTTCACTGTGAGCGCTCTGATGTTTCTGAACCTCCAGCCTCACAGAGTCTCTCTCATTTACCTGTTACTTCTCATCTCTGTGCGACTGAGACAGAAAAGAAGCTCCTGGGCTTCACCGGCTCTGTCTTCAACACTTCTGCCAAGCCACTGCGGTTTTGATTATCTAATGCTTTTGAATCAAAGGGCGATATGAAAAGGTGGCAAAGGGAGGCAAAATCTGACAACCTAATGTGAGAGAAAATTCAGGCTCCTCAGTGTTGTTCAGGTTTGGCTGATCCAGTTTTCTTCAGTGGACAATGTTCCTCTTGTCTTATGATGCTCAGTCAAATGTATCACTTTAGAATTTTACAAGGTGTTTTACAGCTAATCTAACTGCCACAATAGAGAACAAAACAGGAAGATTATTAGAAAATAAATTAATACACCCTTTCATACTCCAACAGGTAAATTTCGCTTGAAGCATTATTATTATTATTCTTGTGTAATTATTGTAATTTCTCTCTTTAACATTGGTCATGCTAAATTGGCTGTGTGTATATAGTTATACCTTAAAACTGTTATGATGATTGCAATGTATGATCTGGAAAGTTCTTTGACACAGACTAACAAAGTGGCACTTTTTATAAAGTTAGTTAATCACATTTTTTATACAAAAAAACATCTTTGAGACCAATTATATTAAAGATCAAGAGACTGAGAGGAAAGTGATTGACAAATTAAACTGGATGTTAAAAGATTCAAAGATATTTTCACATTAATATGACTCAAAAAAATCCACTATGAAATTAGATAAACTAATACAAATTCTAAAAATAAACATGAAGATGACCAAGATTGTGTAACGAATTAGGCATTAAATAAAAGGCAAAGTAGCAAAATATTAACAAATAAGAAATAATCAGAAAACTTCAATAACGTGTCATAAAAATATATTTTTAAAAAGTGACGGTTAAAAACATGATAACTAGGAAGATCTTTAAAAATTATAATATCAACAACAACCATGATATTGATGAAAATAGAGGAAAAAATATGTGAAACTTAGGTAGACTAGGCCCAGAATAACAAAGGTTTCTGAATTTGTTAATTTTTTTAATTGTATTTGTTTGATTTTATGTCTTTAGGGGTAAAACCTCAAAGTGTGTCCTGGAGCAGAGTGCTTCCAGCCAGAGGTGAGTAAATGTCAAATGCTTCCTCTTTTTCAGTTTGTATTTCCAAGAAAAGAATGATTGTTTGTTCGACTGTGATGTTTAGGACGTTTAAGTGTAACATCAGATTGACGTCTTTTGGCATCTAAGCTAGCTAGAAACCCCGCCGCCATTTTATTTATTTAACTTCCTCTGTGTTTTATTCCTCTTCAGGTGTTGGCGTTGGAGTAAAACCTGGAGGTAAGGGGCTTGCCTTTTTAAGCAGGACTTTAAAGATTGTGTAATACTACTACTACTACTACTTCTACTACTAATAATAATAATTCAATATATCTGCTCGCTATCTTGTACCATTGATTAAAATAAGATTAGCCACAACGTTAGCAATTTCACTAACAGTTTGTGTGATTGCTTATAATCAATTCATATCTAAAGATTTAGGCCAGACGAAACTAGAGACAGACATGATGAGCTTATAGTAAGTCATATCTTATTAACATTGTAATTTCAAATTTACAAAGTGTTGTTTTAAAACCTCAAATAGATAAATACATAGACATTTTATCCCAGACTTAAATTAATATCATTACAACAGTATAAATATTGGTAATAATATGATATATGGGAAAATTATTTATAATTTACCTATGCATAGAGGCTTTTATAGATGTGGAACTAATAACATAACAAGTTTTTATATTTTGAGCTTGTTATGTCAATATTCTGTCATTTCCAATTCTCAGACCTTTTCTTTGGAATGTAAAGGAGGCTACCTCTTGCAGCCGAGTGACTTAGATAAAAGGCCATAAAACTTCATCATATTGGATTTCTTGTTCTCTTTTTCAGTTGGAGCTCTTGGAGCAGTTGAAAATCGATATGGCAGCAAAGCAATGAAGACTGGTCGTATGTTTCCCTCTTTGTTTAACCTTTTGCACAATACATGATGCAGTCTTACTACTGACATGTTTGTTTGTTTGTTTTTTTCTTAGTTGGACGGTATCCAGGTGCTCAACTTGGTGCTGGTAAGTCATCTCAATATTACATATAAATAAATGCATGTGACACCTTAAGTTAGTTTGTTAAACACCAACATCACATGTATGACATGGTCAAAAATTGAGCAAAGGCTAAATCTGTCAGAAGACAAAGATCTTCCATATGTGCGGGTAAAGTAAATCTTACTTTGGCATGAAAGTGCTAACAATACTTAATGACAAGGTTTCTGCTCAAAAACAGCATGAAATTTGTGTTTTCCAATTGTTTAACACAGGAGGTTACAGATCTCTTGGATTGGGGGGAAGAACTGGCCTGAAGCAAGGAGGATATGCAACCCCGGGTGCCTATGGTACATCAACCAAACCACTCATCAATTTTTCATTGCTAACTTCATGTCATGGATTGTTGATTTGCCATTTGGCTGAAATGAATAATTATATATTTCCTGTTTCTGCAGGTGCCAGTCTGGGAGCAGGATTGCCTGTAGGAGCTGGACTGACAAATGGACTTGGACTTGGTTTGGGCCATGGAGCAAAACGTGGTAACGCAGATGTTATACAAAATATATTGATTAACATTTTAAAAATCATGTTAGATAGACAAAGAATTTGCAAAATATACCAGAGATTTTACAAGAACAGAGGTTACAGTCAAGCTTAATTCACATTAAAGTTTTCTGCTGGAGTGTTTGGCTGAGGATACTTTTCTCTTTTGATTAAGGAAACTCCCAAATGACATACATTTGCTTTGAGCTGTGATTCCTCTGCTTTCAGCAGTGAGGCTGTTATTAAAGTAAAGAAAGAATTATGAATAGTAGTGTTTTGTCACACCCTTCATCAGACCTTGAAACTGTTTTCTTATTAGAAAAAATATGCAGTCTAAAATCTCTGTTACTGTCTGATATTAAGTGTTCAGTCTCACAAAAACCTTCACAAACATCTAACTCTGCTTGTTTGATATTTTTTAGCTTATGGTGCTGGTCTGGGCACTCATCCAGGTCAGTATAAATCTCGTTTTTCAGTCATTCCCTCGCCTTGTTTTGCCCTTATTGAGAATATACTCATAATTAACGTCTGTCCCCACCGTCTTTGTTTGATAAAGCCTGCATTTTCCCATCATCTGTCAACAAGATGTAATTATCTTGACAGTAAATAATGTGTCCCCATAAAACACAGTGAGAAACCCAGAGATCAAGAGGGTGCACAAAAAGATTTATAGATGTGCTTGAGATCCTCTGAACTTTGCTTTTTGTTTTCTTGCCAGGATACGGGGCTCTAGCTGGCATGGGTTATCCTGGAGTCCGACCAGGTAAGTGATGAATCAGCTCTTATTTCACAGCCCATTGCTTCTTTTCTTCCTCTTCTTCTTCACACTCTTGAGAGATTTTCTCTCATGGCTCTTGCTGCAAATACACACTTGCTGTGACAGTCATTTGTCAAATCCAGGCTTTATAGATTGCAGAGAGAGAGAACATACCGTTCAAATTTGATCGCGTTCACCCTTTAAAAGATGTGTACCACTGAAAACAAGCATGTAGTCTGCAGCTCTTTCCAGTATCATTGTTGGCATGGGCCTCCACGTCTGTTAGCATGTTGGAGTAATCTAATGAAACTGTCTGCTATCATTAGGGACTGGACTTGGGTATCGCACTGGACAGAAGGCTAGAGAGCAAAAAGCTGGTAAAACCATCTACATCGCAACATAGTTTCCTCATCTTCGTCACTCTGTGTTTGTCCTGAGTTGTGTTTGTCAGTGACTTCTGTTAGACTGGAGTGACAGATGTTGCCTCCATGTGAGCTTTGCTCTGCATGGAGCACATCTGTTGTAATGCCACCTCCTCTGCTGTTTTTCTCTCTGTACTCATCAGCCTCACAGTAATTTGATTATATAGTTTGGATGGAAGTGTTTGCAGTTCAAAACTGTTGAGGAGAATTTGCGCAGCGGACTTGTTATGCATCAGCTGGCAATTTTTTTTTTTACCCTACTCTAAAGGCTTCATTGCATATTTCCGAGCAGATTTTATATATTATATTATATTATATTATATTATATTATATTATATTATATTATATTTAGTGCTGTCAGACAATTAACAAAATTAATCTAATTAATTAAAGGATTTATGATTAATTAAGGGCAGCACGGTGGCGTAGCTGGTAGAGCGCGTGCCTCACAGCAAGAAGGTTCCCGGTTCGATTCTGGGTCGGGAGGGCCTTTCTGTGTGAAGTTTGCATGTTCTTCCCGTGCATGCGTGGGTTCTCTCCAGGTACTCCGGCTTCCTCCCACAGACCAAAAACATGCTCATTAGGTTAATTGGTACCTCTAAATTGTCCTCAGGTGTGAGCGTGAATGGTTGTCTGTCTCTCTATCTGGCACTGCGATCGACTGGCGACCGATGCAGGGTGTACCCCGCCTCTTGCCCGATGGTAGCTGGGATAGGCTCCAGCCCCCCGCAACCCCGAAAGGGATAGCCGGGTATAGAAAATGATGATGATGATGATGATGATAATTAATTAATCTAATTAATCGCATTTTGATCTCATATCTGCCTAAAGTACCCAAATAAAGAATTTGAATTCCAGGATATTATAAAATTGTTGTGCATAACTAATCAAATGCATACACTAAGAATTGAAGATTTGTTAATCCACATTTTTATTGGTGACAAAATAAAACCAAAGTCAGGGCAACTTACCCAGAAAATTTGAAGCTCAATCAGGCAACTCCAATTAGACTTTAAGTGTGTTTCATAAATCAAATTCAAAATAAGGAAAAGGTCGAGGACATCCAACAAAACAATTAGGCCTGATGCATTATTAAAGAATGTAGTACAAATATAGATAAATAAATTCAAAAATAAAATAAGACTAAGTCTTAAATATGCCATTCCTGTTGTCACCTGGGCTTTGTTTGGTTTGACTAGAGACGCATGTGTGAAGTGACGTGCCACTGCCATGTACGGGTCCTCCAGCTGGCCAGTATCAAAATGTTTATGTGCTATGATTAATCTTGCGATTAATTTTTATAACGCATTAATTTGCGGTGTAATTAATTAATCTAATTAATGCACTAAAGTGACAGCCCTAATTATATTATATTATATTTTATTATATTATATTATATTATATTACATTAGATTACATTGGATTATATTAGATAGAACTTTATTAATCCCTTGGAAAGGATCCTCCTTCCCCGAGTAAGGACTTGTACAGTCTGATGGCCTAAGAGTCAAAGGAGTTTCTCAGTCTGTTGGTTCTGAACTTGGGAAGGTTTTGTCGTTGCCTTTGCCTTTCTATGGATGTTCTCTGGTTTGAAATAGGCTGGTTTTCTGTTTCTCTCTTGCAAACCACACTGTGACTGTTCCCTCATATGTAACAAGAAACAGGACCGTCACTCTGTCGCTCTTCCTGGTTCCAGAGTTAACATGAAGGAAAACGTTGTTGAAATCTCTGAGTCTCTGATTGTCACATATACTTTCAGGGGATGTGCTGTCATGTCAGTGTGAGCACTGAGCTGAGAAAAACAAACAGAGAGAGTTTTATGGTTCACGCTTTTTGGATTTTGCACTTTAACAGCTTCTGTGTCAGGATGCAATACACCCTCACCTGTTTTTTTTTAAGGTTGCAGCTTTTGGTTCAGTTCAGTTCCAACAGCCAGCGTTATTATTAGTATTCCATCCCAGATGAACAGACAAAATTTACTGGAGCAGCAAGGGGTTATTTTATTGTATGTAATAAGAAAAAAACACATCTTTCAAAAAGCTCTTTCAAAGAATTAATGCTAAGTTATGATGGCAGCTCATACCTTTTAAATCTATTTATATTGCGTTTCAAAAGAAGCAAACTCGACTCCATCAACTGTGAACGTTCAAGTTTCTCCAATAAACAGAATTTTCTATCTGTTTGTAAGAAATAATTATGATTTCAAAATCATAACTTTGAGCACATTATGGTTTAACAGCAGCATTTTGTGCTCATTGTGTTAGTCAATTATCATTCATTCTACCAATTTTAACAAAAAATCATGATTGAGTGTTTTTAAACTTCAACACAGTTTTAAAGCCAGTTTGAGCAAATGAGAGAAGTTATTTTCCTTCAGCTAAAGCCTGTGCTAAAAGTTTTTGTGTGCCCCTTGCGACAGCTGAATTCAACTTAAGAGTTAATTTGTTTATTCATTCATTCCCAGTGTGAAGGTGGAAGGTTTAATTTGATGAAGAGTGTTAATGTGTTAGTGTTTCAGCTTCAGTTTAATTCTGCAAGAACTGATGCAGGTTTGTTCATCAGTGATATGATGAAATGACATTACAGGACTCATTTTCCATTTAAATTAGCTCCAATTTTTGTGCATTGTGATTGCATATTTACTTGTTGGCAAGAGTTACTTACTCCTGTGTTTTGGCCCATTTTTAATTTTGGACTCGAGGTCATTCAATATTTTACTGAGAATAGTTGCATTTCTAATTTTTACTTAGAGTTTTTTAGATTTCCTAAATGCATAATACTGCATAATATGTAATACATACTCTTATAACCTACTTCTGGTGTCTGCTTTCAGCCCTGTCAGTGTCAACTAAACTTTGTTTTTTCCAGTTGTCTGTGTCACACACTGGTACTGTCTGAGTCAGGGAGTGTCTTTCCCATGTGCTTTTTTGTTTTATGGTATTTCAACAATTCGGGCTGGCAGCTTTTGTCGCTCTGTCCTGCTCTTTCTGTTGATGCCATTGCTCTGACTCAGTGTAAACACAGTGTGTGTTGTCCAAGGCACAGCCTTAGTGTACTGTCTCTTTGTTGACTCACCTCCTTATTATGGTGAATGTTATTATGTCCTGTAAAACTGGGCTAATATCACACCATAATGGATTTTGTCTTGTCTTGAATTACCTCCATTTGAGTTCTGTTTACTCTTTGGATGATGTGTTATATTGCATTCAATGCTCTGATACACACATCAGTTGGAATACAGAACAGTGAATGTTTTGCCACTGGTGACTACAGTGTGCATTTTAGCCTCCAAGAAGTCATGAATACTTGATGATATTTCTCTGCTAGGTGTGTCGACAGCAGATTTGGGTGGACCTCAGATGGCCAATCTGGGCCAAACTGCTCAAGATCTGAAGAGAGAAAAAAGCATTCAGTCGTATGGAGGCAGAACTGTTGGACTTGAAATACCCAGTATTGGCAGAGGCAGTGTTCTTGGTCCCACTGCTCCTGAAACTGGACTTAGAGAGGCCAAAAGCCTCGATCCATTGTTGAAGGCATCAAGTCTTGGTCCTTTGACGCCCCTTGATAAACAAAGAAAAGTTCTGGCACAAGGCGGAGAGAGTTATGATCCTACTCTTTTGGGAAGAGGGGGCCCACCAAACCATGGAGCCACACTTGGTGCCCGAGGTGTACGACAACAACTACCTCTTGTTCAAGCCAACGGCAGACCTCAAGGTTCATCTCAGGTACATCAAGCAGG
The DNA here is from genome assembly GCA_036419115.1 of Scarus forsteni. Classification (NCBI taxonomy): domain Eukaryota; kingdom Metazoa; phylum Chordata; class Actinopteri; order Labriformes; family Labridae; genus Scarus; species Scarus forsteni. The sequence continues at coordinate 20,971,641 of JAZDUH010000084.1, forward strand.
AGAGTATGATCCATTAATCCCACAGACTCAGCTGCGCCCAAACTGTGGATCCAGTAGAGATTTGTCAGGTGTCGAAATCAGCCGTCAACAACTTCTTGGTTCAGAAGCACAGAGGACTCCTGGTTTAGCACCCAGGCTTCATGCTGGTAAAGAAGGCAAACATCTTGGACACATTCAACAAATGCAAGGAGAGAGACACCACCAGCCGTTGATTCCTCAAACTCCAGATGTCAAAAGTGGTCTGTATGCTCTAACACAAGGTCAGGCAGCAACAGGCTTTTTATCTGCTGTGGCAGACGGGCAGGCTGTGAAGGACCTCGGGGCTTCTGCTAAAGACTCAAAAGGGCCTAGAAGCCATGGTGCTATCGCTGTAGAAAACCTCAGACCAGAGCAACTTAACATCCAAGTTCAAGGAGCGAGGGGCCGTGGACCTGCGAGTGCAAGTGGAACACAAAGCTTAGGCATCTCCTCAGTAGGAAGGCAAGAAAGTGAAGGCGTAACTGTTGATGGTCAAGAACAAAAACCCATTCCCCTCACCGAGCATGACATCATGAAGTCAAAAGCTCGCAGCATCCCAGGAGAGACTGGGAGGACTGACCAAGCCACAAGTAAGAGTAAAGCTTTGTCTTTCTGCACAATCATAATTATTTTTTGTTAGTTTTGAGATCCCAACTTTAACTCTTTTTCTGAATTATTCTTTTACTTATGCCTTGGTGTGGACAAAAGACCACAAGATGTGAATTTTTCATTTCTAATTTCTCTGAGATTGTTTTAATAGGTAAAGGGTGGCTGTTTCATTCTTTTTATTATTTTTACTCTCAAGATCCATGCTGTGTTTCCTTTCTTTATACACACTTCTTAGAGATCACTTGTATGCATGGTTTCAATGAAAACTGGCTTTAATACTCTCCTCTTTTTGTAATCTTGAACTCCTAGGAGTGCAGTTTTTTTGGGACTGTCCTTATTGTAAGGTGGTAAATCTTGACACCCTACTTCTGACTTGGGGTCTTTCTTTTTTCCAACTTTTTATCCCACATTTTGGACTCTACAGAAAAATATTTTCCATGCAGGAGGGCAGCTGTCTTCACTGTCATTTCTTTCTTGTGAAATCTTTTCTGCTTGTCCTTTTTATGTAAATCAAAACAGAGTGTACAACAAGGTGAATGTGGATAAATCACTCATTGGTGTTGGACTTTTTATTTTGGAATACTTTCTCTAGCATTGGGATTTCTGTTCTTGTTTTCTTGGAGCTAGCAATGGCCATATTTAATTGAAAGTATCCACTGGTTCTGCACCTAAGTTACAGATTGCAGTGACCATCTTTAGCATTGAGAAGCCATGGTAAAAAACAAGTGAATTTAAAACTTTGTATAAGATAAACAGTCAGTTTAACTTGATTAATTAATCCTACATTAGAAATAGTATAATGACTGCAACTCTCTGCACCAGGCTGTAATTATACCTATTTTTAGGTCTTAAATTTAATCATTAGTCAAAATTAGTAACAATGGAGCCTACAGGGATCACCATACTTTGGAAGCTAGTCTCAAGTGACCATTAAGGGTACTGCAGTTTTGAATCTGATGGCTTTAAGGCCCCATCCACACGAAGATAAACCGAGATCTAAATGCATACGCTTTTTGCAGAATCTGCGTATCATCCATACAAAGACAGCGTTTTAGGGGTCTGTAAACGATCATTGTTGAAACCAGGTTCCAGAGTGGAAAGATTTTGAAATGCCGTAAACGCAGCTCCATGATTACTGGCTCTCCGCAACTTTTCAGATACGCTTCGGTCATAGTTTCATATCTTCATTGACACGCATGCCGCAAGTGCACATGCCCACTGTTTTTTCATCTGTTTCCGCTTGTTTCTACATATTGTTACAGCACTCCTAGAGGTCTGGCATGTGTTTTACAGCATTTTCATGCGTATTGAGTGGGTTCATGTAACGCACACATTTTATTAGACGCCCTCGTCTTTATGACGATCGTTTTTGAAACTGTTAAGCGTTTTGTCTTTGTGTGGATGGGGCCTAATTCTCTGGATCTGGGAGTGATTGATCCTAGCATTTAATCTGCTGAGTTTAAGTGTCTGATGAAGCTGTATGTCACTGTCATTCTTGGTCAGTTCTCCCTTGAAAGAGAGATCCCTGGTCTGAATGGGACTAACCTGGCTAAGTAGATGTTATGTAAATAGATAAACAAAGGAAAAGAAAGTGATCTGGTAAAATTACGTTTATACAGCACTTTTAAAAACACTTGGGAACAGAATGCTTTGCAAATAAAAGCAAAGTTGCTTTGTTTTGTTTATATGATTAGAAGATTTTACAGAGTTCTAGAGTTTATTTTTCTTCTCTAAGTTTATATTGGCTGACTTTTGCATTTTTAATTGTGCAGCAACTTTGTGTGCCATTGTAATCTGGTGCAAGTATGTTTTTGCATTTTTTTTACATTTATTTCTGAGAAGTAAGTCAATTTTTTTGCATTGAAGTTTGTTATCTTTTTTCCCAAAGATAGCAAAGTTCTACTAGTTAATGCTGATGTTGTGCTTTGGGCTGTTGATAGACAGTTAATGATCACCTGTGTTCCTGTGTGTAAAACTGTATATGATGTTTTGTGATGTAAATATATTTAAGTCTCAATCCTTGTCTCCAATATGAAGAACAGTGTTAGTTTGTTTAGGATTCAATTTCATGCTTGATTTGTGTTAAGAAGTAATGATGGACCAACTATTAAATTCACATCTTCTTAGTTTTTTTGCAGACAGACTTCAAGTAAATTGCATAATTCAGACTGAGATCTTGCATATTCATGCTTTAAATATAAAAAGAGAAAGAAAAAGCTAGACAGAAGGAGAGGGCGTTGGCTATTACAAAGAAGAATTGAGAGTTCTAAATTATGGAAAGATGATGAAAAGAGATGTAACATCTGGTATTGTGGTTTTTAAGATCCAGTTCAGGTACTTGGTCATGCAGAGAGGTTGTTAGAAACCATCTAACCCTGGCAGAGATGCTGGAATCTATTATGTGTGTGTCTTCATTTTTGTTCACCTGTCAGCTGCACATGTTTCGTATTGAATTCAATGCAGCCTGTGTGTCCTCTGTATATGGAAACATCTGAATAAGCCTAGATATTGTGTCTCAGATTTATCACGTGTTTAAAGAATGATTCAGATTAATATAACTCTGGTTCACTGATGCTGTTATGTTTTCTTTATAATCTGTCCTCTAAAGATTTTTAAGAATGTAGTAAACAAGGCTTCATAAGCTTCTTGCTCATAGCTGAACCTGTGTTCACGTCTCCCACAGGCTACATCGGTGGAGCAGGAAATTATCTGGGTGGAGGCCTGGGAGCCGGGGGCTATGGAGCAGGTAACTCTGGGACACAGGGTTGACACATTATCTGGGTGGAGGCCTGGGAGCCGGGGGCTATGGAGCAGGTAACTCTGGGACACAGGTCTGGGTGGAGGCCTGGGAATCGGGGGCTATGGAGCAGGTAACTCTGGGACACAGGGTTGACACATGCTAGGCTAAAAGTAGTAGAATGTGTGTGTGGTGGCTGATTACGCCTTATTTACCTGCTAATAATGCAATGTTTATTTATGAATGAAAGTTAATTTATGATGGTATGAAGCCATGTGATTGGTTGATCAAACAGTTACAGTTCAACACCCAACTGAGCTCCTTATTCAGATCTACACTACCTGTGATAGTGGATTTTCTTATTCTGTTTCAGGTTTGGGACAGGGAGCATACCTCGGTGCAACTGGCAAACTGGGTGGTAAGATCTGATTTTGAAAAAGGGATTTTGCTTATGTTTTTTTTTAATTGAGGCCTTTAGTACAGATTTTTTTCTAATCAGGCTTTTAATTCTTGAATTTCACAAAGGTCTCCACGCATGTCATGCCCCAGTGCAAATGTTTTCTCAAGCCCTGACTTAAATCTCATGTGCTGGAAGGGAACTTTTGTCCTGTTAACTTGCTAACATACAATATCTATTGATCTAAAAGTTTTAAAATGTCTAAACAAAGTCCAGGTGAAAGGAAGCAAAAGTATGAATGTACTCGCTCTTCCAATAATAAAAAAACAAATCAAATGTGTTCATTGAGAAGTACGCAATTTGAAGATGTGGATACTTCACAGGATTATGAAAGGAAATTAACAGCCACACAGCACATAAGCAGCTATTTCTCCTACTTTGCCTTCTAAACTATAATTTTCTTCTGAGTCCATTTCTTCTTGCATAGGCTTTAGCTGTGTCCCCTAGAGGTCATAGAGGAGTCTGATTCTTTTTCTTACGGTGATATGAACTCACGTCCCATAGGTCACACTGCCCACTCATGCAACTTGCAATTGAGAGTTCTATCAATTAAAACAGAAATCCAACAGGACTTGTATTTAACGATTGCTTTTTAAGTTCATAACCCAAAAAACAAGAAAATTGTTAAAGGTTGTACTGTCAGAGTGGTCATTATTAACCCAGCATGTTTTGAAGTATAGAGTGACTGTTTACAGTGTAATGAAGCCCCATTCACATTGTTGTTTCAAGCTGTAATATTAACACCCCTACAAAGCTATGCCTCCACTGTGAATGCCTCAGGGAAAGAGCTGACCCTCATTTTCATCATCTCCAGAGGTAGTATCATATAAGTGTGATATCAAAGAGAGGGAGCACCAGACCAATCCAAACCATATTTGAGCTTGATTTGGCAAAAAATATGACGGCCTCACAGAATTAATGTGAATGTCTTGAGGTGTAAAGATAATGGAGCTTTGTTGTGGCACTTTTGTGTAAAGACACTGTGACTAACTACTTCTGTCATTGAAAGAGACAAAGTTTATCTCCATTAAATGCTTTATTTTGATAACACTGATTGGAAAGAGTAATTACAGTACTATGTTTTTTTTTTTTCAAAACTAGATTAGTGAAAACATCCCTGCCTATAGTGTTGCATGGTATTAATGAATTGGGATGTAACCCTCAAACCTTACAATCCTGTTGAGAGGGTGCAAGATTTTTACTGGGTCACTCTGTTTTTTTTTTTTTTTTTTTTAAATGTATTTTTTGGGCATTTTTGTGCCTTTATTGATAGGAGAGAGACAGTGGATAGGCTTGTGAAAGGGGGTGAGAGAGTAGGGGAAGACACTCTGCAAACAGGTCACAGGCGGGATTTGAACCTGGACCGGCAGAAGCAAGTACATGGGGTGCCTGGTTGCTAACCACTCCGCCAAACCAGCACCCCAGGGTCACTCTGTTTTGAGTGAGTAATTAAGGCAGCTACACTAAACAGCTGAAGAAGGTGATTGTCTTAGCATTTTATTATGGCATTTTGGTTGTCTTGAAGCACAGGACAGACAAGTTTTTTGATGAATCAAAGGCAACAACAGTGGGCCTATAACAATGGGTTTCACAAGTAGTAACATCTAGGTTTTGTCTTTTTAATGTCTCAGCCCCATGCATGTTTTTGTTTCATTTTGGTAAATAGATAAGAAATGGTAGAAAGAGAGATTGTAATTTTCTTTGTTTTTTATGTGTAATATCACAGGTTATGGTGAAGGAATCACAGGATACCTGGGTGCCACAGCAGGCAATGGCTATGGTAAGTTCAAAAACTTATTCACATGGAAATTCAAAGTTTAAAAGCCAGCTGTGCACATAAGGAACTAACAAAGGACATTTAAAGAAACTTAAAAGAATATTCAAATGCAAGTTAAAACTTTAAATAGTCCTGATGCAAAACAAAATTTCTGTTTCTAATTGCAGGGCAAAAACATATCTATTTAAGTATTAATGCATAGCATCATCTCTCAACAGGTTATGGGAATGGCTATGGAGATGGTTATGGGGCTGGTGAGTATTGAAGATGAAGTAATAGATGTGCTTTTGGAGAAATCAGACATCTTTGACTGTCAGCATAGAGTCTATAGATAATGCTAATTAGAATTATGTTTCAGGGCTTGGTTACCCTGCAGAGTTAGCTGATGGTGCAGAACACAAAGCGAGAAAGAGTGAAGGTAACACATTTGAGAAGCTAGAACATGGGCTGTAGCACTAAGCTAAAAAAGAATTTCAGTGCCATCATTTCAATTATTTTCTATTGTAGTAACTGTCATAGAAAGAGTGGCAATGAAAATTATGTTTTTGGACCATGTCTGTCTATGCAGCCTGTGTTATAACCTTCTCAAATCCGTAACAGGTGATAGTGCTAACCTTTAAATGCTTAACTTTTGATGCTTGACAGCTGAAGTAGATAATAAGAGGCCATCAGAGAAACAAACTGTCCAGTGTGGCCTTCTGTCCACTGGGTGTAGCTATTGTCTCTTATTAACAGAAACTGACCAGTTTAATCTGGTGGTTTCTGTCTGTAGTAGGCATTGAAACTTTTCACACATTTGACTTTTGTCATTCATTTGTTGTCTTTGTCCGAACTATATGTTTGTGTTTTTCTGACTTTTACAGCTCTTGGCGCAGGTGGCTATGCAGGGCATCTTCAGGGACCATATGGTAAGAGATTTTAGGATGTAACAGCTGCACACAGTACACTGTGACCACAGAAGACTAAAAAAGTGCTGAATTAAATTTGAAAAATCAAAGTCATTAAATGTCTTGAAAACCCATGTATCATGAAAACCCACTTTTTTGTATTTTTGTACACACATTTGATGTATCTGCCCATGCACAAAATTTCGGTAAGCCAACCTGTTCTTTTATTTCTGGCCGACCAGGTGCTAAAATTAGGAGATTGTCTGTACAGAATCTGGATCCATTGTGACCTTACAGTGGGCTATTGTAGAGACTAGGCTACGCAAATAATGTCCTCCAAAGGAAAGTCCATTTAAAAATTTAAATAAAGCACAGCACAGACATTTCATTTGAGCACAGTGGGCTGCATTAAAAGATGTAGAAAGGCTTTGAAATATCTCCTTTAGAGATCTCAGTTTCTTTGGTTGCACTTTGACTTAGATATAGACAAGGAAGCTTTACACATACAATCATAGGCATCAAACCATTCAGTCCCACATGAAACCAGCATCTTTAAAGCCATCATCATCATTGTAGGTTCTTAGGATCTTTAAAGGGTCCCAAAAAGTCCTGAAATTTTTAAATGTATGTAGCAAACCTGCCAGACAGAAATAAACAGCGAATCAACTTTTAATTGGTTTTCTTTAAACTTTTGTTCACTCTGAGTGAAGTGAGGCATAAACCTAAAAAAACACGAATACAGTATATAAAAATATTCAAAGATTATTTACACAGGACTTAAATAAACATCCTCATCATCAACTCGAAGCAGAAGAACAACTGGAGAAAAAGCCTCTGTTGTTCTCTCTACTTTATTTTTCTATAATGTTTAGTACTTTGTTCTTGAAGCTCTTCTCATCTTCACTTAGGACCACTTGGTACAGGAGCGCTGGGAGCCGGTGCCCTGGGTGCCGGTGCCCTGGGTACTGGTGCCCTGGGTGCAGGAGCGCTTGGTGCTGGACTTGGTACTGGAGCACTGGGTGCAGGAGGACTGGGTGCTGGACTTGGTACAGGAGCACTCGGTACAGGGCTGGAATCAACCGTTGGCAAATACGGTGAGCTTTGCTGACACAACCTCTTCTTTCTTTGACATGTCTGGCTTTTTTTGGACAGAGGTCAGAGTGTAGGTTTGAGTAGGGATAATATGGTACTGCTACCAGCACAAACACTACCTTTAAGTCCAGATCACAACCCTGGTTTTGGGTTATTTCAGCACTACCTCTTCAATTGATACAGCCAGAAGTTCTTAACTTAGTGTACTTTTTATGCTCAGTGAGCTCTCCATGATTGCTGTTAAACCCAGTAATGTCACATTTCAGCAAAATAGACTTTATCATTTTGGACACAATAAGAGTTAACACCATTAATGCCCTTCTTTTCTCTTAAAAGTATGATCCTGGAACTGTTTAGGCACTGATGCTGCTTTATAAGTGTCAGTATAGCACCAAATAAATCCAACTATAGATAACCCTGTATAAGAATGTTTATATTATTCTTTTTCTTTGCAATAGTAGGGGCTGCTCAGGTCCCTTATGCTACAGCTCCTGTAATCCCCACTGGACTAGAGGGTAAGAGCCTCATGTTTCTAATAACCCACTTTACACGAAAAAAGCCTCTCCTGCTGGTTACTTAACCTTTCAGACAATGTGTGCTTAAACAGTCAGCATTAACATTTCCTACTAGTGATGCCATCAGGGGAAATTTCACTTCTCCCAGATTGGAGACATTCCATAATCCAAGGGTTAATTCAGCCAACAGACAGCTCTGGTGGAGGAAATTATTTCTGGGAATATCTGACTCAATAAGAAAGCCCAAGCCTAATGCACTTGAACGGGCATGGTCTGACAAAGCTCATGAGGAGTTACACTGAAACAGCTCATTCTGAGCAGGGTTAAAACGGAGGGGTTTTAGGCATGTCAAAATCCAGTAGTTTGAAGAACGGGTGTCCATCTTTTTTTCCAAGGAGGACCAAATATAAAAAATGCATAAAGAATGCAGTGGAAATGGAGGATGATAATGGTATATGTCTACATTCAGATATAAAACAAGAGCAAACTGCCAAACTTTGTGGGGATGTCACTTCTTAAGGATGATAAGCAGTTGGTTGTTCACTGGACCTTCAAACAAAGCACATAGCAAAGAAAATGAGAGCAATCTGTGCTCCAAGTTGATGCTGAAGTCCGATTGACATCATTCACCTGTCAGACACAAGATCTGCCTTCTACTGTTGGCCATCTTTGTTTTCATCCTGCTATGTAATGTCCTGCGTATAACAATAGCCTATTGGCAGCAATTGGTCCCTCTGGCAACACTTTGGACCCTCCTTGATTGAAGGGTCTCCAATTAAAGAAAACTTAAATGATATTCCCTGAGGACATTTGGGACCAGTGATACCTTGTTGAAAAGAATCCTAGGATGGGGCCTTTAAAACTCATGTTCAACACGAAGTACATCTTATTGTACTCCACAAGATTCAGATATATCGGTGTCACACACCATTGCATTGCCAGCCGGACGTAAAAAACAGTGCTTCTCAGCATGTAACGTTAATGCTATATATATATATGTATATATATCTATATATCTATGTCTATATCTATATCTATATCTATATCTATATCTATATATCTATATATATATATATATGTATATATGTATATATATATAAATGTCCACATAGTGAACTTTAACCAACATATCCAACCGTAATGATCTACTGATGTGAGTGTTTTATGAAGCTTATTCTATCATTTGCAACAGAAACATTACTTGGGCTAATGCTAATGCTAGCAGTTGTAAGTTGCTTAGCTTTTAAACATGACTTTATCCATAAACAAACAGTATAAGCCTAATACTTACTTTGAAGATAACCTTTCATTTGACTCTAATGGGTTGTCTCTGAGTTCGGTAGATGCAGCATGAATGTTCGTGACAGCAGGGAGATCTGCATGATGACAGCTGCAGGCTGCTGATTTACACACGTCAGCTGCTGGTACTTCTTAAATTTCCCCCAGTATGACAACAGACATGCAGAGTTTTTCATCTATAGGTAACTTGGATGAATCATGTACCCCATTTCCCATCTATTTCCCACCATGGACCGTTCTAACCTGCCAAGTCTCCATCAACAGATATTTTTGCTGTGTCTACTTCAATGCATACAAATGACCTTTTTAATAATTCTTGGAAAAATAACCAGTTCTCAAGTTTAATAGTGGTTGTTTTTCTCTTTTTGAAGCTGGCAGAGTCTTGCAATAATCAGCTGAATATGCCTTATATTCTGTTGACAGTAGTGGTCTTTCTGTCATTCATAGAACTGAGTGACAGCATGTTAGTTACATGTCTGCAAATGTTCAGTTGTGCATCCCAATACACAAATGAAACTCCTGTTTTACACTTACGATACATTTGCAGGTCAACTTTTATATTGACTTGGTATTTGATAGAAAAGATTATGGCTTTTCTTTGTTTATTATAAAAGTCCTCTTAAGCTGTCTCAGTATTCTTGAAATGCGGTAACCACAACAATAATGAATCTCAATAATCTCAGTCTTAGCCTGTTAAATGTTTGATGCAGAGAACTCTTGAATTGCATCAGACAGAAATTGATATTATTCTTTGATGCGATTCAACGGTCATTGAACCTGTGAGATTGTTGCTCTTCTGAGTCATCAGGAAACTTCACACGTCTCTGACTGCTCCCCTTAGGTGATGGTGGCTACCCATATCCTGCTCAGCAGCTAGCCTTGGGTACAGATGGTGCAAAAACCGCCAACAAACTCGGTGAGAATGGGTGGTTGTGTGAGCTAAAGCTGTCAGAAATTACTGGTAATGGAAAAAGTGTTGTGTGTTGTTAAACTGAAAAGGGTGTATGTGGTTTTATTCGCCGCAGAGCCACACTAATTCTAAAATAGATTACGTGAGAACACTTCATAACACGTAAAAGTCGACAAATGAAATCAACAAGGGAGATAAGAGGTAATATTCAAATCTAAGTACTTTTGGCCCCAGATGTGTATTTGTTAGGCTTGTTAACTGAAATAAGGCAAAACAAGCTGAGCGGATGTTTAGTGTGAGTTTGTGTCAGAAAGTGTTGAATATGTACACTGAAGTGTGAGCCTGTATCTAAATGGGTTGTTTTTGTTCATGCTTGTACTTGTTCATGGCTCTGTGGTGTCACTAAAGTATGTATGTGTTTTTGTTTCAGTGGCTGGTGCAGGATTTGGGGTGCAGCAAACAGGTACATTTTTTTTTAATTTGTTCCTGTTACACCACAAACGGCCTCAACTGTGACATTTTACACCTTTTTTTTTTAAACTTGCCCTTGCATTTAACACATTGTTCACCACCGCTTGCTGTGTGTATTCACTCAGTAACCCTTGAACTACCAAATCAACTGTCTGTGAAAAGTTATGAATACATTCAGAAATATTTAATGTTTTAAAAACCAGGACAAGTCAAGTCACTGTTTGATTCTGTTAACACTTCAGGGAGCAGAGAAAACTACAAGCAAACCAAAAAACAGGCAATGTCTTTGTGTGGGATTTAAAAGTTTTAAAAGCAACTCTTGATTACTTATTGACATAAAAATGTACAAATATTCAGAAAAAAATCAATTAAAGAAGGCAGAAATATTTGCAATGAAATAGGAAAAACTATTGATAATAGAAGATACTGTGTTTGACAAACATAAAAAAGGTTTTTGATGAACAAGATATTTTATGTATATATGTATTTACATACTTTTTTAACCTTAAAATCCCTTGCAAAGAAAATATCAGTTCATTTGGTTTGTTTGCATTTTTTCTGTACCCTAAAACATTGACAGAAACACATTAAATATCACTGAATTTGTTGACCTCTGCAAAACTGTTGAACTGTGAGTTAAGGGGTTAAAACCACAACCAACCTACCTGCATAAAGGTAACGTATTCTTGAAACGTGTGCTCTGCCCAGGTGTTTTAAAAAAATGTAACTTCTATGTTTATTTTATAAGGTTACAGTGCACCGCGAGGAACAACCCAGGATGCACTACGTAAGCAATGCATTTACTTGATCATTATTAAAACTAATGTTTGACTGAATTGTTAAGTTATCACAGCAGCCAACAACTTAAGACATCATACACTTAACAAGTAAAGCACAGGACACCAGAGACAAGGCCTACTATCATTGTTCCAAGTGTTTGACAGGAATAAGGTTCAAAGTCCAGAGTAGGTATTATTTTGTCACCAGGAGCAACATAGAATCAACTAAGAGAGAGAGATAAATGCATTCAATGTTACTTCACATAATTAAGTCACTAAGTCTTATTTAAATTTCTGCCCCTCGAGAAATGTTTTAAAAAGTACTCTGAATAATTTTTTGACCCTTAATCATTGAATTAAGTTTTCCAAGAGCAAGAGAGCCCTCCTGGTTTTGCTTGTTGGCTTTGACATTTCATAGCTTTCATATTTTTTGTCTTTAGGTCATAAGTAGATTTGCTTTTTTGACAATACTTGCAGCAGTTCATCTTGTACTCGGCTTCCAGTCATCACGATAAAAAAACGCAGCATGCATTATGGATTGCTTCTCACTTGGCAAACAGACTACACTGAGTCTAATAATGAAAGCTGAGAATTGTTGTTTTTTTTCTCTGGTATTCACACTCATGCCCCCCTAAAAAGTAACACATAACTCATTTCCTCCTGAAACAAATCACGCCAGGGAAGTGCTATTGAGTTATTCTATGAAAATGTTAATTCATACTTTAACTGCAACAAAGTTTTCTCTAACTTCAGTCCAGATCTTAGCGAAAACACAAATGTGTTTTTTTCCAGAAGCTTAACCCTTTATATGCAAGTATGAATGTACATGATGCGTTAACTTGTGGAAAATTAAAGCTTTTTTTTTTTTTTTTTTTACAAATACTGAAGGCTTAAAGGTAAATTGTTTTTGTTTACTTAGCAAAGTATGAGGCATATTAGGTTGAATAAATAAAAGGTTAAAGCTTCAAAAAAAATTGTAGTAAGCACATTTAGCCTCAAAAGTGGACTCAAAAGAATGCCCTGATATAACTAGCTATTGGCATTCCAGTTAAAAAGTTTTAAATATTTTCCCTAACTTATGTCCTACTAATAAACATGATAGTTATAATAAAAATGTTTCAGAAAAACAAAATGCAAGAAGGGAAATCTAAAGGTGCCAGGGGGACATGTTATCCACAAAATAGAATTTGGTACAATTTTTTTTTTTTGTCAGTCAGCTGGAAGAAAAATGAATTAATTTCCCTTTAGTCACAGAGAAGAGCATATGTTCTGTCCTGGAGCTGGGTCTGCAAATTTATAGCACAAGATATTACATGTTTACAGCAGGGTCCATATGTTCCTAAAATATGTTTATAATGGGTTTTACTGTGGCTGTTTTTGGCCTCAAAGGGCTTAGTGTGATCATTTTTATCACAAAGAATTAAAGGCCTCTAATATTGACTGGAATCATTTATAAAACTGCACATTCCTGCCAGTATACATGCCATCCTGATTTATGAAAAAAAAAGTTTATAAGAAAATGTGTAAGTCTCTTGTACCTGAGGATGAAATGGCATACTTACTGATGTACTTTTCCTTTTAGCACATTCATCTTAATATTTCACTTAAAATTTCCCTTATGCTTTTACAGCTGATCAAGGAGTGGATGGTGCCCTCGGTAAAGGATACAAAGGTAAGAAAAATGGAGACTGTTGGTTAAGATTTAACTTAGTTAGTTTTCCTCCCTGCTTAAACAGCCCATATCAACAGGAGATATGATGTATACATGTTCTCACACCCACCAATAACTCATCATGTTGCTGTATGGAGATGAGATGTTTTTTAGGGTATCAAGCAACAGCATGGTGTTTGACATGCCTCGACTTAATAAAAGTAAACATTAGAGTGTGTCTTAAGTATTAGCTGTAGGTTTTTTTCTATTTTTAATTTAAAAAAATTCACTGTAAGAGCACGTGCCTCACAGCAAGAAGGTTCCGGGTTCGATTCCTGGGTCGGGAGGGCCTTTCTGTGTGAAGTTTGCATGTTCTTCCCGTGCATGCGTTGGTTCTCTCCGGGCACTCCGGCTTCCTCCCACAGACCAAAAACATGCTCATTAGGTTAATTGGTGACTCTAAATTGCCCTTAGGTATGAGTGTGAGTGTGAATGGTTGTCTGTCTCTCTATGTTGCCCTGCGATCGACTGGCGACTGGTTCAGGGTGTACCCCGCATCTCGCCTGATGACAGCTGGTATAGGCTCCAGTCCTCCGCAACCCCGAAAGGGAAAGCCGGGTATAGAAAATGAATGAATGAATGAATGAATGAAAATTCACTGTAGTCATTGGTCAGCTGAAATCTATCTATGAAAATCATGACTGACATGTAAGTCTTTTTTTTCATGCAGCTACATGGGGTATAGCTGGTTGGGTTCTTTTCTGTGGGGAAAACTAAATAAATAAATTAAAAGAAAACCTTATTAACATGATTCAAAACTCTGTCCATCCAGGAATCCACTTTTCAAGCTTCAACTATAAAATGCGGATAAGCTTCATCATAAAGCTTTAACATCTTAACAAAAATGTCTTATTTTCAAAATCAAATACATTCTGTAAAACTTTCATTTCTTAACTAAAAGAGCCTGTTCTGTTTAAAGGAAACTGATACACAACAGAAGGATGTGTCACAAGTGACACGTGGGAGTGTTTCGTCTTGTATTATCATCACCTCATGAAACCTGCTGCTGTCTTGCTCTTGACGTTTGTCTGTCTCAATAAGTTTCTCCTCATTCATTGTCTCTCCCCGTCCCCTTTTGTCTTTGTCTTTAACCAGGCTAATTCGATTGACCTGCTTTTCCTCAAGTGGATCATTTTTATAATGTGTCCAATGTTATATGTTTTAAAGCTTTTTGTGTTTTTCACTCCTGTTGTGCTGTTTGTTTCAGATTTATCTCTCATGAACTCATTTTCTTTCTGTGTCATTTTCTTTCCTCATGTGTCCGTCTTTGTCCAAAACCATAAGTGTCCCACCTTTGATCAGCAAAATTAAATTGTTGTCTTGTTCTAAAGCTGAGTTTCAGACTTGAATCATAAAGATGATGCTGTATTAGAGTCTTTCAATAAAAGATGTTACGTAATGTTTACTTGTTGTGCACTGTTCCTTTTAAAGGCATCATCTAAACCTCTTCCGCTGACAGGAAGTTTTACCACTTCCTGTCATGTTAGGGAACTGCTCAGAAACAAAAGCTTAAAATCAAAACTAAAAGTTAAAAGATGAAACATTAACAGACTGAACAGTGAAGAAATCATGCTTTTATTTATAGATAAAAAAGTGATAAAATGCCACAGAATGCAGATGCTATTAGAATACATAAATAACACTAGATGATTAAAAGACACTTGTATGAATGGTAAAAGTATATCAAAAAAACTGCACAACACAGAATATGAAACACTGTTGTATGTACAAGAAGAGAGTATTTGAAAACATTGAGTAAACATATTTACAACAACATTGTGCATTAGTCAAAATGAAAATGATTCATAATGAACTATATCTGCTTTATTGGGCTGTATGAAAAAGGCCTCTGATATAAATAGAGAGACACCAACACCACACAGGCGCTGATGCAAAGAATAAGCTCTCAAACTCATTAAACATAGCAGATTCTGAATTTGATAGTTTTAGATTCAACATTATTTTAGCATTTTACTAGTTGGTCAGATAGGTGAAGCTTGAGCCATGTCTGCAGTTTTTTAATATCCATACTCATTTAAAGTCCCAAATTTTGAGAAGTCTGCAAAGTATGCACAGAGGAAGATATGAGAAAGAAATTTACTTTCCTATCAGTAAAAAGGACTGTTGAAGGTATTCATAGCTGTATTATGTATTGATATGTATAAAATATATGTTCTTGTGTTTGGCCTGAAAGGTGGCTACCATACTCCTTATTTCAAACATTTGAATGAATTTAGATAATCTAGATAATGATAATGATAAACTTTATTATATCTCACATCTTTAAACACACAGTTTCAAAGTGCTTCACAAGTGATGGGCATACATACAAGAACATAAAGACATGAAACTTCAAACAATCATTTGAAGGAAAACAGACAACATGGGTACAAACTTTATAACAGATATGATAAAAATACCACCTTTTGAAAATAAGGATAACACTGTCTATGAGGTACTCTTTAATGCATTATAAGATATTATTAACATGTTTATAATACATCATAACATGTTGTTATATTCTTATAAATGCTGTTTTATAACAGTTTTAAGCACTTATAATAATGCATTATGCTCTGTAATAGCAATTATAATGCAACTATTCATCATGTGTTGAACATGATTAAATTTTGCATATTGTTAAAAAAATAACAAATTAGTTGTAAGTTATTTAAAGTTATTAATGTATGTCCAAATAAATTAATCCAGTGAATACTGTGAAAGCAAACAAATTCTGTCTTGTTTTTAGCATTTATTTAAAACTTTTTGATAAGTATTTAATCGGCTTATAAAATGGAGTTTTACTCGTCTATTTAGAGCATCTAATGACCACTTACAGTGACTCATAGTCACATTATTATACATATAACTGTTCATAAATTTTTATTGATAATTATCAATTTCAAAAATACATTTCAAGAAACATTCATTTCTGTGAACACAGTCGGTGATCACCCAAAATGTTTTATTAACACCTACCCTTATTAATCACTAAAATGATTTACAGTGTGTCAGATTTTTTGTCACAAAGCTTTCTAAATCTGTATTTTCTTGTAGCTGTATGAACAATACAGTACACTAAAGTATGATTACAACCCATTCCATATGCAAACATTACAATGGCCTGTCTGCATTGTTAAGCATAAATGATCACAAGTGCTTATAATTATGATTATACAGAACTATAAGCACATTATAACATGTTGTGATGCATTTTAGACATGCTTCTTATAAGTTTCTATTGAGGTATAAGGGAGGCTTCATAGAAAATGTTACCTGACTAAGTTTCAAGCAGAAGCCACAGAATGAGCAGACCTGATATATATATGGTGGGATACTGTTACAGAGTTTAGAGGCTGCTACAGAAAATGTACAATCGCTCTGGATTTAAAGCATGAGCGAGGACGTGTTTAAACGCCCTGATCAGAGGATTGGAGAGTGCCGCCACTGGAATATGGGCGCAAGTCAGATACAGAAAGTGGTGCAATGTCATGCAAGGCCTTAAAGGTTATCAGTAAGATTTTGAATTAAATTCTTTAATGTCCTGGAAGCCACTGGAAAGTACCAGAACTAAAGTGATGTGGGAAAAATGTCCAGTGTTTAATAATGATCGTGCAGCTGCATTTTGTACGAACTGGAAATGAACAAATGGGGACTGATTGATGCAGATGAAAAGGGAATTACAGTAATCTAAGAGGGGGATAAAGTGTGTATAAGAAGTTGCCACAAGTATTTTTTTCTATTTTTAACTATTAATTTAGAAAACAGGACAAAATTACCCTCAGATTACAGAGTTAATATCTGTGTGGTGATTTCAAACACTCTTTGGTGTTTAAGCAGCTGCAACTTTTGTGATGAGGGGGCTGTTGGTGGGTCAGTGGATTTGTAGACTTTCCCCTTAAATTTAGTTAGGCATTTTGTCATACTATCAAATGTTCAAACAAACATCTCATTCTCAGGAGGGGAGTTCACAATGAATTTTTAATTATAGGTGTAGATAATGCCTCATAATAACCCAAGCCGACATGTCAGCATTGCATGGGCTTTAAATCCCATCAACCTCTGCACTCACACTCTGATTTCTCTGTGGACTCTCTCCATCCACAAACACACCCATCTCTAACAGCATGGCCTTTGGGATAGGATGGGCATGACGGGACACATAGAGCTTCTGGAGACTTGGACTCATAGGTGAAGGCTTGTAGTCCATGCATCGAGCTCCACTCAGACTCGGAGCACATATTACCTCCCATTTGAAGAAGAGTCGGCCATGCTGCAGGTTACAGACATCCTCCTTGACTCCGGGAGACAGAGATTTAGCACATTCTCCCAGCAGATCATCGTCCCAGCCACTGTCCCTATCCCACACCTCAAATCTCACGATCCCACCACCTGACAGATCCTGGGAGTCGAGGTTGACAATCGTGTTCCAGTGTGGGTCGTTGTTGTTATTTATGACAGGGGAGATCTGAACTTGTTGCCCATTGAAGGAAACCTTAACATATCCATCCGTTTTTGTGGTGTGATCTCCCCAAAGACCAGTTGCCTTTTGTACAGTAATGATCACCCGCGCCATGCCCTTACGGGTTGGACAGCAGTCTTGGTTGACGGCTTGGTTATTGTGGCATTGGCAGACGCAGGGATCCCTTGAGTCAGTCTTGATGCCTGTTTGACAGTGGCCACTGCAGTTTCTCACCAAGCCTTTCTCCAGGATGTAGTGGCTAATGGCAGCGCGCAGCTGCTTCCTGACAGGACTGTTTTTGGGGAGCAGCTCATGAAGAGAATCGAGGGAGTATGAGATGATGTCTGGGTTTTGCGGTAGGGTGTTCAGCCATTCCTTGTAGGCGGAGGGATCTTTTTCAGCAGAGAAGAGCAGGTCTGGCTCTGTTGTATGACCACCCTTTATGTCTGTGAACCTGTAGAGGAGAGATATGCATGGTTCTCAACTGATTTGTCAGGACTTAAAATGAGTTGCACAGCTGTTTTCTGTTAGTTATAGGTATGTAGCTGAGAATAAGGCAACAAGTGTACGATGGATAGGATTTTCTGCATTCAACTGTGATTTGTTAGTTATGGTTTGTTTTCAAAAAAGCAAGAAAATGTGACTGCCCTGAAGCAAAAAAGTTGAAATTTAGAGAGATGTTTGCCAAATTGAGGAGTGGCCTGTGACTAAAATGTTCTTTACCTGTCATTGTAGAGGCCGGAAAAGGATTTCTTATTTTCCATCTTGCTTATGTCTGCTTGGCAATGTTTATTCTGAACATTTAAATTGACCTTGATGCTAGCAGACGCTTCAGCCTCCAGGCACATCTGAACCTCATCCACACCGAGGCCCTGAAGGCTGGCCTGGCACTGACTGATGCTGGTCACAGTTTGAACACTTCCTCCAAGTTTCACCTGGAAAAAACACAGTGACGCACAAAATAAGCTACTCTTTATCATTTCAGAAACGTTTGGATTTTTGATATAAGTCTAAATGTTTCTTTACCTTAGTGATGTAATGGGTGCCAAAGGTGTCTATCAGTTTGTAGAACCGATTCTTGAACTCAGGGCTGTAGACTTTTGGGAGATCCTTCACTGCATTGCGAAATTCTCTGTGCAACTTAGGAGTTCCAGACACTCTGTAGCTGATTATACCGAAATACCAGACATGATTTTAGCATAGGATTAAAATAAAAATGTCTACAAGAACATTGTGTTTACTTTTAGACCAAACACAGATAAAAGTTGTCATCAGTGTCCTCCTCTTACCTGTAGTACTCACAGGCCATGTTCTGGCTTGAGAAGCTGAATTTATCATTCTTTGTTTTTTCCATGGAGTACTCTGCCAATTTTGAATGGGTACCAGCAAGCATTACTGAGGCACTCTTGGACCCGACATCAACATCTAAATTGGTCTGCCAGTTGTTTTCTACTGACGAGGTGCTGCTGGTGAGGAGGGACTCGCTGGACCTGTGGAGTTTACTGACCACTTTACTGTTGCAGGACTGCTTTGCTCTCCAGTCCACCACCGACAGAGGCAGCTTCTGCAGTTTGTCCTCCAGAAAGGTGTTCTGACACAGGTTACATGTCTTGTCCTTGAGCTTCCACACATTCATGTCAATCACAAAGGCTCCCTTGCGTTCCAAGGTGGTGATGTCAAAACCTTCACCAGCCAAATTGGTACCTGGAGCAAATTCTGCTTCCAGGCACTGCCTGGGTGTTCCCTTTCTGCATGACTGATGTGTGGACTGAGGGAGATGCAGCAGTAGGACAACAAAGACACACACTTTTGACAAAAGCATGTTGTTGTCTCAGTTTGTGCCAGAGGGCAACTGTTGTTTTTTTCCTAAAAGGAAAGAAAAATGTATTTTTACTGATCTAATAATTCAACAATTAAATCCCCATTTATCTCCGGGCTTGGCTAACAGAACACTTTTGTCCTCTTTAGATCCTCTTTAGTCTTCCTTTATGTTTAAGTCAGAGTTGAAGCAACTCAGAAGAACTTAACAGTCCCAAAGTGGCACTTTTTTTAAAGACTACACGCCAAGATTGTAACAAGGCTACATCCTCGACTCAGTATTTGAGCATTTACAAACAGCAGCTTTTCTCCCCAGGCCATGAAGGTCACAGTGCTGAACTGAGAGACCCTAAGTATGCTTATGTTGAGTGTGGTTGGTCACTATGTTTGATAAGATGAACACTGAGCCATAAAAATCACCTGGTGACGTGTGCAGCAAGCATGACAAGCATGACTACATGTTTAAAACTGACTGCAGATATTGACCAACATGATAAAGTTAGAAGGAGGGCTGACACACTGTATTTAGACTACTCTGCTTTTGGCTTATGTTACCTTGGTTATAAATGCAAGCAGTCACTCACCAAGAAACTATGGTTCTTATACTACTTATCTGTTTAACTGTCCATTGGTTGCTTTTCTACAATGTATAAGGCACGGGCGTTGTTTTTAAAACATTACCGATCTTTAAATCTGTCTCACAGCTCTCATTGAATCAATTTTGACAGAGTAGGATACTGAACACTGTTTTTGCCTCTCACATTTTTAAATAAATTGCTAAATACTATTCCAAAATAAAAGAGGACCTGAACAAAATCCTAGTTGCCAAGTCGAGTTATCATACTATATTCCTCTAAGGACCCACCCAAAAAAGCCCTAGGCAAGTTTTATACAAAATTTCAGGTAGTTAAATGCCAAAACTATCTGATTTACCACATAATTATCAAATGGATAGTTCAGTGTTAGAGTTTATAAGTTGGGTTGTGTGCGATTCTTTCCAAAAGTAAATACACAGCAATTTCAATTCACCCTGCCCCTGAAGGGAGAGAACTGATATGAAAGCAAAGCCATACATCACTGTAGATGGGGCCAAGGGCTTCCTGTAATTTACAGCAATTCATGTAAAAATCTAACCAAAAAACTGCATTGGGTGATGGTTCACTGTTTTAAACACATTATGATGCTTTACTTTGTGCCAGTCACCTCTTAGTTTTAGTACTACATCAGTAAACTGCATAGCCAATGTATCCTGCCATCTGAAGTGATGTAGACTTAAACAAAGGAGCTTGATTGCACAAAAATAAAGCATTTGTATGTATGTTCAGTACAGTTTAAAAATCCCTGACTGTTTTCAAATCCGGTGTGGGGTCTCTCCTCCCAGGAGCAACAACGGTCAAAATCCCAACAGCTAAAGTGTTTTGTTTTACCTCATATAAACCCAGACCTGAATTAACCTGTCACTCAGAGGAAAATACAACTTTGGTAACACAGATGTATTTTTGGCAGATTTTTTTTTTCTCTTTAGCCTTCTCTCCAACTTAGTATTTGTTTCTTTCATTTTTTTTGTCCGTGTTATCTTTCATTTAAAGTCAAAAGCCAAGAGTGATGTGTTTTTCAATGTTTATTCTGCAGACGAAAGGACAACGCCTTGTTGTCAAGCTTTTGTCTTTTGTTGCCATTTTTACCTCCCCCAAAGAGGTTATGTTTTCAGGAGAGTTTGTTTGTCCGTCCGTCCGTCCGTCTGAACAAAATAACTCAAAAAGTAATGGATGGATTTTGATGAAATTTTCAGGAAATGTTCAGCATGGGAAAAGGAAGAACTTATTCGATTTTGGTGTTGATCCAGATCAGCGACTGGCTGCCATGACGAAAAATGAGATTTTTGTGAATAACTACTGAGCCAAAATAGGTATCATTATGAATCCAATTGCTAATGGTATGTTTTCATGGTCAAGGTATCTAAATGTTTCGATGAAATAAAGGTAGGACTAATATTTATGGTGAAAATCACAATATGGGTGAGGACTGTGGCACTGGGGTCTGCGCTCTCCGAGTGCTTTTCTAGTTAAATAGGCAGCAGTTCTCAAAATATGCTGCTGAGTAGGTGCCTCTTGAGGCAGGTGTGTTTCGATCATTTGTAAAACCATGTGATATTACTGCAGCTACAACAACCAATGAGTGCTTTTGTTTACTTCATATGCTTTACCTTCTATATTAATCTGCAAAGTTAGTAACTTTCAAAATATTCTGATTTTTAGTAAACAGACGATGTGGTGGGATTAAGATTGAAATAGACCTGATTTTACATTTGGTAAATAAAAAAAAACAATAAATTCAGTTTGTTGACACCTCTGTCAAGTCTCATAGGTCCTGTGACATAACCTAATATGTTCTATCATACTACCAGTGCTCTAACAAACATCAGCCCTTGCCATAGAACACCAGCTTTAAACATGCTAGCACTGTGCATCAAATTAACCCAAAATGTCACACCTTTTTACTGTCAGCGTGAGAAAACATCTTTGATAACTCTTTGAGGCCAGTGGTCAGCTCAAAAAAATGACTGTTGAAGGTCAGCTCAGAAAAAATGACCACTTGGTAAATTGACATATAATGACATCACAGTGTGTTCAAATGCAGCATTAAAATGGTTTGGGGGACATGTTTTAGAGCATTTTATGATTTTTTCATTTGTTTGTCCATTTTTGTTGGCTAATGAAATAAATGCAGTGTGCCTTGAGACTCATCGTTAGGAGTGTCTCAGGCAAATGAGGTTTGAAAACTACTGCTCTTACTAATTTCCTGCTGCTCTGATTTTTCTCCAGGCATTCCAAATCACTTTCTCTTTGATTAACATGAACCATTGTAAATTTGACTTGACTTACAGTATTTGCCCACGCATTATTTTTAAAACTACTACAAGAAAATACTACAGGACAAAATACAAGATAGCTTAGTAATGCAGCGGTGACTTGTATATAGATCAGCCTGTTCAAAACTATGACACATTATAATAACGCTGCTTAAATTTGAAAATATCTCAGAATGACTACGTCAGCAGGGACTCACCTTTGTCTTGCCTGCACATTCAGCACTGGTAAAACTGACTGAGTATGATTATGTGTACTCTTTCTTTTATACTCATGAAAACAGAGTAGGAGGTGGTGATGCGGTGGTCTTGCAGAGAGCAGTGGAAAGATGCTGACAGGCAGTTCCGCAGAACTCAACATGTCGAGCATTGGGGGGTGGAGTTGGTGGTCTGAGGACAAACTCGTACAGATATAGACAACATGAAAGTCGATCTGGCTTTCCAATCAAGAACGAGTCAGAAACCACAAACCTGTCATTTCTGTGAAGTGGTGAGGGGCTTAAGCCATTGTTGGTGAGGAAATGAAACTCTTAAATTAAGAACTTCCAATGCATTACACAGGAAAAATGAGTTTGATTGTTGCATTGAATAAATTAGGTTTAATGTAGTGTGCCATGTAACTATTTCAGCAGTAAATGTAGCAAAACGTCACAAAATGAAAAACAGCAACAAGCTTCATGGATGTAAGAAAACTTTAATTGAAGATCAATACAAGGTAAAATCATTTGTGTCGATGATGATGACATGACATAAAGCAGTGCCATTGGGCGAGAAACTTACTGAATACTGATAAAATCTATCCAAAATTATTTTAGGAAGGCAGTATATGTGTTCAAGCTAGCACATTCAGTATAAACGATAAAGTCATACTCATTTGTTCAGATTTTACTCACATCTGTTGTCCAAATGTTAACAATGTAATCAAAACAAATACAAAAATGATGGGGCAGCAAGGTTGCAAAACTGTTTAATTATGTAGCCAATGAACAGAGACTGTGGGTGCATTAAGTCCCTTCAGTCATTTCTGGAATGTCATCCCACAGTTTTTAACTTTTGTTTTCTGAATATTCACTGTCTTATTCTTCTAAATTCATTCGAAAAAGGGAATAACACATTTTGGCACATTTTGATGCTTGTATAGATGCTAGGGAGGGGAATCTAAAACCAATTGCAGTTAAGAATTGAAAACAAAAAGTTTAACTAGCTAGCTAGCATAGCTAACTAGCTAACTGTATATCCTGTGTCTGTGTGGTTTTAAGCTAGGGTGGAAGCATCTGCAAATTTTAAGCATAGGGTTAAACATCAGTCTACCATGTGTCTGACATTGTTGCCACTGAAAACTTGCAAAGACTGACTTTTTCCATATGGACAATGTACAGTAATCGATAATGGAATTGATAAAGAATCAGGTCAGTTAGCATTCCCCTCCGCAACAGACACTGTAAAATACTAAAAAATACACAAGTAATAAAAAAAATTGTAACAAATTATACAAAAGATATATATTCAATTATACAAAAAAATAATTGAATGTAAAAACTGCATTGCATTAGGTTGTGTCCAGTATCACACGCTCACTCCACCTCCCCTTTAGATCTAGTTTAATGACATTTATTTTGTAGTGGACCCATTGGCACAACAAAAACTCTATACCTGACCACACTCAGGCCTCGAAACGACATCATTGTCATCACACAGTTGATACATGTAGTGACATTGTCTGGGATTGGTCACAAATAATTTAACTTTAATTATAAACTACAACACTAAATGTGTTATCACCAAATATAGAAACAATTTTAGAAGCTATGTTAGTTTTAGACATTATAGAATTATACAGGAATCAAAAATGTGGGACCGAGTTAGCGTTTAGCACCTTTATGTGCTAAAGGCCTAAAGTATATGGGATCATAGAGTACATTTTTGAACTAATACCTGAAATGAGATACGTGATGACCACCGAAAAAAAATATTTCAGTGTTTGATCTGAAATTATAAGGTGCATCATTTGTTTGCTTTTGATTTTGACGTGTTGCTGTGTTTGAACAAATGGTGGTCAACTAACTGCTATTAAGGACAACAAGCATGGCCAGGGACCCTAATTTTGAATTGTTTGTTTTAATAATCAAAGTTCACACACTATGGCTCTAACAGTGAGGACCAAATTGATCAGCTCACTCAATTAATTATGAAACAAGAAGTTACATGAAATTGATGGAAGTATTGTAACTGCTTCTAAACCAAACTACAGTGATGTAGTTTGATAGAAGCTTCTTACTCTTGCAGATTGCATTAAAGCTTTAAAATTAATCAAAACTTTGTTTCATAAAAAAATATAATCGAGATTATGACAAAGAAGCAAAGATGTAAGTTTGATCATTTTTTTGTTTACTGCTGACCTCATCATCAGCAACGATCGAAGACCATGGTGAACAATCGCATCGTCATTTTAGTTGAGAGACAATGCTATGGCGAACAATAAAACAATAAAACATGCATTGAAATGAAAGTCTTATATATGTTTTCATCCCCATAAAATCTGTAGTTTTGTCCTTAGCACTGACTCTTTACTTAGAACGCCTCTGGTTTAAAATAAATATCTTCAAATGTTACGGTTGTGTGTTTCTGTGTTTTATATTCATGCTGGTGTCAATCTTTCATGCATGATAGAAGCTGAATGTTAATTTACACTCAGTAACGCTTTGAGCTGTAATACATGGTGGAAAATATTGCAGGGATCATAACAATCAGTTGTTTACCACTTTTTGCAATGTATTGTGGGATGCAACAGGTCACTGTATAGTGAATAATTATCATCACTCAGATTTTGGACACCACATCAGGGTGTGATGTTAACTTAAGTGGAGCGAAAAAAGTGTGATTTTGGACACAGCCTGTGAATTATGTTTCAAAAACAACAAAAACAGATGGTAAAACAAGATTTGTATAAAATATAAGAGTATAAAATCAGCATATGTACTAAATGAATACATGAAAATATGGTAAATAATTTTTTTTGTCTACTTGTCTGCTTTTTTGCAAAGCAAAGAGCATCTTTTCTGCAATCTAATGAATACTTTATACAGATTGAATGGAAACAATCAGCAAGTTAATGACAAGCATAGCTTTATAAGCAGTTGCAGCCACTTTGCCTATAAACTTCATGAAATCATGCTAAATATTCAAGCTCTGGAAATGAAATTATCAACAGGAATGAGATGAGGTTGTGAAACTTTGGAGCGATAATATAGTCAAACTGGCAAATTCATGGTTAAATTTAAGATCTTTTTCTTACTATTCAACAGAACTAAAGTTGATAAGAATATTAAGTGCTACATGAGTGAAGGTTGTCGTAAATATAATTAAATTTACAGTATAATACTGCTGTGGGTATGCAAAATGTTTTGGAAAACTTTGTTTTATGGATCAGGATGGTAAAAACAGATTTAGATTACATCAACCTTTTGAAACTCTTCTCCAAGACTCTGGTTTCTGGGGGAGGTCGTGTTGTCCACAAACACACCCATCTCTAACAGCATGGCCTTTGGGATAGGATGGGCATGACGGGACACATAGAGCTTCTGGAGACTTGGACTTATAGGTGAAGGCTTGTAGTCTGTGCATAGAGCTCCACTCAGACTTGGAGCACATTTTACCTCCCATTTGAAGAAGAATCGTCCATGCCTCAGGTTACAGACATCCTCCTTGACTCCAGCAGACAGAGATTGCTCACATTGTCCCAGCAGATCATCGTCCCAGCCACTGTCCCTATCCCACACCTGAAATTTCACTCTCCCACCACGAGACAGATCCTGGGAGTCGAGGTTGACAATCATGTTCCAGCGTGGATTGTTGTTGTTATATATGACAGGAGTGCGATGGACCAGCACGTTGTTTAAAAACACTTTCACATATCCATCTGTGGCTCCCTCAAAAATGGTGTCTCCCCAAAGACCAGTTGCCCTTTGTACAGTAATGATTACCCGCGCCATGCCCTTTCGGGTAGGACAGCAGTCTTGGTTGACAGCTGGGTTATTGTGGCATTGGCAGACACAGGAATCTCTTGAGTAACTCTTGATGCCTACCTGACAGCGGCTACTGCAGTTTCTCCACAAGCCTTTCTCCAGGATGTAGTGGCCGATAGCCAAGCGTAAGTTTTCCCTGACAGGATTGCTTCTAGGCAGCAACTGATGCAGAGAGTCAAGAGAGTAAGAGATGATGTCTGGATTCCGTGGTAGGGTGTTCAGCCATTCCTTGTAGGCAGAGGGATCTTTACCAGCAGAGAAGAGCAGGTCTGGCTCTGTTGTATGACCACCCTTTATTTCTGTGAACCTGTAGAGATAAGTTTTTATAATGAAGGTCACTATCATGGCAAAACGTCAAAAGACGTCCATGACATTGACATGAAACTGGTCAAAATGGTACAAGAAGAGATTGTATCACCTTTTAAACATATATGTAATCTATCGTTTCAGACAGGAAAATTCCCAGATGAGATGAAAGTGGCAAAAATAATCCCTTTGCATAAACAAGGTAACAACGAGGAATTCAGTAACTACAGGCCAATAGCAATACTACCACGATTCTCCAAAATACTAGAAAAGCTGTTCAGCAGCAGACTAGATAATTTTATTGAGAAACATAATTTGCTATATGACAGTCAATATGGGTTCAGAAAAAATCATTCCACAGCATTAGCGATAATGGAAGCTGTAGAAATAATCACTGACACGATCGAACAAAAAATATTTTGTATTGGAATATTTATTGATCTGAAGAAAGCATTCGATACAATTGATCGCAATATACTTTGTTATAAACTAGAAAAGCTGGGCGTGAGGGGTATAGTGCTGAACTGGCTCAGGAGCTACCTCAATGGCAGATACCAATACGTCCAATTAGCAGGAAAAAAATCAAGGTGCCTCAACACTATTTGCGGGGTCCCACAGGGGTCCGTATTGGGTCTGAAGTTATTTACTCTTTATATGAATGATATATGTAAGGCATCCGAAATTCTTAAATTCATACTGGTAGGGACTGGTATATTTTTATGTACAAAGATTAGAAAAACACTTTAAATAATATTATTTCCCCTTAAACCTGAAATTTAATGTTAATGAGAAAAGATGGAACAACAAGTCTAAATTAAGTCCCATACCTGTCGTTGAAGAGGCTTGAAAAAGCTGCCTTGCTGTTTGTCTTGTCAATGTCCTTTTTGCAGTGTTTTGACTGAGTTGATATTGTTGCACGAAAGCTTGCCGATGCCTCAACCTCCAGGCACATCTGCACCTCATCCACACTGAGGCCCTGAAGGCTGGTCTGACACTGCCTGATGCTGGTCACAGATTGAACACTTCCTCCAAGTTTGACCTGCAGGACCATTAGCACATTCAGCATAGCATTTTGATTTATATTTGAAGGTTTATAATGCTAGAAAGTCAAATATGCTATCATTCTCCATTCACCTTGGTAATGTAATGGGTGCCAAAGTTGTCAATCAGTCTGTAGTATTGTTGCTTGGTTTGAGGGCAGTACTTTTTAGGGAGATCTTTCACTGTTTGGAGAAATTCTGTGTGCAACGTAGGACTGCTGGATACTCTGTATCTGTTAAAAGACAACACAAAAGACCAAGCAGTATGAACCAGTACTGTACTGCAGTCCAGTTGATGCCTTAAATGGATGCATCTTTATTTTCTTACCCGTAGTAAACACAGGTCATGCTCTGGCTGGTGAAGCTGAATTTATCATTCTTTGTTTTTGCCATGGAGTACTCTGCCAACTTAGAATTGGTTCCAGCAAGCATGAATGAAGCACCTTTATTTAAAAACTTCAAATCTAAACTAACCTTCCAGTTGTTCTGAACTGAGGAGGTGCTGCTGCTAACGAGAGACTCACTGGATCTGTAAAGTTTACTGACCACTTTATTGTTGCAGGATTGCCTTGCTGTCCAGTCCACCACTGACAGAGGCAGTTTCTGCAGTTTGCCCCCAAGAAAGTTGTTTTTACACAGGGTGCATGTCTCATTCTTGTGTTTCCATGAATTCATGTCAATCACAAAGGCTCCCTTTGGTTCCAATGTGGTGATGTCAAAACCTTCACCAGCCAAATTGGTACCTGGAGCAAACTCTGCTTCCTGACACTGTTTGGGTGTTCCCTCTGTGCATGATTGAAATGTGGACTGAGGTAGGTACAGCAGGAGGGTGGCAACGATGAGAATGTTCATAGAGGACATGTTTTTTTGTTTTGTGATGGATGCAAACTGTTGGCTTAGCCTGAAAAAGTACCAAAACATAAGAAAATCATGAGAAGGTGAAGTTAGTCCAGTTCTAATATCAGTTTCAGTCCCATATATGACATTTAAAAGTTCTTAAAACAGTTACACATGGAGATTTGCTTATAAAACTTTTGGACTCCTGCTTTGCGAAAATGGTCAGCAGTGATTCTTTTTTGTCCCTCTCCAGTTTTGGACATGCTACATCAGGGTCTGCGCTGTCTCATTAAGCATCAGAGATGACAATCAATGCACCATCAATTATGACATTTGAAAAAATATTTCTGTTTTTTTTCCCCCAAACCTAGAAGGTGGTGCCCTCAGGAGGGCTGCAAGAGGTCATTTCCATTAAGGGGATGGTTGAGGATTTTAGAAGTGGGGTTGTATGAGGTACATGCCAGTCACAATTAAATTGGTTACATTAATGGAGATCAGCTCTGCTCCTGTACAGAAAGAACCATCAAAGACGCTATGGCTATATATTGCTGTCAGTGGGGCCAACAACTGCACATTGTTGCGAAGTTTAGTTGTAGCTGTGTGCCAAAGTACTACCAACACAAACAGGTGGCTCGTGTAAAAGGCATGTTGTTGTAAAGGTGTTGAATATGACTCACATACATCCTACACTGTTTTTGTGGCGGGTTTTTTTTCATCAGCAATTCTTCATGTTATGCAGAGTTTGCAGCCCCATAGGCAGCATGTAGCCAGAGTTTCTGTGCCCATTCTGTCTGTACAGACGCAGAGCTGATATCCGTCACTGTGGCTTATTTTTGTACTATTGACAGTACCTCATAAAACCTCGCTTAGGAAAGTACAATCAGTTTAAATAAATCATAGGCTTAACTGAAAATCTGTTTTAAATTATTCATAATTTTTAAATACTGGTTTACATTATGTTAAGTCCCAGAATATTTAACATTAATACATGCTAGCTTCTTACCATTTATGTGGTCTGAAATCAGAAAATACAGAACCAGTTTTACTGGTGTTAAATCAACTGGTGACACTTAATGGAACATTTTATTGGACTGCTTTCCCTCTGATATCAAGAACTGATCTCTTTTCTCAAACAGAAAAGGTACAACGAAAGAGTTTCTGCGTTACAAAGTCTGTCCACCAAGAAAATTTTGAAGAAAATAAAGCTGTAAAACCAAAGGAAAAAAATCATCTGTGTTCAGAGACAGTGAATACATTTTGTTTTGAGTTATGGTTGTATATCGGTTTTAATGAGCCCCATGAAATTTTCAGATTCCAAAATTTCCGCAAGTGTGCTAAGATTTACCGGACGCTTTTGTAAGGAATTTTTTTTTTCATGTTTAAATGCTCTTACTTATGGTTGGAAAAATTACTTTTTTGATATCTTTGTAGTGCAAATAACCTTGGGATGCAAATAGTAATTTTTAAAGCAACAAAATGCACATTTTATGGGGTGCTGGTTTGACGGAGTGGTTAGCAACCATGCACGTCCCATGTCCATGCTTCTGCCGGTCATAGGTTCAAATCCAATGCAGAGTGTCTTCCCCTTCTCTCTCACCCCCTTTCACAAGCCTATCCACTGTCTCTCTCCTATCAATAAAGGCACAAGATCCCCAAGAAATACATTTAAAATGCACATCTTATCATTTGAAGAGTCAAAAAAACAGTCAAAGAATTTGTTGCTCAGATGCCAGTTTCAAACTTCTTTTTCCTTAAGCAAACACGGCTTTTGGGCAGTAACTCAGTGTATTAATTTATTTTCCTATTCCAGCACAAATTCCTTATCATGCAGGAATAATGCAAAGTTAACACGAAGCTTTCACATAACTATTTAGCAGAACAAACCTTCAGCTTATTTATTCATAACTTTTATAATGTACTTGTTTAAAGATTGTAGCTGTGACAGGTTGTCAAAACTTGTAAAAGGTCTCTCTGGATGCCTTTCCGATTAATGTCTTTCTCTATTGTGAAATACTGCAAAGACCCTTATTTTTAATTACAATATAAATCAATAAGTTATATTATAAAATAAGCTGAAACAGACTTACCTCAGCTCCACTTTTTTCAAGTCATAGACAAATCTAAATGTTGGAAACCAACCCTGTCATCTGAATTTAAAGGCGAGCAAAGGGGGCTGGATATAACATGTGGTCAAGGTGGTAAACTTTCAAACATGATAATCACATGCTATGGGCTGGACAA